>NC_051167.1:199593981-200326905 GCF_013339725.1 Rhipicephalus microplus | reverse complement strand
TTTTCTTTGTCTACATACTACCACCTCGCTCCTTTCTTTCTTTCTTTCTTTCTTTCTTTCTTTCTTTTTTTCTTTCTTTCTTTCTTTCTTTCTTTCTTTCTTTCCTTATTTCTTTCCTTCTTTCTCTCTTTCTTTCTTTCTTTCCTCCTTTCTTTCTTTCTTCCTTTCTTGCTTTTTCTTTCTTCCACTCGAGCTGTAAACTCCACGGCACGGTGCTCATACCGACCTACCATTGCGTGCCGTACTCGCCGCTGTTTATCTTATGAAGGTGCTTTCCGGAACGTGCGGCGGCGACCCGCGGAGTGCGGTGCCTGCTTTGTTTCAACGATGTTCCTTCGAAAAAAAGAACAAAAAATTATAGACGCTCCTAACAACGCCGTTCATTCGCATCATACCCCTGCATGCGGATTCTCACTAAGGCTTCCGACTGTCAGGGACACAACGAGCTTCGACGTCGTCAACGCGACGTGCACGCGTAGGAAGATAAGCGTAAGTAATAGTAGACGCTACCTAGAAGTCTCGATGTAGAAGGCAAAGATGGGACGGCGGCAAGAACCTTGTTTGCCTTTTGCGATTACCGCGAAGAGGTCCGATAGAGGAGCTGCGTATAACCGTTCTTTCCCACTTCTAACCATTTTCTTTTCGCAGCTCTTTCTGTCAACAGCACTTTTTTTTTGTCAGCTATCGCACTATCACGCAGTGTTTGTATACGATGCGTCTCATCTACAGCCGGAAGTGTTTAAAGGCCAGGCCTGCGCGAAAGGTGCAGCGCAGTCACAGCGAAAGCTAGAAGAGCGGCCTTTCAGAGTCTTTCATAATGCGTCAAGCTATACAATCGCAGACCAGGCTTGTTGAGAAACTAAGTCGCAGTGCGAGTCTTCAAACACCAAGGTAAAATACATCTTTTGTCCCAATGTGAAGAGCGACTGGCCAGAGTATCATTAGCGCGGAAGTAAAATAGCTGATCTAGTTGATAAGTAATCACTGTTATAGACCTGGCGTGCAAACACTAACACAAGAAAGAGGTGAAGACACCAAAAACACCGATCTTTGTGGTGCTTTGACTCCTGTCGTACGCTCGCGTTGCCTGATCTATCTTTAAGAGTGAATCATTAGCATCAACAGCGTAGGAGTGGGAGGGGGCGGAGGGTTCTCTAGTGTGAAATTAAAGAAAGAGTGTGCCTAAGTTTGTGTGCACGCACAAACACAAACGCAGGTGCGAACATGCCTAAGACTTCCTTCTCTTCGCGTGCCACCGACGACACTTCTGGCAACAACCCTCATTAGAGTGGTTGTGCCTGCTACTGGTTTTTTGAAAGTTTTCGTTTATTAAGCAGTTTTTTTCTGCTTATTAGGTTCACATTTCACTGTGAGCGCGTAAGGAGGAAAGAGTGGCAATTAGTATTAGCAGAATTTCATGGGCAAATATTCCTCAACTTCACTGAGTCGAAGGATGGTTTCCTAATAAATAAATCGAAAGTACATTCGTGAACAAGAAGAACATAATAATTTAGTATTCTTTATTTAGCTAAATGTACTTAGCAATCTATTTACAAAAGTTTCACTATGAAAATTAAAACAGGGACACCTCAGACAACATTAATATGCGCGGTTTTTGCGTTATATTCACCGCCATGAAATCAGAGAGCTATTCTAAGGAAGAGAAACATTCTTTGCAGTGTGCCCTGTATTTCTGGCGTTCTGGAATTCCTGTTCTTTCTTTAACACGGATCTAAAACCTTACGCCAGCCTATGGAAAGTTTCTACGAGTGTTTCGTTCGTCGAAAGAGCAGCACTCTTGGTCAGAGCACCGAGGCCGGTCGCAGCATTCGGAACTTCTTCCGCAGGAAAAGTGCACAAAACAAAGTCAAAAACCAGCTAAAGCCAAGCGAAATCTCCCTCAGAGTATTCATAGAGCATCGAAACGATTGAAAGGCGTTCGAGAAACGACCCGGACGGGAGACGAAGGTTCCTCGCGTTTCAGCGATAAAAGATTGGGGTTCTCGGCTTACGCAGAAGCAAAGAGCAATCGAGCGAAGTATAGACATCGGACGGCTGTCCATCAGATGCCGAATGTCTTCCCGGCGAAAGTTGTTCGACGTTGGACGGCACACACGATGACGTAACAAGGGACATTGGTGACGCAATAAACGATATTGATGACGCAATAAAAAACATCGAAAGAAGGAGGAGGAAGAACAATTACAAGAAGGCAGGAAAATTACCCATGTACATGCCCGGTTGGTTCCCTACACTGCAGGAATGGAAAAAAAGAGCATAAATATTAGAGAGACAGAGATAGAAGGGAAAGAGAACGAGAAAATTGTCAGTACATGGGCGGACGCGTATGCAACGGTGGCACAATACAAAAGTCAAACGCGTTCACATACATCTGCAGTCCTCAGAAAGCGAAAGAAACAAAAAATTGCGTGAACTTTATGTATAATGTGTCATTCCCACTACTAAAACAGGCCAGCGGTGCCGTCACATGAAAAAAATAAACGAAGCGCATTTGTACTCGTCAACCAACTTGTACGGTGGTGGCTTGCTATGCCTTACCTATCTACATTCACGGTCTAACTCAGGGTGATGTCGTTGTTGATTTCTGACTAGAACTGAGATGTCATACGGAGTATACGGCGTAAGCAGTTCATGCCTCAAGAAATCCGAAAACAGAACATCGCGGCTTCACGGCGAACAGGAGTAATGAGAAAAGTTGCATGCTCACACATGTGACGTCACGAAGACGTCGTCATCACATCACTATGGCGTCGCATCAGATGACATGCAACAAAGACGTCTTCACATGACACTTTCTAATTGTCACCGGGTGGCCAACCTTGGAGGCGGTGCAACACGCGTTTCCTGCAGAGCTCACCAGAGATCAACGTGGCGCTAGTTTCGATTGAAGCTGCAGTGCAAAGTGCTTCAGGCACCATGGAATGATTGGTTGTTCACCAGTTTGCCTAATCTTCGTTATTTTGACACCGTTTGGTTTCTTGGGGCATGGATTAGCTTTACCGCAAGAAAACGTTCAGCAAAAGTTAGACAGTTACAATTCACCGCTTTGACAATTTTAGGCTCATCAAAATCGCACAGGAAAAATACAATTATTGATTGTAGTTAGAGCAGATCTCGCACTGTGTTGTGAAAGTTCGCTGGCGTATTACACACGTTCTTCCGTATTTTTTTTATGCCGTAGCATGTTTCCATGCTTTGAAATTTCTCCGCGGCTGAACTATGTCAGCTTGGAGGTGTCCACATTCAGCTGTCCTCGCCATGACTGCCCCTTCCAGGTACGCGTGACCAACACCATCAATGTGCAGTGCGAAAAAACGGCATCGGAATGCCAATAAGAACTTCAAACAGCTACTCAAGAATCAGGTCTTTATTTCTATGTGCCCTACAGTAAATAAAAAAGGCTCTACGTGACTGAAGGGCAGGCACCACGCTCGCCATAAATTGGTGAGGGAGACATACGCGGCTGACTGACACACGAGCACCCCCTACGCAGATAGATAGATAGATAGATAGATAGATAGATAGATAGATAGATAGATAGATAGATAGATAGATAGATAGATAGATAGATAGATAGATAGATAGATAGATAGATAGATAGATAGATAGATAGATCAATTGAAGCACCTCCACCACTTGTGAGACGACGTCAGGTACGAAGGAGCGACCGTTTTATTGTCAACCCAGACGCGCGAGCCAGCAACCGAACAAGCAGCGAGCCGCTACGATGATGATGATCACGGTGCTTTGTATGCGCAGGTGAAAGTGAAAATGATGAGCAACACAATCAGCGCTCACAATATGTTTATTTTGAAGTTATCAAGCTGTGCCGCTAATATAGAAATAAACATGACCGCGGCATGGAAACTTGTGACAAAATCTGAGGGTGTTTAATGAGACTCTCGCATTTTATTCGCAATTTTGCCAGTAGCGACGTATCTATTCGTTCACCCACTTGGGTATTCAAACACAGGGAAGTTTGAATAGTCAGAGTAGATGTTGAAAAAAAAACAGTTTCCGCACAAGGCCGAAAAAATGAATGCGATAGCAACACATTGGGCTGGTATACGAAGTAAGGCTACGAGACTTAGGAACTATACAAAATGTAGTGAACATGGTCGATAGTGCTTAAATTGAAAGTTGTGCTATAATCAGAATATCTAAACAGGTGTTGCTGTGAATAGTTGATTGTGTGACATCCGACACAAGGTGAAGCCCAAGTTCAGCTTACAGAAACGCGACAAGCCACTCGTTTTCACTTCGAAGTAGATTAACCTTGAATTTTTCATTGACTATCACTGGCGCACTCTGTATAAGCACACCACACAGGTGTTGCGCAGCAAGAAGTTCATGACATCAGTCTGCAAAGTTCCTGGTTAGGAGTACACTGCAGGGACAATACAAAAAGTGCGACATTTTAACGGCACAAGCGCTGAAACTCATCTGGGGCAGCGATTTGAGTTTGTTCGTCTAAAGTGCATGTGGCGGTGCGGATTTCAATGGGATCCGAATTTACATGCACGACAGGACCAGCAATTTTCTGAGTAGTGCTGGACTCGATGCGAGCAGTTTTTTCTGGTGCTTCTTAGTGAAAATATAGTGAGAAACGTTTTGAAATATCCTTTTTATTCAACTGTCTGTACATCAGTGACCGCAACCTTCTATTGATCAAGCTGTCGGAAACGCCAATGTATAATGACAGCAAGTGTGGCTTGCCCAAAGAAAGTAAATGTTGCGTTGAAAAATGTTTCTTTGCTACTGACCGAATGTGTCTTTATCTTGAGAGCAAGCCAATGGTAAACAGTGTATATACGTAGTTAACCATTAGTGAGGTGGATAGCATAAAAGGCGTAGTCTTATCGGGTAATCAAGTGGGCTCAAGAGCGAGGTGTCGCTGATTTCGATCCCTAGTGGGGGCCCTGCAGTTTTGTCTCCTGATTTTGTTTTCTCTGTGCCGCTAATAAATCTATACATACATACGCCTTCCTGGGACATGATGGCGACGGCAGAATCAGCTGAGAGTGTCCACATATTTGCTATCGCAATAAAACAGTTTATTGCACAGGCACAACAATCTAATCAACTTTTTCACTGATACACCCCTTTGCACATCACAAGGTGGCCTCGAAGAAGTTATGATTAAAAAAAGCGAGCATTTTGCGTCAAGATTTCGCGTTTCTTCACACACTTAAAATACTGCTAGTATTAGCACGACAGGGACACGAGTGGCGCTGCTGCTCTTTAGCCGAGTAAGACACACCATGAAACGTAGGCTGCTAAACGGAATCTAATACCAAAAACATGAGCAAATGAAATCATCTGGACTGTGCAGACACAACAGAAAAGTTGCCACAGCTAGAAAGCTCGGCGAAAGATAAAGCATTCCAGGCCAAGAATTTTGCGTGAGTCCACAAGATCCCTCCTAGCGTACGGGCTTCTCGAAGATCCGGGAAAATATATAAGCCCATTGGGTGATGTAGACATTTACGACTCGAGTCTTCGGAGACTCCAAGCAGAAGAAAGACCACTTTAGTGCCCTCTAGCGTGCAGGGCCACAAGCAAATTTTAATATAGTGTTTTTTAGAGGCGTTGTGGGGGAGTAATTTCATGCTTGTCTACCGTGCCTAGGCCAACCGGCCTTGGTGTGTCAGTGCTTCCTGGTCGATACGCCACTAGGAAGTATGATGCCATTCAGGTGTTTTACGCTCTGTTGGGTTCACCGTGTAAATGATTGGATAGAAAGATATTTTTAATGCAAAGAATCCTGAGAGTTGTTACGTATAGAGTGATTTTATTAACAAGTGTAACAGTGGTTTTCTTAGAGAAGGGAACTCAGTTTTGTGCGCGCTTGCTGGGTTTCAGGTTTGTGGAACTTCAATCGAGAATTTCAATTTCACTGGCGTGTTCTTTTCATTCCGAATTCTTTTGACTATAGTACCAAATATTGAAACTCCTTCTGGGCTCTTCAGTAGTACACAAGAAAAAAACGTGGCTATTACGCTCAACCATGCGAACACGTACATACAGAGAAATGCGCACGCACCAACAAACTCGCTCACACATAGACAGAACAGACCTAAGCCCATCCACCCTTTTCCACACACGCACACACACACACACACACACACACACACACACACGCATACATACACACACACACACGTTACACATTATCTCTCATAAGCAACGCATTATAACCCTTCGGGCTATATGCACATATTCATTTTGCTGCATCCATTGTCACCCATTCTTCTACTTAGTGAGGTTGTCTTGTCCTATAGGTTTTGAAGAGCACTCTCCGTGTCATCGAAAACAAATCTTTCCCTCTCAATGCCAGCAACAATCATCTTGCGCACATACATTTTTCTACAATACGCTTAAAACAACAACTCTTTGTTTTGTTGTTTCAAAAAGAAAAGGGGGGTTGAGAGAAGCAGCTGAGAGGCAGTTTGTATTCAAAATATGCATTCACTATAGGTATATTTTCCACAATATGAACCACCATCAAAGTAGCTTCATGAACTTATGTATCTGCGCAGCACTGGAAGCACTCCACTTAATTGAATCACAGTTTTCATTTCAAGACGGTGTAACCAACGTACTCGACTAACTGTCTTAATATTGTTACGCGTCTTTTGAGTCTCGACTTTCGCGGTCGAATTTAGTTAGGGTAAAGTTCCCCACGCAAGAAAAATAACGGGGCACGCGTTTCCCGTCAGCAGTCGGATGACTGCCGATTTGCAATGCAAAGCATTGCCAATTTTATTCAGCGGATTCCTGTGAGAGGGGCGCAGATTTCCGGCAAGCCCGATAGAATGGAGGACCGTTATGCTTTGATTGTACTCGCCCAATGCGCTTCAGCACTTTTTTAGGGCTTGTTTTCACCAGCAGTGCGTACATCAGAGGGAGCTTTAGATTTAAGCAGAACAAAAATAGGGAAGAAAATACTTTGAAACCAAATCCTTCGAGCCTTTTGAGTCGTCCCCACAACGACGCTTCAGCACTTCTCCTCCCACTCTGGTGCATATCACGGCATTCCATTTCCAAAGGATCAGGCCCCAAATTTTCCGTGTGGAAAAATGAAGAAAGTTCAAAGAATGCGCACAAGAACGAAAAAATACTTAACAATAGATTTTATTGTAGCTCCAAGCTCCATACATCAAAAATATATATATATATATATATATATATATATATATATTTATATATATATATATATATATATATATATATAGAATGATGAAGTGCGCAAAAAGGAATGGCGCCTATGAATATGCTGTACAACAGTCTTCCCACTTCAAGCGCATGCACCCACACGCACAGATACACACACACATATTTATTAAAGAGGCTTCTAATTTCAGTGTTCTTGATATCTCCTTTTGAGGGTTACAACTAACTTACATTCATTTTGGAACTTCATATTCCAAAATAAGTATATATAAATAGTACCCATATTCTGAATGTTATCGGATGTATGTATACACTTGAAGTTATGGTAAAACAAAAGTCTCCTCTAACTCTCTTGATGTCCTACGGGTGTATTCATATGAATATGAATGTGAGTTTTTCTATATGCATGTATATTGTAGTCTGTTCACTTGCTACTGCTGTATATTTTTGATCCATGCTTTTGTATACGCTCGAAAAACTGGTAATATGTGCAAATAAAAATAAATAATCATATCTTTGTATCCTAACTTCTGGCAGGGAAAAAGTGTTTCTCCGTATACACGACAACGACGCGACCACCTCGTCTTTGTCGTTATAGCTCAAGCGATCTGGCAATAACGCTGTCTCTTATACTAGGCACGTATGCTTGTGCAGATAATTTTCATGCATGTTTGGGGTAATAATAAAGGACCCCTAACCACAGCCTGTTAAATTGAAATAAGAAGCAGTGGTTTATATCTCGCCTTGAATGCCGTTCCTACAGGCAGTATATCTTTTTCTAATCAGCGTTATAATCATAAAGCTCGTATAAAATGTAAGAATTAGGTCAGAGCCTATCAGGATTTCGCTCCGGTCAGTACACGTACACGTTCTTGGTACACGTTGTTATCTCAGATTGCGCAGTCGGCAACAAACTATGAAGTGAAAAAAGGCATGGCACACGAGGGTCATGCGACACAAGGAAGAATGGGCGGATGGCTGCATGGCGAAGCAGCGTATGTGAGACAAATCACAACTGACAGTCCGCGCATATGGACCAATCACAGAAATGCTCCGTAGTGACTCCCGGCGAACCACCATTCACAAAGCGCGCCAGAAACAAGAGAATCCCTACAAAAGCGAAACTTGTTTATTCTTTTAACCGCGAAACTCGTTGAGGTGTGGATTTGTCCATCGATGTGCGTCGTGGCTCTTCCTTAGTACTCGGAGTGCTCAAGAGATGGCGCTGTAGCGTTAGCTTATTTGGAACTCGTCCACGCGCCAGCAACTTGACAATGGCGTGCGCGATATCGTGGAGGAAGTGCTCAACTGACACCTGGCCTTCATGCGGGGCGTACCCAACACGGTTCAATACTGGCAAGAACGTCGCGAGAAAATCTTTGCCACGATTCGCCAGCTGGGAAAGCCACACGCATTCCTCACGCTTTCTGCCCCGGAAGTACTGTGGGACAGCATCCTCTAAATTCTGGAATCTCTGCCAGTGAGATTCCCGGTTAACCGATGTTTGCCTGAGGAGCTTCGCCCTCTCATCATCATTGACTTCGTGGATTGTTTTGTATTTTCAGAAGCTGTTCAAGGGCCATTTACTCAGTGCATGTTTTAGCCTGTGTGACGACACTCCTGGAAGCCTAGTTACATTAGAAAACTAGGCTTACTGCGTTCGCTTTTCCGATTGTTCCCGTTTACATTTATGCTGATGGTATACACGGAGAGAATAGATGTCCAAATGACGGCTACACTTGCCTTCACTGACTGTCCGCAATCTTCAGGTACTTAGTCAGTGCACGTTCCATTGATGGCGCAATGCTGCGACCTGTTTATTGTTCGTTTACGCTCTCAGTTACTATACTGCTGGTCCTCAGACCATGTAAACGCCTATTGAATATGTCTTTTTTTACGTGCAGTACCTGAATACATCAAGGCAGTTGTCTAAGTAATATGACAGAGGCGTAGGCTTTTTTTTTTGGGGGGGGGGGGGGGTACATCTGTTTTGTTTCGCTGTGGAGATGTCGAGGTCTAGTTTGCCTCAGTTATTCCATATGAATAAGTTCTGCAGCGAAAAAAATAAAACAAGATTGAACGGTATTCAAAAATGAGCAATCAGAAAAAAAACATAAACATAATAGCAAACGAAAACCAGTGTAACTATCAGTCCTATGTACAGTTTACTTGCAGTTCTTCACACTGTCATCAAATGTTCACAGGCACACCTTTCTTTTCTACTGTCTGTATAAGCACTAACACATTATTTCATATGTTTCACCCCTGGCTATCTCTTACAGGCGCTTGTCCAGCCCGGTCACTATTAGTTAATATGTGAGGAAAGGTACATCATTGTCCCGCCGCGGTAATCTAGTGGCTAAGGTACTCGGCTGCAGACGCGCAGGATTGAATCCCGGCTGCAGCGGCTGCATTTCCGATGGAGGTGGAAATGCTGTAGGTCCGTGTGCTCAGATTTGGGTGCACGTTAAAGAACCCTAGGTGGTCGAAATTTCTGGAGCACTCGACTACGGTGTTTTTCATAACCATCAGGTGGTTTTGGGACGTTAAACCCCACATATCAGTAAATAAATCAGATTACATCATCAACCTTAACTGGTGTCCGGGCCAGCCAATTATCTATGTGCGCTCTGCAAAAAAAAAAGAGAAAAACTTGGGAAAAGGGGTAGCACGGGCGCAGTGTGCTACTCCTGGCTACACCGCTAATACATGCCGTATCTGTTAACTTAGTACGAAAGTTGCAGCACATTTATCTCAGAGAGTCGTCATATGAATATGAAGAACGTTGGGGCGGAGTTTTTCGCATTAGTTCGTAGAGTCCAACGCTCCTCAAGTCATCACAATGCATGGTATACACAAGCAGCATTGCGTGTTTGGAAAAAATGCTTAAAGAGGTCGTGAAATGCTCGCTGTAAAGCGACAATGCGAAGCCACTGGCGTCCACACGTACTAACTAGGTGACGTCATCATAAGTAATGCTTTGCCAATCGAGGAACGCGGAGCTCTTCAGTACTTGCGAGTGCGTGCAACTGGGACACTCACCAGCGTCTTCGACACGCAATCGGCGCTAACTTGAACTCTGACGTCATATTAGGCAGCGTCCTTGTCGGACGCGGATCGTGTTTTGCAGACGCCGATGAGCGCCTCTTGCGCGTGCTCGATATGCCATAGAGTTCCGCGTTCCTCGATAGGCAAAGCGTCTATGCAGGTCCACTTGGGCTGATGATACAGTTAGCGCATGAGGCTGCCGATGGTGCCGCATTGTCGTTATAAAGCGACCATTCCACGACCCCTTTAATGATTTAGAGTACTCGGTACTTATACTATGGGAGAGCTGAAAGCCGTCCCTTGGGCGTCACCACCTTAATGAGGGTTATCATAATAAGTGTTGTGGTCACAAAAAGTTGTTGACGATTTAGAGTACTTGGTACTCTACAAAGGAAGAGCGTAGAGCCGTCCCTATCCCAGCGACAACAAGAGGAGATGATAAGTGCTATGAAGGCGTGAGAATTTCCGTTTGATGATAAAGTCATTCGAGGGAACGTGGCGCCGGCGAGCGTACAGAAATTTGGCCCTCGCAGGTGCACCAGTCCAAAGCTTGCTTATTTTAGGCATTTTACAATAATTTTTAATTTCTCTATCGTACGTTCGTCGGTGACTAGTCAATTCTGATCGGCGATACGATCATTTATTGAGGTAACTTGTCAGTTTTGTGCTGTCGGATTTCATCGCTGTTTGGATAGAGACACCTGGCCGTCGTTGTGGACTGTGTCAACTGAAGTGTTGCACTGCTAAACGCGTAGATGAAGGCACGATTCCCGGCATTGAAAGAAACTGTAAGGAGGGGTATTGCGAAGCACAAGAGAAAGAGAAAAATGTAGAACAGAAAAAGAAGAAAAGGAGGACGAAAGAAAAAAAAAACAAAGAAAAAAGAAAGAGAGAAGCTAAGAATGAACAAAAAAAAGAAAGAAAGAAAATGAATCAGGGAACAAACAAGAGGAAAAAACTAAGAAAAAAAAGAAAGATTGACAAAAAAGACGTAAAAGGAAGAAAGACAGAAAGAAACAAAGAAAGGAAGAGAGGTAGTACACCAGAGAATGACACGCTATGTCTATATCTTACCTCCGATTTCCCAAAGGGCAAGAGCTCCGGAATTTTTGCAATGTATGTGCACTCAGTACTGCTTCGAAAGAATAAAGTAATTTTCTAATTGACGCGAGCCTTACCGCTCTCTCGACACTCAAACGGTACCTGTACCTTTTATTATCGGTATATTTCTTGTGTGCGGAGCAGAACATTTGGAACGTGATGAAGCCTTATATACTGAAATTGTAGCAATGTTAGAGCTGGTCTAATGATTTGATGACTTGCTGAAGCATGGGAAAGTGTAGTGATGTTTATTAAAAGCCATAATTACTTCACTAATAGAAAAGCTAACATTCTAATGCTTTTTTTAGAGTCTTCCACTGTGATTTAAGCATTCTCCTAACTATTTTTATAGGTCAACTAAAATAACGTGCAGTTTTGCGTGTAGGTTAGCTTTGACAATCTGTGCAGTCTGTGCTAGGATTTTGAACCGCAATCCAACCTTGCTACCACGAGAAGACCTTTTGTTGAACAGAGTTTTAAAATATTAAGGGCTAATTTAGATCTGGGCGGCGGGGGGTATTCCCGCGCTAATAGGCCGACAGCGGGAACCACGTGAAACAAGAGAAAATACCCGCGAGTACCCGTAATGAAAGAAAAGTTTGTTAACGGAGACGCAGTGGTCCTCCATTATTCAATACTTCTGAAAGTAGTGCATGATCAAAATTCATCTTTTGAAGGCCATATGCAGACAAAGTAATAAACATATATGTAAAGACCTGATTCAGAGTGGTCATTCATTTAACTTTAGAAGTTTTGTAAGTTTACTTTCATCTAATAGTTAGTTTTGAAAAAAAAAGGATAGCGAAAAAAAAAAGACGCACAAAGCCCTCACGCCAGCTTACGTATCGCGTGATATTGAGAGTGCGATTGGCCACGGAAATTCTAGACCAACTATATTAAAGGCCAAACAAAATTTGAGAGGCACCACCTATATTTGTTTTGTTACGACTTTTATTGTTACTTATTGCTTCAGCTGACGCTGTACTTCTAGATCAACATTTACATTGTGTGTTTCATTTATGGTCCACTCCCTTCTTGAATATTGGTGGCCCTGAGGCTAATTCGAACAAATAAATAAATAAATACCTAAATAAATAGGTGAAGATATAGAAAGACTTCTCAGAAAGAGTATCAATAAGAAAGAAGGAAAGAAAGAAAGAAAGAAAGAAAGAAAGAAAGAAAGAAAGAAAGAAAGAAAGAAATACAAGAGTGAGCTGCCTCTGTTGAGGTGTGCTGTGACGAACAGAATTCTCATTAGCGGAGTTCCCTATTCACACCTGTGACATCTTTCTGCATAATAGCAAGGCTGTATAGTGTGCCTCGTTAGGAAGTCCGCGAGGATGTTCAGGGTGCCATCGATCGCTCGTATTTTTGATCGTTTGTGTTATTTTGTTTCATTTCATTTCATTTCATTTTATTATTTTAAAGGTCCCCAGGGGGACAATACATAAGGGGTGGGGCTACAAAAAACGTACAAAAAAGCCATGAATTAGCTTGAAAAATGGCTTGTGACGCTATGCATAAATGTTGATGGACAGGTGATTGCTGCAATATGGTGGGGGAGATCATTCCAGTCTTTTGCTGCACGAAGAAAAAATGAGGCAGCAAAAGTAACGGTGCGAAAACGTTGACGGGCAACTTGAAAGACATGGCCAATGTGATATGACCTGCGAAATGGGGGGGGGGGGGGGGGGGGGGGGACGTAAGGTTCGATTGCAAGTGGACTGTGAAAACGTTTATGAAACGAGCAAATGGTAGCAATGCGGCGGCGGGAAGATATAGGGGACAGACCAATTTCTTCTTTTAAAGATGACACGCTAATGTGATAGGCATATGAGGAATGAATGAATCTAGTAGCACGGTTTTGAAGTGATTCGAGTGCAGTAATGAGATACGCGTGTTGTAGGCTCCAAATTGACGATGCATATTCGAGCTTGCTTCTTACGAGGGACTGATATGCTAATAATTTTACATGGCGGGGTGCGTTGCGCAGATGACGTTTTAGGAAGCCGAAAGTACGATTAGCAGCTGCGATGATAGTCCAGATGTGCTCAGCCCAAGTTAGGTCACTGCACTAAGTTAGGCCAAGATATTTGTAGGATTGCACAAGTTGAACAGTAGTGTTAGAGATTACGTAGGAAGTGGTGAGCGGGTTATGGTGACGCTGAAACGACACAAGTTTACGTTTGTTAGGATTAAGTTCCATTTGCCACCATTCACACCAACGCTGCACTTGGTTAATGTCACTTTAGAGGCTAATTTGATCAGATTCATTCGTTACTGTCCGGTACAAAACGCAGTCATCAGCAGACATGCTTATGTTAAAATTTAAGTTCGTTGGTAGGTCGTTAATATATATTAGAAATAACAAGACCTTCCTTCTTTCTTATTTCAAAGAAGGAAGGTCTTAGGCTGTCGTTTAGAGATAGGTGTGGCTGGTTACACCAGTGAAATATCACCCTAAAATAATTTTTCCGTCTCTGTGTTTTATCCGTGTTCCTGGGTTTTTTCGTCCGTTCCTTCTGGTAATATAAGCTGACGTCTCCATATAACGCAGCAGTATGGCCGAAGGCTGGAAGAAAGGACGATGTTTGCCTATGTTTTTCAAATATATAAAACCGAGGTTGGCATAAACAAGGATGTTTACCTAAATGCACATTTTATATTGCTAAACAGAAACATCACAAACTCAAAATCTGCGAATGCCATTCCAAGACATGCACGTTCGCTAATTTTTTTTTCCGAAGTGTGTAGGAGAACGGAATAAGCTTTCTGAAAAACAAGCATGTTGTGCAATAAGACCTACTTTTTATTCATGTTGTAATTCTCCCCTGCTGTAACACCTAAGCGCGATGTGGGGTACTTGAATAAATAATAAAAAAAATGGGGGGCGTTGCTATAGGGAAGGCTGTTCGAGCTCAACTAACACGAAACCTAGTCTGGGGCGAATGATGCAGTGTGGACAAGTATTCCCCACCACGATACTAGTGGTGCTAATTGACAGTGAGAGAAAGAATAATAAGCAAAGGAATTGAAGGAAGAAGTTCTTGACCGAGTTCATTCCCCACACTGCTTTGAGAGGGATTTCTTTGATGACGCTCTAGTGGAGCGAAGCCCAAAACCAGAGATGTAAAGAATGTCACTTCAGTTACGCCGACGTCGTCAGAAAACTGCGTCAAAATGAGGTTTACCCAAATGTGCTTCTCCTTGTTCATCAGTGCATACCAGGTTTCCGTTCCCCGAAACATGTAAGAAGAGCGCGTCAACTACACTAACAGTCATTGGCTAGTTTTTGGAGGCTATATCTATTGCCTTCTTTATTTTCAGCAAACAGTGTGTTTAGAATAAGTGTTTAACGATTGAGAGTTAGGAGAGCTATAGGAGTATAGAAGACTGTAAGAGACGATAGGAGAGCTGTGGGCCGTCCTTTCCAAGTGAAACGCAAAGTGGTGTGGTGTTTAGAAAACGTGTTTAACGATTTTGAGTACTTGGTACTCTATTGTGGCTGTTACGATGAACCTAAGGACATTGGCGAGTGAAGCATCATAGCTTTACAGGTATGTTTCGGGAAGTGCTGTTTCAAACAGATTACTCTACTTTAGACGTGCACGTTTGTGTCTCTGGTCTTAGATGAGGAAACTGAGCGCCTTGGTGAATTTCGTCGGGAATCATGGAACCATATCTAAGCCAAGCATAATGTTTTGGGCAACAAGGAAGAACCTTTTACTGATAATTTGCCTAGCGGTATGAACCGGTGGCAAGATGTGGGCATCATCCAATTTTTTTCGCGGCTCATACAAGTCCACCGGGGACCGTGACGACGACATTACACGTCGACAAGTGGATAATTTAAGGTGTTCCGCCTCTTAAGCTGCTATGATCAATAACAAAGTAATTCTTTTTCATAGAATTTGAAAATAAAGTCACTAAGCTCGAATAACACACTTCACAAATACGCATAGATACTAGCGCAAACCCGATGAAAGGCAGTTATAAGCGGCGAGAAAACATTTCAGAGACCCTTAAATATTTATTAAGGCGTTTTCCAGTGGCCGATGCGGAACAAGATTTCTCGCTCCACTACGACGAATGCACTGTTTTTTCGCTCGATTTGGAGCAAATTAGCGCGTTCCACTATTCATTTCAGAGCAAGTCGATTAGCACCTGATTGCTCTCACTAGCTCGGCGACCACGTAGCAAATTCTAGTGGAGATCGGCCGAGCAGCATACGCCTCTTTCGGTATTCTTCGAAAAACATGGACGCACTTTTTAGCGGCAACCAAAGTTGTCATGGAACCTACAGAGCTGAAAAAGGAGTAGTTTTCGTAACCGATTGAAGTGATATATGCAATATTATTTTTTGGTTAATCTATCGATGAGCAATTTGTCTTTAACCAGTTGTTTGGCGAGGGGAAATTGGAGTGTTCGCTTTGAAAACTCGGCAGCCGAGCCAAAATTTCCGAGTAAAAGACACCACTAAACACGCACGCAAAAAAGAAGCAAACGCGCCCTGCCACGATAGCATGCTCACCTGCACTAATGCATATATATCAAAGAGTGCTTGGGCACGCGCTCATTAGCAACACACACACGCACACGAAAACACGCACACGAAAACGAGAGGGCGCCGTTGGAGAATGCTCATGGCCATACGGCTTACGTCCTTTCCACGCGCTACCCGCACAGCCGCAATGCACGGGCCGGAACTTCTGCCGCACACAAGCGGAGACTGAAAGAGCGTCGCCGATTCGCCGATTCGCCCCCAGCTTGGGTGCGGCAGCTGGGCCGCCGCGTGCGTTGCGGCTGGGCGGCGAGCACGTGGAACGGCCCTTAGTTACGTGACAAAGTTTTGGCAGCTGTTTGGAGGTACCTGCAAAGGCAGTGAAACAATACCCATAAAGGTGCTCACTATCGTACCGGAGGAAGAGAGTAAAATATGAAAGCAGGCCAGCACGTTCGTGGCTCACGTTACAAGCATAGATAATAAGGAGTAGTAGAACACGCGCACGCCGTCACAATAGTTAACATAGAACACACAAATTGAGCGGGTACGTTGATGCTCCCGGGTGCACATAATGATTCTTTGATAAGTATTAGGACTCTGTAAACAAAGTGCCAATATAACGAGTGAAGCGGTCGTAATTTAATTTATCAGTCTTGTCCGCAAAGTAATCCATCACCGGGGTCCAGTGTAATGACGGTTTTGTACATTATTTCTGTCATTGGGCAGTCGTACCCTATGACCTGTAAATGAGGAAAGGCAATTCGGTACCCCTAACAGCATCAAAAGCGGAACTGACTGAAGCTATTTTACAAAACCTTCGTACAAGACAAGCTAGCTGTAGGAAGATTTCCTTTTTTTTCCTGTTTTGCTCAAACAACACCGTCAAGAAGAGAAGAGAAGTGGGATTTGTGTCCTCAAACTGTAATGTGAGCTTAGAGCGAGCACGTGAAATCGAAACGGCATCATCAGAAAGACAGCGTGCGTTCTTGTTCTGGAGGAGGATACTCTGCACGGAAACGCATACGCACGAGGAAAAGAGAGCTGTGTTTGAAAAAAAAAAGTAATTAACTGTTTATAGTACTTGGTACTTTATTATGGGAGAGCATATAACCATCCTGTGGGACTCAGAGCAAATGATGCGTGCAAGTTACAAAACCATAAATCATGCGACAGCAAGACGTTGTGCTGTGATACTCGGTCACGCAAAACACCCACATCTTCATGGCTTGTACAGGAGCAACGCGCCTCTTTCCAGTAGATAAAAAATAAAGCCGGTTTCTGTTCGAAACGACATTGAGAATTTTCTTGCGAATTACACGCTCTAACGTAAAATCATGAATGCAAAACAGCTTTCAGTACTTTTAAGAAAATGTCACAGCTGGTTCTTTCAATTGTATGGGCATATTGCATTCACAAAACAGGGTATCATGCTTTTTCGAATATATAGATAACCTATCATTATAACTCGAAAGTCATATAAATTCTAAGGAATTTTCTAAATAAAATTGCGAGGACCGAAATAACTAGTTCATCATCGAAAGTGTGGATATTTTTAGCAATTTTAACAAATTATAAACTATAACGTTGACTTCCCTCTAGAAAACTAGTAAAACTTTTAATAACCATCTCACGTACGCCACATCTGAAGCATTGCAAAAGTTTTTTCGTGTGTGTCAAGCACCATGGCTGCTGAAAGTAGTATGCTCAGTCATTGTCACATAATTTTCATGCATTATAAATCTAGGCGTAGTGTTTGCTGCCCTACTCTACATTTTCACGTTATCGTCACCTAGTAACATTTAATGGTTATGTTATGAAAATCAGTATGGTGCTACTCATAATACATCCCCAACGATCCGGTGAACTTGACGCACCAGTTATTGTTAAGACTGCAATTGCCCCTCCGAATTGTTTGCATGCATCCTAATTGGTCACAACGCGCTGCATTCCGAATAAGCTGCCTCATTAACTTTCTCGAGGGCGTTAGAAGAACGCAATTAGCGTAACGTAAATAAAACACAAAGATAAAGAAAGGAACGACAGCCGAGTAGTTACCTGGAACAGTTTTCATTACATCACGAGCGTACGAGTTATCATGCATATGATGTCTGAAACTTCCTGGATTTCTTTATGAGCGTAATATTTTTCATATGCGCATGCTTTGGGTTGTAAGTAATATATTAGGTACAACAGCTGTGTGAGAAACTTCGGAGCGTTTCAAAAAGAGTTTTGTTTGAGATACGGAACTTAACTCGGAAACAAGAATTATGCAAGAGTGGTTGCCTGTAACGTGTTTCGATTACATCAAGAGAGCGTGAGTAATGTGATTTAAATTGATCGCTGAGTAAACGGAAGCGACGAAAATAACCACGCGCTCCGAGTGAAGCCTGACAAGTGGAAGGGAAGAAACGATGAGATATAATTTTCAATACGTCTTCTTCAGCCTGCCACCAACGTTACCAAATATGAAATGATTGCCGTTTCTTGTCCTAGAAGCTAATATTAATGAAAAAAACCCTTACTTTCCGGTTTATTTTCAAGTATAGTGGCTCTACTCCACGTAAGTGCGATAACTAGGCGAACTTCACTAAACTTTATTCCCTGCATGACTGATATGTTCGAGAAGATCCTGAATGTAACGAATAAATATTGAAGATTTTTTGCAATGTTTAGGTAAGATATAAACAAGCAGTTCTAGAAGAAGAGTGACGTCGCGCATGTCACACTAGTGAATGACCATGATATGTGCACCCCTGTAAAAATATATCTCGCTTTGTTGACACATGTAAGTTTGAAAGTACTACATTCGTAGGGTAGGTCAGTGGTTACTCTAAAATTGTGAGCCTTTCTGCATTTCCACTAACTCGTGTTTCCTCCCTTGCCTCATATAGAACTGCGCGCGGAATGAACGTTTAAAGCTTTTTTCTACTTTTTGTTTTTTTTTGGGGGGGGGGGGGAGTCAGTAGCGAAAAGAATGCAACCAAGATCACGAGTGTTCCCATAAGTGAAATAAAAATGTCACTAGAAAAAATATCAAAACATAATGAAAGATAAGACATAACAGGACAAGAATATGCAAAGCGGATACGATACTGAACAATAACTGTTTCACTGTTTCGCGCGTATTCACAGAAACTCCCAGAGGTGTTATGTCAAAAATATCACGCCAGCAGTGACGCTTATGTCAGTATTCTAAAGCACCGATTTTCCACATGAAACATTCATAGAGTGTCTTGTAATAACGAGCTCTGTATCTGGAGCAAGTAAACATGGAAGACCGATGCGATCGTAAAAGACTGAGCACCACTATTACACATCCCGAACCGGGATGCGGTTTCATGTATTCTTTTCCCCACAAAAGTATAAAGGAAAAACTACTAAGCTGCGTTGCTCACCTACAACGCGACGTTAGCGCACCAATGAGCCTAAAAGGCAACACCGAAACGCACGACGTGCGACTATCACGAAAATAAATGAAGGGAGAAACAAAGAAAACAGCACTGGGACGCAGACATGGGTGTGGCCCGCATGGCGCGCTGGCTGAACAGCCGGAGCGTGACGCCGCTTCGACCGAGCCGCAGCGGTTTCGCCATGACCCGCTTTCCTTTCCTTCGCGCGTCTGCCGCAAGGTCGCGAGCGCCACCGATCCCCAGATCCCTTCGCTTCGGTGAAACCTGGATAGGGAAAAAGGGAAAGTGACGGCCGCTTCGGGGAGGAAATGGTAGGGAGTAAATATTCTCGAAGCGAAGAGCGGGAAATCGGACCAGGTAAAGCCGTAACTGCCAGCAAGGAGAGACAGGTGAGGTCGCCGCTGCGGCGACAAAAAAGGCAAAAAGGGGAATCGAATGGGGAGTTGTTTGAGAGTAACGACGTTCGGTGCCGAGGTTCACTGAAATTTAGTTTATGGACAGCAGAGAATGCGGAAAAGTGAATGGAGCACGTTGCTGGCACAGAGTTCGTACGAAAAAAAAAAGAGGCAAAAGCATCTATGCTTGATAGACAAGTGGCGCGAAAAAGATCGTGGTCGTAGCAACAATCAGGAAAGAGGGAAGGTTAGGGAAAAGAAACCGAGCCTCGCGCGAGTTTCACCCTTTTCCTTTCGCTATTTCTCCTTTCCGCTGACTCTCTTTCTTTCTCGCCAGCTGACTCACATAGCTGGCGGCTGTAGCCACGGCACGTCGATTTCGCGTCCCAGACGTGAACATTAGTGATATGTTCCATGGCCCTATCCCTCGCAGGCCCTGGAGGTGTACGAGCTAAAGCGGAAGGCGTGACTTGGGCGTGCCGTGTCGGCAGAGCTCAGATTGAGCGTGTAACGCCTGCGGCGAGAAGCAACAGCTTCTTCGTTCGAGAGGCACGATCGTGCTGCTTCCCGAGAGATAATTGATATTGAACTCTCGAGAAGTGCAGTAGAGAAGGTCGGCGAGAAGGCGTGCTTTGGGGTGCCGATGTTCGGCGCACTTGAGCAATCATACACTAACTGCGCTATTATATGGCGGGAAACTTCCTTTCTTTTCCAATGTTCGCATCTCCACAGCGTTTAGCTGTAGCAAACATGCAAGAATATGTTCCAGATAAAAGACTGCATACAATATTTTAGGAACTTCGTATAGGCTTGGTGCTGACTTGCAAAATTAGAGGAATTGTTAAAGAGCTAATTTGCTGTATTACGAACCGAAAGGCTATGTATTATGCTTGGGAACGCATCGGGGTAATATTTATAGTTTTTCAAATGTAGTGCAACAATTCTCACCTAAATTTAGAGAAATGAAAGAAAACAATAAGTCAACTTGTTGTGAATGGCATCCGATCCCACTAAATGTTGTGTGTGGTTTGGGATCCCTTCAACGAAACTGGCGACTTTTCATCTACTTCCATTTTCTGCTTTCAATTTACAGTACAGGCACTACAGGACTAACGGGGTTGCTTGGGCGAGTTGGTACGACATGATTTACATAAAGAACAGCGCCAATAACGAGGGACAAGAAAAGAAGGAGACAGACAGTAGCATTGACTTACAACAAGATTTATTTGCTGGAACCGCGCAATGTATACTTGAGCAGTATCTGACAAAAAAGAGAAAATACAAATAAAAGAAAACAAAATTCACCTAACAACCAAGTAATCATCGTGATTACTTTTTTGTCAGATACTGCTAAAGTATATAATGCGCGGTTCCAGCAAATAAAACTTGCTTAATTCAGTGCCGCTGTCTGTCTCCTTCTTTTCTTGTCCCTCGTTATTAGCGCTGGTTTTTATGTGAATCACTAGAGAACATTTTAGAAACCAAGAATATAGCCCTTGTGCTTCGTTGACTAGACTGCCTGTTTACTTTATTTATTCTGAGGTCGTAATTGGAATTGAATATCACGTTCCCTGTCCCCAGTGTATGGTGTCATACTGGTCATTCTAGACTGCTTAACATTCCTGCCTTTCCTTTCCCTCCTGTTCTTCTTCTTTTTCTTCACATGGAGGAGGCGGCTATTACGAAATCACTAAATGTATCTGTTTTTCTTTGGTGGTTCTGTGGTTCTGACCTGTTTGTATATGTGCAATCGCCGTTGAAAGATATATAGTTGTTATTAAATGAGTAGCTTAGGAAAACGTTCATTCGCAATGCCAAAGTCCATTTGCCTTGTTTCATAATCACGCTCACGATTGTCGCAAGATGTCCTGCATACACAAAGTGCATTTTCTAGATCAACTTTAGTTATCTAATTAATCCTTTTTTCGCAGAATTGTTCATGTTTGGTTTTGAAAAGATGCAAAAAGTTTCGGCGCACCCTATGGTAGCATCGGCAGGAGAAGGCACCTAAAAGCAGGCTTATCGTTAGGCGTGGCGACATCACATCGTTCGAGATAGTGCCGCATACCTCCTGTTCCACTGCCTTCGTCCTTTGTCAAGACCAATGACATTGCGTAAACGTATAGTGACACATGGGTAACAACTTCGCCTTATTTCCTTCATGTATACAGTTAAAAATAGCCCACCTCATTGCTAGACGCAAACAAACTGTAATGTGCGGCCAATCCCTGCAGATCCTGTAGTACTTGCCGGATTGCAGTGGTAGTCCACTTGTTCAGCGGCGAATCAAATCAGTGAAGCCATTCTATAAATGCGCGCAAAAAGTGTTGCAGAGTGTCTTTAAGAAATGGCCTGTTTGATCATAACATGGACAAAAAAATATAAACATGTGGAGAAAAGCTACAGGAATAGTGTGGTGAACGCAGCCTATGATTTCAAAGGTACTGGCTGTTACAGTGAATTACACCTGATAGGGTGCAGGAGGTTTATTATTACGTCTAACGCATACTTTTCATTAGCTTCGCCAAAGTTTTTCTATTCGGGAGCTGTAACAGCCAATTATAATACCTATTATACCTACTTTGCTGCAAAAAGGAATAGCTTTCTTTTTTCCACGAATCCACAAAAACAAAAAAAGAAGAAATACTAAGAATGTATAAGCAGAGGAGTGGAATGATCTGTCCTACAGTCTTCCCCCTGGAAGCAGAATGGTGTTCCTGTGTTGCTGAGTGAAATAGTGAATAATGGCTGGGCCAATAAAGTGACTTATACTTTTAGATATATTATGGCATAGAGCTAAGACCACTATGGGAGATTGTTTACACCATGCAGTAAGTAGGCTAATTAATCATTTCGACCACGATTGGGTAATTAATGTGGTCCCCAATTATTTCAGTGCACTAGTCATTTTCATTGTCATTTCCGGTGATTTACTGTCAAGAAAAATCTGGCCCGCGACGGCCCATAATTGAGCTCGCAATTCCCGGGGTGTAGGATGGCTTCTTCTTCATTCAATAAATTGCGTAAGCGGTTATGTCAAATAATTTCCAACTGTCGTGGTATCGTTTCTAATGTAGCGCTCTTAGGTGTGCACCAGTGCTTCTGATGCAAAAAAGTGGCAAAACATAAATTGGCTCTGAAGATATTACAATGACGTATATTGCCACTTCACTTTATTACCAGAATTCCTGCACTCGAAATGGCAGACAGTGGTTGAATAAACATAGCGTGCTAAGTTTCTTGTTAATTAGGTGCCGAAAGAGAGAGAATAGGGATTAAAGAGACGTCCTAGACGACGCGCGGCAGTAGTGAAGATTAGATTGCAGAATAGAGGTAATTAAAAGCGCGAGAGCGCTGTAGGTGAATGGAGTGGGGTGCGCCATTTTTAATTACTTAAAGCTGAGGCGTGAGTCTCAGCTACGCGGGGGCTCGGCTTTTTTCAAAGCCCGAGCGAAAATTGCGCTGAAAGCGGCTGTAGGGCACGTTCACATCGCCTACCATTTCCCTTTTCAAATTTACGGTTTGACACGCACTCATGGCTCGATCAATGTCATCACCGCGATGGAAACCCGTGGGAGCTTATTAGGCAATTTACATCCTGGTATGGAAACCAACAATTGCTAACTTCACGTTAGCAGGTTTTTGCCAACACTCTCAGTCAGGTGCCGAATAACGAATGGCATATAGGCGGTGCACCCCTGCGTACTGACTAAAATTCAGTCTATAGGAAGCCCAGCAATAAAAAAAAAATACCCGTGACAGCTTCGCGGCGCTGAAGTAACGCCTATGGCCGGTAGGCAGGTGCAGGAAGGAAAAAAAAGAATCCACTAATCCACTAATTCCTAATACACCCGTGTAGGGGAACTATGTGCCCTCCTATGGTCAGTGCATTGTCGTATATCTAGATCGAAAGAGGATCACGAAAGTTCAATGCGCGTAGATTCTTTCAACTCACGATCATTATCAAAGATGACCATATATAAGGAACGGGCCGACCACTAACTGCCATAACTGAAGTTGAATCTTTCTCGCTTCATGCGACCGAGTTGCAAGTGGCGACCAATTTGCTGGTCTCCCAAAATACATGGGATCGAGCGAGATCCTAATTATCAGCATGAATGTAATACCCCTCATGTAATATAACAACTGGGACCTTTGCGGTAATAGAATGAATGCATAAATGTCTTTGATCACTTATGATACGTTATTAACAGTAATATATGTGGTTTGACGCCTCAAAATCACGATATGAATAGGAGGCGCACTTTGATGGAGGGCATCGGAAGTTTGGAACCGTTTATTGTTCCCAAACGTTCAATCACTGCACACATTAGATTGGCCCCTAAGGTTTCGACCCCATTGAAATGCGACTACCACGGATAGGATCAAACCCCACGACTTTCGGGCCAGCTACAAAGCGCCGTAACCAATGTAGCACCGACGTGGACCACTTGTGAAATGCCTAGTCTTAAATAGACACAAAAGCCACAAAAAGAAGTCTAGATTGGAAATCAAAGTAGTTGCGTCGACAATATTGATGAGTCAAGCCAGGCAGGCACAAGTTGTAATTCGATTGCATGTAACACTTATGAGAGAAACAGGTCACACTGTGACTCAGGGTCTTCCAATCCTTCATTTCTTTTTTCCGACGCTATGAATGCTTTTTCGATAAAAAGCTCACAAAGTAGTGCGGTGAAGAATGACTTTTTTGCACATTTAGTAATTCAGCTTTACTTATAAGACAGTTTGGGAGGAAATGATAAACGGGTACCATTGTGATAGTGTAAACATATCGCTATAGTCACTAGAATTGAAGTGAATGCAGTGCTGATGCAACAGCACATAGCCAAAGTTAGAGAAATTCAGTTAATGCATAAATTTCTTGCCGTTCCTGTTTTTAAGGTTTACGGCAGAAGTATATGCGATGGCCAATGCTGATAGCAACAGCAACACCTCGTGGTGAAGAATACAACTAAAAACTCACAAATATAATAATGCAGTATCTTTACATGCTTTAAACATTGTAGATTAAGCAATTGTTAACTGGCATTAGTTCAGTTGTTTTGTTTCGACGAGAAACTGACATAAATGAACGTTTTTTTTTTTTACATGTGTATGCGTAGTCGGACAAAACGCCACAAGGTCCCGCTGCCAGCTCAGCCACCACACTCCACGGCTTCAGTGACTTGTAAACACGTAAATGGTAGGACGTCTACGTACCTATGAGGTAATATTGGACGTAATTCACCTCCGGGTAATGGGTACTGTAGCATGAATATAAATGCGGCAGTTTGCACATTCAATGGACAGCACTCTTTCCCAGATTTACACACAAGTTTTGTTCTATGTCGCATTGCCTAGCCTGTCACGGAATGCGGATGCAAGAGGCGTAGACTAGCTCTGGTTTCAACGGCGAAAGTGCCTCCTATAACTCACCAGATGAGCTCAAAGCTGGAACAACATGTTGTCAGAGCACTTCTCCAGCTCCTCTTTTACGTTCCCAAGCACATAAAGCAAGCAGTTTCGACATAATGATGCTCCACTGCGCTAGAACAAAAGCAGTTAAACCTTCAGAAACAAATAAATAATAAATAATGTGCTTTCATCATCGTCTTTCGACGTTCCGGTGCACAAACACGAAGCATTGCAGCAAGCAATGTTTGTGCATTGGGGCGAAGACCAAGCCACAGGGGCATGGTTGTCGCAATACCTCTCACGAGCAGCTATAAACGAGTAGTATGGGAGTAGAGGGAGGGGGGCAAGGCGTATGTCTTTGCATCGCCGACTATCTATATGTTTTTTTTTGTTTCTTTAGCACACAGGGACACCCGGCAGCATACAGTAAAGTTGGCATAATGTCCGGCTCGAATACGGCATCGATGCCTCAAAGGCAAACGCTCAGTTTGCACTTAGAGAGACACTTTGTTCCAACGTACGTCCTAGACTTATGGGAACAGAAAGGGGAGAGGACTGACACCGTAGAATATAAGGTTACTCCCTTCCCTAGCGCACACAAAACAAACGACGATTATGTTAGGCTTCCCTGATAAATTGCTGGAATACAGTGTCAGTGCGTCGAAAGTGAACGCCGCGGGGAAACTTAGAGGGACGCGTTCGTCCCGACGCACGCCCCTGCATTGTTTGTAGCATCCTGGCCACTCGCCGCCGCATTGTCCTATAAGTAGGCGGCAAAAACGATGGGCTTCCACCCGATATATTGCCGCAGCGAATCCTCCCCGAAGCACGTTTCCTTCGTGGGAGACCCCACCGGCCTAACCACATTACTCGGCACCTTCGCGCTGCCCACACCACCCGTTTGCTGCTCCAGAACACACACACACACACACACACACACAATAGAGCACGCTTATATATACACTGTGGAAGCGGAGTTATTGATCGAGGCTTCCTTTGATGCGGAGGGTATTACCTCGAATGGCTCAGCTCGGTGCCTGCGTTGTTACCAACCCGTTTATAGGCATTTCTGATGTATAGAGGTATGTGTTGAGGCGCAAAGCATCGAGAAGGGTGATGGAATAGAAGGGTGATAAAATCGAGAGCTAGCTTTAAGTCAAGATGGAGAGAGCGAAGAGTGAAAGTGAGTAGGCGTTATGAAGGAAAGAGGGAAGCTTAGGGATAAAGAGTGCAGTGGTAGAGAATACAAGAAGCTAATTTTACACACCATAGCGTCGATATTTTTTTTGGCTCTTCTTTATCCCATGGACAGCTGAAATTTCTTTTGTGGTTTCTTACTCGCGTCGCTGTATGCCTGTGATGCGCCGATTAGTTTCTTTGAACGCTGTGCCAGTCTAGGCTTGTCTTGACTGTGGTAGTTATTCTTCGTTTTTCATGCACAGGTGTCCCAAGGAATTAATTTTCTAGTTCACTGAGGTAACTTCCCTGTGCAATTTGTAGAGCAAGTTTATGTTGCTGTGTTTTGATGTTTCCTTTTTTATAGGTTATGTGCGAACTTCATGTATTACTTCATATATTTTTTCCTTTTCCGATTGTGCAGTCGTATTCAATACTTCGAGTTCTTGTTGTGTTCCTACATTGTGTATTTATGTCCCACTCTTGTCTAGAAAAGCGAGCAGTGCATAATAAAAAAATAAATAATAAATAAATAAATAAATACCTTCTTACAATGTCTGAAACGTTATACAGAAGTACGTGAGAATCTATTTTTTTCAGCCTATATAAAGGAAAGATATTCAACAAAGTGAAAACAAAAAAGGCATCGGCAGAATGAAGTAAGCTTATGCAGTTCGGTAGCGTTATAGCAATGGCGGCGGGAAATTTCTGCCTCTGATCTAAACATCAGTTAAGTTTTACATGAATACTGGGCATATCATGCATCTACTCAATTTTGTTGACATCATGACGAAAATATCACATTCATACGTCTCACTACTTTGTATCGGCGTTGCGGCGAACAACACCTGTCGCATGACGAGGCCTCAAATGAAATGGTAGGATTCAACGGCCAAGCTAGGCCAAAAACCAGATACCATCACTAAAATGTTTCGTGATTTCCAAGAGCACTTGACGACTTTTGACAACGCAGACCAAATGTTATGACAATCTCCGTACTAATGCCTCAAAAGACCACGGATATGAAGAATACAGCAACGATGTTTTGGCCTCGAGCTGTCCATACCATGCATTATTGTCTTTAGCCTGGTGTGTGGGTATCCGGCAAGACTCGTGTTAGTGCGATAATCACAGCAAACATTTCTTGATATTTAGATTACTTTATGTTTATTTGGTTAAATGTAAGATCAATATGTAAATGTACATTCACGCAGTGGACCGGATCGAGAGGGACGCAGGTGGGTGTTCGTTTTTACGGCCGTCACTGTCCCCCCGCACAAGAAGATGGCGTTCCTCCACGCGTAACGAAACCGCCCACAGCTTGGCGTGAGTGAGCCTGCCGGCCACACCGGCGTTCTTCAGCCGACCTGATTGCGTTTTGGGGGCGAAACTCCTTATAGTGGCACCCGTTTGTCCCCCGTAGTATGTAACAAGTATAACATTTTGACTTCCAAGGTGCTGCTGGTGAGAGACTTCTTCTGTGCGTTGTTGAACAACAAAAAATAGTACTCAATGTACATGTCAATGGCTGCTAATGGGGAATGAGAGACAGGAGCATTCGGCTTTTAGTTAACGCGCTGGCTGCGATCACCGTTAGCAGCCATTGGCATGTACATTGAGCACTATCTGACAAGAAAGGGTTGCTACGTTATACTCGCTGGGTGTAACCTCCTTAGCTTTAGAAACGTTTAGCGAGCGTTGAGCAGAAGTGCCATGAATACAATGAACTTGTATATACCATAAATGAACTCGAGGTGGTTAAAAATGGGAAGTAGATACGAAGCGCAAGCCATAAGAAAGTAAAAACTGAATTCTCCGCCTCTCATTTCCCATTAGCAGCCATTGGCATGTACATTGAGCACTATCTGACTGAAAAAGTTTGCTACGTCATACTCGCTGGGCGTAACCTCCTTGGTTGTCGAAAGGTTTAGTGAGCGTTCGGCCACAGTGCCATGAATACAGTGAACTAGTATATACCATGAACTCGAGGTGGTTAAAGGTGGGAAGTGGACCCGAAGCGCAAGCCGTAAGAAAGTGTGCGTGTGCCACCTCTCGTTTAGTCCTTCGAATGTCCGCTGGATGGCGGTGCTTCTATATGGGGAATGTATGATGAAAAGATGTGAGATGGTGGTACTTGGAGTGTTGAATAGATGGACGAACGGACACATAGACAGATGCATGGATGGACGCATGAACGGACGCAGGGGCAGCTGCATGGACGAACGCAGGGACGGACGCACGAACAGACGCACGCACGGACGGGCTGATGGACGCATGGACGGTCACACTGACGGACGCATGGACGGACGGAAGCAAGAATGAATGGACGGACGAATGCTTCGCCCCACTCTCCATCATTCACTCCGTGGATATGCTGCCATATTTTTTCGGTGTCTTGTCTTTTCGGTGTCCTTGCAAAAGCACAGTTTGAACAGTGCACATGTTGCAGGGCGGTGTGTCTGCGTACAGATTTGCCGGGTTGCTTTGCATTCTGAAAAACATGTTAGATGCGAAGATTCTTTGTACTAGCCTGTGTAATGCTGTCCCTCCGTACATCCCCACTGCGCATGCTTGCGTCTCGAGTTTTGTGCCGCATACTCGCGTTTCGTGCTGGCCCAGCAAGACACCCGAAAAAATTCCACTCCCTTCCACCTCTCTCACCTCACAAGGTCGACGCAGGCAGCGTCTTCTAGTAAAAAAAAAACGGCAGATCCCACATGGAGTGGGAATCGATGATATGTGAAGCACGAATTGGGAAGGTGGATATGTCACTTTAAAATCAGCACAACAATACGTGGCAAAGGTAAATTATTCCGCACATAACTTCTATGTAATGATTATCATGTGTGGACATGTATACCTTCGTCATCTATTCACGTCACGTGGTGCCGAATTTGGTTTATGGGCAGACAGCGAAACGGCGGTGAGCACATCGTGAAGGGCCCAATATACTCTGACGTAACGTTGATGCACGCGCGCGCTGGGCGCAGCGACGCTACAATAGCACTCTACATTCTAGGCACTGCCCCGCCACGGTGGTCTAGTGGCTAAGGTACTCGGCTGCTGACCCGCAGGTCGCGGGATCCAATTCCGGCTGTGGCGGCTGCATTTCCGATGGAAACGGAAATGTTGTGGGCCCGTGTACTTAGATTTGGGTGCACGTTAAAGGACCCCAGGTGGTCAAAATTTCCGGAGCCCTCCACTACCGCATCTCTCATAATCATATGGTGGTTTTGGGACGTTAAACCCCACAAATCAATCAATCAATCAATACATTCTAGGCACTATTGTATGACACCAAGCGCGACCAGCATCCGTCGGCGCAGCCCGACAGCAACCGGCGCAAAATGCGACATGTTGCATTTCACGCAGCCGACGTTACCCAAACAGTAGCACGTCTGCCTCTCTTCGTGACAAAGTGACGCCGGGCGTGCTCAAACGCGCATGCGTCAGACCAACGCAGCGCCTGTGAACATAAGGCGGACAGATCGGCACCTGGCACGGCACCTCCAGCCTGACGCGACGAACCGAACGCCGGTTCTCACGCACGCCGGTTTACTTCGAAGTGTATTGGTGCCTTGAGTGTGGCTTGTAGTCATGTTCTTACATGACACGCATCTCATGATTATTATGTTTTCAATAGTCACATACCTTCGTCATCCATTTACGTCCTGTAACACCAAATTAGGTATAGGTGAATCTAGCGAAACGGCCGCGAGCGCATCATGAGTGTGGCATGTAGTCATATTGTTACAAGACACGCATGTCATGATTTTCATGTTGCAGTCTGTTGCTTGTGTTTGCCATGCAGTCATGTCATACCATACCACTTTTGCAACATGTCATGTGAAAGAAACCACCGCAAGAGCAGAGAGACCATGAAATGTGAATCATGACATTCATGGCGTATGCGTCATAATTTTCTTGTTATGACTAGTCTATTATGCTTGTCATACAGCCATGTTCTGACATACCAGTTTTGGTAACAATACCATTAACAAAACGGACAGGAAAGCTAAATGTCTCAGGTCAGTAGATAAATAGATAGATAGATAGATAGATAGATAGATAGATAGATAGATAGATAGATAGATAGATAGATAGATAGATAGATAGATAGATAGATAGATAGATAGATAGATAGATAGATAGATAGATAGATAGATAGATAGATAGATAGATAGATAGATAGATACACACACTCAAGGTCACCGAAGTTCGCTAAGAAATGCTTCGCATTTAAATAACGGAGAGAACATCCAGAAATCTAATACATAACATATGTAGCTTTCGTTTTGAAGAATGGCAGCATGAAAACTGCTTCGGTGTGTAGATTGGTCCCATTCTATGATACCAGTGTTTTCTTGAGTTACACCCGTTGGGATCCAGAATATTTAGCTGCTTCCTTTACTTTGCATACCATATAAAATTGTGCCGATCTTCAATTCCTCTGGGAAGAGCGCCACATTTTTCTTAGTGGGCTGCAAACGCTTTTCAAACGGGTCTTCGGGCATCATCTCGCTTATGATGCTGCTGGATGTTCCCAGAAACCTGGTGTCAGTAACGCTCACAATATTTTTTTTTTTTGTGATGCAAGGTGTCGAAAAAATTATTAGTATTTCCTATAAAGTAGGAAATGTAATGTTCATGTTTATTTGCTCTGTTCTTTTGTGTAGCCGTCGACGTCATTCGTGGAATGCATAACTGCAGGCACGCGTTTTCCTCTTGAAGGTTTCCATCCCTGCAACGTAGTTCGTAGGCGTATAGGTAGATAGATAGTCGTAGGCGGATAGATAGATAGATAGATAGATAGATAGATAGATAGATAGATAGATAGATAGATAGATAGATAGATAGATAGATAGATAGATAGATAGATAGATAGATAGATAGATAGATAGATAGATAGATACGCTCAAAGTCGCCGAAGTTCGCTGAAAAATGCTTAGCATTTGAAAACCGAATGCTCGCGCTTTACAACTGTTCACTGATCACCTGTATACACTGGATCGCGGTGTCTTTACTTGGCTTTCGCTTGATCAGCCTCAGCGTCAACATCGCGGCCAGTGTGAGCGTGAGCGCTTGCTGCTTTGCATCTATACATGGTTCCCTTTAGCAAAAGATGGTCCAAGTGTTCTTTTTCTTTAGGGGCGAAGCTTCTTATAGCGACACCCATTCATCCTTCGTAGCCGTTGTAGTATGTAACGAGTATAACATTTTGACCTCCAAGGTGGTGCCGGTGAAAGATTTCTTCTGTGCGTTTTTGAACAATAAAAAATAGTGCTCAATGTACATGCCAATGGCTGCTGAGAGGGAATGAGAGACAGGAGAATTCGGCTTTTAGTTAACGCGCACGCTGCGAAGCTTTTATTGTTCAACAACGCGCAGGAGGCAAGAAAGGGCTGCTACGTTATACATGCTGGGCGTAACCTCCTAGGTTTTAGAAAGGTTTGGCGAGCGTTGGGCCGCAGTGCCATGAATACAGTGAACTAGTATATACCATGAACTCGAGGTGGTTAAAGGTGGGAAGTAAACCCGAAGCGCAAGCCGTAAGGAAGTGCGTATGCCACCTCTCGTTTAGTCCTTGGAATGTCCGCTGGATGGCGGTGCCTCTATATGGGGAATATATGATGAAAAGATGCGAGATGGTGGTACTTGAAGTGTTCAATAGATGGACGAACAGACACACAGACAGATGCATGGATGGACGCTTGAACGGCCGCAGGGGCGGATGCATGGGCGAACGCAGGGACGGATGCACGAACAGACGCACGCACGGACGGGCGGATGCACGCATGTACAGTCACACAGACGGACGCATGGACGGATGGAAGCAAGAACAAATGGACGGACGAATGCTTCGCCCCACTCTCCACCATTCACTCCGTGGATATGCTGCCATTTTTTTTTTTTTTTGCTACGTGAAGTAGAGGACTGTTGACTTAGGACGAGCCAGCAAAAACATAATTCGCTCTTTCGTTTTGCACTGTGCGTGGCAGTCAATACGATTCGTGTCGTTTCTTTCAGCGGCTGCTGTGTAATGCGGAAGTGTTGTTAATTGGCCTAAAAAAATTTAAGGAAAACTTTGTTGTCTACGACAAGTTTGTAGAACGGCATGCAATCACGCGGGTTAAAGCTGGCGTGCTGCAGGGAAAGTCTTGATTTTCATTGCAAAATGTTTGTGTTCTAAAGATTTGCTGCAACATTCATTGGTTGCTCCTAATACGGTTGTCGGGCATGCAAAACCTTGGACGACGATTGAGTTTTAGCTTGAAATACAGCACGCGATAGCGTAATCTGATCTTGTTGTGACAAAGTACTCAACAGGTATTCCTTAGAAATTACGCTCACCAGCGTGCATCGTTGATGCTGTTGTCGATCATTACGACTAATTATGCTGGTATGTTTTGTGATTGACGGGCTTTTTGAACCAAATACTCGTTCCGCAATTTTCATGTTTTGACGAATGGTGTAATTTCACGCATCAGCCACGCAATATTACGAGTTCTTTCAACACTCATAGCTTTAAATAAAATTCAAATATCTTTTATTTTTCAAGCAATTCCAAGTATGGTTGTAGCTTTGAAATAAAACATCTCCTTGTCACCCGGATGTCCTGGGTTCAATTCCCATTTCTTTCAAAGACGTTTTACTAATTTTAAATTAGTAAAACACCGTGTATGTGTTCCATACTTGTGTCTGCGTAGGACTATTTTGCAGCGAAAGCTGGTATGTGATCGCAAGGGTCGCAGGTGCCGTAGTTGTCCGCCGCCACCAGTGGTGTCCGTAACCACTATCTTGCGAAATAGGAAAGAAAACCAATTCAACAAAAAACACCCAGGGCACATTGGGATTTGAACCTGTGTCTCCCACATACCAGCCTCGAATTCTACCGCTGAACCACGCTCATACTTGAATAACCGCTGCTGATTCGCCTTATGCATGGCTTGATGTCGGGAAACGAATCACGTTAATATGAGCAACGCCTCCTCTATTTTATCAGTGCCAGCCAGTTACGTCCGACCGAGCTGTTAACCACCTTCTCCTCTAGCTCGTTACTGCCTTCCCCATCGCCTACTTCGCGTGTGCTTGGCGGTCATGGGGGAGAGACGCTCATGCACTGCCCATGTGACAGAAATCATACGAAGTAATTTTTTGTTCAGTTGTGTGCAGATCCGCGGCGTGGTGGCTTGCATTCCTCGTGTTCACTATATTGGCAGTCCCGCCTGCTCTGTAATAGATGCGGGGTTTTGAGATAGCGTGTCGCCGTTCGTGGCGATATATGTGGGCAACCAATGGGGAAGTGCCACTGCAACGCTTCTGCACGCGCTGCCCTGTGATGCGGCGGCGGCATAGCTTCGAGACACAAAGATAGGTAACGAAGTAGAAAATATGACTGACGTAAGATATTGGAGTGGGAAAGGCGTCAATCGCATCTGCGGAAGAAAGCGCTCGGAAGCACGTGAGACACAAGCAGCGCTATCCATATGTAGCGACACATCACGACCACTCCCTGAGCTAAGGCGGACTGGCAGCTCCCGTTGAGAAGCACGCGTTTGCAGTGGCAATGAAAAGAATAAAGGAGGTGTTGTCATGACCAGTGAAGCATTTTAGGACAGTTCCAATGCATTATAGGTATGCTCCAACGCATTTCCAAAGCTTGTTCTTGTTCTTGTTGACCTTCTCTTGTAGCTCATACCCACTGTGGAAGATTCTGGCATATATCTTTATCTTCGTCAGCCACAGCATACAAAATGCACAAAATTGCTTGCAAGTATGTAGCAGGTACCATGCTTCACTGAAAAAGGAAAAATAGCATATACATATTGAATGCCTTCCTATCACACAGAAATTACGAAAATTAAGGGCGTAGTGGGTACCCTGCAAGTGTGCTTGTAGCAATTACCCAAAGAGCCTTTGAAAAAGGCTTTGAAAGAGAGAGAGAGATAAATAGAGAGGAAAGGCAAGGAGGTTAACCAAGCTTGGCTCTGTTGGCTACCCTACACTTGGGGTGGGGGAAAAGGAGAATAATAGAACGGAAAGAGATAGAAAAGAAGATGAGTAAGAAAGAGAAGCATAAATAGTCAACTCGAGACTACACAGCACGGTCTCGCACAGTTCTTTCACAAGCGGTCGTGAATTCTGGTGGTCCTTAAAAAATACAAGAGGGCTTTCGTGGCTTTGCGCGTACGGGAAGCCGTCGGCCAAGGTGCCAGGATCTTCTCTTCTGTAAGCGGCCGTGAATCCAGCTGACAGAGCTTGGCTTCCATAATACGTCTTTCGGTCTGGTATTCTGGGCAATGACATAGAATGTGCTCAAGCGTTTTCTCGCAGGCGCAGATGTTGCATGCCGAAGTGCTCGCCATTCCAAGGAGACGAGAGTACGAATTCGTAAATGCCACGCCCAACCTCATGCGACACAGTAAAGTTTCAGCGCATCGTGGGAGCCCGGATGGCAAACGAAGTTGCAAGTTTGGGTCGATCGAATACAGGTGCGTGTTGGAGAAACCCTGCGTATTCCATTGTAGGAGAGATATACGGCGAGCAAGTGATTGTAGTAGCCTTGCAGCATCCGTTCCCAAGAGTGGTATGGGCGTGCGCTGGTTTTGGTCATGAGCCGATCGAGCAGCTTCATCCGCGCGGTCATTGCCGACGATTCCGCAATGACTCGGCAACCACTGAAATACAATATCGTGACCTTCCGTGAGCGCTTCGTGGTAGTCGTGCCTTATCTGATATACTGATTGTTCATGTAACCCGCGCTGCATAACAAACCGTAGTGACTGTAAGGCTGACCTGGAGTCGCAAAAGATGGCCCATTGGTTACGTTGCTGGCGAAAAATGTACTTTACTGCACCTTGAAGTGCTGCGAGCTCTGCTGCTGTCGACGTCGTGGTGTGAGAAAACGTGTACTGAAGCAACACATTTTCAAATGGAACAACCACTGCTCCTGTAGAGCTGTTGGAATTAGTGGAGCCATCGGTGTAAAGATGTATGCGGTTGAAGTACCTTTCGTCCAACAGACACAAAGTCAATTGCTTCAGGGCTAGCGTTGACATGCGTGCCTTCTTAAAGATTCGAGGAACTGATAAGCGCATGTCAGGTTGACGAAGACTCCATGGCGCAGTTGCTGGATGCATCGCAAGTTTGAAGCCAGGCGGTAGTATGTCCTGATGTTTTGTCACGATACCGCAGTACGAAGAATGGGGCCTCCGAGCTGTCAAACACGCTAAATGATGTGACGGTAGCAGTGATAAATGCCGAATGTGCACCCTCAGCGTCTCGACAATGATATGCGTTGTGACTGGTTGTTCTTGTGCAATAACAATAGTTGACACTGTTGATGAGCATCTTGGGAGGCCAAGGCATGTCCGAAGTGCTTGGGCTTGTACGCTTTGCAGTGCACGGATGTTAGTCTTGCACGTGTTGGACAGGACAGGAAGGCTGTACCGGAGAGTTCCGAGAAAGAGGGCTGTGTAAAGCTGCAACATGGAGTGCACGGATGGGCCCCATGATTTTCCGGCGATGAACTTGAATACAATTTCAATGCCAATGAGCTTATTCTTCAGGTATGTGACATGCGGGCTCCAGGTTAGGTCACGATCTACGATGACACCTAAGAATAAATGAGTGCTCTTATATGGGATTGATTTGCCATCGATGCACGATGAGTAGAAAGACATCGGTTGGCGTGTGAACGCCACCGCTGTGCATTTTTCTGTGGCGATAGTCAAACCTTGCTGGCGAAGATATGTCGATGTCATTGTTGCCGCTTTCTGTATTCTTGCGCGCACTTGAGGCCGTGTCACGCCGGACGCCCAAATGCAGATATTGTCAGCGTAGAGAGATATATAAGCCGTCTGTGGCAGCATTTCGGTGAGCCCCACGAGAACCAGGTTGAAAAGAGTTGGACTCAAAACACCGCCTTGTGGCACCCTACGACTTGTGAAATACTTATTCGTAGACCCATCTTCAGTTAAAACGAGCATGAATCTCTTTTTGAGGTAGCTTCTTACCCATCGAAAGACACGACCTCCGAATTCAGCTGCTTCAAGAGCATTGAGAACAGCCTCGTGGGTCACGTTGTCATAGGCACCCTTCACGTCTAAGAACAGAGCCACCGACAGCCGCTTTTGAGCTTTCTGATGCTGAACACAGGTCACTAAGTCAATAACGCTATCAACCGAGGACCGACCTCGTCGAAAACCAGCCATAGCATCAGGATAGATGCTATAATGTTCCAGGTACCATTCCATGCGTGTAAGCAGCATCCTCTCCATGACTTTGCCAACGCAGCTTGCTAGTGCTATAGGCCAGTATGATGCCAAATCGAATGGAGACTTTCCGGGCTTCAGCAAAGGCACCAAGCGACTACACTTCTACTCATCAGGCACCATTCCATCATGCCAAGACTTATTGAAAATGTCCAGGAGACAGCGCTGTGCCTTCGGGCCTAGGTGACGTAGGGCAGTATAGGTCACTCCATCCGGACCTGGGGACGATGAGCATCTGCATGTGTTCAATGCCGCATGAAGTTTTTCCATGGTGAATGGAACCTCCATTTGCTGATCTCGTGTGACTGGAACATCCTTCAGGCTTTGAAAGACCGCTTCTTCAGCTTTCGCTGTGACTTTGCTGCGCCTTTCGCGCAGGCCTGGCAGTTTTTTGTTTGTTTGTTTAGACATCATCGCTTTTATGATGGCCCCAATTTGATGGCATCTATTCACACGCCCGGTATCGGCATCGATCTAGAACTGAGTTGCTGAGCAGACTGCTACAACATACGCTTAGCATATCATCACCCAGAAAAGCAAAAATTGTTCGAGTAATCGTAGTAAATCAGAAAGCCATCAAGTACCAGATATTCAGTTCACCACCAAGCTGCTTCATATGGACAACTTTTTGTACTTTCTAGGTGATTTTCAAAGCCGCTGTTATAAGAATGTCTGAACAATGGCGGACTTTCTGATGAGTAGTGCTTAGGCGTGTCACTGATCGATTGTAATGTGAGGTTTAACGTCCCAAAACCACCAATGATTATGAGAGACGCCGTAGTGAAGGGTTCCGGAAGTTGTGACCACCTGGGGTTCTTTAACGTGTGCTAAATCTGAGCAGACAGGCCTACAGCATTTCCACCGCCATGGGAAATGCAGCCGCCACAGCTGGGATTTGATCCTGCGAACTGCGGGTCAGCAGCCGAGTACCTTAACCACTAGACCACCACGGCGGGGAATAAACAGGCTTAGACAAGCTTGCCCTCAGAATGTGGGACGTTGTAAATAACCTTGATTTGGTATTTGGGTAGCCAACCGGATGTCTTTCTGGTTAACCTCCCTGCCTTCTCCCCTTTTGTTGCTTCCCTGCTTTTGTATTCCTTCGCAACTTTACAAACACTTTATATGGATCGCTCGCTATAAGTCAAGTAAATACTGCAAGCTTCCGCGGAACAGGTTGCCGCTTTACGTAGCTGACGACGTGGCGCCATTTGCGAGGGCACTTAGGGGAATACCGATGCACCCTCTGGGCAAATGGGATGCCGCGTTGAATATTCGCTCACCTTAGTTACGTGCAGCACAGGCAAACTACAAAGCGTTCCAATAATACGTTAGAAAATCTGCAATTTCACATACATGTGAACAACAATCATGGTCTCAGCAGTTTGTAGTGCTGACGTTACTGGTTTTGAATATTGTGTCTCCAAAATCTAATTAAAAAAACGGCTGCTGCAGTCACTCAAATATAGTGTTTAGCAGTGAATGCGCTCTTAGGTAAACCCAGCTTTCAAAATCGGCGACACGCGAAGAGTGTAATCTTCTTTCCAGACTGTCTCATCTGTCGTGACTATCTGTGGTGAGTACGAGTGAGGCATTAGGTGTGACACGCCGTATAAATTGTAACACCCTTTCATTGCTGGTTTACCTTTGGTACGGCGTGACAGCATAAACAATTCACTCCCTATTTTGTTTTCCCTTTGCGTTTGAAGCCTTTCTCGCTACTGGTGCTGAAAAACTATCGCTACCTTTCGGCAAAGCTAAGAGCGCAGATCTCTTTCCTCGCGAAACACTCAATACATTAGCTTGGTGTTCTCGGTTGATTACATTGATTGAGCCCTACCTTTTGATAATAACCCAGCCATGATGTCATGCGATGACACCAAGAGGTGATGTCGTGTTTAGCGGCATTGATGTTGTCATTGATGATTTCGCAATGACGCTGCATATTTCAGAAGTCTTTGACCCACCCTAATCACCTCCTTGGCGTCGCTACAGTGTGCCGTCTTCGTCAAAGAGGTAATATTGGTACCTTTCGTATTGTCAACATCGGCCCTTGTGTTTTACGAGTCATATAAGGCCTTAATCATATACCTTCTCCATATACCACCTTTGTCATAAATTTTAAGCACGCAACAAAAAACAATGGGCCGTTGCTTCGCTCACACTTTGAATTAAGTACACGTTCAACATGCAGAAGGGCACATTCTTTCATTGCCCTAAGTAAGCTCGAAACTAGGGATAGAAGTTGGATGAATTAAGTTTAGAAACTAGCCAGATAGCCCCCCCCCCCCCTGAAAACAAGAATTCATTTGCAGACTCAAAATTGTCTTCTAGACTCCGATAGCCCTATATCATCTATCACGCTGAGGTTGGACTAAATGTGCAGTGTTATAACATCCGGTCAATAATGAATTCATGTTCGTAATTCAAGATGTTGTCTATGCTACGCAATCGAAAGCTCTCACTGTCAGATTTCTGGCATCGTACATTTCGCTCTACTGCGCGCAAATATCCGTGGAACTATGAAGCCCGTGAGCTAGGCCCATCACGAGCGTGGACAGCGTGGTTACCGCCAAGCGCGTAACAAGCCTCAAGGGGAAACAGTAAACGCAAGACCATTAGCGCCTACTCTCCGAGGAATGGCGAACTCCATTACGCTGGCTTGCCTGTTGAAACAACGAAAACATTCGACGCTATAGTCAGTCATAGCGTAAAAGTGAGATGACGTCCTCATTAAAAGGATGCTGAAGTGGGTAAACGCGTTGGTTTAGACATAAAAATTCGTTTAATACAGTACTGCCACTAATATCTCCACTACGGGTTTTTATTCCAAGAGGTGATACAGGTCATAGTATTATTTTAAGGTTTTCAAGGCTATGTCCTTGCATCTAAATGTCTACTTGGAAGAATAAACGAGCACTCATGGACGATCAAGGCAATAAAAATATGGGGAATATTTGTCGCACTAATTGCCAAACGAATTAGAAGCAAGTAAAGTTGTCGATAAGAGAACTTGTACCAGAGGGGACCAAACATGAGACGCTCTCGCCTAGGTCACAATTACTACAAATAACACACCCTATACTTCGCTCCACTTGATTGACTGTTAATTTCAATAATGCTGTGTTTTTTTTAAAAACAAAACTTCAGAATATCCCTTCGTTCTTTTAGTTTGAAAAATGACTGATCGGCCGAGTTTCAATGTGATTCTTCGATTTTTGTGCTTCTGTGTATTTAAGCGTTCGTATCTTATGTATTTTCAACGTAGTGGCACAGACATACAAATTATTCGTTTTATCTTGATCACATTGTTTAAGCGAAAAGTTGCTGCAGACTAAAACTTTGACACTGCTTTTGTACATGTCGCGGTCTCATAAGTAGTACTCCCTTTCAGAGGCATGTGTATCATTTAGTAGAGTCGTGCGACGCAATACTTTTCAAGCGAGAGTCATTGCATGGCTAATCAAAGAGAGTCAATGTGCACCTCTCTGAGGGGACTCCTGCACATGTGGCTCTCGCATGCATAAAAAAGGGTCAATGGAAGAGTCCAAGAACACTTTTCTTTGTCAGAGTGTAAAGCTCAATACAACTCGCTAATGCTCTGAGGTGACACGTTTATTATTTCCAGATTAAGGACTTTGTAGGCCCTTACAGCTATACTCCAAAAAATCTCTGACGTCGAGACCAGCTGGGGAAAAAACCTCAAGGTGGGGTGGCCACTAACACCCTCTTTTTCTTGCGCTTTTTCTTCCTCAATCACTGTCTTCTCACAGCATGAGCTGATGTTTTCGTATTTCAAAAAAAGGAATTCCCTAATACCTGAAAAAATGTATCTCGGTCCAGGGTATTTTGACGAGTTGTGTACGTTGCTTGTTTCCGACATGAGCATTCCAATACAAAAAAAACTTATGGCCAGTTGAGAAGAAATGGAGCTGCTTTGCTACGTCGAACTCGTCGTTGCCACATAAGTTTTAACGATGCTTCAGTGTTGTTCTCTAAGAAAGCTTTCCAAAGATTAGCCAAGTGCTGCTTCCTCTTAAAGAGTGGGTTGCTATGTTTGGTGGTAAATCACGATTGATGCGCCTCGCAGCACTGATTCAGTCGGGAAATAAAACATCGAAAAACACGCACACTTTTGGCGAACTCGATAAATTATTGCCTACGTCCATCAACATGCACTTTTTAGTGACGCCATTGGCACACTAACGCACCGTGACAGTTCTGTCTCTATTAGGAAGGCATTACTTTGGTCACTGGGAGAATACTTCTCTGAGCTGTAGTCCTTTTTAGTGATTGTTTGTGTGTATTCTTTTCCGTAACATCACTACACTGCTGTTAAAGACAGCAATTACTGACCCGCTATGTTTTGTTTGGCCTGACTGCCTGTTGAAAGCGTCATCTGATGCTGCCTCACAAAAAGTTCATAAGTTTGTAATTGTTTGTTTTTACTCTTTTCTCTCTTTTCTTCATTCCTCCTGTCTTTCTTCCCTCTATGTCTCGCATTCCAGAAAGAAAGGGAAGCCCCGCCGGGGTGGTCTAGTGGCTAAAGTACTCGGCTGCTGACCCACAGGCCGCGGGATTGAATCCCAGCTGCGGTGGCTGCATTTCCGATGGAGGCAGAAATGTTGAAGGCCCGTGTGCTCAGATTAGAGTGCACGTTAAAGAACCGCAGGTGGTCGAAATGTCCGGAGCCCTCCACTACGGCGTCTTTCATAATCATATGGTGGTTTTGGGACGTTAAGCCCCACATATGAATCATCGAAACAAAGGGCAGGCGTACTAACTCTCCAAGTGGGCATTGTAGTCATGTTATTTTCCTATATCCTCCGTCTTCGCGTTTGATTTGTACACAAACTAAATAAATAAACGCATAAATCTACACGTCTCTACGACAAATTCCGCTTGTTCATTCTTTTACAATGACGTTCTCGCCCGAGCTGACTAAGTGCCGGAGGTTAGCATACGATGTTTTATTCGACAGCAGCCACCTCGTGAAGAGACTACGTGCAAGTGACGCCTACTGGCAGAAAGAGTGTTCAGCCCTTTCCGCAGTGGCCGCAAGTGCACTTGCGGCCACATGGTTCTGGCGAACACTCCCAGGTTTGGAACGAACGGAAACACCCAGAAGTAGACGAAGAAGCCGATTTTGTCTAGAGCTTGTTAGGTAAAGCATGAGGTGCGTAAGTAGAATGTTTTTAGTTCGAATCCCACCGACGTTAATGGTAACGTTTTGCTTAGCCTAGTTTATTTAAACCTAATTCATAATTATTACACCTAAAGACAGTAAATATTTTTGCTGTGTTTTCTTGGCATGATTTTCTGTTCCAGTAACCTTTTTTTCACAAAAAAAAAACAAGCTCGTTGAAGAAATCATCTTTTAGCCACTTCGCGCGAAACAACCAAAGATGAAGGAAGGAGCACACACGGGCAAGCGCGATTCGAGAACTGTTATATTTTCAAAAGGCATTTGCTCAAGTACCCATTCTGATCCACGCAATCTCATCGAAAAACAAAACAAAAACACATCATTCGTGCTTATAACGATCACGAATGATTACAATGCCTCAGGTGAGCGCGTCCACAGACATGCAATACTTAAAATGCACATCTAGCAAACAGCACCGCCGCGGTGGTCTAGTGGCTAAGGTACTCGGCTGCTGACCCGCAGGTCGCGGGATCAAATCCCTGCTGTGCCGGCTGCATTTCCGATGGAGGCGGAAATGTTGTAGGCCCGTGTACTCAGATTTGGGTGGACGTTAAAGAACCCCAGGCGGTCAAAATTTCCGGAGCCCTCCACTACGGCGTCTCTCATAATCAAATAGTGGTTTTGGGACGTTAAACCCCACAAATCAATCATTCAATCAACATCTAGCAAACAACTTAACAAAAGAAGTTCTTCGCTTTGTTGGTCGCTAGATTTGCACATGACGTGTTTTGTTGTGAACGCGCTTATCTGATGCATGGTAATCATGCGTAATTGTGATATGCCCGAGTGATGTGTTTCCGTGAACAGATCTCGCAGATCCTGTTGGGTATACGAGCAGGTGTTGTTGTTTTTAATAAACCAGTTCGCAGAATGCGCTCATCACTGGTGCACTCATTGCTTCATTTTTGCTTGTTTCGGTCAAAGTGGATAAACGACGAATTCGTTCAAAGTAGGCTGGCTAGCTGTTCTGCTTCGTCGAAGAAATCTTCCTTCTTTCAGTACTTTAAATAAACTGGTCTGGAGCCTCACGTTTGAGAAGGGTATGACATTCATTTAGGAAATGGTAACGTGTTTAGAGCCTCTGCCTACTAGTTTTATGCAGTCAGCAACGAGGCTTCAAGTTAACGCGATAAAAGCATCTTGATGGAATGTGAACGCGAATTAAATATTTACAACTTAATGAAGGCACATGATGCGATAATAATGAAAACGATACAAGTGTCAATTCTCATTTGTTTGTCATTATTAACTGCACTGAATATAGCCAAATGAAAATCGAAGATTTATGGTAGAGTTATGTCTGTGGTACAGACCTCGCAATAAAGTTTTTGCTAAAAAATTACCCGGTTTTAGTTCATATTGTATTTGCACTTACTGTTTTACTCCGCCACCTAATGCCACTTGTTTTTTTATAAACTTTCTTCTTGCGTGAACATGGTTTAATATGCTGCGCTTCTTGAATGACGGCAAAACATACTTTTCTTCAAATATGAGCGAAAACAACGTTGCCCCTACTCTTCACAGGTAATTATGAGTCGTTGATTTTATTAGGAGAATTAGGTATCAAAATCTAGAAAGTTATACCAATAAACTACGTTTTGTTTCAATTCTTTTATGCCCAAGCACAGATCCTCATCGGGAAGATCAAAACCGTGTGATGAATTTTATTTCCAGCCGGGAAGGGCGTCATCGTGCATGATAAATGAAACAAAAATTTGGGCAAATCCGTATTTACTTAGTAGCTATACTATTCGTTCGCCTTTATTCGATAACCACTCGCGGCTCATGAGAGATAGTGCCACGATGTGTCTGCTGCAGTAGATCAGTTAAGGTATAGGTATCATGGTGGTGGCCATGGTAATAGGCTGCAGATACGAAGGTCGCGAGTGTGATCCCGGCCACGGTGGTTGCATTTTAAAGGAGGCGAAATGGTAGAGAACCCTGTACTGTGCAATGTCACTGCACGTAAAAGAACACGAGGTGGTCAAAAATTTTGAAGCACTTCCCTAGCACGTCTTTAATAATCATGCCGTGGTTTCGGGACGTAAAACCCTTCATAATATTAACAAGTTCAACCACCAAACTCTGTGTAGTCGCGCTGCATACAATACACCCAGTACCTGCATGCACAAGAATGTGGGGCTTTCACGTGATATTCTAATCGTCGCTCTCAGTATACCGTGGAACTTTGCCAAAACACGCGCTAACCATTAAAAGAACAGTGTACCACTCCGGCGAGCCATCAGATGTGACGTGCCACCTTTATTTCATCACGACCGCCACTTTTCGACTGCCAGGTGCTCAAAGTGTTCCACCTGTGCCTTGCAGTGAGGGTGGCAAAAAAACGCTCCCCTGCCCTCTCACCATCCCTTCGTACAATCGCAAGCAAGGCTTGAGCTCGTCTCTCGTCGGAACGTGGCTCGATCGGAATTCCCCCAAGGGCGCCAGTGAGGCCTCCGCGACGGCACAGCGGCTTATTTTGACTGCATGGTGCCGAAAGCACCGCCGAGCGCTCGTGGCTGCAAAGAAGGTGAGAGAGAGGGAGAGAGAAAGAGACACCGTTCCTGTCTTCCGGAGCTCCGGTGTAAAGGTATATAAAAGAAGACCCACCGCGGTCGCAGTGTCGCCAAGTGCCAGTCCTCTCCTTCCGAAAGCCCTTTGCAGACCCCGTTCGCAAAACCAAGACGGCCGCACAGCCCCCACCCCTTCCAACCCCTTCCCCCTCTGAGAGCCACGTCTATTCCGGGAACCCACAGCGTGGGCTAGAGTCTCAGGTCCGCAGCGAGCGCAGTCCGTTCGTCTTTGGGACTGTGTTTGTGTGCTTGCGGGGCTAGTGGCAGCTGCGAAGTGTCTGGGCACAGACACGGGCTTCAGCGCAACGTCGCCGTTTTGCCGTGTCTCAAGGGGCGCGTCATATAGCGCGCCGCCCCGCTGAGCATACTACGACGGGCATTTCATTGTGCGAGTGCAACGATCACATGTACAGACTCGGCTAGGTTGAATCACATTGCCAAGTTTGTTTGGCTTGTATATGCAGGTTGTTTTCCTACGGGAACTCTGATGTTATTCTCGTACGCCGCAAGTGTTTTGCAATGTTCAAACACTGCTGCTCCATGCGTTTTTCTTCTTGCGGTAGTGTCGGACACCTCCAAATGAAACCTTGCAGTAAGAATATTACTTGAATTCGTCTTAATCAGGAGGTTAAATCAGGTTGTTCGCTATGTCCGTGCTGTCTCGTGTGATCAAGTGCTCACTGAAACTGCGAAGGTATTACTCACATGACCTACTTGACCCGATAAAACTGATAAGCAATCTCAATAATGTGTACTTGCTGTTTTAACGAAGAATATTACCTAGCGGGACATAATAACTATGCGTGAGTAGTTCTTACGTATTGCAACCACAAATTATAAGAGCAAAAGATATATTTTTATATTTCATCCTTTTCTAAAGAGCTATTTTAGTTTGCCTTACCCTGTTCCCCTCAGGCCGCTGTGATAGCTAGCTCAGTGGTTAGAGCATCAAACCCTGTTCCCCTGCAATTCAACAACATTGTAGCGAGCTCCTGCCTCACAACGAGTAGATAAAATGAGGCAGTCCTGAATAGGCGAACAAAATGACCAGCTACTTTTTAACGTTATATGAAAAAAAAAAGAAGTCTTCGTAACTTCTAACGTGATAAAGCACACAAAGAAACATAACATAAATACTTTCTAACTTATACAAAATTATTTCTTTTATTAAACTTCAGACAATGTGCATAGAGAAATCTGTAAAGAATTTTTATTCTGAAGCATTTCTTTACGTACTGTTGGCACTTTTGGCGTATATCTACGTATCTATTGATCTAGCCGCTTACGTCGGGGTGCTGTCGTAATCAGCCCCTTGACTTGTCGCGAACCAAGATTAGTATGGGAGGGGAAGATAGTTCCCCGAATATGACGCGCTGGTGAAGACATGAATGAAGTCACAATCCTGTCGCTTTCGTCGTGGAACACTTCCCGCCCAACAATGGCATATACCCACGGGTGGATATGTGCCACTGGTATGTGGATATGGGTTACAGGTGGTTGAACAGTTAGTATCTACGAAGTAGCAATCAGAACATACTTGGGGAATTCTAACGCGTGAGCGTCAAGAAAAACCTGACATCAGCAGTGTTGACCCGAAGAATTCGAAGAAATATCAGGGTCCCAAGAGAAACTGAATTCTAGCATTCTGCGTGGCAATTGAGCACTCTACCACAGAGCCACTCCAGCTCTCGGAACTACTTTTCAAATAGACCTATACTGTACGTGAAACGTCAATTGTGGTTGCAGTGCTAGCTATCCAATTTTATAAACATTACATATATATGTACTTCTCTGACACAGCCGTTACCTCGGGTTAACATCAGTTTTAGTTATGTGACATGCGCTGAAGTCGATCTATGTAGCACTGTCTACAACTACCATCTTCGCGAGCACCAGGGCTTCATAACAGCTTATCGCTTCTGGTGTTGCTAATACTTATGTTCCAGTTGGCATCGTTGCGCAAGTGCAAAGAACTGGTTGTATAGACATCTGAAACTCTTCTACATGTGTCTGTCCCTTGCAACCTTTATTCATATATTTACGTCATTTCACGACGTGTCGCTCAATGAAGAAATCACAACACGGTCACCTTCCGTCAGGATGCTTCGCATCCGGACGGAAGGTATTGGGTTAAAAAACATTTGCGTTAAAGAATTGGAAAGCATTGCGTTGAACTGTTGTGATAAAAAGTATTGGGTTAAAAAGTAACCCTAGAATACTAGCGCACACACTCATAGTGCAAAGACCTGCATATTAGAAAAAAGTTTTGGCTGTTGTTTTTCAAGCTAGAAATAACATTTTGCTTCGCAGCAAATCTCTCCGGTGGATGGTTTGTACATGACGAATAGGTAACAGGAATACGGAGCCACACTACGCACCTGGTAGCTGCTGATGGGACAAAATCTGTGACGCGACTAATCGAAAAATATTTTTGTTGCGACAGCCTTGATATTTCTGCGCTATTGGTGTGAAAACACACACGAGTGAATAGTATAGAATCTTTTAAATTATTTATTGATTTCGTTTGACGGGCTGCAAGACTGACTTGGGTCCCGACAAATCAGGCGGTGATAAAGGCCGTGCACAATTTGTTGCAACAATTTGAGGTTAACAATATCACAAAATAAATAAACAATTCTAGCTTGTAAATCGGTGAGAACTAACCAAGCCAACGGTAATCAGGAATGAACCACAAAGCATTGAAGTTGATTGCATTCTTTATGAGTGTGCATCCAAATTTTTTGTGTGCAGTGTTAAAATGAGAGCTTTTCAAATCTTGTCACTAGGAAATGAATAATTGGATACATGTATACTCTTTTCGATTCCTGAACTTAGTATACCAGCAACCAAGCAGAAATGGGCAGCCGTCACCAAGAAAGGTCGACAACTTTGTAAATGTTTTTAAAATAAAAAAGTACATGTACACTACAGGATTCCCGGAAAAGGAGTAACCAATAATTTTACACATTCTATATGTCGGCTTTACAAATAGAAACATACCCATAAGTGATGCAATGTATAACAGTATATGTCAATATTCACGAGAAAATCCAGAATAAAACCTGAGCATAAAAAGTGATATTGCGGATGTCCATATTAGGGTTTCTACATTATCTCCAGTGCGGGAAAGGCACAAAGCAGAATTAAAAAAGAAGAAAGTGAAACGTTCCAATTATAGCAAAACGCATAAACTTGGCTTCAAGTATGTAGCACGGATGTGTTCGCCTTTCTTAACGGACACACAGAAGACCCCACTTTCACAGTCTTAGGCAACAACAACAAATTACCATTTTTGGTACAGAAGGATTCTCACTGAAATAAGAGTTGAAGTTATAGAGTATTACTGAAAAAATGGCGCTTACAAAAATGTAAAAGGTAGCTTCTAATATTCAAGTACCAACCCATCCCTGACTAAAGCTTTATTTGGACCTAGTAAGTACATACTGTTGAACAAATATTAGCAGCAGGAACATCAATAAGCATAAAAGAAGAACACCAGGCCTGCACGGAGGCGCAGCACCGTTACAGCAAAAGCTAGAAGAGCGCGCCCTATCAGAGCTTTTTATAAACATCATTGGGTAATTTGTTCAATCATACTTGCTTGATACCCACTAGGCCATTATTAACAAATTTATTTGGGTAGTAGGCCAGCTTTCGCTATGCTATTTTTGTCATTCTTCTTAGAAGCCTGGTAACCGCTGAATACTTGCAAAAGATTTTGTGCCAATTTTCCATGAAGTGACTGACGACGACGAAGAATTAGGGCTGAAGTAGGTATGCGCCACAGTTAAAAGGGGAACAAAAACAAGCTTTTTAAATAGGTCAGAGCATTGGATGGCCCACTATTCACGCTATTCGCATTGTGCGACGACTGGTTGCTTTTTCGCTGTTTTAAAACGCTTCAAAAGTCGAATTAACACGATTGCTTTCCGGCATGAAGCCTGCCTAAGGCAAGGTTCCCAACAAGTGGTAGAAGCTCAGTGGCAGAATACTGGGCTGGCACCCAGCAGGCCCGGGTTCTAGCCCCATTGCGTCATTGGTGCTAGGTTTTTTCTATATAAGTTTCGTGTGATGTGTTTACAGACACCGGCGGCGGTGGCAGACAACTTCGCGTGACCCGAGTTGTGATTTCATAACTGCTTTCGCTGTAATATGCGTTGATAAATGAAGTTATAAAATTTTTGACAGTCAGGGCTCGCCTGTGTCATTTTTTTTCTCTCTCGAAGGCGTGTTCTATGGTTTCGTTGGTAATATAGGTTCCGAAACCCACCACTGAACTGGTAGGAACCATAGTACAGAAAAAAAGTATTCTTTTTTTTTTTCAAGACCACCTAACCTATTTGCTATGTGTATTTATATTAATGAAAAGTTCCCTTGCATTGGTGTTCTGTACTGATAAATTTATGCAAAATGTTACGGATTCTTTCAAACACGCGACGTTATTTGACGATGTTGCTTTAGCGGAAGCTTTCTTTGAAATAGTCAAAGAAATACGACCAAGTGCCTAATTTTGTGTGTTAAAGATGTATAACCAGGCAGCTATTCAACTTAGATAGCTAAGTAATCAAGAAATGACTGAAATACACATCAGCAAGGCACCGCAAAGGCATCAAAATGTTTAGATAAAACTTCAAGCGGGGTACGAAGCTGCAAAAATGTGCTCGTCTTAGTGGACGCCTTAAATTATTGCCTCTGTGGTGGCGTTGTTTCCGCGCATATCACGTTTTCTGTAATTTGATTGATTGATATGTGGGGTTTAACGTCCCAAAACCACTATATGATTATGAGAGACGCCGTAGTGGAGGGCTCCGGAAATTTAGACCACCTGGGGTTCTTTAACGTGCACCCAAATCTGAGCACACGGGCCTACAACAGTTTCTGTAATTTTACGAAAAAAAAATGTGTGCTAATGTCATTCACAAAAGGCGAACGCGTGGACGCGACCACCGGTCCTGGCAAAAAAGCACTGCTTATCATTATCCCACTTGCTGAATGCTGCTTTGTTATAATCTATTACAAAAGCATGTAATTGTACTAATGTGTACATGAACATGTAGGAATGAGCGAATTAAAGGTAGCGTCACCAAGATGGTTTTATTTAAGAATCTCGTGCCTTTAGAAGCTATAGCGTGCAACACGAGCATTTGTCACATGTAGATCTACACGAGATCTGACGGCTATCATGAGAAGGTCAGACAATTCTTTCAAAGTCAGGCAATGCAAGGATTTTTGCAGGAGTGTAGAAAATTTGCAGTTAAATATCTGTGTTGTGCGTACTAGGTTTCGGTCAGCGCCTACTATTGACGTAACGTTGTTGCTTTATTTCTATAATTATGGTGAGGCCATGCTATAAGTATGAGCATTCATGTTTTCATAATCAAGTTAAGCATTCTGCGCTCATCCTCATTGTTTTTTCGCTGTTTTAACATGACCGTTGTCTGTAAAGTGCGTCGAACTAATCTGTAGAAATTACCACTTCTCCCATGGGGCTACACGCGACAACTAAAGCATGGACCTTCACAAACAGCAGAGACACAATGCAGAGAGAGCCAGAAACTATTCTCGCCGTGCCTTGGACTCTTGCCACATGGTTCGTCTGCAAACACTCGAAGCTAAATCACGTCTCCTTCGCGCATCTTGAATGCCCCCAGGAGTCACCATGCCCAGAGAATATATTTACCTCCCAGACTCGCGCTGGACTATACTTCTGTTCTGAAAGGTATCTGCAGCTTTGCCTAATCAGCGGCTGAGAATTCCAGAACGTTCGAAATGCGCAAAGGAATGGCAGCTATAATAAGCATTTTGATCTAATTATCAGTATACCAATCTACTAATCAGGCTGTATGCAGCTGACTTACGGTACACCTTGCAAATTTGCTCATGGAAGGTCCATTATTATTGAATACACACGTTCATAGATGTTGTCGGTAATATTCCACGTTTTCGGCGGCCCTGAGAACATTTGGAACAAGGGATGGTGCTCGTAACATCCTGGCGAGAGAAAGCCGCTTCGCCTCAGTGCTCTAAAGAAGAATTCGCCTATGTGAACGTTTCTTTCTGCTTCGTTTGCTCTTTCCACAACATTTGGCATAGGCGCGATATTCACGTCATTAATGATGTCCAAACGTTTTGAAATTTTAACACCTGTATGTAAGACATACGTTCAACACCAAGTGCTGGCACAATTACTTTGGCGCACTTGTACAGCCACATCACTTGTCGCAGTGTATTTGGGTAGATTCGTCACTCACCGTGCGCAAGAATGACACGTCGTCCTGTTCGGACGACCCTTCAGCGTCCCCCATGGTTGGTTAGGCCTAGGCTGCGTGTCACCGCGTCGCAAAGACGACCACAGGCACCGGCGATTGGAGCTTAAAAAAATGAAAAAGAAGCCGCCGACACCGACACACACTTTCACGCCGCCGCCGCCGCCGGGTCAGCCAGGCTTGCTCCGCACTCCGTAAAAGGAGGGAAAGAAAATCAAAGGGAGCAACGGGCTGCTCACTCAAGAATCCTATTCACCGCCTCCTCCTCTCCTTTCCCACCACAAGGAACACACACCACTCACTCTTTCTCGTCGGTCGACAAAGTCGATGGGAGTACGGCGATGCTCCCCTCCTTACGGTATTCTTCCCGCGGACCGTCGCTCCATTCGGCGAGCTTGCTCGTCGGCCGGCACATGCACGTCCGGCACGCTCTGACACCGAGCGCACGCTGCTTCCGTGGCTGGCGGAGCTACTCCTTCGATCGTCAGTGCGCGCGCTCGCGGACCCCGAGCTGGAAACGGGAGCGCGGCTGTGGCGTGCGGCGGCGCCTTGATCACTTGGCGACTTGCACCGAGCCCGGGGCGCGCAGTGCGGGTTCTTTTTTTATCCCACTCGCCTCGGAATCGGTCGCACGCTGCCGGCTGGTTCCTCTCAAAATCACCCAGGCAGCCGTGGGCGTGATGAGTGAATTCGAATGGTTTGAAACGACGACGTTAGAGGGTACCGGGTTAGTATGGAAGTGTCTAGAAGTGCAGCAGCGTTGGGAGTAGCACATTACGTGAACGTATGGCTGCCGACACAGTTGTCTGCGTATGGCTGCCGACAACGGTGTGATGAGGAGAGCACTTGCAGGGGTGGGTGTGATGGGGAATTTCAAATGGTTTCGATCAATGAATGTGTGTGTCCACTGGTTCAGATAGAACCTTCTATAAGTTCTGCACCATAAGAGTGACACGTTACGTGAACTTGAGGAGGCCAACACACTTATCTAGAACACTCCTCAAAGAGGAACGCTCCTCAGAGAAACGCGAGCATCTCACGCCTTATGCGCCCAAACATTGGCCATGAGGCATGTCAACGGCCATTTCCAGCGACGGCTTCACAGCGGTTTCGCCAAAGGCTCAACAAGCCGGCAGCCACTAAGAGTACTGAAAAACGACCCCGTAAGAACCGGCCGCCGGATACGAACTTTCGAACAGCCTATCCACGAAAACCAGCATGGACCGCAGGCCGAAAAAGGCGCGTGACCACACATTTCATCGTCACCTGGTGGTTAGTGTCAACCATGACGCCGTTGGGGAAAATGGGCTGTACCACCTGCCATCATTGTAGCCGATCTCGAGGGGGGAGCAGGCCGCAGCCCCGCCGCCAAACGGAGTCACGAAGGCGACCTGGCAACGCCGCTGTATGTAGCCATGCGTTTATTCGGGCGACTCATGACCGCATGCCGGTATCGCAGTACGAAAGGCTGCACAAGGGCGGCCATTGTGTCTACCACTTTCGCTTCGGCTGCATGGATCTTAAGGATTGTTGTCTGTAGTTGGGGACAGAAGGTCAAAAGGGCACGATACGTAGGTAGATGGGAGGACTGCGGACCACAGTTGAGAGGACCATCAAGCACTAGGACACGAAGGGTGTACCTAAGTGATAACGTGCGAGTGTCTGCACACGCGTGCCATCGTTATTTAAAGGCGCAGTCAACCCAAACTTCAAACTTGAGATTTGGTGTTCATTTAGTTGCTTGGTAGGCATAAGTTCTTTTAGAGAAGTATGAATCACGTTCGTTACGCAAAGAGAGAAACAGCTTTATCAAAAGAAGCACCGATGTCGTTGACTTAAGCCTGTTAAAGGTGCGGAGGGTGGTGGCCATTAGCTTGCCAACTTATACTGTTTCGAGCGCAACGAGCGTCCAAAGGCTCATGGGTGTGTGCCCGGCCATGAGGCATCGACAATATTTCGACGTGTTCAGCGGGCACTCATGCCGCACTTCAGGCGCGAGTGACGATGACGTCGACAGCAGCGATGACGTCGACAATTTTAGTGTTGTCATCGCGACGTCTCCATGTGGTACCATGTAGCGGTGACGCTTGGTTACCAATCAATCACTTCGCTTGCTCTGTTTTGCTTGGTCCGGGCAGCGCGATCATACAAATCCTGCATTTTCGTTGTGCTGCTTCGGCTGATTAGTCGTGAATTTAAATGAGCATACTTGAAGCTACGGCCATCGCAGACAAGTAACACGCAAGCAGCGTTCATATGTCTTACGAGCCAGCGCAACCCAAGCGCGGGTCTCCAGCTAATACCACCTAGAATAATTATTTAGGCGGCATTGCTCCAGCTGCCTCGTCGCTGCTCGGTCTGGTGTTACTCTCAGTGTCGCTCTTCAGAAGAGGGTCGAACCGAAAATAATTAGCCACGCCGAGAATCGCAACCATTCCACATTTCTCAGCGTTTTCTTTGTAGCTTGTGGACTCTTATCGAGACTGTGGTGACGATGGGGATGGCGAAGACATGCCTATACACGGGCGTGCCAAACAAACAAAATGTCAACTGAAACTTGTGTCACGATTTCGTGTGGCCACCTGGTCATATGGGACAGGTGCGTGGGAGTTGACCATTTGGCAGCGCGGAAGATTGGCGGGCTTTGCACCCGTTTTGATTTCTGTTCGATACTGGTCATACTAATCGCTATTACATTTATTCTTTCTTATCTTTCTTGCATTACTGGTACCCAATCATTGCCAGGGGATCAATAAATATGCTTTGGTGCAAAAAAAACATTACATGCATCCAGTTGATGTCACTGCTCTTTTGAACGCGCTGTGCAGTGTGCAGAAACAGGATAGAAGCCGTGACAGCAAAGTCAAAGAACGCCAAGCTTCCTCGGTTGCGCTAACGTGAAGCACGATAACGATTCCGTACTGTGTGTTCAGTAGTAAACGCTTCAGAGCACTATACTCTCTCTACAATGGGAGAGCCTTTAAGCTGACCAGGTGTGTTCAGAAAAAAAAATCACAGCATATATACATGGAATGAAGGGTGCTGAGTGCGGCGAAGCGTGTCTCATTCCATCCGTGCTTCCGTCCATCCGTGTGTCCGTCCATATGTCCCTCCGTCCATCCATTCTTCTGTCCATGCGTAAGGCAGACAGACGTCGTGCGGGCGTGGTCAGCAGATGATTCATGGTTTGCGGATAAAACCCTCCGAAGCATCGCCACACTCATCATATCATTCGCTCCTTGGATATGCTGTGAGGTAGTTACTATGCATCAATACAGGTGACGACCGACCGAAGCCTCAAGAAGCTTCACTCCTAAAAGTGGGTAACAATTCAGAGTGTAGCACCACGCTAGATTTGGCCAGCTGGTGGTGCGGAAAAAGAAGTGAGCCACGTGGCACAGGATGGGCGAGCCAAGAGGAAAGCAGAACGGCCTAGCTTCTAAACCTGGCTGGATGTTGTAGGCGATACCGCTTCGCTACGTTCTCGACCAAATAGTAGCTGCGACCCCAGCACGGCCTCATCGCCGCCGTCTCGTTTCTCGTTCCTCAACAAGAATACTAGGTACTCCACTATGGGAGAGCATAAAGCCCTGTCGTGGACCTCACACTTGATTAGGCCCTGTTGACAAAAATGCCTCAAGAGGGCGTCTTGATATCACTGCAACACTGGCACCAGTGAGCAAGATCAGCAATGTTCACATTCGAACTTTTTTTCCCTAAGCCCCTAAATTGGCTCAGTACTTTTCCATAAAACTTTGATAAATAATTAATTGACTGACATATCTGGTCCTTATTCGAAGAGCATGGAACATGGATAGCGTAAGTGGCCAGCGTCTTTTAATCAAATGAGTCAAGAAAGCGTCCTCATTGCGAAAAAGTGGCAAGCCAACGAGTAAGAGCTCTTTAGCGAGGCTCAAAGTTCCTATGTAATATTTTGCTGAAAATGTCCAGCAGCCGATGCTGCGGGAAAAACCACCGTAAACACAACGGCGTATCTTTTACAGTATACAGAGCGCGTAGTAAGGAGTGGGACAAAAACCGTAAAATTTCTCACAGCGGATGATGACAAACTACGGGCACTGTTTGTGGCAAGAACACATGAACGCATAGGAATCGGAGGCCAGGTCACCAAGCTCTGCACTTATCTCTGGGGTTCATGCGCGTGCCCTCGGCACACGAAAAAACACTCGCGAACGCATCCAATTGGCGAAGGGCGAAGTTACACTCGGTGCGCCTGGACAAGGTGAGCGTCGCAGAGCTGGAGGCAAGCGGATATGAAGAACATCTGGGCTGCGGAGAAGTCTTCGAGGCCCAGAAGGTGGCCTCCACTACCACCACTCTCGACAGAGGATGCTCTTCTGAATGCCCGCCAGGTGGCCTCGATGCCGATGGCGCGCCGGAACCATGGTTCCTGCTTGTGCGAGCACTGCGTCAGCGACGTGTAATGGCCGGTCTTGCCAAGGCTGTTCAGGAACACCGTAGAGAGGCCTTCAGCGAGAAGCGTCGCGTACAGCGAACCCAAGCCACCGTAGGCCACACTATGTGGTAGTCCTAGAGAGTGGGAGAGAGAACGAGGAGTGGAACATTATTGAACCAAAGGACCCTACCGCGTGCGCGCTATATTCGGCGACAACATTACGTGGCACCGAATGGAAAGCTATGGAGCCAAATCGCGTGCATCCTACCGCCAGTGAATGTAGTTGCAAAGTAGCGCCCGTATTTTTAACGTGAAATACAAATGATCCTTCTTTATTTCTTACTTGGAGCTGTTTGAGACAGGATGCAGCTCAAACCAGTAACATATTTGGAATTCTTTCAAATTAACTGTTGTGATTTCGCGTTTTTTAACGCGTGAGAAAGACCCGCTTTTCCACGTGCACCTGAAACGCTAAGCGGCGTCTGCATCTACATGAAATGCTGACGGTGCACCCCCGTCACTTTCCACAGCGTTACAAGACGCGCGCAAAAACGGACTACTTTGCGTAGTGCTACATGTGCAGAAGCACCGCCTCCGTAGCTTCTGCTTCAGCGCCAAGAGAAGTTGCCGCCGAGTATGAGCACTGTACGTCCCCAACGCGCTGTACGATTTATTGCGTAGTCTACAGCTCGACTGAAGAGCGTCGTGTCAACTTAAGGAAAGTAATTATTGATACATTTGCTGGTAGAATCGTTGGTGTAAATAGCTATGCGCTGAAAGGGAGCTCAATTGTAATTGGTCATGCGCATTCACTTACCCGACTCCGTCTCGCATATTCTTTTGAGCTCCTTCCGCCCTTTTTGCTACAGACCTTGACTTTTTTAGACCGAGCAATTCATGTCACACGAAACATTGCTTTAAAATAACCATTCCCGTTGTATACAGGGTCTCTCACCATTGCCGTTGTCACGTTCTCGGAAACAAGATGCACCGACCTACTCGTTCTAAGCCAGAGACGATTTGTCACTATCCATAATGCGCAACGACACCGTTTCTATGTTTTCAGGATTGTGAAGAACTGTAAACTGTTACACGACATGGCCATTGCAAGCACAAGACAAGGATGTTTTTCGGAGAAATATAGAAGAGAGGCCCCTGCTATGCACTATGTGCATTGATGTTGATTACGATGAAGAAGATAGTGTTGATGATTTTCACAGCAGTGTTTGAGGGGCGGCGGGGGGTATTTAAGCGTTTCGAGATAACAAACTTCTACTTGTCGACAGACGTCCCCATTACAGTACTGGTCTCTCATTTCTGTCATCTATATCGTTCATAGAAAACGGAAGCGAGGGCACTTGTCTAGAAGCGCTGGCGCAAGTGCCTTTAGTCGTCGAAACCATGTGCCCAGCACGGAGAACGATGCGGTGGAAAGAAAGCTGGCACGCACAGGTGCTACCTATAAGTTTTTTTCGGGGTGCCTTTCAAAGGAATCACCCGGAAGCAATGGACAGTGCACCACAGTGCCGGAGGGTGGGACGGAGAGGTCGGCGAAATTTCTCACCTTCCACCAACTACGGCGAGAATCCTGGAGCCCACTTGAGAAGAGGAAACTTGAACCCCATTCTTACCTGGCGCGTAGATTGGAGGAAACATAATCCAAATCGGCAAGAGAACTGCCGCGTCTCCTTCCTCGTAACGATGACGCCAGGCAAACGGCTTGAATCCGAATGGTCCCATGGGCGAGCCTCCGGCGAGCGCCTCTTCTTGGCCAAACTAGCAACAGTGGGAGCCAGGATGAACCAGTTGTCCAGGAACGACGAGGAACTGGGAGGTTCCGGCATGGAGCCGTAAGATCTCTCCAGCTGCAGTCTAGAGACTGTCCTTGGGCCACAGCCGCAGGGTGACGTTGCGTGTGTGGTCTAGGTCACCTTCGTGACCGAGACTCAGGGCGCTCGTCGAAGCCCGCATCATCTGGGAGAAGCTCTTGGTCACGAAGCTCAAAATACTATTTGCCTGCGACATGAAGAGGCAAATTCAAAACGGGCCCTCACAATTCGTCGCGTCGTAGAAATTTGTTAATCTATGGGCAATTGGAAAGTGGCCTGCGTCAGACAATCTCGCGTAGGCAGTTAGAGCGCATCTATCTTGGATGTTCCAACTGAACCTTTCTTGACCAACTAAATAATGGTAGATATAGCTTATTCATGCTAATGAAGATGGCTTCACCGGATTATTCGCCCTGCCCTGAATGTGGTAATTTGATGACATCATACACAAAACAGAAATAATTGGGGTGTCGACAACTTAGTTATATCACTTTAATTACGTGAATTTCGCAGCGAAAGGACGGAAACCATTTCAATTATTGTGCATTTATTATTCTTCATCTATGCTCAGGTAGTGAGTGGAACTAGTGTAACATGTTTTTGGAAAATAACGCGAGGAAGACAAAATTGATATTGCTACATAATACATTGATACGTTGTTGGGTTCTGAGCTGCGTTATCGCTGCCGATAATGTCTGCAATTTATTTATGTGGAATCCAACAAGGAATCCAACATGGTTAGGCAACGGCAACTGACGATTACCCTTATGCAGCATGGATCCACAAAAAAACACATGCGGATTTCTCAGAAAAAAAAAGCTTAGTTGCGAAACATTCTGTATTGGTGAAGGCATGAAAGCTGAAAGCAATGCTTTTCAAGCCATTCACTATAAAAGCTTCTTTTAGAAGTTCGTGTGGACGCAATCTCAGCTTCGATTGTAATTTCCGGAGCCTTCCAATACGGTGTCCCTTATATTTGTATCGTAGTTTTGGGACGTTAAATGCCACAAATAATTCTTCATCTTCTTTTTCATCGTCATGATCTTCTTCCTATTTTAATAATAATAATAATAATAATAATAATAATAATAATAATAATAATAATAATAATAATAATAATAATAATAATAATAATAATATTGTTATTATTATTATTAATATTATTATTATTATTAGTAGTAGTAGTAGTAGTAGTAGTAGTAGTAGTAGTAGTAGTAGTAATATTAGTAGTAGTATTGATTGGTGACTTTGTACTGCTGCTGGATCATTGCCAGTTTCCTTTTTTCAACAGTCATAAATAAATGTTCAAGGTAGTCCGAAGAAATCACAGAAGAAAATATACGCGACATGTACACGGATAGAAAATAAATGAGCAATTATCTCACAGTTAATTTATATACAGGAAGGTTATTCAGCATGCAATTTCATTGTTTTAGGGCTATAGTTGACCGGTCATGACATACCTGCATTCTATGCCTCGCGGGTAGATGCGTCGCTAACAATGTGGCTGTTGCAGGCTCTCCGAACAGCGCCTCAGTGGCGGCCAGGCAAAAAGGGGGCGCACTCAGCCTGCTGTGCACCTCGCCGCCCAAACGCACGTACCCCAGCAGCGGATGAGCGGCCCAGCCCAGCATCTGCACCCGTGATTATGGTGCAATATGTGCCCATTAGATCAATACCTGTAATACCTCTGGGGCCACACGTCCTGGTGTTCCAGTCATTATATTTTTCTATTTGCTTGCCCAAATATAGCAGGTTTGAATTCCAGCCGTGGCAAGTCGTCCAAACTTGATTTGGTAGATGCAGTAACCCTCACAAAGCTGCGAATGAACACCTACGTCCAAGGTACACCATTTCACCGCACCTCACCGACTGAGTACACGTACATCTGCCAATATTGGGATGCCCCAGACACCCTATGCCGTATGATGCCCCGGGCACCCTCTGCTGTATGATGTTCGGACATTCTATGCCGCACGGTATGGTGATGCAGACAACACCCACGAACCGTTACACAAACTGAAGAGTAATTGGAGGCCAAGATATTGAACACAGATCTGATGAATTAGTGAAAGCTGGTTCAAAAAGCACCGTAAATGGGGAAGGCCTGCGGCTACCTCGAATCGAGAGGCCGCCCACCTCGAACGAACATTGTGCTTGTTCAAAATAAAAGTATATTTTTCTCTTTTACTGTGACCGTGTGGCGGTTATGCTGGCCAACACGATGTAGCAAGTGGGCAGTCGAACAAAAATATTTTCAAAATAAACATAAAGCTACAGCTGGATGCAGAAACATCTGGAATGCCATCTGCATCTCTGAACTATGTAACGTCAATGGTTAGTCCAGAGTCGTTTTTGCAAGATATGTATAACAATAGCACCAGTAACCCTCATAAATATGACCGAAAGGCATAAGATGAGGATTAAAGCCGAGCTGCTTATGGCTCACAGATTTTAGTGGTGTCGTATGCAAAAATTCCGGCACCTTCGAGCATACGAAAATGCGGCCCAATTGAAGGTGTGCCTTTTCTTGGAATACTCGAACGCAGAAATTTCGGTATGTCTGCCGATCTGTCTTTCTCCAGCTGTCTGTTTGCTGCATGATTAATCCACCCGGTTAAAGTTTAAGCGCTTGCTGAACGCCCAGCTATCGAACGGAGGGCTGTGCTCATACTTGTGAACATTGTCGATCAAAAATCAAATATTACGCATCTCGAAGGTGCAACATTTCAATCAATCAACCGTTTAATTTTAAACTTCAAGAACTGGATGACATGGCAAGAAAAGCTCCTTAGAGCTTTGCTAGGTCTTCCAGCCAGTTACATATCAGAAAAAAACATGCGCTATTCTTACACGGTCACCGATTTAACACCACACGTAGATGCTATTCAGAAAAAAAACTTCAACATAAAAGCCAAAAGCTCAAAACTGATATTTTAGTTATCTCCAAAAAAGCATGCAGCATGGGCCTGCAAGATGAAGGGATGGTGTGCCATGCTTTGGCTATGCCACCAGGCGGGCCGCTAAGCTTACCTGAACGATAGTCCAGCCTATGACGTCGAGAAGAACATTGTTTGGGTTAAGCGACAGGATCCTTGCCGAGCATTTCTCCGAACCGTGAATTCCATACCGACACCGTGGTGGTCTCATTGACCTACGCAGAAAAGAGCAGATGAGGACGTCAACCATAGCTGTGTTTAAGCCTGACGGGGAAATCCGTGAGTGAGTCGGGAAGAGAGCGCCTAGCAATACTAATTCTTCGCTGTCTGAATCACCAGTCTCAAACTTGTAGTGAAAGCAGGCACCCGACGTAAGCAACGTTTGGGAGATGATGGTGTGCAATAATGAGTAGTCTAATACACAGCGGCCAGGTGCCACCTGCAACAGAGACCTTCCCATATAATATACTGGAGGGAACTCTGACGCTCCATGGGCACTGCAATGCACGGCGCTCCAGTCAACATGTCGAGTACAGAAATTGGTCTGATCATAGCACTTTAGACTTCATTTGGCCTCATGCGGCTTATAATTGCTTTGTCTCGAGACGACAATCAGCAAATGTTCAGCAGTTCCACTTCACCACATAAACATTTTAGTTCAACAGTTTGAATCGGCTTATGGTGTTCACAACAATTCGTTCTTTTTTTAAACGAAACCAAAACAAGGCAATAAAAAAAGCCACAAGTGTGTTAAAAGACTGCAAGCACGAAGGCTAAGCAGACTTTTGTTCTACCAATCATTTTGATGATAGCTGAACGATCGCAACGTCAGGGTTCCTTCTAGTTTAGTTTAGGAAAGCATTAAACACTTAGGAAGTGCTGAAACTCGCAGTTATATTCTGCTAAATATTATCCTATGCGCACTGTAAATCAAGGCGTATGAGTAAAGGTGATTCAAATACGAAAATCACTGTACTGAGAGCCCCATGGGGCTTCGCGTGAAGATGGCTTGCGAAGCTTTTGTTCGCATGACGTAATATTCGCTGAATTTTACTTCTTGTTTGCCGAGGCGTGAAACATTGCTTAAGGTGTTTCTGTGCAATGGCGGGTGTTGTAGATGCATTCCCTGTTTTGCTGCTACATGCATGGTTGCAATTGTTTTCCGGATAATCAACCTTTGTTGTTCGTCTTGCCTGTCCGCTGTTTTGTATCACACACAAACAACATATCGAGATAGTATAACACGATGCCAATCACGTCAGCGGTAAACATGACTAGGTTGCCAACGGATAAAATATAAGTAGGCCAGAGCATGGTGTACATACGAAAGGACCAAGAAAGCGTGAGAGGACGGCAAGCCACCGTGAAGGCTGCACTCCAGGCATCAGGCAATCAGCGTTCCGCCAGGCGACACGGCCACATTTCTTTTTGCTCAGTGCACCTTGCGCCGGTTGCAGCGTCATGTTGCCTGGTGAGAGCATCTGTGCTACCTGCAGCTCGAGCGATGCCAGCTGCTCCATCACTTCCCGGGTCATTGTCTCGAAGCCATCTTTGGTAAAGAGCTTGGAGGCTTCCTGGATAAGATGGAAGGGTACAATATTACGTGTAATGCTATATTAATTTATGAATGACGCTTCATCAAGTCTCAACCAGATTCTTTTCTAACTATCCCTCAAGAGCAGTGCCTTGATTTCAATTTACAAAAAAGTGGGTTACTATTGTGATAACCAACAAAATAAACTAATCTTCTCTAAACTATGGGCTTGATTGACTGACATGATCAACGCAATCATTTTTTAGTAGCAGCAATGAAAGCCAAATCGTTTTATCAAAACCATCAAATGAGAGGTAACCACAAGTTTTTTGACTGCTAAGTCTGTTCTGCGCACAGCTACGCGGGACAAGGCCGAAACATCACTAAACATTTTTAGCACTTTTGAAATCGGAGCCAAGTTTTATTCATTCGAAGTGAAGTGAAACGTCTGTGAGTAATTGCTGTGATATAAGCTCGATGAAATCCGTGGTACAACTTCGTGTTATCAGCTACCCAGCGTTAACATGCTTTCATACATGTGACGCGCTGTTACAAGATCAAACAAATACCCACCACAACGGCAACACGACTGTTTAAATCTTTTGTGCGCACTGAATGTACAGTAGCATTCAACATACGTTGCGACGCGGCAGCCTTAGATGAAGGGTCCCCAAACCTGTCCTCTGGAAGCGTGTTGCAAATTATATTTTTCGCGACTGTGAAAGCGCAGTTATGTCACTATTTTCAGCACAATATACAGGGTGTTTCTGATAAGTTTAGCCAGAGATTAAAAAAAAATGCCGCTACACGCGATTACGACCTGACCAAATGCAAGTTGCTTACCGTTGCCAGGAGTTAGACTATACTTTGTGTTCTCCAATATTGTGTAATAAGATATGTTTAATTAACTAACTTTTCAAGAAACGAAGATATGTAAAAATTACACTAAGAAAGTTGTAGATTGGATTGCAGAACGTCTGATTAGACAATTTTGAACTTTATTTCTGTTAGGTATTAGTGTTTTTCTGCTAATTACAAATTCCCGCAAAACACAAAAAGTACCACGTGACAAACCACCTCGCGCTCCAGTGCGCACACTGATTTTAGTGCTCCCTAACGTTCCACGTACGAACGATCTTAGCCTTTGTCCTATTGTGTTGTCTCGGTTGGGCCGCAACTATGGTGGTGGCTTTGTGATGAACACCTTTTGCTATCGGCCACAAGAACGATAACCACTGTGACTGCTTATCGCTGTAATGAATCGTTGCGAGGGAAGCGTGTCGTTCGTACGCGGAGCGTTAGGGAGCACTAGAATCATCGTGCGCACTGACACGCGAGCGGGTTTATCACGTGGTATTTTTTCGCATTTCGCGGGCATTTGCAATTAGCAGAAAAATACTAATACCTAATAGATATAAAAATTCAGAGCTATCTCTTTGGACGTTTTGCAAGCCAATCTACAACTTTCTCATTGATAGTTTTTATCCATCTTCGTTCCTTCAAAAGTTCGTTATCGTAAAAGTTCGTTCGTCGTAAGAAAGTGTTCCGGCATATATTTAAAATCCAAATGTTGTAGGCCCGTGTACTCAGATTTGGGTGCACGTTGAAGAACCCCAGGTGGTCAAAATTGCCGGAGCCCTCCACTACGGCCTCTCTCATAATCAAATGGTGGTTTTGTGACGTTAAACCCCACAAATCAATCATTATATTTAAACTCTGGCTAAAGTTACGTAGGACACCCTGTATACGTATAATATGCAATGCCTTATGCTATCCTCATTGTATTGCTGTTGAGACAACCTGCTGATAGGCGAGGTGTGTCATCTGGTTGTCGTGGCGCAACAGCCAAAGAAAGCGGACCCAGTCCTGGTTAATCATTCCCGGCTGCAGGCGCGCATGCACAGTTTTCTCGCCAAGCGTCGCCACTAGTGCAATATGGAACCAAAGGTCGAGACGCCAGTTAATGGACAGGTCAACGGCTACGAACAGTGGGTCCGTGGTTGCATTGGCCGGTGCTGGTCGAGGCCAGAACAATCCCCTGACAAGAGACTCGTCACAGTAAATTTCATATTCATCACTGGCATAACCAACACTTATAGACCTTATGTCTAGTATGTTTGCTGTAGAAAGCTGGGCTGGTATATCATGATCTGCTGCTGCGATTGCTGTTGCAGGTTCGAAGCAGAACGGCTACAACGACCACCATTGCGGCGAACGAGCATTCATGGATATTTTACACGCTGTCGCAAACATGTAGGATGCTGGCTTATCATTCAACATTTTCAATGACCTGTATATCCCTTATAGTCCAGCTAAACAGATACGTGAGTGTTCCCTGTCACGGATATAACGTCTATTTACAGAACAGCAGAAGCGTACATACTAGATTGGTGGCAACAAGTCGCTTAAAAAATGTCTTTTGGGAATGTATGCCTGGCACTAAGATGGCGACACTACGCAGGTGGTGGCCTAACGCTGAAAAATTCTGGCTAATGAAATAACTAAATTCAGCCATGACCGATCTCGATATGAATGTGATGTCATCAGAACACTTTACGGTAGCAGCAGAAATCAGAGCACATCAACAACAGAGCACTTGGAATTGATCTGCACAAGTATCACTCATACAGCGGGTATGGTAATATACACTGCTTCACAACACGATGATATTGATGCACAATAACTGAAACCTCTCGGATCGCTGCCATCACTGTTTCTTCTAAGCGCAGGCTTGTTAATAGCAGAGGAATTCGATATGGTATTTGCTCAGCCAATCCTCAGTTAAAATTGATTCTGTCCTATTGCGCTACTCTGGATTCCAATTAAACGTTTGTGACACCCTCTGCACGCGACAGGATTGTGCTGGTACGACAACTGAGGTTATTTAAACAACCACGCAAAATTAAAATTAGTGGCGTGCAACATAATAAATGCGAAGCATTCCTTAGCGAACTTCGGTGACTTTGAGCGCATCTATCTATCTATCTATCTATCTATCTATCTATCTATCTATCTATCTATCTATCTATCTATCTATCTATCTATCTATCTATCTATCTATCTAGCCGCTTACGTTTGTGTGCTCTCGTGATCACTGCTATAACTCGCGCAAACCAAAATTAGCATAGGAGGCTAAGTTGGTTTGACGAATATGACGTGCTGGCAAAAACACGAATAATGTCACATTCCGTTGCGTACGTCGTCAAAAACTTCCCGCCAGACAGTGGCACATACCCAATGGCGAGTATGTACCAAGGCTATGCCTGTATATACCCCAGGTTAATAACGCTTAGTAACTTCCTAGAAACGACGAGAACACACATGGGTAATTGTCACGCGTGATCGTGAAGAAATACATGACATTGGTAGCGTTGACCCGACGAATGCAAATACTAAATGCTTGTACCAGCTGGAATCGAACCCAAACATTCTGCGTGGTAATGAAGCATTCTACCACAGAGCTACAACAAGTCTTTGAACTACTCTTCAAAGAGTTGCTAGTATGTGTGAGACGTCAATAGTAGTTGTAGTTCTGGCTATCCAGTTTTATAAAAATTTTATGTGTACTCCTTTGATACAACCGCCACGTCACGGTAACCTCAATTGTGGTGAGGTGCCATGTTAATTTATGTAGCAGTGTCCAGGGCAAGCATTCTCGCTGGCATCAGCGCTTCATATCAGCTTCTGGTGTTGCTAACATGCATGTTCCTGTTGGCATCGTTGCACAAGGGCAAACAACTGGTTACATAAACATCTGCAACTCCTCAACACATGTCTGTGTGTGCGACATTTGTACATATATTAGCGTGTATTCATGAAGTGTCGCTTAACAAATACAATAGCGACATGCTCACCTTTCCTCTGCATGCTTTGCATAACGTCGATTGCCAAAGTACGTGGTATCTGCCGAATTTTTTTTCTTGCATAGTCGAGTACCCCAATATAGTACGACGTAGTGAATATCCAAGCGAACCGCAAAATAACTTCAATTTTGTAAACTAAAGTATGTGCAGGTTGCCTCTTGCCTTTAAATCAGCGTTGACATAGCAGACGGTATTGGTCCGCTTACTGCTTCTTAGTTTGCGGTAATTTTTTGTTTGTTTCGTAGATATGTTTATTAGCGTTGGAAGAATTGCACAGAGTGCACAAAATGAAGATAATTTTCTGAAAACAATTGACATTGTTGTTTTTTTGTAAAATTAATCCAAGCGTGTTTGTCCGCGCATGATGACAGCATAAACGAAGCTGTTGTCTCCTTAACTACGTACTATCGTCTTCTTTGAGAATAAAACAGTGAATTTCCGTCACCTAACTTCTCATTGCGAACCTAAGTCAAGGCGACGTGCCTGCAGGCGGAAACCTAAAGGGCTTGCCGATTGAATTGCAAGCAGGACTATGCCCGCCTAAAGCTAAATTGCTAATGATAGCAAGGTATCTTTGCAAAGGACAGGTCCTCCAATCAAAATGTAGGCCATTCTTTCTGAGGTACTTTTGCCTGATCGTCAAACCTGTCCTCAATTGAGTGTGCCTTGCTGCTGGAATAATACTCCATTATTCGAGCAGGAGGTAATATGCACCTTTCTTGAAGGAATGCCCGGAGTTTAAGCGTGTGGTCCTGGTTTCCGTGTATGACTTCAAGGCAGCTCCGGTAAACCTTTGCTGTTCGTCCCAGAAAGTCGTTGCCGTGTTGTTGGTCAAGCAGGAACGCAGCTCTGCGTGAGTGACAGCAATAATTTGAATCCTATGACTGCAATTACTAATACTTGTGTCCTTACATAATTTCAGCGTTGGTTTTTTTACGTGATTAGTATAGCATCTTCTCTTTAGCGAAAGTAAAGTTTGATAATAAGCGCACATGCTTCCACTAACCATTGAAATGGCAACTTGTTCGGGAAGAAACAGGAAACAAACCTTTCTGATACCTTTTCTCACCACCCATCATCTCGTAACACACCGGATGCTACGTTCAGTTCGTCTACCAGATAGCCGGCAGTATGAACTAAGAGGATAAACCTGAAATTTCGCCTCGCAACTTCCACCCTAAGAAAAAGAAAGCTGTGGACTAACTCTTCTTATATTCATGTCAGCGCAACTTGTGTCACACTTTTTTTATAGAAGCATGTCGACTGCCTTTAGAGAGTCAAGACTCTCTAAATTTACGACACTGTTTAAGGAGTAACACTGACTCTTTTTAGGACACTCGTGAGGCGCAGCCATGTAGCCAACGTATACTCATCTCGAAAGGTTGCCCCATAAGGTTCTGCGAAAGCTACTGAGCGTAGCTTTATCCACCACAGCCTATGTGAAATAATTGAGCATACGGTGTTGCTGTGGGAGGCAGAGAATCGCTGCCGCCAAGTGCCTAGTGCCGTCAAACGCCAAGTGGTTAAATAGGTACAAGCGCACTTCCGGCCTGGTGCTCAGCAGAACAAAGTTATAGGGGCTTTGGAGGGCACCCACCCCTTGCGAAAATGGTGACACGGAACCGCCAGACCCATTATCAAGGTTATCCTTTTTTTAATTGTAGAATTAGTGGCGCAGTACTACTGCTACTACTACTACTACCCCCTTTACTACTCCTAGTGGTAGTGGTACTAGAAGTAGTAGGTGTCACTTAAGTCAAATGCCCCAGGCCAGTAAAGGAGTGAAAAAAACAAAATACTGATTAGGCTTTTCGGTGACAAAAATAAAACAATTTTTTGATTGTGATGATGCTCTAAGTGATGGGCGATGGTGACTTCTGTGACTTAAATCAATACTATCATCGCTATTTTAGCAGTCTGTCTGATGAACTTATAGGCGTTGACTAGGCTGAACTTTTCTAATTTGAGGTAAAGCCAGGGGGCGCTCGTCCAGTGCGGATGTGCGAACACGTCGGCTCCCGTTTGTTCAAGTGTTCTGGCACGGCTTTTTGCCTCAACTAGCAAGAACTGTGCATCATTCGACGCCGTTTGTTGTAGTGAACCAGCAGATACCAACATCTTACCGATGGGTGAAATTTTTGGACATCCCCAGGACTTTTACCCCCGCCACGCAGACGCCTCGCGCGTAGACGCGTTTCTCGGGCGCTGCAACAGCGTCGCGACGACGCCTAACGCGTCGTCGAGCTGAAGAATGGCCTCCAACCCCAATGTGTCGGTTGTAGAAGGCATGGACATCAATCCGGAAGAAGCGGAGTGCGCGGGATGGATTGAAGTAGCCAGCAAGAAGAAGAAACTTGCCGAGCGGGCGGATTGTAACGCTGGTAATGCGCCCACGTCAGCGACAGGAAGCGGTAAAGGCGGCTCCCGCGCTGCCGCCTCACAGAACGTGTTGAGGCGTGTTGTGAAAGCTTCGAGGATCCCAAACCTTCCCAGGGATCACTTTAAGACCATTATACGGCCACGTGGAGGGATGAATGTCAAGAAGACAGACCTTCTTATCTTCAAGCGCTCGCTCGCAAAGGCGGCTTCCCTAACAGCAGAGCAGGTGTTCGACGACACGCTGTGCACGAACCCCTTCCAGAACATTTTCGTCGTTGCCACACCGTTCGAGGCGAATGCGCGTGCCTACGCCAGGGTCCAAGAGATAAGTATGGGCTCGACTGTCATAGGCTTGGCGGCTTACGTGGCTGCGTCTGACGACACATGTAAACGAGTGATCCGTGGAATCAATGTGGATCTCAGTGACGCAGAACTGACAGAGATGATCGTCAACCGGAGGAACCCGGATGCTCTGGGGGTTCGAAGAATCAAGAAGACACCAACAGTGATCGTGTTGTTTGACGGGCAAAAGGTCCCCCAGCACGTCGTGTGTGATGGTGTTCGATACCCTTGTTCCTTGTATCGCAGGCAAGTAGACGTGTGCTATGCATGTGGTGATTTGGGCCACAGGTCCGATGTTTGCCCCAAGGGCGATGAACAGAAGAAATGCCGCGGATGCGGCATGCAGTCACCAACACTGGATCATCAGTGTGATCCCACGTGTGCCATCTGTGGCGGAGCGCACCCAACGGCGGACCGCAAGTGCAGAAAGCGCTTCCAGGTGCCCTACATCGTGCGCCAAAGACGGCGGCGCCGCCGTAGGCGCGCGCGGCGTGGCTCCGACACAGCTGGAGGCGAAGAAGGACTGGCGGAAGAAGAATCATTCTCCAGCGCTCATCGCAGCAGATCGGCATCTAGAGGACGCTCCCGCTCCAGAGGAGGCTCCGGCAGCAAATCGCGCTCTCGCTCCAGAGGGCGTGACAAGGGCAGCAGTCGCTCCCATTCGAGAGGACGATCGGGTTCCAAGGGCCGCGTTCAGAAGCAAATGTCTTGGGCGGACAAGGCCAGGATGAACATCCCAAGCGGCCAAAAGGTAACGCAGGGCATTTTACCAGAGCAAACAAGAGAACAATCAGAGATTTTAATGCTTAAAAAAGAAAATGCAGAACTTAAAGAAGCACTACGAACGCTGAGGGCCGAGTTCGAGCTCTTCCGCAACTCGCGTGAACCCCGTGAAGTAGCCACACCCATACCGGTTCAAGCAGGAGGGTCGAATAAGCGCAAGGCCGTTTCGCCCCCCGCGATCGCGGAAAGCGTGGCAATGCAAAGTGACGAGTCCCCCGCTCAGGTCCCTGAGAAAAATGTACTCGCGTCTTTAACGGCGATTGAGGAATCGCTCAAGCAGGTGAGAGAGGCCTTAGCCATTCAATCTAGCACAATCGAACGTATGGACGGGAGCGTCTCCCACCTGACACGTCGAGTAGGAATCCTCGAATCTAAAATGAAAATGATTGACTCTAGCAAACTCAAGATGACCAACACTGGTACGATTGCAAAAGCCAAGATAGTGCAGCAGGATTCGGACGCTACGAGTTCGCCGCAGGCTATGTTCCTTCAATAATATTCAAAATGGCGGGCCAAACCGGAAACATAATTATCTGGCAGTGGAATTGCGCAAGTTTTTTAAGGCGTAAAGCTGTTCTACTGCAGCTCATCAAAGCACAGGCGTCAATGCCGCACGTCCTGCTCTTGCAGGAAACACTAAGCGAGAAGGTAGTTCTCTCGGGCTACCGTTCGATTAGCCAAAAAGGCGCAAATGGCAGAGGTATCGCCACGTTGGTCAGGAAAGATACCTCCTTTGAGCAGCACGAAGTCAAAATTTGTGACTCGGATAAGAGATCCGGTCTCGAGGCACAATTAATTGAAATCATCCCCAACGGCAAAATCCGAAGCAACATGTTCGTTTTTAACCTGTATAGCCCTCCTTCGGCTTATAAACATAATATCCGCTCACTCCTTCATAGGGTCGCAACTGTCGCCAGATCGCACCCTTTAATAGTAGCTGGGGATTTCAACGCTCCCCATCCGTCTTGGGGCTATGTTACGAGGACAAAGAAAGGGGCCAATCTAGTTGCAGCCAGTATAGACTTAAACCTAACGCTTACCTCCGACCCGCGTTTTCCCACGAGGCTGGGAAACTCGGTCGCCAGAGACACGATGCCTGATCTCAGCTTCACTAGAAATGCGGTGGTCGAGTGGTCCAACTTACAGGAGAACTTGGGAAGCGACCACAGCATCATAGAACTCCGGATGGAAATAAGAGCACCACCACCAAGAACCTATAAATATACAGACTGGGACCTTTTTAGGCAAATCAGAGGTGAAGGTGAGTCAGTACATGACACCTTCAGTGAACTTCTTATACAAATCCAGAAGGATGTCGAGAAGGCCACCAAAGAAATAGTAACAGAATTTGATGCTCCGGGGATGGATGCAAGGTTAGCGCATCTCCTGGACGCCAAACGCTCTCTCATCGCGAGATGGAAAAAACAAAGGCTAAATCGCAGGCTACGGAAAAACATTGCGGAGCTCAATCGGCATATTGAGGAGCACTGCTCCGAACTCCATAAACAACAATGGAGGGACGCCTGCTCGGCTGCGGACGGGAAAATTCACAAAGGAGGCAAATAGACCCTCTTCAAACACCTCCTAGATGATGGACAATCCAAAGGCAATCAGAAACCAGCCATAGACCGACTTATTAATAAGGAGAAAATGGCAGGCATCTCAGAAGCTTCCCAATTTTAGATACTTGCCAACAAGTACCTCCCGCTTAGCCAGAGCTCAACTTCTGTCCCCCACCGGTATGAGGGTGTGCCTTCCCCAGAGTTGGACGCTCCCTTCTCGGAAGCTGAGATCAGGGAAGTGCTCCATAGCCTAAACGGAAGGTCTGCCCCTGGTCCCGATGGAGTTACGAATCGGCTCTTAAGAAATTTGGATGATAAAGCCATTCAGGTCTTAGTGAAGGAGATAAACAGGGTATGGGAGGAGGGCGTCGTACCAGAAACTTGGAAGAGGGCCACAGTGGTCTTAATCCCCAAGCCAGGTAAATCACCCAGCTTAGATCACCTCCGCCCGATCTCCCTTACTTCTTGCCTTAGCAAAGTAGCAGAACATGCAGTACACAACAGGATATCGCGCTACATCGAGAGGAATGACCTATTTCCATATAATATGGTAGGTTTCAGGCCCTCACTTTCCACGCAAGATGTCATGCTTCTCCTCAAAACACACATAACTGACTTTCCAAGCAAAGATGTAAAAGGGGTCCTCGCACTGGACCTCACTAAAGCATTCGATACTGTCAAACACGACTATATTCTTAAGGAGATATCGGCTTTGAACCTGGGAGTTAAATTCTTCTCTTTCGTTGAATCTTTCCTCGAGAGTCGGACGGCGGCAATTAAATTGGGACAATCAGTCTCGGAGCCTTTCAAACTCGGACGAAGGGGTACTCCCCAAGGGGCAGTTATCTCCCCCTTCTATTTAACATAGCCATGCGCAAGCTGTCGGCAAGCCTTTCTAAAGTTCCTAATGTCGGACACGCTTTATATGCTGACGACATTACAATCTGGTGTCCCGGAGGATCGGAGGCGGCGGTTGAACAAGCTCTACAGGAGGCTCTGGACGTTACAGAGTCTTTCCTGGAAGGTACGGGACTGGCGCTTTCGCCGGAAAAGTCGGAACTCCTGCTGTACAGACAGGCTAGACGAGGTGTTAGGGGACTCACCCCTCTCGATCAGGTGCCCATTAGCGTTTGCACCAAGGATGGTCGCACAATTCCTAGAGTCAATTCTATGAAAATTCTGGGGCTTTTATTAGACTCTAAGGGATGCAACGCAAAGACTATAGCCCATCTCACCAAAAAAACAGAGAACATTCTGAGATTAATTATGCGGGTGTCCAACAAGAAGGGCGGAATAGGCGAGGATATCCTCCTTAGGGCCCACCACGCTTTCCTCATGAGCCATATCATATACATAGTGGCGGCTCTCAATTGGAACAAAACGGAAAGGGATAAATTGGACACGCTCATGCGCAAAAGTGTCAAAAAGGTGCTCGGCGTCCCAATCACGACTAGCACAGAAAAACTCATGAAGTTGGGAGTGCACAACACCACTTCGGAATTAATTGAAGCGCAAAGTTCAGCACAAATATTTCGATTATCGAGTTTCAAAACAGGAAGAAAACTGCTCGATGCGGCAGGCCTCCGTCCTATCTTCAATCAGGGAGAAACTATGCAGCTTGATTATCAAACAAGGAATTCCTTTATTGTTGACCCTCTTCCACGAAACATCCATCCCCAACACAATAAAGGTCATAGGTTGGCGAGGGCTAGGGCTTTCATAAAGAACCTCTCCGGAACAGAGACATTTGTGGACGCGGCGCGCCACGCCGGCGGCAGCAAGTTTTTCGTGGCAGTAGTCAATGACAGGGGAGAACTTGTCTCGGCAGCTTCAGTGAAGACCTCCTTGGTCGATGTAGCAGAACAGGCTGCTGTAGCGCTGGCATTACTGGACACGAAACGCACCACGGTGTACACCGATTCCCGAGCGGCTGTTAGGGCGTTCGCATCGGGATTGATAGCCACAGAGGCAGCCTGAATTCTCCCCAGCAAACCCCCCTCAGACGTTATTCATCACATAGTCTGGTTTCCCGCTCACATGGGACCAGACGTACTGCCGGGTCACCTGAACCCAAACGAGATAGCCCACGACTGTGCGCGAGGTTTCACAAGCCGCGACGGGGTGGTCTCTCGGGTGAGTTCGGGAGAGCTCGTCCACAGTGATCCTCTCGTTACTTTTCACGAGATAACATCTCATTACAGAGGAGAGCGACAGACTTTTCTCTTTCCCCATCATAGGCTCCACAGATCACAAGCAAGCACGCTCCGCATGCTCCAGACGGGGTCTTACCCCTCTAGGGGCTTTCTGAGCATGCTTCATCCGGATATTGATCCAGTTTGCCCAGATTGTGGTGAATTTTGCTTTATGTGTCACATGCTTTGGCAGTGCCCTGCGTTACAGTATTTTAAAACAGAAGAAGACTGGACGACGGCAATCACAGACCCCAGACACGACGTCCAGCTTCAGGCTGTCCAGAGGGCCCGTGAACGAGCGGAGAGGCATGACCTCTCTGTTCCGACATGGGACTAGCCAACGGCTGGGTGGGGACCTACATAGTTGGCCCGCTGCCTTGCCTCTCAGGACCAAATAAAGTTGCTTGTCCTGTCCTGTTTCTAATTTGAGCAAACACAGCAGCACCAGATCTAAAGCACGAACTCATGATGTCCAGCCTCCCATTTTTTTTTAACCAGAACGCACGAGCTTCTACCACAGACTCAAATGTGCTCGTTCCTTACGTCCCTGTATACGGTGTCTAGAACAGTGTGGCAGAAAACAACCGCATATGAGCGTTCGTAACACTGCATGCACGTGTTACGCACCTGTTCATTTCGCCGCCGTATATCGTTATGCGGTGCTAATTGACTGTGTTGTCGACGCTCGCGCGTTTAAGGATACCAAACAAGCTAGCTAACGTATGATACTCACCTGGACATCGTCCTCACGCGGACGTCATCTATAGCTGAGCGAGTGCCAGGAGAGGTGGGCTTCCAGTTCCCGCAGACGTACGCGTAGAAGTCGTCGCACGGATCCCGACTGAGGTCGAGCGCGCTGCTCATCACGCTTCCTCCGAGAAAGCATTCCTCCCGAACGCAGAGCAGAGCGCGGTGCCTTTGGGCGCCACGCTGTGGTCTGGGCAGCAATGACCAACAGCACAGTCATGACGGCCACGCCTGTCACCACGGCGCAGGCTAAGAAGTATGCCACCGCCCGGAAGCGGAAGCGAAGTAGAAAGGACTCTGATCTGGAGTCCTTTGACAGGTTTCGGAAGTCATTGTTCAACTGCAGACCGGCCTGGTGACAGAAAACAGAAACAAAAGAATTTTTTTCCGTGTATGTGAATGACTGGCGTCGGTAAAGAACAAACTTTTGCAATGCTCTAGCACTGCTCAATTAGAGTATGGTGGAAATGAACGTCAGTGCAAGAACTAGAAAAGAGGAGAGTATAATATTCAAACTAAAACCATCAATGGATCCCCGAACGGAAGGTTAACCACGACCGTCGCTCAATATCGGCGTCAGTACGAGTGGTGCAAAAGATTATCATCATGCGATTACATCACCATATAACGTTATTAAAAAAGTTGCAGGGAAGATTTAAGCGATCACCATCGTATCATTGTGTCCTCACTGTGGCGTCAGATAAGTTGCCATTGTGGATAGTCATCACAATGCTTCCTCACTTGTTCAAAGACGGTGTGACCATGGAATTAACGTCAAACCAGGAATGATTGTGGGCTTTAAGGTCCCAAAAGCACAACATGATTATGAGAGACGCCGTAGTGGAGGGCTCCGGCAATTTCGACCACCTGGGGTTCTTTAACGTGCACCTAAATCTGAGCACACGGGCCTGCAACAATTCCGCCTCCATCGGAAATGCAGCAGCCGCAGCCGGGATGTGAACTCGCGACCTGCGGTTCAGCAGCCGAGTACCTTAGCCACTAGACCACCACGGCGGGGCCGTCAAACCAGGAAAGTTACAAATATTGTGCAATGCTTCTGATCTTTTAGGCCATGATTAAGAGTGCGTTAGGGACACAAAGCTTTTAGGACAGTACAAACAAGCGTCAGTTTATTGAATTAGAAATAGAAGAGGACTGTCACCCTTAACCTTGTTTTGAATAAGTTACTTTGAATAAGTTGCCGTGTCATTTTTTATTAACACAATTTATCGATTGACCAGAATGCATGGCTAAAGGGGCGTGAAAATACATTATGGGAATTTAGATATAACCTGTTGCACCAGAAAATACTGTTTATATTCATGCCAAGTATTTTCGCGAGCTACCTGAATCAGTACTAGCACCTCAGCATAATACTCGCCATATATCGTAGTCAACGTTTATATTTATTTTTTTACAAGACGTGCATATTTAGCGATATAAGTATTCAGCCGTAATAGTCCGGGGAAACAAGAATATTTTACACTGTGATTGATCTTTACCTAGGCGCAGTCGTCTGCCAATCACAGTCCTAGTCACAACGTGAAACAAGTTCACACTGTGCCACTGGGGCTTATGCAGCTCGCTGCACATTATTTTCTGGTACAGCAAAACAAAGATTCCGAAGCACGATAAACAAATTGTACTTACGTAGAACGTTTGCATTGAGGATACTCCCAGGCCAGGCCACGACTGATGCTGGTGCTGATGCTGATGACCACTGATGAATGGCGCTTACCCACTAAGGGGGATGGGCCAAGAACCGGGCGGCAGGATACTTAAATGAAACTAAAATGAAAATGAAGTCAATCTGAAAAAGTAGCTTAAAATAATACTACCAAAAACAAAAATGTTTGCTGAGCAAGCGGTCAAACCATCTTTTGTTTTTGAAAGACATAACTACGAATTATAAACTAAAGATCTGAAAAGGTAGGCGTTCACTAGCATGGTAATCTTTTAGTTGTGTTGATGTAATCAAACACAGCGGAGCATACATCCCTGTGGCAGTAACCAAATGAAGTTCCGCCAATTGATAAAATTACTGGTAGATTTACTTGTATTCCTAGCTTTTGTAATGGGGCTACTAAAGATCTTTTTCTGTGATAAGAATAACGATGACAGAATAAAAAGAAATTTTCAATTGTTTCAATTTCGTTGCACCAAATGCATAGCGGTGACGCCTTGAGCCGAGCTTTATTAAGGTAATAATTTAGTTGTGGAACTGCACAGCGCAATCTGGTATAAGTATAAGCCTTATGAGGAGGGTTTCTTCTTCCTCCTCCTCTGATGATGATGCCTTAATATATGGCTCATACCCACTCAGGGGGATCGGCAAGGAATTCATTACATGAGTTAATAACACATTTTTATTGAGTAAATTTAGGAAAAAACATTTTTTAAAATTTAAATAACTATATGCATTAGATAGAGCACCCATATTTTTTTAGGTAATTTGTAATCGTTCCAATATATAACGTCCTATATTCTAAAACTGCATACTATTTTATAAAACCACCCAATTCTTCCCAAATCCCTCACAGCGGGTATGTGCCACGGGTAACAGGTGAACAAGAACAAGATCAAGTTTCATCTCCTATCGTCCGCGAATCGCCGCAGCTGTCATCGGGAACAATAAGGTAGAGCAGCCAGAGTGCAATTGTTTTAACATCTGCCGAAAAGAAATTATGTAACTTAACAATGACCGCCGTCTCATATACAGTAGGGCGCAAAAACGGAGTTAACGTGTCAAAATAATAAAATGAAATTGTGATGTTTTGATGAAAATTACCAGTTGCTCGGGTATCTAGAGTTTTACGTACAAAAGATACGGCGAGTAAATGTTATTCTGAAGCACACCGTATAGCGTCATGCTCCGTTATTTTTTAATGCCGGGTGTTCTTCAACGTGCACCAAAACCTAACCATCTGGGCCTCTGGCATTTCACTTTCATCAAAATGCGCTCTCCGTGGGCGGGACCAAACCCGCAAAATTTGGGTCAACAGCAGAGCACCGCAACTTTTGCACCACAGAGGCCAACGCATGGTACTATGTATTTAGAGCTCTGTGTTTTATGGTCATTCTGAGGAAATGCGATAGACACCCGCTCATAGAGTTTTTTACGAGTCAAATTTATCTCAATATCCCCAATGTTTAAAGTACATTTGCAACAAAACAAAGAGCATTTTGAAAGCTTATATTCATCAATTGAATGAAGCGAGCATCACCCAGTGGCAGCAACCTCATAAAATATACTTGCGTTTAATAAAACAAGCTTTAAAGTTGTACTACTAGCAAACGTATTTATTTTGTGTTCAAGTACTTACGCGTTCATTTGGACCTTCGAGATATCGAAGATACATTTATACTGTTTGCATGTATTGATTGACCGACTGATATGTGGGGTTTACCTTACCAAAACCACTATATAATTATGAGGGACGCCATAGTGGAGGGCTCCGGAAATTTCGATTACCGGCTGTTTTTTAACGTGCACTAAAATCTGCGCACACGGGCCTACAGCATTTTCGCTTCTATCGAAAATGTAGCCGTCGCTGCCAGGATTCGATCCTGCTTGTTGGCATGTTTTCGCGGTAAGATGTACTATAATTCGCGGTATTGTATTGTGTATTATAATTGTATTTTAATGTATCATATTTCGCGGAGTTCACGGTATTGAGTACGATAATAATTACAGCTTCCTTATTGTTCATTAGAATCAGAGAGTACATGTAGCTTACCTAACTCCTGCCCCCCGAAAGTACACGTGGGCGAGTTGAGAGCAATTCAGAGCTCCAACTCTTCGAACAAGTAAAGATGTTGTGAGCACAGTTACATCACGGCAGTGCAGCTTTATTAACAGGATAATAAAGGAGCAAGGTAACACAGAAAAAAAACATGGCTGATCTCTCTATATAGGAATCGCTGCCACTCAAAACTGAAACGTGTTTTTACAGTGGTAGTTGAGCGTTTATTGTGCATTGTTACAGTAACAACAACAAAAATGCATATTCATGTTATAAATGGCAAGCAGCTCGAAACCTGTAGTGCACATCTCAAACAAAAAAAACACACACGAAATTAGCATACACAGCACGAGCGCAGTCTAACAGCTATCGCAACTATGCACTTTAGCAGCACACTGTTCACACAGAAAGAAAGACACGCAAAACGAGCGCGCAAGTATACACAGTACAAGCGCGAAAAACTGTCACAATTATTGTTTCTTATTCGTCTAAGAGCAGTGCCTTTCTTTCGTAAACTCAGCCGCGGCAGCGTGCGAATTGACTTTCGTCCTCACCCGAATGACGAGTGTGATGAGCGCGCGTGTAAGAGAAACCACGTTCCGTAGAGGCGACGAACTTTTAGGCCGTGTTCACACTGAGCAATCCGGCCGCTGAAAGTGCTCCGAATCCGGTTGGGCGGCGGCGAGATTCGCCGAAAGGGCGCTCTCCGCGCCGATCGCTCTCAGACCGATTTTTGCGGCGTCTGCCGCCGAATTGGTCACCACGGACCAATAGGAGCGCTAGTCAGGAAACTTTGAAAAATGGCGGCCAAGCCCTACTCACTTGTTCTGCTGCAGTGCACGTAACTGAACGTTGAAACCAACGGGAGTTTAACCTACTCTGTGCCTACTTCGCGTCCATATTTCGTGGAAGAGGTGACCGAGCTTGCTGTTGGCGTGACCGAGCTTGTTGCGGTCTTGCAGAGCGAAACGAACCCACCAACGCCAGCGCGTTGGTGATTTTTTCTGCTCTTCGTGCATGACAAGACAGCCACTTGCCAGCAAAGTAAGCAGTACTGTCTTTTCTTGCTTCCTGCGTACGAGAATCATCGAAGTATACACTACCGAATAACGTAGTGACGTTTGCGAGCCGTGACAACAACCGGGTGACAGCGCATCTATCCCGCGTACGCCCGGTGGTGGATGGCATATTCGGCTGCTCGGCCGCGTCCAGTGCGAACAACGCTGCATTTTGGTGGCAGGGGAATTTCGGTTGCTGTAGAAAGCGGATGTTTCAGTGTGAACTAGGCTTTAGAGCGGGCCCAACGCGAGCCCGTCACGCCATCCCTCCACTGATAACAAAAAGGTGCTAAACGTTCGAAGATGTGAGGACTGTCCAACAGTGCATATTGTATATAAATGGCTTGCAGTTAGCATTCTCGACATCGTACGCTTCGTGGCGTAGAGGTTAGCGCAGCGCGCTCAGAGTTGAGAGGTTGCTGGTTTGATTCCGTGCGACAAAGATTAGCTTTAAGGTTTTATTCTGCGCCTTTTAGAATATAGTTTTCAACCTCACTTCCGTGTCGGAAGTACCTCATAGGAGCTGCGGTGGACCCTGGGAGAAAACAATTTCATGTTAAAAAAAATGAAAGGATGAAATTACTGATTACCAGCAATAGTTTATCGAATTTTCATTGGAAAAAAATTAGTAAGAACACCTAGGACTAACGTGAAACGGTTTTGTTAAGCACCAAATTTAGAGAAAATAGGTGTTCACGAGAAAAAAATACGATACCGAATAAATACTGAATTTCCTCCGAAAAAGTGACTCCGTAAAACACCATAGGTAATTCAAGAAAAATAAACACAGAAAACAGAGAGCCTTATATGGCCAATAAAATTAACGGATGCTTGAGCTTCATCTCGAAGGGTGGTATGAACCAGCGTCATCTACAACTATGCGCATCGCCTCTTTTTTTCATCGACTTGCCTTTGCATTCTGATTATCTGTCTCTTCATGGTATGTCCGCCGTGGTATCAATGGCAATATTGTTGTTTTCTGAAAATGTGTTCTTGTCACTGTCCTGTGAAAAGCAGGTATACAGGCGGAGGGTGAAATAAAAAAAAACTTTTGTTTTTTAGGAGCAAAGCTCGTTAGTCCCTACTCCGCCACCATCGTCGCTGCCATCGAAGCTTCCTGCACCGGGAAAGTGCGCTGAGCAAAACAACAGGGGTGGGCTGCCAGCAAGCGGGAGAGCAGGAGCAGTGATAGATGGCGCGCAGCGCACTGCGCGCGGAGCACGATTACGCGCTTTGCCGTTTCCGACATTGAGCGCAGGCCCGCCCACTCCCCACCTTACCGCATTCATGAAATCCAGCAGCGAGATCAGGCGAACAGTCATTTGCCCCCATTTCTAAGGAGCTTCGCTGATCGGTCGTATTCCTACACAGAAGAACTGCTATAGTTTTTAGCATTGACAGTGTGTGAAGCTCTTACTCTTGGCCGGTACCTTATGTGAGTTCGACTCGTACAAGGATGACCACCGGCGAGCTTTTGCCGTACTCTTTGAAGTAAACGTAACAACGGCGCGTGGAACGTCGAAGTGATTTCAGGAAAGGCGGTGCGGTGCCATCGACATGTAGCACATTAACTCCTCCATGAACGTTGCACCGCTTGGCACCACCTGAAAGAAGTACGGGAGCACCAGGCTCAATATCCGGTGTAAGCTTTACGTATAGTGTTTTCCAATGCTTTCCATTGTAGCCATTTCATGTAGTGCATCGGCTTGGTATAGACGTAGTGTATCCTTCTTACGCATATTATAGAGTGTGTTGTCATTACCATGTGACGTACCTGCATCTATGTGCTCCACGTAAGTCGACTGGGAACCATGCCCCTACAGAGGTCTTTATTACGAAGCGCCTTTCTCGCGCATTAGTACTGATTGCATAACTTGGGTACGCTGGAAAAGCAATGCGATGCGGCACTATAACATTCACGTAAACGTGGCTCCTTATGCGTAAATTTGCTCTGTCAATCCTCACGCCACGTATAGTGTCTACGCCAGTGCTGTAGGGGGCGGCGATATACTGAAAGTGGCATTACAGACAAAGCAGTGCACACACGTTTTGCATGCGTTTCTTCTCATTGTACACAATTTTATTGCGACAAACACTTTGCCCCTTCACTTCAGCGTTTGCCAAATTATCTCTCACTCATTGCACGCCACCAGCTGCTGCTTTATCCAAGGAACATACGTCGACACCCGCGTGTAGAAATCAGCGTTAGTTGGGTGAGCGCAGCCGAAGGCGAATGAGACAATGCCCACTTGAACTGCCCTGTGGCCTCTGGCTGTGATGGTAAGTGGCCCTCCGGAATCTCCCTGTAAAATGAGCCGCCTTCGGTTGTGGCATGGCGTGGATGTGCAAAGAGACTGAAACTGCAATTTCCTAACATAATTAAAAAACAATGTCCCAGAGCTGGAACGTGAAAGATGTGAACAGAGAAAGTCCCCCGGAGATTACGGTAGGGTCTAAAGCAATTTTGAGTGCACCCTCTTTTTGAGACAGTACCAGTGTGTTTATAATTTTGGCTATTCGCAGCAGTAGCGAGGTAACGTTTGTTATATATTGACACAGAATGTACAAATGTTTGAGAGCTACGCACACCACTCTGTACGTTGCAGGCGTCTCAAACCGAGCGAAGCGATGAGAGCCCCGAAAAAATCAGCGAATCTCGCCGTAGTGCATATGCGAGCCCATATGTGCACGAGATACAACTGAGAGGTCTATGTACGTGTCGCTCGAAGAAGGCGAATTCTGAAACAAGTGGCTCGGTATATCGACTGCGTTGGCTCTTTTTTTATTCTTGTGGGCTCTATCGGTTATGCCAACACCAATAACGACCCCGATGACGCTTCTCAACACAGGAAGGGATGCCTGAGTGCTGTGCTCCAAAAACTACACAAAGAACCACACCTATAGCGCTGACTAATTTGACAGTGCTATGTGTTCTGGCTTGTGTGCCTTTTCCTGTCCACCCTTTTTGCGCTGCTCGCCTGCGACGTTGTCACGCGTGACTGTGATGGTCGAGAAAGCAAAACTCAACCGGTAAAGTGAAATCTCGAATACATTAACTTATGCCCAGAAAAAGACTTAGCATGTAGGGTCAGCGAAAGCGGCCAGCACAGACTTCTGACATCGGTAATATGATGTGCGGTAAGTCAGTTGTGCAATTTTACATGTGACATCGAAAATTTTAGCTTTATTTGCCGTTGGTGGTGTTAGTTCTCGAACAAACTTTATCATCGTTCGTACAGTGCGAACGATCTTATCGGAAGGTTCTAAAATGATTAAGAACTTTCTAAGACAATCTGGCTTAATGTGATTGATTGATTCGTGGGGTTTAACATCCCAAAACCACCATATGATTATGAGAGACGCCGTAGTGGAGGCTCCGGAAATTGCGACCACCTGGGGTTTTTTAACGTGCGCCAAAATCTGAGCACACGGACCTACAACATTTCCGCCTCCACTTGCTCAATGCGAGCAAGACAATATTCACACACGCAATGCACCTGTTGCACAAAATTGTAAAGGATGGTTGTACGGCGACATTTATACGCGTTTCACAACTTGACAATGATGTATGTTCTTTACCCAAAAGTCAATGCTCACTGCGGACCATGCTGCATGCTTGGAAAGCTACACGATACTTTATTCTGTCAAAATTACCCGCTGTACGCAACTGTCGAGCTTAATCAAGGGCTTATGTGAGCAAACTGATATTGCTCGAATGTTCAATGCCACACATGTAAACTCGAATGCACGTCACCACAGATCAATTTTATTGACTGCCCACACTCTGTTCGCTGCTATCAGAATACTGTGTGTATAGCACACGTTCGCCTTAATAAAAAGGTTCGTCTTGAGCCTGTCGACGGCTGCGTTCTTCAATATTATGGCTGGTTCAATATGCTAAAGAAACAATTACTTATAGAAACAGTGCTTTGGAAAACCTTATACATATTATTGGCAGGCAATTCAAATGATAGTTGTTCAATTGGCATTAGAGTGGTGTACAAACAAACATTGTCAATCGACTCTGCAATAAAGTACGCTTAACTTGGCGTCCTTACCCAAAAGCGTTGGTCATTTACTCGTTTTACTAACAAAACTGGTTTCCGGGCGTATAGCACTCACACAATAACAAATATAACTGGGGCATGAGATAAAGAGCACTTCTTTCTGTGGTAAGCGTTAGTTATGAACTTGAAACCAAGCATTCGAGGAAAGATAGCTACAATTTGAACATCAGGAGAGTTACATATATACATATAAAACGCAATGTGTAAGCCTACAAAATTGGTTTCATGTGATAAACAACAAGCAACCGCTGCTCGGCTTCAATTTCTTGCCACAAATGAGAAATGGCAAGAACGCGGACTGCATCGTTCCATGTAAACATGACCTTCGGAAACTGCTTTACAAGACGACATCCTCAATTGATAAAGTTAAGTAGCCTACTTAGGACATGAGAAATATAAACACTGCAGCAAACTAACATTCTGCACTTGTGAAATGAATATTGTTATTGTGTTAAAAATGTTTCGATAAATTATGAGCGATTAAATATTTTATGAATGTTCTGTTTAAAAACAAAGTGCATTGCTGACAATATGTTTCCATGAGAAGTTTGAGTGGGTAGTACAGGGGGACTTTTATACCGGTGCTTTATGCGCTACCCAGTCGAAGTTAAGCATCTTAAACAACCTGCGTAACTTGACGCCCATGTTTAAAAATACTGAATACATGTTTACCAAGCATACTCCTTTCCTTTTTTGCGAGCGCACAATGCAAGTCGCCCTGTTAGCGTACGTTCAGGATCTGCCTTGGATAAGCTCGGCCTACAGTGCTTGAAAAAAAGTATGGTCTGCGTAGCTTGAAGCAAGCCCGAGTTGAACTTGTTGTCTGTTGAGATAAAAATGAAAGAAGTGTGTGTGAGATATCTTCTTTGGGGCTACTTGATATAAATATTTGTCATCATATTCTCAGAACCTATGGAACTGATTACTCCTCCTGAAAATTAGTGCCTTAAATATTGACCCGAACATTCTTAAATGGATTGAATGCTTTCTGACTAATCGCACTCAGTTTGTAACAACTATGGCTATAACTCACCTCTTTCTAAAGTAACATCCGGCGTACCCCAAGGTTCCGTATTAGGCCCTTTACTCTTTCTTATATATATTAATGATCTCCCAGACAGCATTAACTCCGCTATAAGGTTATTTGCAGATGATTGTGTAATTTACCGCGAAATAAACAATGAATATGATAACCAATTTCTACAGTCAGACCTTGACACTGTCTCAACCTGGTGCAATAAATGGCTTATGACTCTCAACTCTAACAAATCTAAATGCATGTCAATAACCCGGCGATCTATTTCTCCCCCCTGTACCTACAGAATTAACGCCGTTCCCCTCCAGCATGTCTCTTCATATAAGTACCTCGGCGTTTACATTACCAACAATCTATCTTGGCACACGCATGTTACCTACATCTGTAATAACGCTAACTGAACGCTAGGATACTTACGCCGCAACTTTTCTCGCGCTCCGCTGTCCCTCAAAATTCTATTATACCGATCACTAATTCGCCCAAAGCTTGAGTACGCGTCCGCTATATGGGATCCCGTGCAGCAAAATTTAATTAACGCGTTAGAATCTGTTCAGAACCGCTCTGTTCGGTTCATTTGTTCTAATTATTCCCGTACTGCTAGCATATCAGAAATGAAATCTAACCTTGACCTACCCAATTTAACTGTCCGGAGGAAACTGGCGCGACTGCATTTTTTTCATAAGATATTTTTTCACAATCCACCAATGAAGCGAGACCTCATTTCACAACCGTCATACCACTCATCGCGCATTGATCACCAGCATAAGGTTGCCATTCCGTTTTGCCGCACCAAATTCTTTTCAGCAGCCTTCTTACCGAAAACAGCCGCCGATTGGAACCACCTTCCCTCTTCCGTTGTATCAATAACAGACCCTTTGTTATTCAAGACTGCAATTTCTCAGCAATGCTTGTAACTATACGCAGTTTCCGTTATCTATCTTTGTCTTGTATGTGCTTGAATTCTTATACATTTTTAGTTTACTTATGTTGCCTTCCTGATTTGCGCATCTGATACTTGTTTCTTTATTTTGTCTTTTTTTCTTGTGTGTTATATATGTTGTACCCACCCCCTCTGTAATGCCCTACGGGTCCTGAGGGTATTCTAATAAATAAATAAATAAACGATCTTATCGGAAGGTTCTAAAATGATTAAGAACTTTCTAAGACAATCTGGCTCAATGTGATTGATTGATTCGTGGGGTTTAACATCCCAAAACCATCATATGATTATGAGAGACGCCGTAGTGGAGGGCTCCAGAAATTTCGACCACCTGGGGTTTTTTGACGTGCGCCAAAATCTGAGCACACGGACCTACAACATTTCCGCCTCCACTTGCTCAATGTGAGCAAGACAATATTCACACACGCAATGCACCTGTTGCACAAAATTGTAAAGAGATGGTTGTACGGCGACATTTATACGCGTTTCACAACTTGACAATGATGTAGTGTTCTTTTACCCAAAAGTCAATGCTCACTGCGGACCATGCTGCAATGCTTGAAAAGCTACACGATACTTTATTCTGTCAAAATTACCCGCTGTACGCAAACTGTCGAGCTTAATCAAGGGCTTATGCGAGCACAACTGATATTGCTCGAATGTTCAATGCCACACATGTAAACTCGAATGCACGTCACCACAGATCAATTTTATTGACTGCCCACACTCTGTTCGCTGCTATCAGAATACTGTGTGTATAGCACACGTTCGCCCTAATAAAAAGGTTTGTCTTGAGCCTGTCGACGGCTGCGTTCTTCAACATTATGGCTGGTTCAATATGCTAAAGAAACAATTACTTATAGAAACACTGCTTTGGAAAACCTTATACATATTGTTGGCAGACAATTCAAATGATAGTTGTTCAATTGGTATTAGAGTGGTGTACAAACAAACATTGTCAATCGACTCTGCAATAAAGTACGCTTAACTTGGCGTCCTTACCCAAAAAGCGTTGGTCATTTTACTCGTTTTACTAACAAAACTGGTTTCCGGGCGTATAGCACTCACACAATAACAAAATATAACTGGGGCATGAGATAATGAGCACTTCTTTCTGTGGTAAGCGTTAGTTATGAACTTGAAACCAAGCATTCGAGGAAAGATAGCCACTATTTGAACATCAGGAGAGTTACATATATACATATAAAACGCAATGTGTAAGCCTACAAAATTGGTTTAATGTGATAAACAACAAGCAACCGCTGCTCGGCTTCAATTTCTGCCACAAATGAGAAATGGCAAGAACGCGGACTGCATCGTTCCATGTAAACATGACCTTCGGGAACTGCTTTACAAGACGATATCCTCCATTGATAAAGTTAAGTAGCCTACTTAGGACATGAGAAATATAAGCACTGCAGCAAAACTAACATTCTGCACTTGTGAAATGAATATTGTTAATGTGTTAAAAATGTTTCGATAAATTATGAGCGATTAAATATTTTATGAATGTTCTGTTAAAAAACAATGTCCCAGAGCTGGAACGTGAAAGATGTGAACAGAGAAAGTCCCCCGGAGATTACGGTAGGGTCTAAAGCAATTTTGAGTGCACCCTCTTTTTGAGACAGTACCAGTGTGTTTATAATTTTGGCTATTCGCAGCAGTAGCGAGGTAACGTTTGTTATATATTGACACAGAATGTACAAATGTTTGAGAGCTACGCACACCACTCTGTACGTTGCAGGCGTCTCAAACCGAGCGAAGCGATGAGAGCCCCGAAAAAATCAGCGAATCTCGCCGTAGTGCATATGCGAGCCCATATGTGCACGAGATACAACTGAGAGGTCTATGTACGTGTCGCTCGAAGAAGGCGAATTCTGAAACAAGTGGCTCGGTATATCGACTGCGTTGGCTCTTTTTTTATTCTTGTGGGCTCTATCGTTTATGCCAACACCAATAACGACCCCGATGACGCTTCTCAAACAGGAAGGGGTGCCTGAGTGCTGTGCTCCAAAAACTACACAAAGAACCACACCTATAGCGCTGACTAATTTGACAGTGCTATGTGTTCTGGCTTGTGTGCCTTTTTCTGTCCACCCTTTTTGCGCTGCTCGCCTGCGACGTTGTCACGCGTGACTGTGATGGTCGAGAAAGCAAAACTCAACCGGTAAGTGAAATCTCGAATACATTAACTTATGCCCAGAAAAAGACTTAGCATGTAGGGTCAGCGAAAGCGGCCAGCACAGACTTCTGACATCGGTAATATGATGTGCGGTAAGTCAGTTGTGCAATTTTACATGTGACATCGAAAATTTTAGCTTTATTTGCCGTTGGTGGTGTTAGTTCTCGAACAAACTTTATCATCGTTCGTACAGTGCGAACGATCTTATCGGAAGGTTCTAAAATGATTAAGAACTTTCTAAGACAATCTGGCTTAATGTGATTGATTGATTCGTGGGGTTTAACATCCCAAAACCACCATATGATTATGAGAGACGCCGTAGTGGAGGGCTCCGGAAATTGCGACCACCTGGGGTTTTTTAACGTGCGCCAAAATCTGAGCACACGGACCTACAACATTTCCGCCTCCACTTGCTCAATGCGAGCAAGACAATATTCACACACGCAATGCACCTGTTGCACAAAATTGTAAAAGGATGGTTGTACGGCGACATTTATACGCGTTTCACAACTTGACAATGATGTATGTTCTTTTACCCAAAAGTCAATGCTCACTGCGGACCATGCTGCAATGCTTGGAAAGCTACACGATACTTTATTCTGTCAAAATTACCCGCTGTACGCAAACTGTCGAGCTTAATCAAGGGCTTATGTGAGCACAACTGATATTGCTCGAATGTTCAATGCCACACATGTAAACTCGAATGCACGTCACCACAGATCAATTTTATTGACTGCCCACACTCTGTTCGCTGCTATCAGAATACTGTGTGTATAGCACACGTTCGCCTTAATAAAAAGGTTCGTCTTGAGCCTGTCGACGGCTGCGTTCTTCAATATTATGGCTGGTTCAATATGCTAAAGAAACAATTACTTATAGAAACAGTGCTTTGGAAAACCTTATACATATTATTGGCAGGCAATTCAAATGATAGTTGTTCAATTGGCATTAGAGTGGTGTACAAACAAACATTGTCAATCGACTCTGCAATAAAGTACGCTTAACTTGGCGTCCTTACCCAAAAAGCGTTGGTCATTTTACTCGTTTTACTAACAAAACTGGTTTCCGGGCGTATAGCACTCACACAATAACAAAATATAACTGGGGCATGAGATAAAGAGCACTTCTTTCTGTGGTAAGCGTTAGTTATGAACTTGAAACCAAGCATTCGAGGAAAGATAGCTACAATTTGAACATCAGGAGAGTTACATATATACATATAAAACGCAATGTGTAAGCCTACAAAATTGGTTTCATGTGATAAACAACAAGCAACCGCTGCTCGGCTTCAATTTCTGCCACAAATGAGAAATGGCAAGAACGCGGACTGCATCGTTCCATGTAAACATGACCTTCGGAAACTGCTTTACAAGACGACATCCTCAATTGATAAAGTTAAGTAGCCTACTTAGGACATGAGAAATATAAACACTGCAGCAAAACTAACATTCTGCACTTGTGAAATGAATATTGTTATTGTGTTAAAAATGTTTCGATAAATTATGAGCGATTAAATATTTTATGAATGTTCTGTTTAAAAACAAAGTGCATTGCTGACAATATGTTTCCATGAGAAGTTTGAGTGGGTAGTACAGGGGGACTTTTATACCGGTGCTTTATGCGCTACCCAGTCGAAGTTAAGCATCTTAAACAACCTGCGTAACTTGACGCCCATGTTTAAAAATACTGAATACATGTTTACCAAGCATACTCCTTTTCCTTTTTTGCGAGCGCACAATGCAAGTCGCCCTGTTAGCGTACGTTCAGGATCTGCCTTGGATAAGCTCGGCCTACAGTGCTTGAAAAAAAGTATGGTCTGCGTAGCTTGAAGCAAGCCCGAGTTGAACTTGTTGTCTGTTGAGATAAAAATGAAAGAAGTGTGTGTGAGATATCTTCTTTGGGGCTACTTGATATAAATATTTGTCATCATATTCTCAGAACCTATGGAACTGATCACTGCTCCTAAAAATCTACTAGAACGCTCTCGTTACCTCAAGATGGCATTTAGTATGTTGCTCGCATGGTACTTTCTCATCTTGCACCAGATGTTTGCCCACGCACACTCATATTTCAGTTTAAGGATAGGGAGACCACAGTAAGAAGTTATTTGCGCTACGCTTTTGGTGCAGTATACTCCAGCAATTCGCTTTTGCTTTGAAGCTTAAAAAAAGGTGTTCGTTCATTTCAACATATGTGACGGAACACAAAAGTAGAAAAAGTTGGCACAGACAGTGATTAAAAAGTGCTCATGAAGTTTCTAAAAACATTAGCTCATCTTTGATCAATGCAAGGGATGGCATGCTGACACATCCCTCTCTGGTGCGTTAGACAATTTCTAGTTTTATGTACTGTTACATATGTTAAAAAAAGGTTTAGCTAGACATTGGTTCTAAAAGCTTCATGCGCATGGAACTATATAGCTTTTCAATCGATATTATTGAGAATTCATCAAGATGTTACACCAACAGCACTCCTAGTGAAGTCGGTTATTCCTCGAGTGCTAAGCGCAATGCTAAGTTTTGTTCATGATTTCAAGTACTGATCTTTCAGAATAACGTACAACTCTTAGAAATAGTTATGTTGCAGTGTACACAAAACTCGCTGCTTTGTAGCTGTCACGGTGAACAAAATTATTGGTATATTAAAAATTTTCAACACTTTTTTTCAATTTTCTGACAAAAGGGATTGGGAAAAGAATATTTTGTCTGCATTTGTTGTACACCATCGTCTGCATTTGTTGTACACCATCAGATGACAGCGAATTCATTATACGCCCTCAGATGCATATTGCACTAAATATTAGAGAATGCATATTGTTGAAAATAAAAGTGCCTGGGTGACGTGAGCTGCCACATCAGATCTAATTACTTTCACTGATGGGCGATCTCTTCAGCTTCAAACATGGCGAGACATCAGTAGAATATGTAAGCTTGAAGTGCGAAGAGGTCGTCAAATTGACATTGTCTATTGTCGCGGAAGGCAATGTCTCCACATGGGGAACTTGTTTTTGTTAGGACAATACCATTGTTGTCCAAAGGAAGATTGGTTCAGATCTGAAGCTGTTGCCTCCTCAACAGCCATGTTCATGACTCCAAGTGATGTTAAACTATCACTGTAATGTGACTCGTTCCAGTGTTTCTCGAGTAACGTGCGTCCTATAGACAGTTGGGAAAGGCCCGCTGCGGTAGTCGAGTCCGTACAGTGCATTGTTTCTGACTCTAAGATGGTGGTTTCGATTCCCAACTGCGTCGGCCACATTTATAAGGCGACAGATTGATAGTAACCCATGATCTTAGATTGAGCTGCAGATTAAGGAAACCAGGCGACCGAATTTTCGAGTCTTTCATTAAGCCCTTTCTTGTAATGTTATCGTGGTTGTCGGACGGAAGCCCCAGCAGCACTATTCTTATTATTAGAAGTAAAAACGACTGACAGTTGAGCTTGTAGATTAAGATTAATGAACTTGAGAAGAAGGTCACGGGATAACACTCACGGGACAAGACTAAACAACTCTACCTGGGAATTGCGAGTGCGCACTGCGACGGAAAGAAAGTAGACACGAAAGCTGTTCAGCGCATGCAACGTCATGGTAGCACCCTTTGTCAATCAAACACACCTGTGAAACTCGGAAAAACGTAACTGCCAAGATATCTGAGTCCTTTATGTGTGTACTTTTTTTAATGCTGGGTCACGCATGAGAAGACCCAGTCCTTCGCACGCGTTTCTTAATTATTGGGCTTGCGCATCATTGCGCATTCAGGAAATTTTGGCGTGCCGTTACACTACTTCAAATGTTGACAAATCTTTTGTGCCTACTTTATAAAGGCGCAGACACGCACGTGTGTCTGATTGCAACACTGACTGTTGGCGGACTGGCAAATACTGAACGTCAAATAGCGCGCCTAGACAAAAAAAAAAAAGAAAACGTTACAAGAAGCACACATTGTTCCTTCTAGACACTCTGTCTCACGCTCTGTTCCTGATTGATAAGTGGCACTACCAAAGCTGTGCACGCATAGATAAGCATTAGGTTTTTGCGACCACACCACGCATTTATATTTTAACATATGTGTTTATCTTGTGTTCTCTTCTCCATTGCACTTCGGTTGAAGTCTAGGTCATGCGGTATATAACGCTAGGAAAAGAAGAGAGAGAGAAAGAGGCATGGTTTCAAAACCAAAAAGCAGGGAGATCTAGGAAAAGAAATTATTCATCGGGCTGTGGGCAATGGAGAAAACTGGTACACGCGTCAAATGGTCGTTATGTATGCCACTTTTATTCTTGGTCCGTCGTTTCAGCTAGTTCATTGTTTTTGGCGTTATTCTCTTTAGTTTCCTTGTTTTGCGTGCAGAATACGACATTGGGAATAAAAGGGCGCCTTCATTACTGCAAGAAGACGTATAAAATGTAAAAACAAGCAAAGTACACTGACGGAGTAGCTCGGAGGCACAGGTAATGGTAGAGCGTGGTGTCTACGTTTACCTGCGGACAATCTGCCCCATCCAGACACTACTGCTTTTCTTCCCGCCAGCCTTCTTTCTTTTTGTGGTAAGCAAATTGGCCTCACAAATTTGTCGTATGATAACGGTTTGGTTGTCTGAAAAAAAAAAAGACAGGTGGTAACTTCGCTCACAACTTAAGACGTGTTAAAAACTTGATGAGCACGTATTATGCGATGGTCACTTGTTTGCAAATGAATTTCCATGTTCCATAGCACTTATAGTTCATAACAACTGTCAGCTTGTTAGCGGTGGCAATATTGATAATACAGTTGAACTCCTATCAATACAGCTGCAATCCGTGGCAACGCGCAAGCGAGGCGACGAAAGGCTTGGCTGGTAGGGGAAATATGAAACGAATACTCCAGCCAGACTGCGCCACTCTATAGGACAGTATATATAGTTTGACCTGCTGGCTAGGATTTCAACGCAATGTTCTACCGAATGGGCTGCATATCTATCCAGAACTCTAGTGGGGTGATTCCACGAGAGATCGACACGGGTCCAAAAGTTGATATTTTTGATTTTATTGGGTATTTTATATTTCGTGCATTTGTCACCAGGTAGCCCGAAAGTGAACTTCGTTTTATGATTAACGGCACAACTTACGAGAAAAAAACATCAAACTTCACCAACACGGAGGCACCAATTTCGTCACCTGTCAATTTCGAAAATTGCAGATGCTATAAAAAGACAATTTTTTTTGTTTCAAGAAAGATATTTTTTACCTGAAATGCACGTCTAATGAAGAAAAAATTCGTACGGTTTCAAGTTTGTAGACCTTAAGAAAACACTTTTAAAAAAGTCTAATTTTGCGACAATTTGAAATAAAATACGTATTCCCCATTTTTTTCTCCGAAAGTAATGCAAGCAGCGTTTTCAAACTTTACACGTTTTAAGGATAGAGTGTGTTCATTAGGTACATAATTTATTGCTGCCGTAGGGCAAATATAAAGTTTTATATATTGCCTCAAAGTTCTCATATTGGCAAAAGTATACTCCACTGAAATTTGAGTAATAAAAAAACCCCATCTTCGCTTTTTTTAAAAATCTCGTAAATAGGCAACCGAAGGTCATCATACAGTAATATAGAAAAACATGTTGCATTATTTTGTTTTTAGCGACAATATTCGTGGTACAAACGAGAGCTTATCGAGAATGCGCTGATAAGTTGAAAAATCTAGAAATCGGAACGGAAAAGCAGCAATAAGCTTCAAACGTGAATAAACGTGACCGCATTTGGTGAAGAAAGGCTGTTTCAGCAGATAGGCGTAACTATTTTGAACACGGTATTCTACAGTATCTGAATTCACTCTTATACGTAGAGCACCGAGACTTCTAATATGTGGTGCCTCTCCATTGCTGACACACAGATGGAGCTGCTGTGACAGCCATGTGTTGGCAACACGTTGGGTAAGAGAATTGAATGTTGAATGAGTTCATAAACGATTCACAAGAAAGTTTTATCATTTGGGGCACGAAGACTGCTGCATTAGACTGAAGAACACGCTTTTATGGCACGTTGTCATCCTTCGTCTGCTCTACAAATGAATTTCTGTGCGCCGCATCTCGGAGGCAATGCTTTAGATCATATGGTTCAAAGTAGGGACAAAAATTACGCCTCCCGTAAGTTTATTGAAAAACATTGTGAAATTCATTTTAACGTACTATTCTTCAGTTTTGCATTCGCACTGTGGATACTTGCGCAAAAGTGAGAAGCCCAATTTTCAATCAGGGGTGTAGGCTGAAATCGTTTTTCGGGAGAGGTGGCACCACCTTATATTCAAAGTGCAGGGGGGCAAGGGATTATTCATACTGCGCTATATATACCATATCGAAAATGTTTCCTGGGGGGAGGCATGGGACTGGTGTTCTAACCTCTGGCTACGTCAATGCTTTCTATACTATTACAGAAGTTTTGTTACACTTCTAGTGGCACCAAGCTGTCTGTTTGACCGCTTTGTTTTTCAAAACTACCAAAACATAAAAGTTAAAAAAAAAACAGATGCCATCCTCTGGCCACATTTATGCAGCAAACTAAACCTATAGCTTTCTCATGATAACTATATGTATAGCTACCCTTTTATCTTGTTGACAGTCTGTTCTGCTTCTATTCATGCAATTTCATTTTGAACTTTTAAAGGTTTTGAATAATTAAAACCTGTCAGCTACATTTTTTTTACTCCTGGTTCGTTGTTTTCTATATTGCGTCAAAATATTTTAACGCATATTATTATCTTTAGGTCGTTTGTAATGAATACGCTAGAAGAGTTTCGTTGGAACATCTATGCACAAGATGCGTGACCTTTAGTTATGAAGGCTAAGCAACTCACAGTTCGAGATCTGTGATATGCCTACTTTGGAACGAGAACCACGATACTCGGAAAGCAGTGAGGTTCAAAATATTACATCTCGCAATAAAGCTTGTGTCTTGCAAAGCTTGTAAATCTTTGCTTGTAAGCTTGTAAAGCTTGTATGTCTATGAAGATTTTTACGTGACCAATTTATGAAACATGTTGTTTTGGTATTCAAAACACGTAGTCCTTCAACGTGCGATGGCACTCACCTTTACCAAAGCGATGTCGTGAGCAAATACCGTAGTTCCGAACAGGGGGTGCGTGATTATGGTTTCAATACCAACTGTAGGGCCGCCATACTTTTCAGTACTGTTGTAGAAAATTTTCGCTTCCTGAAGGTTGATCCCTCTAAAATCACAGACACAAATCAAGTATTTTGCCGTAAATACAGTGAAAAGAAATATAATGCAGGCAAATATGTTTATTTTAGTAGAGAATAAGGATGAGAGAAAGGCATAGAAGTTGACAATGCCTGAGCCTGGTAGGCTACCTTGCACTGGTGAAGGGGTAAGGGGAATAGAAGTTAGAAAATGTATTTATCACGTACGAGAAGGTTGTACCATGCAGGCGCTGAACATTCTTCAGAAGATCAGCTAGATAAACATGCGAATTGCGCTTATTTGAAGTAAACTAGTGTGCTGAATCAACAAGCATGAGGGTTACTGCCAAAGAGAGACCTACAGCAGTAGTGCTTCTAAGGTAAGCTCTCGCCTGAAGTGGCCTGGAACAAAGGTCGGGTAATTACGGCCCGCGAGCCAGTAATATTCGGTCCTCGCTACAGTGTCTGAACCCCACTTTCCTTTGACACTTGCTGTCTCAAAAGTGATAAGGCACTTTTGACATCCAGCTTGGTCAGAGTAGAAGAACGATTGAACATGCATTCTCAACAAACCAATGAACAACTCCGCGACTTTCTTGTGTTTCTCAAAGAACAGCCTCTACGAAGATATTTTCGATTTGGCTAATAATTTTTAACAGGCGATGAGAAATTGAAAATATTTTTAAGACAGTTTTGTTACCTTTGTTTTCATGTCACAGCCTTGTGACGTGCATGTTGTAAATAAACATGTATTCGACTCTTGTGCACTATATTCAAGTCAATGATGTTTTTAGCACAAAATATTTTTAGGCCAGAGTTTACCAGGACTTAAGTGAGATTTTCCCGTCACAATGCGACTTATTTTTGTCGAAATTCAGACGTATCAGTGTGCGTTAACAAGGATGCATTAACGTAAAATGCTAGCAGAGCCGTAAAACATCAAGGGACATTGTACAAGGACGTTTTATTATCATGTTATGCAGATTCCTATGACACAGGGATCCCCAAAGATTTTTTCTTCATCTCACAAGCCCACTTCACTGATTTTCATTCGGCAGCCGCAGTGTAGACTTCATGAAACTAGGCCCTCTTCTTGAAAAGGTTGCCGACCCTTGGCCTATATCATTATAACTCTATTTTGCTGCTATCCTGTAAAGAGGATTTCTAAGAAAACAATGAGTGTGGTGCTTTTATTCATGGCTTGTGTTTAGGGTCTTTTCTACTTCACATCAGTTTTTTTTTCACAATATGCATTAACTCAGCCTAATGAGAAGCCAACAGTGCGCGATGTGTATTCAAACTACGTCTTACTTTTATCGCTTTTGTTACCTTCGAAACAGTGGTATCAATACGAGAGGTCATTACACTTGTATTATATTCAAAGCAGATATATAACAATAACGCATTTTCATGATACGGTGATCCGTTATGGGCTCGATAACGTTCTATGGTGGTATATTTCAATACAATGAGTAAAACGTTAAGTAAAACACTAGTTGTGTTAACTGAATTCACAAAGCAGAATGAGTGTCGAGCGTATATTTTTTTAACCTTGTAGGAAGGCGTTTGAAAGGAATGTTTTTCTCGATGAGTCGATTGAGCTGTTTCAGTGTTCAGTTGATGCTGGTCTCTTGCTGTTGCAGTGCGTCATTGTTTTTCTAAACGAACAGTAAAAAATGAAAAGTCTTCATATGTGTTTTGCCAAATGATATCATTTGAAGAATAGATATCATCGCGAAGTACAAAAACTTCTGTGTTTCGCACATGAAAACAACAGTAAGAGGGACAAATACGACTCGGGCGGAAATATTTACTCAAGAGAGGTGCAGTGGGCGGCAGTTAGCACAAAGCGAGCAGAAATGATGCTTCCTCCGCAGAACTTGGTGCTATGGTGGGTCACGTTGTATATGTAAGGCAAGGTCAAATGTACCTGAAAGAAATGATATTCAATAAAACACAGTAAGGCTGACAGCATGGTTTTTAACGCAAACAGCGGCAACGGCATCGCTTGCTTTTACGACTGTGCAAGCACTTCTATTCTTTTATATTGTATCACTATTGCGCAGATGTACAACTAATGTGTTTGCGGTTACCCTACAGCCAGCTGCAGCATATTAGCAGGCTCCCACGCTTTCTCTGTGAACGCTGAAGAAATTTTAGGTTCTAGCGTTGGTGCTTGTTTTTAATTTAATTTCTGAATCTAACATTGATGAGCCCAAGCTCCCAACTCTTGACCAGGAGGTAGCTTTATGGAAAGAGATAAGAAGATATGTATGCAATGGAGAAAATTGAAGTTACCGTAAGTGTATGTGCGATTTCTCGTGGCAACAAAAAAAATCGCGCAGGCCTTTTTAAGTCTGTAAAAGAACTCCCATAAGAAAACCGAAGAATGAGAACCTGCATGTCCATCATCATCAGAGCGCTTAACACAGTCATCTTGGTCGTTTAAAATATATGCACCACAGGTGTGCCAGGTTTGTCCAATCATGAGGCGTGGTGAACTTTCACCACAGCACCCCGCCTCAACCACTCTCTTTAGCCGAATGCGAAAGACATAGAGAGTAAATGCGTGCATTATTTTGAAGCAAAGCGATGAAAAGCTTCTCACAATAAACAGGCTTTGGTATATGGTCTGCCGGGTGCGAAGGTGAAAAGTAAAGCACTCTGGTAATGTAGCATAAGGAGTTTTCTGTCACCGTTCTTATCTTAAACCAGCATAACCATAACGGTGCACCCTAAACAACGGTACGAAATGTTCGATTCAGTAAATGTCTCCCCGCCGCAGACTAGGCATCCTGCTGAAATATTTTTGTGGGCACTCGCGCTATACGTCATATGCATCTGAATGAAGCATTTGAGGGCTGGACTTCTCGGGAGGTCCATTTTGTTGCTTCCAAGAAGTTATTGGTGATAAGGAAGACGACCACCAATAACGGTGCCGCATAAAGTAGTTATGGATTGGCAGAGTCACATAGTCAAACCCTGCACTGGCCAAAGAAAGGCTCGAACTCTTTTTGTTCAAAACTATTCAAAATGTCTTCTTTACTATTATTTCAAAATTTACTAATTAGATGATCTATACTGCATTTGCTCTGTGTTTTTCAATAAGTTCCTCCCTGCGTGAGGAAGGGCACTGTTGTTAAACAGTGTATCATTTCTGTACACAACATTTTACGTGTCTTTCTCAATCACGGTCGTTTGAAGCCTTCATCATCACTGTCATACTCATCAAAGTCGGCTGTACATCCCCCGTAAAACGAATTCCCCTCTAGATGATCCTGATCCACTTTCTGCTGCGTGAGCAGGTTACACATTTTGCCTGCGCATTTCTTAATTCCATCGTTGCTGATAATAATTTACCGTCTATTCTAGCACTTCATATTTCTTGGCATTGATAGCACCGATATTCTGACCACTGGTTTTCTTCGATTCTCTTGATATGAACTTCATTATTTCTTATTATCCAGCAGGTTGTCGACTAGCACTATCAGTTTCACGATTCGCGGGGCTGGATTCATACATTTTGTAGTGTTGCTTGATAGTATTGTTCCACTTTGTGTTCCCGTAGAAAAAAAATTGAATATGTATTCTCTACTAAAACGTTCCATATGCGATGTCCACTAATTTCGTATGTGTCCGTAAGAATCTTACGGAAGCATATAGAAAATATATAGAATACATTAGGAAAACACATGGATTTCGTATGAAAACTTATGGAACTATTGGACTCGCATACTGAACGTTTCAGTAGGGATTCTTCTTATTCCTGATACCCTTGACCTCCTCAAATTTCAACTACATTGACCTTCGGACTGATGCCTGTGCAAGTTGTTTATGTTGCTTACACAAACTTTTTTCAAACAATTCTCGCGAGTTTCTTTTCCAACAGGCAATTAAGAGCCTAGTTTCAAAGGGAGCAGCTTCTTATGCATGCATGTAACATCAGAGAGAGTCGAGTTGTTTTCGCTTTTCGCAAACAGTCGTTGGCTGCGAACTTATGTACACGAACAGTAAACTTACAGCCCAGGGTACTTGATCTTTCTGCCACACGCGGGCCCCACCAACGATTCTTCCTGATGGGGCCAATATGCCACAATCTGAAAACGTTTTTTTTTGGAACAACGTGAATATATTGTATGCATGTAAGTTAAAGTGAAGTGAATATGACATTTTCTATGCATCAGCAGTGATGCCACACTATTAGTTAACGTATTCTTAATATAGAATTGAGGCGCTGTTGAGATCACATTGGTTACGAGCTGCGTTTTGGCAGAGCTCTTTTAGGGTCTTGATAAGAAATCACTTGCATAAAGAAAGACAAAAAAACTAGTGCGAAGCTAGATTTCCTGTCAAAACTCTCCGATGGAGCACCCACTTCCGGTTCACGCAAGATTCAGCAACAGCTTTTTAAAGAATAGCAATTTATAGCTGTGGTTTAAGTGGAATTCATGTCATAATGAGGCATAAAAAATGGTGTTATAGTGATGCAAAAACAATTTGTGTCTTTATTTGACAGATTGTGAGCAGGCGGGGTCATTACGCCATCTAGTGAAGCATATTTCAAAAACACGCGTCTTTTCAGGAAGCCTCTGTTATTCGCTTCTGCAACTGGCGATGCAACAATTTTACCCACGAAATACACTAAAGCAAATGAACACCGATTTGCGAGCGCATCTGCCAAGCACACAATATAGAGACTAAGGTCAGTTCAGCTTCTAACAATGAAGCTGTTTGAGGCAAAACGCAATCTTTGGGAAGAGTGACAAAGCAGCGCGCTACTGTATTGCCATCTGTCGGTGACTCCTGAAGTTGTTTATAACAAGCTGAGATACAAAGCCTCGAACACCAGTTGGAGTTCGAGTTGAAGTTGCCGTGCTGGTTATGCGTGTACCCAAAAAACTCTATAATTGTTCCCCTCTCTTTCTATTGACGCGTTACTGAATTTTTCATCTGCTTGGTAGTGTGTTCGAGAAGGTGTTTGAAGAAAGTGGGCTAAGCCCACTGCTCACCTCACCTACACTAAAAATGAAAAAGCTGTTCATAACTAGCCTAGCTGGTATGTGCCAAGCAGCTCCTAGAGCTGCTAGAGGGTACGTGCAACAGAAATAGGGAAAGCACCTCTACTCACCTCAGGTCCAGCATACATTATGCACAAATATGACAGTAAAATAGGCATGTCGTTGCACCAACACCGCTGTTTAATCATTTTTTGCAGTGTTAACTCGGTGATGCTGCTTGAGAATTCTACCTTTCGGTGTTTATAAACGCATAAATATGTACAGATATTGCACCCAATAACTTTGAGACACCCATAATATTAAACATTCAGATGCCATAACGGTACTCTTCGTCTATCACGCTTGAAACTTTCATGCGATGGACAGAATGGGAATTGTGGTGTTAAGTATTTTAGAGTCACCTTGTAAGAAGTGCTCCGACAGGTTTCGCAATATATCACTAATAAACATCATACTGGAGATGGTATCAATATTATATGCAATTGAAAGCTCCTGACACTTGCAGCATGAAATGTTTCCATGCCATTTTTGCGGACATTATTTTTTGGATGAGGTGTATTAGGGCTGATTATTTTTGGCCATTCAAAGTACCACGTTGAAACTACACGGTTCATGTGTGTTACCAAAGAGGTCAAACATATCCGGCTCTACAATCTAGACGCTGAGTGAGAGCTACTGTGTGAAGTCGTACCTTTAGGATTGATGACGTCACAATATACCTGCAAACAAGGTGGGGGATTATAATTTCACAAATTTAAAAAAGCGGTGATGTTATTGTCCATCCTACTGAAGTATTCCACCTGCTTCTAAATGAGTGCCAATGTGAAGAACCTGTCGGGTGGTATAAAAATGGTGGTGTAGCGCCAACACATTCATGCAGTTTTCAATGTGAACAAGGATTTGGGTGCCACCTGTCTCCTTCCGCAAAAGCGCTCATGCAGGAAGCGCTAATTTTAATTAAATCGTGTTCATCCTAATTTTTAGGTGCCCTATGATGTAAATTTATTTTTTTCCAAAACATAGACAGTACTAAGTGTCATACGCACGCTTGTGTGAGGAACCACGTCGCCCTAAATTGTTACTTATGCTTTGCCACATTCAATAACATTAAAAATACCTCTTTTGGGTTTTTGCAAAATTATTAAATTGGTTAAAAATTACCTGGCTCTGAGTGCACAGTAGAGTCAGGAAAGCGTGAGCTACTTTCCGAAGGTTGCTAGTTATCCAGAAGTGAGATAACATAGGTAGCTGGACTATCTGCAGGAACGCAACGGAGAAACGTTAAATAGAGTTGCCATCTTCAGACAGAAACAGAAAGAAGTGTGCAGGCTAAAAGTGCGCAGGTGCGCTAAAAAATATCTGACTTTGATTCACGAGTCTATATACTGCTATGTAAGACGTTACGTTATGGCCCTTAAAAAGCTTGCAGTCACGCTATTTTAAAATGCATCATTTCCAAAGCTGAATTGTTTCTGTAAACAGTTATCTGAACAAGCGAATTTGTATAATTACCAGCCTTTATGATTTCATGAGGCAACATTCGTTGCATTTTGCAGAAAACAATGTCACGTATGTTCTGGTGTATTGAAAGGCTGCCACCACGTCACTACGGCCAGGGTTTGGTGGCCAGCTTTCTGGAAAGAGGATAGCAGGTGAACTGAAGAGTTTTTGGGGCGTTACATTTGGGCCCTCGGCCAACTTTAAAGTCAAAAGCTTGTGTCGTGTGAACTGGGTACACGAAAGAGTAGCAATCTGCCGCGCAACATTACAAGCGTTAAGGACATGCACATAAATTTCTTTCCCCGTAGCACTTTCGATCAATCGCACGTCTCGGTGGTAGTCTTCGGTGTCATTGAGGGTCAAACCCAGACAATCTGCCTGCCTCTCAGACTATCTGGCTTCGAATCTCACTCCAACCGAAAGCTTGTTTTATTTAATAATTTGCATCTTTCTCACTTTTACGATCATAGACAAGATGATGAATTTTCGTTGACAATCAATGAATGTTACACCGATGCACGCGGCTATTTGAAAGCTATGTGAAACGGGCTTTTGCACGTTGTAGCGTTTAAATTCATGATCAATCGCATCACTGGACAAAGCGGGGCAAATCAAGCTTGGCGTGGTTGTACCTGTATTTCTTTCTTTCTTTCTTTCTTTCTTTCTTTCTTTCTTTCTTTCTTTCTTTCTTTCTTTCTTTCTTTCTTCTCTCTTTCTTTCTTTCTTTCTTTTTTCTTTCTCTCTTTCTTTCTTTCTTTTTCTTTCTTTCTTTCTTTATTTCTTGCTATATTTCTTTCTTTCTTTCTATACTTTTCTCTTTCTTAGGTTCTTTGCTTCTTTCCTTCTATTAGATTACGCAATCCCTGCTCATTTGTTTTTTTCTTATCCATACCAGGCATTTAAACTTAATGTTTAGTTTCTACAGGAATCAATTACGTTCATGCGTTCATATTCAGGCAAGAAGTACAGTCGGCACATTGAAACAATTGGCTATCTCCATAAAAGGTCAAATTATCATTTCAGAAAAGGCTGACAACCGACCTCCACAAGTTGACCACCGCTTGAACACAACATGACCATCGCCTATCATGATCAGACGAATAGAATGACTCATCGTGGGAACTCAGCTAACTCAGGTGCTGTATATAGGTGCATGTTTCACTTGGTGCTGATGCACGCACCTTTAAAAATAATGTTTTTGTGGATCTCATTGTACCCACACAGCAGGTAATTAGCGAAGCCGTTATTGAGGTACCCTGTATGGTTTCGAAGTATATTTCTATGACAGGCACAAAAACAACTATATTTTAATTTGTTACACCCCGATGCCCCGCCGTTTTGTACTTGCGGTGTTTGTATTGGATCTGTGGCATTGGTGCTACAGCATAGTCACCCTTGTGGCATTTGTTCTTGACCGTACGAGGGCCTCATCAAGAATGCTACGTTGATTGCAGCTAGAATATACGTTTGACAGGTCTCGATCGTTAATTTTGAACTCAATAAAAAGAGACAGTCCGTACTTTTCTTGGTGTTTGCAAGTGATCGTCACACCTAGGCACCTCATATTTCACCAGCTGCTGTCATATTTCCGGCCTAAGCAGGGGAGGTACCACTCTGTTTGTGCCGATGCTACATTATTGGAAGACGAGAATTGTGCGTCAGTCTATACGAGAACCAGATGCCGTAAATGGTTATAGCAATAGGCTTTCACAAAAGAGAAGCAAGACGTGAAATCTTAATTTTTCTAATGATTGTAATCTATCGAACCTAAGCAATATTTATAAAGTTGACACAATTGAATATTACTTACTCTCAGATGACAACGTTGACGGAAGTTTGAGAGCGTTTATGCAGCATCTAAGGAGAATCTAGGTTAGTGCGCGATGTTTATAACTGACTGTCTCTATATGAAAGCTACCACCTGCACATCTATCCGAAGTTATTTATGATAGCCTTTTAACAAACGAAATGCTTTTTTTTAGCTTTTACATTTCCGACACTTTTTTCTGATGCCACAAGACGTAGCTGAGAACGTTTATGTATGGTTGTAAGATTTATTATCCTCCCAATGGCATTGGTAAACACCTCAGCAAGAAATAAACAAAGTTGCAGTTCTTCGTCTCAGTTGCGTCTACACGTTGTCTTGTGTCTATTTATGGGAACCTCTAGTCTTTCATGAACAAAACGCGAATGCAACCGTTCCTTGTGATTACCTGGGCACTGTGTCTCACAATAGCCGTTGATGGGTGGGATGGCTGAATAGTACCTTCGATACCGAAGGCATGATCTGATTGGCACAAAACAGGTGACCTTCTTGTTTGTTCGAATGTCCTATTCTTCTTTTGACTACAAAATTTTCATAGTGAACAAAATGTGCTATCTATCTATCTATCTATCTATCTATCTATCTATCTATCTATCTATCTATCTATCTATCTATCTATCTATCTATTTATCTATCTATCAATCTATCTTTCTATAGATAGATAGATAGATAGATAGATAGATAGATAGATAGATAGATAGATAGATAGATAGATAGATAGATAGATAGATAGATAGATAGATAGATAGATAGATAGATAGATAGATAGGATGGATGGATGGATGGATGGATGGATGGATGGATGGATGGATGGATAGATAGATAGATAGATAGATAGATAGATAGATAGATAGATAGATAGATAGATAGATAGATAGATAGATAGATAGATAGATAGATAGATAGATAGATAGATAGATAGATAGATAGATAGATAGATAGATAGATAGATAGACACACTCAAAGCCACCGATGTGCACAAAGAAGTACTTCGCATTGGTGCCAAGCCTGAAGGAAGCACGTAGTTGTGCGGCCTTCCTTGCTTGTGTTTATTCTTCTCTCTCTGTCTTTTTATTTCTTCATATTTCTTTTTCATATTGCCGCATTGAATATGCAGCACCAAGAAAACAATGAAGAGCACGCGCAGCGGGAAAGAAAGACGAGGTTCTCATCCGATTACTTTGCCAGTTTTTCTGGGTACAATAAAGTGAGTTCTCCTGTATTCAACTGCTGCTGTTTATGCGTTTTGATAATACTCATGTCTTTCGATTTCTCTTGTGTGCTTACTAGTGTTTTTCTAAGTCTTTGTTTTTCTCTGATCGTCAATTTTTTTCTCTTTCTCACACCTTCTATGGTTCTTCACTTCCTCTGACTGCCCCTTTTTTTTCTGACATATTCTTTCTTCTAGCTTTGTCTTCTCTGCTTTTTCATTTTCGTTTTGACTGCGTAATTAACTTTCATTCTATCAATTCATGTGTTTATTTTCTTCATTTATTACCACTTATCTTTTTTCTGTTTATTATTTTCCGGGCTTACCTCTCCCTTCTTACTCGTCTTCTTGCACAACGGCGTTATTTCTATCCGCACCAGGCAAATGGTCGTAGTCGCTCTGAGAGGCAAGGTAGTAAAGAGAATGAAGGGAGCACTTGAATTGTTCAAATAAAAGATCGTTTGTTTAAGTGAATCAACTTGCCGCCCGGGTCTTGGCCTATTCCTCTTTGTGGGTGTCGGTCATCCACACGAGGTCATCATAATCATTATCGTTCCTTGTTACATGTTGCGGGTTCAAATGTGAAGTGAGAAGACGACAGTGCGAATACACACCGAAAATACAGAAGATGTCACGGACACAAGGCACCTGCGTGTCCGCGTCTTCGTTTTTCCTATGAGTGTGTTTTCGCGCCGTTACTCCCTCGCTTAACAACCAGCTCTCCCAAAAGAAAGTTTTGATGAAAGTTTAAGTGTACCTGGCAAATGTGATGTGATTAGTCTGCACCATCATATTCAAGGCTGCCTAAAACCAGGCGTTGTCCTGCTACTTGTCTAACGTATATTGTTGGAAAGGTACGGGCTATCGGCTTTATGAAAGTGGGACAGACATTACACATGTATGAATCTTGTGACTCGGCATGTTATAGTCCAGAATTGTTCGTTAGCGCATGAGTACTTCGACAAGTGCTGTTTCCTCTTTCGTGCTCTAAGACGAGTACCAGTGCTACTTCGGACAATTGGATACTCTACACTCTGTTGTGCCAGACCTCTTGAGCACTCGTAACGCTAAGTAGTCTGCCACATTGAATGTTAGTAGCTACGTTTCAAGTCGTATATTGTAATTGTAATTGGTACTTGTATCAAATTACGGATACTCGTAAGTATTTTTTCACGCTCAGACTGCGAACATCATGGATATTTGTGAACTGTATATTTTTTTAAACCGCAAACTGCGCCTTTGCCCATTCTGCAAAAAAGCATGCCGGGCAGGTTAAGCAGCGCGCACTCTCTGGGAAATTGAAAACGGGAATGATAATTGATATGTCGGGTTTAACGTCGCAAAACCAACATATAATTGAGAGAGAAGCCGTTGTAGAGGGCTCCGGAAATTTCGACCACCGGGGGTTCTTTAACGTGTGCTCAAAAATAAGCACACAGGACTCAAGCATTTTCGCCTCGAACGAAAATGTAGCCGCCACAGCCGGGATTTTATCCCGTGACCTGTGGGTTAGCAGCCAAGTACCTTAGCAACCAGACCACCGCGGCGGGGCAAGCCGTGAGAACCATCTCGGTACTGATAAATCCTTACACGTTACGAAAGCTAAACAAACAAACAAACAGCTAGCGACCATTGTATTTAGCTATTTGATGCCGTATCCAGGGCACGAACGTGGCAACACGGGTGTATATTCCCGGGCTTGTCGGGTCGAGCGCAACCGATGCCAAACGACACGATCCCTATTTGCACCGAGAGATCGTTCTTTTGCCTCCAAGTCGTCAGTGGTCCTCCGGAGTCGCCCTGCATGAGGAAGGGTAGCACACTGTGTTAAAGCGGCCATGACACGGTCACCCAACAATTTGTGGTGTTCAACGAAAACTTGAAGTAGAGGGTCTATAATGCCTACAAAGATACATAGAGAGTACGCCATAAAAAAGTCTTTCAGTGCAAAAAGGGCCCTCGAATTGACCGGCTGCAAATCCCGCCTACCACCGGTGATCGCCATTTTGCGCTGACATCTGTGACGTGACGTGCAGCATTGAGTGGACCAGTCGTCTTTCGCCACAGTTTCAGCCGCTGAAAGTCGTTCAATTCTAGTGCCAAGCAGAAGAAAGGTCAAATGTATTATTTATAGTTCTGCTGACCACAGAAAAACTTTTCATTCGCAATAATGCTGACGCTCACACTCTCAGCTGGGTTTCGCGTACCTCTTAGTGAGTGCGCCAGTGTTGCCCGGCCCTCAGGTGGCTAGTGTGTGTGTAAACACTTTCAAATATAGGTTAAACTCTCGACAAAACGCGCTAAGACTTCGCCACCTTTTTCTGCGAATGCTAAAGGATTAACCTACGCAGCACTCACCATGATCGAAAATTGGGTGTCTTCCATTTAAACGAACCTCGAAGACGATGACGAAGCACTTAATATAGCACCAATAAATTACCAAATTTTGAATAAGGGGAAAGCTGTCTATGAATTGATGTATGGGTTCTTGTAAGTTAGAAAAAAATCCTAGCTGAAGGCATTTCCGCATTCTTTGTCATAAACGTGTAATAGAAACATATATATATATATATATATATATATATATATATATATATATATATTGAAAAAGGGTTTATTGACGACTGTTGCGACGGTGGTCCTACGAAGAAACACGATCGTGCAAGAGCAACGGTCAAGCAGGTGCCGGCGATGATCAGCACGAGCCGAGCGAGCGAAGCCCAGCACCCAGTACCCAAGCGGTGGCGATGTTGCTTGCCAACGACGCTCTTTCTTCTTCACAATTTGCCCCCGCCGAAAAAGAGCCATCCTGGCGACCTAAGAGTCTGGAGGCAGAGGGCTATAATATGGCTTAAGGCGGGCGACGTGGACGATGTCACGTCCACGCCGGCGCATGTCGTCAGATGGGGAAAGTGGCTCGATGAGAAAATTCACCGGCGAGGTTTGCTCCAAAACGCGGTATGGGCCCTCGTACTTTGGAACGAGTTTTGAGGAAATGCCGGGGGTTTGGTAAGGAACAGCCAGCCATACAAGTGATCCCGGGGAATAGCTGGGGCTTTGGGAAGAGTCGACGTTGCTTTCTTTCTGGCGCTGTTGTTCTCGAGACGTAAAGGTGCGTGCGAGTTCACGGCACTCTTCCGCATTTCGGGCAGCTTCGGACACAGATGGGCATTCAGATGCGTCAGGACGGTATGGAAGGAGAGTATCGATGATGTGGGATGATTCGCGTCCATAAAGAAGAAAGAAAGGTGAAAATCCAGTGGTAGACTGTGCCGCGGTGTTATATGCGAACGTAATGAATGGAAGAATGCGATCCCAGTTAGTACGATGAGATGTCACATACATCGCGAGCATGTCGCCGAGTGTGCGGTTAAATCTATCCGTGAGCCCATTAGTCTGCGGGTGCTATGCCGTGGTCTTGCGATGAACAACATGGCATTCAGAAAGCAGAGACGTGACGACTTCTGATAGGAAGGCTCGACCTCGATCGCTTAGTAGTTCTCGAGGTGCACCATGTCGTAATATGAAGCGATGAAGGATGAAGGATGCTACGTCGCGCGCAGTGGCACTTGGAAGGGCGGCGTTCTCAGCGTAGCGTGTTAAATGGTCCACAGCGACTATAATCCACCGATTTTCATCTGATGTTGTCGGTAGAGGGCCATAGAGATCAATTCCGATCCGATCGAAAGGTTTGGCAGGGCACGGAAGCGGTTGAAGCGCACCGGACGAGTGGAAAGGTGGTGATTTGCGACGTTGACAGTCAGGACAGCCCATAACGAATTTTCGAACGAAATTATACATTCCGCGCCAGTAGAAGCGATGGCGAATGCGCTCGTAAGTTTTGAAAACTCCGGCATGACCACATTGGGGATCGTCGTGAAAGGAGGCGCAGATTTGTGATCGCAAGCTGCGCGGGACAACCAAGAGCCACTCACGACCTTCGGGGGCGTAGTTGCGTCGGTGTAGTAGCCGATCACGAATGGCGAAATGAGCAGCTTGACGTCGGAGAGATCGTGGTACCGCAGTGGTTGACGATCCAGAAAGACAGTTAAAAAGAGAAGCGATCCACGGGTCCTTGTGTTGTTCACTGGTAAAGGAGTCGAGGTCAAGAGATGCGATGGAGATACCAGTGGTTCCGCAGGCCGAGTCGGGAGGTAAAGGCGAACGCGACAGGGCGTCGGCGTCAGAGTGCTTGCGTCCGCTGCGATAGATGACACGAATGTCGTACTCCTGGCTTTGCAGTGCCCACCGAGCTAGGCGGCCAGAAGGGTCTTTCAATGTGGCGAGCCAACAAAGTGCATGGTGGTCCGTTACCAGGTCGAATGGGCGACCGTACAAATAAGGGCGGAACTTGCGAAGCGCCCACACTAGCGCCAAGCACTCTTTTTCAGTGACGCTGTAATTGGCCTCAGCTTTAGTAAGTGTGCGACTCGCATAAGCGACGACGCATTTGGAGTAGCCCGGCTTGCGTTGGGCGAGGACGGCGCCTAGACCAACCCCACTAGCGTCTGTGTGAACTTCCGTCGCAGCTGTTGGGTCGAAATGCCGAAGAATTGGAGGAGATGTTAGCAGACTACGGAGCGTGGCAAACGCGACGTCGCAGTCAGAAGACCAGGATGAAAGGTCTGCATCACCGCGTAGGAGGTTGGTCAGTGCTGACATGATCGATGCAAAATTTCGCACGAAGCGCCGGAAGTACGAACATAGTCCGACAAAACTGCGTAATTCTTTCAGTGTAGTAGGTTTCGGGAACTCAGCGACTGCTCGCAGTTTTGCAGGGTCGGGTCAAACACCATGCTTGGAGACGATGTGCCCTAAGATGGCCAGCTCTCGCGCGGCGAAGCGGCACTTTTTAAGGTTCAGTTGGAGCCCAGCGTTGGTTAAACACGTCAGAACCAGTTGGAGCCGACGCAGATGCGTAGAAAAATCGGGAGAGAAAACGACAATGTCGTCGAGGTAGCATAGACACACAGACCACTTCAGTCCACGCAGTGTGTTGTCTATGAGCCGTTCAAACGTGGCAGGAGCATTACAAAGACCAAATGGCATTACGTTAAATTCGTACAGGCCATCTGGTGTAATGAACGCAGTTTTCTGGCAATCAGCTTCTGCCATAGGAACCTGCCAGTATCCAGATCGTAAGTCTAAGGAGGAGAAGAATTCGGCTCCTTGTAGGCTGTCAAGGGCGTCGTCTATGCGCGGTAATGGATAGACGTCTTTCCGCGTCACCTTGTTTATACGCCGGTAGTCGACGCAAAATCGAATCGATCCATCTTTTTTTCGAACTAGAACGACAGGAGATTCCCAAGGACTGTGCGATGGTCGAATAACGCGACGGCGTAGCATCTCTTCGACCTGGTCGTTGATGACGTGACGTTCTGCAGCAGAAACACGGTACGGTCTTTGACGCAATGGCTGGTGCGAACCGGTGTCAATGTAGTGGTGCACTGCGGAAGTTCGACCCAATTGCGGCTGAGAAACGTCGAATGAATTCGCGAAGTGCTGGAGGAGATTAAGAAGCTCGGCGCGTTCATGGGCACTTAAGGTGTCGGCGATGGAACTCGAGAAGGTGTCACTCGATGAGCACTCCAGTGGGGAAAGGGCATGAAGTTCGGTCGAGGCGCTACTGCACGATTCGTCTGGCATGCTAAGGAATAAAAAGGAATCGAGGTACTCCACTCGACCGAGACATTCGCCGGCAATTAGCGTAAGCGGTGCAGAAAGGGGGTTGTGAACGAAAATATTGCTTCGGCCCGCAGTGACGTCGAGTGTAGCGAAAGGCAAGGAAACGGCTCCGCGGCTCATGAAAATATCGGAAGGTGTAAACATTACTGTAGCATCGTTATAGTCATCGCAGCAAACCGGGACATCGGCAAGAGAGGCTGGCGGAATTTCAGTGTCCTCACGCACGACAAGTTTTGGCGACCGCTCAAGGGTTTCGTGCAAAGGTTCGTCACACAGGCGCGAAAATTGAACTTCAGCGCATGCGCAGTCGACGATGGCATGATGATTTGACAGAAAGTCCCACCCGAGGATAACGTCATGCGAGCACACCGAAAGGACGATGAACTCGACAACGTACATAGAGCCTTGGATGAATATGCGGGCCGTACAGGTGCCAAGAGGTCGAACTTGTTGTGCGCTAGCTGTACGAAGCGATAGTCCAGAGAGCGGCGTGGTCACTTTGCGTAGGGAGCGGCAGAGCTGGGCGGCTATAACAGAAACGGCAGCACCTGTGTCGACGAGGGCAAAGGTAGAAACACCATCGACAGATATAGCGACGACGTTAGCTGGTGAAGTGCGAGGACTTGAGCATTTCGATGACAGCGCAGTTCTTGCCTCTGGAACTGCGGCGTTCAGTTTTCCCGGTTGGAGGAAGCGGGTCTAGGACGCAATGGGGACAGTGATCGCCTGCGAGGAGATGGGGAGCGGGGAGAGTGAGTTTGAGGCTGGTGTGACCGAGGCTCAGGAAAGTTAGTGTATCCATACTGCGGTGAGGGATAGGGAGCAGGTATGTGCATGGGCTGTGGGTCATACGGTAACGGCCGAGTAGCGTCGTGGAGTGGTTGGAAGCGACGGCGACAGTATCGTGCCACGTGTCCTGGAGCACCGCAGGCGTAGCAGATCGGTCGATTGTCAGGAGTGCGCCAGGAATTGCTGACTCGTGGTGCGGCCCAAGGTGTCGAAAATGGGGCGGAGTGGGGAGCGACTGAAGACATGGGTGGCAAATGCTGCTGGCGGGGTCTGCTACGTACCACCTGGGCATACGTGAGAGGCGCGGCCACGGGCTGCATAGCCGGCGCATGGGCAACAGGCATGGCCACAGGCTGCTGGTGGGCAGCGACGGGAACAGCCTGAGCTACCTCTTCGGCAATAACGTCGCGGAGTGGTGAGGGCAGACGAGAGGACGGCGGCTGCTGCGTGAAGAGAATCAACGACAGTTGCCGAGCTACTTCTTCACGCACAAAGTCTTTAATCTCTTGCAGGGTTGGTGAGTGGTCGGGAACAGAAGTGAGACTGGAGAGCGAGTCGGACGTGTGAGGAAAATGGCCGAGTCAGGGCGCGCTGCTTGTTCAACTCGTCGAAACTTTGACACAAAGTGACAAGTTCCGTAACAGTGGCAGGATTACGGGCCAGGAGCAGCTGATATGCACCGTCATTTATCCCTTTGAGGATGTGTTGAATCTTCTCCGACTCGGGCATGCTGGTGTTCACACGGTTGCAAAGACCAATAATGTCTTCGATGTAGCTGGTGAAAGATTCCGTTGGCTTTTGTGCGCGAGTCCGCAAGCGTTGTTCGGCTCTGGACTTGCGGACTGCGGGTCGGCCAAAAACGTCAGCAAACAAGGTTTTAAAGATGGACCACGTCGTGATGTCGTTTTTGTGGTTGTTATACCACATTTCGGCCACGTCAGTGAGGTAAAAGATGACGTAAGTCAATTTGTCCGCGTCATCCCACTTGTTGTTTGCGCTCACCAGTTCATAGTTAGCGAACCAGTCTTCCACGTCGGTCTCATCAGCTCCGCTAAAGACCTTCGGCTCTCGCAAACGAAGAACGCCGGGGTTGCTGGGGGATGGAGTGGAAGAGCCAGGTTGCGCGTTGTTGGTAGCCATGATGGGAGGTAGCGTTCGGTTGCGCAGCTCCAGGTTCAGGCGACGGTGAATGGCAGCACCCAGGTTCAGGCGACGGGGAATGTCAGCACCTTCCACCAATTGAAAAAGGGTTTATTGACGAATGTTGCGACGGTGGTCCTACGAAGAAACACGATCGTGCAAGAGCAACGGTCAAGCAGGTGCCGGCGATGATCAGCACGAGCCGAGCGAGCGAAGCCCAGCACCCAGTACCCAAGCGGTGGCGATGTTGCTTGCCAACGACGCTCTTTCTTTTTCACATTATATATATATATATATATATAGTATCAGCGTGCGTCATGCTAGAACACACCCGATGCACAAGTACTTCCAGGGAAATTCTGCAGAGGCATGCACAAATAAACAACGTCCTTGGTCTTTCCTACGAAAAAGAAAAGGAAACCTAGGTTCATGACAAAACGATAAAGAAGAGAGGTCTTCACTTCAAAAGAAAAGTGAGCAAGAAGATTTGCGTGTCTTCTCAGAACATAAAACAGTGCGGGGGAAAGTAATGGTTAGATAAGTGAAGTCACCGCCTTATACAACAAGGAAAGTGCAAGAACAAACAGAACGAGCAAAAATGCACGCAAGCACGAATTCCGTGGCGAAGAGTGGCCAACTAGCAAGCTGATTAGAAGCCGGCCGTGCAGATCAAGGGGAAAAGAAGTGTGGCTACGGCCTAGTTATTCGCAGCTTCTGCGCTCCTGTGTTGCCGTATTGTGTTAGCCAGTATTATCCACTTGATACATCCTCCTCTCGAATACTAACAGTTTGTAATATTTTGCGCGGACGGTAGACCCCCTCTCTGTCTCGGAAGAAGTGCGGCACCACCAAGTTGCTGGCTTTTTTTTTTCCTGATGCTGGTGGTATTTACAGTTTCTCGGATGAATCAAGGTAGATTCCCGCAGATGTAGGTATTTATTTCGTCCTTGGGCGCTTTATGGAAGTCGAAAAGCCACAAAAGTCAATTAAAAGCCATTTTTTTTCATAGAGCCCACGTGTGTGTCATTCAATCAATTTTCGTGTCTGGGTCCAGATTTTTTGATTCTCATCCAGGTTGCCTCACTTGTAGATTCATGGGCCTTTCGAAGAGCTCAACCATTATACGAAAGAATAATTTTTTATGCGGACATTGAAAGCAATATGCATGTTTCACAGATGGGTTTCAAAGTAAATTCCTATAAAAACGAATTCATAGAAGCGAATACACAGGAGCTGAATAAATGACGCTTGAAAGCACATTTAATGCTTGAGTGGCTTGCCTTGTAATCGGAGTTACACTAGAAGAAAGCACTGTGTGCTTTGCCATGACGTGTAAGCTGCAATGAACTAAGGCAGTGGTATATAAATGTATATAGTTTACTTTCAGTTTTGCGAGTAAAGTAATTGAGTAACTAATAAAGTGTGTGGTGGGCAACGTACTTGCAAAATTAAATATGAATACGGCTGTCTAGTGGACCCACAAGGTGGCCGGCAGGTTCGGCTTGCCAGTCTCTTCGTGAAACTGAGCCGGAAGCGTGACGCTGTCGCGTTCCACAGGACCAAGTAATTTTCCTTTCTTTCTTCCTACTACTTCAATTTTACCTCAATAACTAGCCAACAAAGCCGTAACTGTAAATTATTAGTTAACTATATACTTTCGATAAGAAATCTACCACTATTGAGCAACTTATTCGATGAAATTTCAATAAGCAATTGGTGGCCAATTCTGAACATGTGCCATCAGCGAGCTAAACGAATATTAATTGAACAGACAGTTAATCTTCAATAATACTGCCAACCTTTCGTATTGCTGTACCACTACATCATCAATAACATCTTCGTAAGGGGTAGCTATGAACGAAAAGGGAATCGAGTGATTTCAGTTTTGCCGGTGCCTTTTCTAAAATGCAACTGCTGCGGTCCAGTTATCAAACACTCAAGGCAGCGTGAAAACCGGGCCTTGCAATGACCGTGTGAATCAGGACTAAATCTGCAGGATTGTGCAAGAATTATGGTGCATTAAAAGGAATAAACAGAATCCGGGGAGTATGGCAGGGCGTTCAATGTTTCTTTGAGAGTCAACTAGCGTTGATTTGGGTGCACGGAGACGTTTTCCGTTCCCTCTTTTCGTAGAACTAGGTCGGTTGGTTCGGGCCTCACCGACGCAAGTTGCATATTGTTTTGTTTCGCAATCTCTACTTTTCAACGAAACGCTACAAATTATGCTCCCCATGCATTGCCTAATTCTGGTTTTCTCTTTCATTGGCTCTCTCATAGTTACCTACATATTATCGTCCTTGCAGACTGTCCAAATTGCGAGGCACGTGGCAATTCTGAGACTACTGAACACCTTTTGTGCGCTTGCTCGTGATATGTCACGAAAAAAAAAAAATCAATCGCTAGCATTAGTTGAAATTCAGGGAGCCAAAATTTCAAAAAAAAACGTCTTTGCGAACCACCTGCTCGTCATCAGCATGATATTCTGAAAGCACCAAACCAATTTTTGCGTGAGACAGGACTCGACAAGCGACTGTAAGTAGTTATGAGACGTTCGAGGTTTTCTTTCATCACATCTTTTGTCCTTAACATAATTAACCTCTTCTCTCTCGTCCTTCTAGCACCCCTTCTTCTTTCCTAATGCTGGTTAGCAGGTCAGAAAATTGATTACGTCTGACGTCTCAGTTGGTGGTGGGTTCATAGTGAAACTTTATTTCGCCAAGGAGGGGCCCTGAAGAAGGACCCAATGAACACCGGGCATAGAGGGCATCTCACCTGTTGGAACAGAAAGCCAATGGCTCTTGGCCGCTTCACTACTCTTCTGGGGTGACCATAGCGGGTGTTGTAGTTGGTGACTACTGTAAGTTCTTTGCCTAAATGTTTCGTTTTCCTGATATAGGTTTCATTTCGGACACAACCAAGCACCGTCGAGCAAGTGTAGAAACCGCGACTTCCGACGAGATAGGTAACCTGGCCGCTGGATGAGAATTCACGCTCTAATTATGACATTAATGGCTGGTAGAGTTACAACCGTGATTACAATCTCCGTAAATGGTGGGTTACGATTCAGCGTGTTCGTCCATAACGAAGGTCCCTCCCAGTGATATATTGTTGCGCCTACATCTTCAGGTATATACAAGTGTCACATTCTCAGCGTATCGCGTGTGTAGCGATCTATAAGACTCTTGCTCGAAACAGTAAAAAAAAACATATTACCTTGCAACTGTCTTTGAATTTTGACAATGTGCAGATCACAGTCACGTTGCTCAGTTTTTTCAGCAGGCTTGATTTGTTGAAAGTGGCTTTGCACAATTCATACGGAAGCACTACGCTGGTAATATACAGAAGGTCGTTCGATGATCGGCCATCTGGGAAACAAACCCGATATAATTATATGTCGATTTACGAAACCTTGCAGTATCTTGTTTCTCATGCTGTCGATTATGCGCTGTTCAAGTTGGTGTTTTAAGGTCTTGTTCTAAAGAATGCGGAGTTTTTGTTGTGTTGAACACTATGTGGTTTTATTTTCCGAGAGAAGAAATTCACCTTATTAAAAAAGAACACATCTAATCACAGCTCTCAGCACAGCTCTCATCAAATAAAGAACTAAATTCATGAGCATACACAGACAATTTTTTCTACTGATGTAATACACCTTTGTATTCTGTTTCCTGATTTTGCCGATAAATTTGACATTCAGTTAAAGGGTTTTTTTTCCGTGTCCACCAAATCCGTATTAACGCGCTTTCACCACCAAAGTATTGCGTAACTTACGCTCCATTCTTTAAGTGAACATGTCTTCCTGATCACATGTCTGCCTCCTTATTCTACATATATTGTGCTGAAGCAATAAAACTATATCAAACACCTTTCGCCAGTATACAAGATTATCGTAATATTTATTTATTTGTTTTGTAGTGAAGGGGAATGCCCACTACTGCAGTGACATCGACACGTTGGCGCGAGGCACGAGCTAAGACTGCCTGGTTGCTGCTGCGACGCTGCCCGTATACTCGGCCTGCTCTTGCTGCTTCGGTACCGACGCCGCTACCGCTGTTTACCTTGCATTTACATTATATTTTTGTGGAGAGTGCTGTGGTCTTCCCCAGTCCTGGAAGTCCGTAGCCGAAAGCTGCCGTCCGTCATGCCTGACTACGCTGTCTTCACACCCCCACCGGCTTCGCCACGCAGGGGCTGTCCCGGTGCCCAGCTCTTGCGAGAACCAGACATCTTCAGCGGCACCGATGAGAAAGACGTTGAGGATTGGCTGGAATCTTATGAACGAGCCAGTGCTACTAACAAATGGGACGATCCACGAAGCTTGGTACCGTGATGTTTTATTTTACGGATGTTGCCAAGCTATGGTACAGAAACCATGAGGCGGATATCCCCTTTTGGACAACCTTCAAAGCCTGCATCACAGATGCTTTTGGACGCCCTGGTCTGCGGAAACTTCGCGCAGAACAACGTCTACGAAGCCGGTCCCAACAAACTGGTGAAACATTCACTAGCTACATCGAGGACGTCCTCGACCTTTGCCGGCGTGTCGACCCGAAGATGGCATAAACTGACAAGGTACGACACATCATGAAAGGCATTTCCGACGACGCCTTTCAAATGCTGCTCTCGAAGAACCCTGTCACTGTCTCTGAGCTCATCGAGTTGTGTCAGAGTTTCGACGAGCTCCGACGCCAGCGTCTCCTCACGCGACGCCCTAACGTCGCGGATGACACACTCTCAAGCCTAACCACCACCTCTGACCTTGAGTCTCTGCTATCGCAGATCAAGGAGTTTGTTCGTGCTGAAGTCACTCGTCAGCTATCGCTGCTATCGAAAGTCGGCCAACCACAGTCACTTCTTCCAGCAAACCTTCGCCAGGCCATCCAGGAGCAAGTTTGCGCGGCTCTGCCATCTGCCCGTGACGCTTCATCGTTGCCGACCCCCGTTGCCTGTGCCGAGGTAACTGCACCTCTAAGCTATGCTGAAGTGGCCGCTCGACCACCTCTTCAGACTTTTACGTCACTGCCATCAGCCATGCCACCACGACCTACTCCTCGGTTCGCTCAACTAAGGTCTCTCCAGAGTAGTGGACAATGGCGCACAGTCGACAATCGGCCAATGTGCTTTCCCTGTGGCCTACCTGGCCACATAGCGCGATACTGCCGTCGACGCGTCCCTATCTACCACCATCAGAGCTACCACCAGAGCTTCGAACCTGCCCCTTATGTGTCACCGCGCCCTTCGTTCACAGGATGTCAGCCTCCTGACCAGATGTCATCGTATGCCGACTACCGCCCTCCAGTTAACCGTCGCTCACCATCACCTCGACGCCGCTCGCCATCCCCGATGCGCCGTCGTCCTTAATCGCCGGAGCGGGAAAACTGATTGCCGCAGTTCCAGAGGCAGGAACTGCGTCGCCCGCGAAAAGACCAAGGCCTCTCTCTTCCCTAACGAATGTTCTCGACGTATATGTGGACGGCATCGCTGCACTCGCTCTTGTCGACACTGGTGCCACAGTTTCAGTGATCAATGCCAGACTCTGCCGCTTGCTCAAAAAAGTTATGACGCCAATAACAAGTATATCACTTCGTACAGCCAGCGCAGAGTACGTCACGCCAGCCGCTGCCTGTACTGCTCGAATAGCGATTGATGGCCTCATCTATGTCGTTGAATTACTAGTTTTAGATTCCTGTTCCCATGATCTCATTTTGGGTTGGGACTTTCTCTCCGCTAATAAGGCCGTCATCGACTGCTCTCGCGCTGAGGTAGAATTTGAAGTGTTTGACGACGCTCCGTTAAATGATGCACTTGAAACCGGGGACAAACTATTTGTTGCTGAAGATGTTATCATACCGCCGCACTCTTTCGCCCATACCATGGTATCTTGCAACTCGCTCGCCGAGTCGAGTGCCCTTTTCACGCCATCTGCCCTATTCGTTCGCCGCAAGTGTTCGCCGCTACCTTTTGCCCTTCTAGAACTTCTTGACGGCATCAGCAGACTGCTCATCTCGAACCTCTTGTCATGTCCTGTAACACTACTTCGGGGTGAGTGCGTCGGGCGGGTTTACAGTCTCGACCCTTCTGGCAATTTTTGACATGTCGACTGGTCCTTCCGCCAAACACGAAGTCGCCGGAAGTGACTTGTGCTTCTTCGCCGCAGACTACTAGGCCTGACGTACTCAGCAGCTCCATCGCCGACACGTTACCCATTTCGCAACGTGCTCAGCTGCTACGACTGCTGGAGAAGTTCCGTTCTTCCTTTGACTGCCAGCATACTCCCCTCGGCCGCATGTCCTCTGTGTGTTACCGCATCGATACGGGTATCAATGCGCCATTGCGTCAAAGACCTTATCGCGTGTCCGCAGCCGAGCGCCAGCTAATCGATGACCAAGTAGCTGACATGCTCAAGCGTGGCGTCATCCAGCCTTCGAATGGCCCCTTGCATCTCCAGTCGTTCTCGTTAAGAAGGACGGGTCAATTCGCTTCTGTGCTGACTACCATCGTCTTAACAAGATAACTCGAAAAGACGTTTATCCTTACCGAGAATCGACGATGCCCTTGACTGCCTCCAAGGTGCGGAGTACTTGTCTTCTATTGACCTATGGAGTGGCTACTGGCAAGGTCCTCTGGCCCCTGAAGATCAGCCTAAGACGGCCTTTGTCACACCTGATGGCCATTTACGAATTCTGTGTCATGCCTTTTGGTCTTTGCAACACCCCCGCAACATTCGAGCGGATGATGGACAATCTTTTGCGTGGCCTGAAGTGGAAAACATGATTGTGCTACTTGGATGACGTAGTTATATTTTCACCAGATTTTCCAACGCATCTCCGCAGGCTAGATGAAGTACTGCAGTGCCTAACTGACGGTGGCCTTCAGCTCAACCTGAAGAAATGCCACTTCGACGCAAATCAGCTCACCATCCTCGGCCATGTTGTCTCTAATGACGGTACCCTTCCTGACACCGCCAAGCTTCGGGCAGTTGCAGAGTTTCCTAAACCTGCGTCTCTGAAGGATCTGCGCAGCTTTCTTGGCCTCTGCTCCTATTTCCGCCGCTTTATTCGGAATTTTGCGATGATCACCGCCTCCCTTGACTGAACTTCTGCGCAGTGACTCGAAAAGTTACGCTTGGTCACCCGCCTGTGACGATGCTTTCGAAAAGTTGCGCCGCCTGTTAACCTCGCCGCCAATCTTGCGTCACTTTGACCCGACTGCTCCGACTGAGGTACACACCGATGCCAGTGGTGTTGGACTCGGCGCAGCGCTCGCGCAGCGCAAATCAGGATTCGAGGAGTACGTAGTCGCATACGCAAGCCGTACCCTCACCAAAGCGGAGAAGAACTATTCTGTGACAGAGAAGGAGTGTCTGGCAATTATATGGGCTCTAGGTAAATTTAGACCATACCTATATTGTCACCCCTTCGACGTAGTCACCGATCACCATGCGCTTTGCTCGTTATCCCCATTGAAAGACCCCTCCAGTCGTTTAGCTCGCTGGGCGTTGCGGTTGCAAGAGTTCGACATGCGTGTTGTCTACAGGTCTGGTCGACGTCACACTGATGCCGACACCCTATCACGTTCACCTGTGTCCCCCGAAAGCTCTGCATGTCTAACTGCCGTGGACGAAATAGTGTCGTTCCCAGAAAACTGTGACATGGCGTCTGAGCAACGTAAGGATGACTGGATCAGCACTCTTCTGCGATTCCTTTCAGACCCGTCGACTTCTCCATCTTTTCGAACGTAGCGCCGTCAAGCGGCTCACTTTGAGGTCCGCGATGACCTCCTTTATCGCAGGAACTACAAGTCCGACGGCCGAAAGTGGTTACTCGTCATACCTCGCCATCTTCGGGCTGCAATATGTTCAGCTTTCCACACTGACCCTCAGTGCGCACATACGGGCGTCTTCAAAACATACGCTCGGCTTTCCTCCCGGTTTTATTGGCGAGGCATGTACACCTTTGTGCGCAAATACATTCAGTCATGCCCTCAGTGCCAACGACGCAAAGCTCTCCCTCATCATGCCTCTGGTCCGATCCAGCCAATCCCTTGCCCAGCCAGGCCTTTCGACTGCGTTGGAATTGATCTCTATGGGCCTCTACCATTCACGGCTTCCGGAAACCGTTGGATCGTTGTCGCTGTCGACTACTTGACGCGATACGCGGAAACAGCCGCTTTGCCTACTGCCACAGCACGCTACGTCTCATCTTTTCTCCTACGGAACTTCATTCTGCGTCACGGCGCACCACGTGAACTTCTCAGCGACAGAGGACGTGTATTCCTCTCTGAAGTCGTCAACGCACTCCTTGCCGAATGTCGTATCATTCACCGGACTACCACCGCTTACCATCCGCAGACGAATGGATTGACGGAAAGATTCAACCGTATTCTAGGGGATATGATATCAAAGTATGTTGCCTCAGACCACTCCGACTGGGACCTCATTCTGCCTTTTGTGACGTACGCCTACAATACTGCTCCACAAGCGACTACGGGCTTTTCACCATTTTTCCTGTTATATGGCCGAGACCCTTCCACCACACTAGATACCATTCTGCCCTACCACCCTGATTCCTCCGAGTCTACGCCCATCTCTGAAGCTGCCCGCCGCGCCGAGGAATGCCGTAAGCTCGCCCAGTCAGTTCGCAACAATCGACCAATGGAGACAAAAATCTCGGCAGTGACGATAACCACCCGTACCCTAACTTTGTTCCGGACACTCTTGTTTGGCTTTGGGTTCCTGCTGTGCCTACAGGCCTTTCCTCGAAGTTTTTTTCACAATACCAGGGACCCTACCGCATTGTCTCGCAGACTTCACCAGTTAACTACATCGTCGAACCCGTTACGCCATCCACAGACCAGCGCTTTCGGGGACGTGAAATTGTTCACGTACAGAGGCTGAAACCTGATTACGACCCGCTCGTACTCTGTTCACCGTGAGTCGCCAGGATTGCTCCTTTTCCGACGGGGGACGAAGTGTAGTGAAGAGGAATGCCCACTACTGCAGCGACATCGACACGTTGGCGCGAGGCACGAGCTAAGACTGCCTGGTTGCTGCTGCGACGCTGCCCGTATACTTGGCCTGCTCTTGCTGCTTCGGTACCGACGCCGCTACCGCTGTTTACCTTGCATTTACATTATAGTTTATTTGTCTCTTCCCTTATTTATTTATGTTCCACTGTGGTGGTCTAGTAGCTAAGGTGCTCGGCTGCTGACCCGCAGGTGACGGGATGGAATCGTGGCTGCAGTGACTGCATTTTAGATGGAGGCAAAAATTCTGTAGGCCCGTGTGCTCAGATTTCGGTGCAAATTTTCAAAGAACCCCAGGTAGTCGATTTTTTCGCAGCCCTTCACTGCGGTGTTACTCACAATAATATGGTGGTTTTGGGACAGTAAACCCCTTCATATAAATCAATTTATTCATTTATTTATGTATTTATTTATTTGGCTTCTTGTTTATTTACAAAAAAAACCTATAGGCCTAGCAGATGTGTGCAAGCGGGTAAAACACAAATTTATACGAATAATTATGGTTAATATTAGCAAAAAAAGAAAGCTAATAAAAGTACAAGCAATATACGTTATCATCACAAACAACAGTAAGTACATCAGTACAAGTGCAGGTACATAGCTTCTTGTATTAACGTTACATCAAAAGAAAGTATAAATGAGCAAGCTTGACACACAAACCGAAAACGCAACAATGAATTGGCGTTGTCAAACGCAAGCACACTGAAACAATCGCTAAGTTTTCTGGTACCAGCGTGGATAACGGCATGCGTGATGAACAAATATAAATCAACAAGTAACATCGCTGATAAAATGAACACAAAAAAAGATAGATGTATGACTCGTAGGAGCAAATTAACTAGCTAAGAATTATGAGTACTAAAAGCATGCTAGTATCCATCGTAGCACCACGGCCGTGGTTTGATTTACTTAATGCATATGGTTACCTTTCGCGCAATATTGTTACGTAACATGCAGTACTTACCTTCTACTGTTCGGCCCCACCCCGCTACGAGAGATGGTCTGTGTACAAGCTTGTAGTACTTCGTTGGTAGACACACAGCGTGCACAAACTTATCAAAGGAAATAGGCCACTGTAACTACATGAGAAGAAGTCACGATGCGAACTCGTGAAAAATCACATTTTAAATAGTTTCCGTCTAATGTTTCTTTCACACTGTGAATAATTGTTTTTAACAAAGTGATATCACTAAATTGTCTTCGAACATCGCAATCATCATGAAGTTTGCTACTTTAGGTGATCAAAAAATACTGAGATATGTGAGGGTTTCGGCGGCGGCTAGAAGTTTCCAAAACCTTGCGTATTCTTGTTTATTACGCTATCTAAACATATTCCAAGAAAGATTGACTTCTTCAGCTATTGAAAAAACTTACCCACATTTTTCAATTAGGTTGCAGAGATAAAATGCTGAGTTAAGCTTTTGTTGTGAGTGGAATTATTTTTGAAGTTGCCTTCAAACACACCTTACCTTGCTATAAAAAAGCTTACTTCAGAAGTTGAATAACAACATCTGTATTCAACAGAACGATTACAGAAAGAAAAAACAACAACATGAATTTTTTTGTCGGTCAACACGCACATGATTTAGAGAAGTGAAGTGTGCTTTTCTAATTTTTAATAATATTTGATTTGCATACACAGATACACAAGGAAACAGAGGAAGAGGGAGAGAGCAAGTTGGCAACTGCCACCTTAAGGGTCACAACACCCGCTTACTCTGCTCACAGAGGAAACAAAAATTAGAGGGGAGAAAGAGGAAAGAAGATGAGGAAGAGAAAAGTGATGTAGACTTTTTTAACTAAAAGATACATTACAGCCACTACCTTACTGGTGTCAACTATTGCAAACGAGGCCACCCCAGGGAAAAGTCGCAGTGCTGCGCATTTATGACAACACAATTATGCGCTAGAAAACCAATATTAGCATTACATAAATAATTGATAGAAAATACATCCGAGCAACACACACATATTAACTCCGTCACACGCACGCACGTGCACTCGCACGTAAGTACAGTCAGCGAAATTTTAGCCATCGTGCACGCGTGGCAGTTTTGGGGGCGAGGCTCCACACGAAGTGGGCTGTGCGTCCCGTGTATGTAGTATGTAGTGGTAGCCACCTCTCGTTCAATCCCTAGAATATCCGCTGGATGGCGCCACCTGTATTTTATGAATATATAATGAAAGATGCGAGATGGTGGTACTTAGAGTGTTCACTATAGATGGGGACGGATGGACAGACAGGTGAACGGATTGACGGATGGACGGATGCATGGAGGGATAGACAGACATATGGACGATTGCACGGATGGATGGACAGAAGGACGCACGAAGGGACGAAAGCACGGACGGACAGATGGACGCTTCGCCCCGCCATCATCATTCACTCAATGTTTATGCTGTGATTTTTTGTGTGTATTTTTGCCATACGATTGAATTAACTTTTAAAAAAGTTAAGGACAAGTGTATGCCCACAAAGCATATGTCCACGAAGCATTTTTTTTCTTAATTTCGTTCTACAACATGGCGCAGAGCGACAAAAAGGTGGCCACTGCGCAGAGTAAACTTCTGGCTGACTGTACACAACACAGACACACACGCATGCAGAGGGTTCACACACACACACTCACGTACACAAACCTACACGTGTGGTGGGAACACACACATGTACGTGCACACTCTCACGCACGAACCACCACCATGAACCAGAATTCATATAATTGTCAAAATCAGTTGTTGAGCCGATATAGCTGTGCTTTGTTAAGTTGGCGTTTCCTTCGATTTTGTAGAAAGCTTGTATTAAACACCGACTTGTTCCCGAGTGGGCAAGAAGCTCCCCTAACGGAAAGCGAGATTGCGATACGTGTCAGCAATGCTTCCGATATCGTCCCTAACGTTCGTCTGTTCTGTTAGAGCCATGTTTGCTGCGATAAAGACATTGCGTGTGAATATTTTACAGCTTATTCTCAGCTGCTTTATGTGAATACCTAGACCATTTATGTGAATACCTAGACAAGGTGCATCCGTGCGGAACGTGAGCTCACCTTGATGAGACCAATGTCATTGGCTAGACGGTCGTACCATGGATGTATAATAAACAGCGCAGCTTTGCGCCTTGGCCCCTCTCTTCTCCGAGTCGCGTTGTAGTATATGGTAGCACTCAGCGGGTATCTACCCCTGAGAATAATAAGGAACACGTGGATCAGTTATTTGCTCATTTAGAATACGAAACCCTACTGCCATCAATAAGATTCTAATCCTAATCTGCTGGAATGTTTTCAATGCATGAAAATAGGAGCCTCCTATTGCACTATTGAATTCTGTCATGCTTTGTTGTTGCTCTGCGGATGACTAGGCGAGATGAAGAAAGGGCCACAGGGCCAGTGCTCTACAAGAATCCGTTGGGCAGGTACGGCAGCTGCCATTTTTCGGTCGGGTTAACGGCGGCCCCCGAACACTTTCAGAGTCAGATGCCTAACTCATTGCCCACCACCTGTGTTCTCATATTTCATAGGCTGCACAGAGACACCCTTCAGGATGAGGGGGGGGGGAGGATGTTTCTCCCCTTATATTTCGCCATCGTTTCGAAATTCTCACGGATACATGTTCGTTCGGACTCCCCTGACGAACAACGGCAACACCGCTTATTACTTTGACATCGGGGTATATGGGTGCCTTAGGGCACTTCAAGTGCGGTCATTGCAGACAATGCTATACGCCCTCTCTGAAAATTCCCGGATAATCATTTATCTTTTCAAATGTCTCCATACAACTGGGCGGGAATCTTCCGAAGTGATTGTGGACTGCATTGGCGTAGCAACAGGAAGGGCGGAGGTTCAACCCCTCCACCTCCCCAAAAATTTGCTTGTGTTTGCAGCACCCATCCTTTTGCATGAATATAAAGCAGACACACATAGAGACACACGCGCTAACGTGAACATACGGTTGGTGATCCTTCCTCCCAACCCTCATGCTGGAAACAATTCCTGGCTACGGCGCTGCGTTACTGCACAGATTCAGTTCGAAATCGCCCATGCGTCCAAGGTTTCAATAAAATCGCAGCGGTAGTGAGAGCTTTTAGAATTAGAAACCTTCCTTACAGTAGCACTGCCTGAACAAAAATGGGTTTGCTAGCTGATATTATAAAGGTAATGCTACGATGGCGTATGTAACGGCCTAAAGAAAATGGCATAATTCACATGCTGTTCACTGAATGACCACAGTTATTTTTATTGTACATTGCCTTTTTTTCTGAGCAGGAGTGTTCTAACTAAGGAGCAATTCAATGAATCATGGATTCCGGCCAAATGCAGTGTTTCAAAAATAAAACAAAAATAGAACGTGGTGCATTTCGCTTTGACGCTAATTATTCGTGGTTGAAACAATTTTTTACATACTTACTTTCTATTCAGGCAGTGTGCAGCAGTAAGTATGAAACTTGGGGAGATGATGCTACCTCCACACATGATATTCGCGCTGTGGTTTGTTGCGTTCATGTACTTTATCACGATGTAGACCTGCATAAAAGAAGCTTTATTGTCTACACTGATGTCAACAGTAAATAATTAGCGAGAAACCCGTTTTTACGAACGTTATGTAGCCGGCATTCCCAAAGCTGCCAGCTAGGTGCGTCGGCATACGTTTGTCTACTTTAATCAGATTAAGCCTTTTATAAGTTAACATATACGCGATATTCCTACCTTTATATATTCAAGTGGTATACAGTACATTGGAGAGTTTCAATACACTTTACGGTTGCTGATATGGAGGTCGTTAGGTAGCTGCCACCGGAGCCTCATTTCAATGAAAGGCAAAATGCAAAGGGCCCCTTGTATTTGTATTTGGCGTAAGTTAAAGGACACCGGATATTCGAAATGTCTAGAGCCCTCCACTATGGCTGCTGTCATAATCATACTAATGCTCTTAAAGGTTTGATCCAACAATGTAATATTACTAATATATTAATCTTAATGATTTTTGGTATAAACAACAAGAATATTATTATTATCATTAAATACGCTTCGCATATTATTTCACCATAGGTCTTTTACAAATGTGTTTTATGATTGGAGCTAGATGTAAGCATGCAGTAACACTTTAAGAGAGGGTAGATATAGCGCGAGAACAGAATGACGACAAAGGAGCAAGAAGGAGAATGTTCGTAGTTCTGTACTCACGCTATATCGACCATCACGTCATACCAACTAGTCCAAACCGCCACAACTTAAGAGAATCGAGCGAATGAACGCATGAAACCCAAGGGGGACCTTATTTGGTTTTCTTCACTGAAGTATAATCATTCTTACCCAAAGTCAAGCAATGAAGAGGGATGAAAAGCCACCATGTCTGTCAGTGGGATTTGAACCCGCCACCTTTGAATTACGAGTGCGATGCTATAGCATTACTGCTACGATTAAGGGAATCTCCTGTTCCGCTTCACTGGGCATTTATATGCGTTTAATTGACCAAGAGTGTTAGCCGGTGCTCTTCGTAACCAAGGTGGCAACCTGGTGCTATCGTCGCTATGGCTGCAAGAGGTGCTGCGCTTGGATGAAATCTAGGTTCCTTTTGTACCCAATGAATGGTTAGAAATGATGTGCACAATAAATTGTTCCTATTCGAAGCACTCACGTGCAGATAATCACTCTTACTTATAAAGCGTGCTACCGCAAGCTCCTGCCATCGTTTAAATACTTGTACCATCAGTGGTTTTAGTGGAATTGATGGCTTGGTGTAAGCTATCAAAATCAGTGCCTATTTATTGATAAATAAAAGTCGTGTGCAATATTTTATGAAAATACTGAACTAAATACGCCAGAGCTATTCTGTGAAGCGCAATATTTTAATCAAAGCAGCTCAGTATTGCTTCTTCAATTCACAATTGCATCGTCTTGCTTTCAGTTAATGATACTACTGAGAGAAAATTCCCTTGCGAGCTTATATTCACAGCACAAAACAAATTTCTTCCCAAGGATACCCATATAATTTAAATTGAGTAATTGCCAGTATTAGAAAGACCTCGTCAACTGTTACTAACTTAAACTTACTGATAGACAACGTTTGATGAAATCTTTCTTGATAGTGTACCGTAAGTTGGGCAATTTTTAAAAATAAGCATAGTTCGTATTCACAAAGCGGCAGTGCTTACTATCCATGGCACTTGGGGCCTGTTTATTTTGGCACCATGAACGATTCTTCCGAGGGGTGCTGCAACACCACAACCTGTAAATTGAAGAGAAGGTGATTTAATTAAAGAGATACGGTTGAGCTGACGGCGGAAATTTTCCAGAAAAGGTAGTTTTACCAAACGGAGAATGAAACAAGAAGTCCGCTTGAAGAATATATTTCTTTTATTGCGATAGCAGTTATATGGACACTCTCAGCTAGATTTCGTCGCCGGCGTCAGCGTGGGCGTTGACGTCGGTGTCGATATCATGCACCGTATAGTTATGCGTATCTATATATATGAAAACGCAAGAAATAAAAAGAATATAGAAAAAAAGACTCCGGCGCGCGTAATTAAACGTCGGACCTCCGCGTCGTGAGTGCGAGGCGTTAACCACTGAGCCACCGAGGGCTACCTCCTTCAACGTTCAAACGGCAAGCTCACTCACCGCGGTCGGCGGGCATAAAGGGGGGGGGGGGGGAAGCAGACTATCGCATTTTCAGCATTATCAGCAAGAGGGCACAATTAGCACGCGGCGGCTCTCAGTTTCTCACACGTACTTTGGACCTGCGTAGAGAAACACAGTGGACGATCTCTTGCGCACCCTTATATCTAGGAGGGGAGACTTATACGTCTTGGCTGTCGTTGGGTCACTCGAACGATTCTGTTGTAGTTATGGGGCGGACAAAGATTACTGCAATTGTTGCACAACAGTCGTTTGCGAAAAGGGCGCGCTTTTCAGACACAGTGAAGTAACATCTGAGAAGCTTATTCGCTTTCATATGTACCTGTGAGTACGTTTCTTGCGCCATTTGTGCGTGAGAAACACGGGACACGTTTCAATCTGCTTGCCATTCTGCGTGTGACCTCCCAATATGTTGCTATCATGGTCATTGTTTCGCCTTTTTTTTTTCATACGCAAGCTTAATATGGAATGAACATTTCTATTAGAAAAAAAGTCTATGAACGCACAGAAATTTTTGAATAAGTGATAGTAAGTTCTCACTTGATCGTGACGTTGACGAAGGTGGGAGTCGGTGTGTGCAAGCCGAACTTTTCAGTTTGGGTAAATTCGCGCCTCCAAAAAAAAAAAAACGTGAGTATAAAGAATTTAAACTGCACAAAATTAGTGGCACGGTACAAGCCGCCAGCGCTATAGGGCGTCAAAAAATGTGTTTTTCATATTCAATTCTTCGTTTAATTCGGGCCACCCATTACAAGAGGAACAAATGTTACTTGAAGTAGAATCTTAAGAATCCACCAATTTTTCACTATTCGAATTGATATGAATGTTGAGTTTGTTTTGTTAAAAGGAGGTGCGACCATCTCCACCAGCGAATTACTGTGGTGTTCAATAGACGCTAGTGCGTACTACATTCCCTCTAACCTATGCGCTGTGGCCTTACAACGTAAAGTTTTATGCTGTCATATAGTTGTCAACACGATTCCTTTTTATGTGGCTGATGATACTAAACAACACTGCGAGCTAAGGAAAATAAAGTTTTCCATGCATCAACAGAAATATTAGAACATGATATTCACGTAATTTTTTATTAACTTGGTTACAACATTATGTAGTGGGAGAACAGGAGACCGTTTTAGACATTACTGCAGTTTCTGTCTTTTTCTTTTTTTATCAATTCTAGGGTATTCGCATCAACCCTCAAACGTGCAAAACTTAGGCTTTGTTGTTGGAATGAGAACGGGGTGTTCAAAAGCCGAGATAACCGGCAAGATTTTTTCAGAAAAAACATTTGAGTATAAGAGGTTTCTCAACTTTTATTCCTGCTATAACAAAATCTCAATACCGGTGGGTTTTATGTTTTTATGAAGTGCCTGAGAGTGTACATGTAGCATTCTCACGTAAAACCTAGTAGGTCATTCGATGTCATTGCTAGAAGGAACGCAGGCTAATCCACAAAGGGTTATCTTGCAGAAATGCACCATAACGCAGACTGCGGGAAAACCACTACAATAGTACAAATGGTGATGTTGGAACGGTTGGTTCGGTTCTAACAAATACGAAGTTTCTGGTGCGAAGCTCTGCTTAGCCGAGACTTTCATGTCCGGGATCTGTTGTAAACGTTGGTGGACATCATGCACGGGTATGCCCCACACACTTTTCGTTAATGCCACTGCTCACCACTGCTCGATGAAAATTGCAGGCAACAGTTTGCACAACAAACGTGTACGTGCTACGTAAATCTGTGCAGCGTATCAAAAAGGGTCATGAATCATCATAAACTCTAAAGAGTAAAGAGGCATGGCCTCCCGATTCCGACATGAGAGCAGGCAGCGGCGAGCCGGGAGCCACAGCGTGTCTTTCCTGGCTAGTCCCTCAGGAATCATTACAGTTATTTGTCTATTGGCCACATAAATTGAGTAAATTTGGCTTATAGTCCTGCCCGTCCAACCTGCAAGAAGCCCACTAAGCGGTACAGTTCGCATCATTCAGGCCTGTAAATGAAGTTATCTCGTCCATCTAATTATACTGCACAATAGTTTCTACTAACAATGAACAATGTGAACAGTTGGATAGAAAAATGGCATGTGCGTTACCAGAGTTCGCGCCAGTAGTCACATGGTATTTTATGATTTTAATGGTGTCTGTTCTTCCTACCCTAAGCATAACAGAGAGTCTTTAATAAACATCAGTGATACAACACACTTGAAAGACTTGCAAAAGAAAGAGAGGCGATAGGCAGATGAAGGAAAGGTCGCAAGCTTCAATGATTTATTCATGTCCAGCTGCTTAGTTTTTTTGTGTTCTCTGTCAATTTTATCTGCTTTGTAATTACTACGCTGTAATTAAATTCGTACGGCACCACCAGCATCCACTCTTTTTGTATACGTACACGGGCTATATACGTCGGCTTCGTACAGTTTTGCCTAACACAAAAGCTTTTCGTTTCCTTTGCATCGCCTGAAGTGATTAATGAACTACGTCTCTACAAAACAGCCAAAGAAGCTCACCAGCCTTGTTGATGCTGTCGGTGTAAACCTAGAATAACAAAAAAAAAAACCATATTGAAAACGTATAACGCAAAAATAAACTATGCAGGTGTCTCTGCCAGGAGCCGAGTTTTACAGACCAACCCAAGATTTACGCGGAGGCATTGCCTTGAAAGACATCTGTGTGCTGAATATTTGCTTTTGCGACAGAGCTGTAGAAACGCTTATTGTGCCGTCAGAATTACCGCGTCTTCAGAGCTTTTCAGAAGACTATAAACAGAAGAGACTTTGACTGCAATCGAAGCTTCCTTCATTTTGTGAGTAAGTTTTTATGCGAATTTTCACAATGAAGGTCAATGATGAGGCACGTCGCAGTAGATAGCGTTGTTGTATATGATTAAAGAACATTCGTATTTCTGCAGAAAAATAATTACTGCTGCATTTTATTATTTTTCTGGTTTGAATGTATACAATTACAAAGCTTGAAATCGAATTCAACGCATAAAAAAGTCACAGCTTTGCCGCAAAGGTGAAGCAATAAACGCAATAGAAACAAATAAGAAGGTCACACGCAGAATGGAAAGCAGATCGAAACGTGCCCTACGTTTCGCACGCACAAATGTCGCACAATACGTACTCGCAGGTTCAAATGCACGCGAATAAGCGTCTCAATTGTTACTTTGCTGTTTCTGAAATGTGCGCACTTTTCGCAAACGGAGACTGCAATGATTGCAGCCACCTTTGTGCACCCGGTAACTACAACAGAATTGTTACAGGTAAAGTCAAAGGCCAGCCAATACGTGCGATCATCCCCTTCCCACAACTGCGAGATAAGGGCGCGCGAGGTAGCGTCAATCCCCTCCTCTAAGCAGGGAAAAGTACGCGTGGAAGATTAGAGCACACGCCACCACGCGATGTGGCGACGTGTGCTCATTGTGGCATCTTGCTGGTAATGCTGAGAACACAATTGCGCCCGAGATGCCCGTTAGAAGCGGTAAGTGGTAGATGTAAATAGCTCGCCGTTTGAACGTTGTAGGACGTCCTCCTCAGTAGCGCAGGGGTTAACGCCTCGCACTAACGATTTAAAGAACGCAAGTTCTATTCCGCGCGCCGAAGTAATTTCCTCGCTTTTTTTTCTTTCTGGCAATTTTATATATTTACATACGTATACATATGCAGTGAGCGACGCCAATGACGGCGCTGACACCGGTGGCAAAATCCAGCTGAGAGTGCCTATGTCAATGCTATCGCAATAAAACGCTTTGTTATTTCTTGTCTGTAACTTTTTTTTTGCGTTGTATTAATAAATGGGGTCCCACCTACAATTTTTAACCTTCAGAAATTGTCATGTGTGTTTATCCGAAATACTATTTGACGCTCCTTACATACATGACATAATAATGCACCGCCTCTACCCAACGACACATGACTACATGTGCCCGCTCTGCAGCGTACCAGACACACTGGCACACTTGCTCTTGGAATATCAATGTCATGCAAACCTCGACGTGTAACTGGAGCGAGACCAAGCCCCAAGAATAAACGACGACCATCTAATAGAAACGTGGGAGGCCAAGCTCGTCCTCGAGGACCTGGAAGACGAGCGACAACTTGTCGCCAGGGCCAAGAGCGCAGTCGAAGCCAGAAGATTCTTGGACTAGGGAACTTTCCCACCATATGGTGACACCGGGCCTCGCTCGGAACACTGTTTTTTAAATAAACGTTTATTTCTCTCTTCTCTATAAAAGTAAGGGTGCAAGAATGAAAACCTATTTGTGTAAATACATTAGATAGTGAAACATGGCTATTCTTGTACGTGGAATAAAACAGCCATCGCTCCTGATTTCTAGCCATGAAAATCCTTTATTCCCTGAAACTAAGAGGAGATGAGTTGTAAAAGAACGTCATTAGCTCGCTTATTGTGTCAGCTAAATTACAATACAGAAACGTCACTTCACAAGCTCTTTCTGGCAATGTATCTTAGAATATATTACTGTATACTGTAATGTAGCTTACGATATATTAATGTATATTTAATTGACGTAACTTGTTTCGAATATTGACAGTGGCAATGTTCAAAATATTTATAATATTGTCTTTAACATTTTGGTTGCATTCAAGTCTACTAAATAAAAGTTTGCTTTCGAATGCAGGGTAACAAATTAGGAACTTGCGTGCAGAATAAGGTTCATTGCCACTATTGGCGTGGATCGTGGGGTTACTGAAATATTTAAAAGGCGTAGGTGCTCTCACCATTGCTAGCAACGAGTTGTAACCTCATTGTTAGGATACAGAAATAAAGAAACAAATATAACATAAGCACATTCACGAACAATATGATTAACAATGTGCTAGCGTTGGTAAAATGGCGTCAAGCCTGAAGAAAGACATTGAGAAAAATAAAATTGGTTCAGAAAGTACAGCTAATTGAGGGAGTTTAATTCACAAGTTTTTTTGTTTGTAGGTGTCACTTCACAGTGTTGGCTGCATCTTTAGTGCAGACAGAGTGTTGCAACACATATTGAGTGCGTCTGTGCATATATATGTGGTCTTACATCGGAAAAGTTCAACTAAGGGCAGATAGAATTCGAGAACTTCAGAAATTTCGGCAATTTTGCATTTTTATATGTACGCAAACAGGAACATTTATTACGAATGGACCCACTTTACCTGCGCTATTGAAGATAACTACAGGTTCGAAACCAGTGTGGAGTGAGAGTGCTCGCTTGAACTTGACGTGTTCACTTGCAGCTGTATGAGTCTGAGCACAATTTCGCTCTTACATTTAGCTACACGCAAAAAAAAAAATTCTCGTACGTCACTCGCTGATCAAATCTGTACAGAGAACTGCTTTCTAATTTCTTAACTTTGTACAAAACTGTACCTCTATTTCAAAACGCTCACTACTCGCTGTGCGTAAAATTGAAACGTAACAGCAGAGACACAAGCCCGTTGCCCTATACAGTGAATTACGCGCAACTGTCCGATAAGCCAGAATGACAGTTGCGAAGAAAAGAAAAAAATGCACGACTTACCACACAAATATAGCTCGAGAGGACGACACAAATAAAGCACATGAGGCACTTGACGGCCTGCGTTGTTGAGACGCATTCACCGGAAGCCGCCATGGCACTCAAAGATCACTCTGCGCAGCAGCTGTGAGCACATACAAGGCGGGTATCGACACGAGGCATGCGCTGTCTTGTCACTTCATAGACGCACTCTCTAATGAAGCTGCTACCGAAATAAATCAGCCTGCACGGAAGCCCCTTGTGAGTCACGACTGGAGTCACAGAATTCGTACCGAGCAATTCGCACGAATGCACAGGATAGTTCAAGATACAAAAGTAACAGCAAAAAATAATATTTACTTTTGAAGACTTCTGAGGGGAAAGTGACAACTTACTTCATCAACCTCTCCCTCGTTTTTTAAATAAAATATGGCACAGCGGGAATGGAAGGGAATAGAAAAGCTTCATTCCTGTGCTGCAGGTTGTTCTTAGCGCATAGTGTGCGCCTCCTTCCTAGGGGCCGACGTGAAATACTACTTGTTCGTAATGTTAACGATATTAAAGATAATAGCCTTTCTTGGGGACCTTTGACGCAATAAATTTGGTCTGTCTGTCTGTCTGTCTGTCTGTCTGTCTGTCTGTCTGTCTGTCTGTCTGTCTGTCTGTCTGTCTGTCTTGTCTGTCTGTACGTTTGTCTGTTGGTCCACTCTCAACAGGATCGGGTACGTCAAATGGCCGACCCCATCCACAGCAACCACCAATGTTGCTCAAGATTCACTGTTCATGCTTGTGCAATTATCAATTCAAAAGCAATAATTGCGCATGTCTGGGGCACCACAACAACACGTATATATTCTGCATGTGCGTCTTTTACTGGAAAAGACATACATAGGTAATTTTAAGGACTGTAGCGCTTATTACGCTGCGCTGACCATGCAATGCTTGCATGAACAGGCGAGCGCTTCCAAAGCTTTGCTGAAACGAGACGTTGGTGGCACCTACCCGTCGCCTTGCGCTCTACACCTTATTACCTCTGAGAAGGGCGCGCACACCCGTCTCTGAGTCACGTGCTCCATTTTCCAAGAAAACTGCCAGATGGCGCTCATGTCTCACGTGTGACGTGACTTGATGCGCTCGTTCGCCTCCGCCGCACGCTCGAGGCACTCTAAAGCAGTGCCTCCAGAATACCATTCACTGATTTTCTTGCGCAGAACATCAAATAAATGTTTCGTTCACTCTCTCCACACACAAGACTATCGTCTTTCGACGACATTTTCAGAATACATGCAGAGACGGGGTCATTTTTCATTTAGCTTTCATGATCGAAATAGAAACACGAAGACTCTGATTTTGTATTTAAGTAGGCCCACGGTTAAGAAGTCAACTAAAATTTTTATGGTAATGAAAAAAACAAGGTTTTAAAGATGCACCCGATCAACCTTTCCGTAGGGTTTATATATAGTATATGACTTCAACATTACCGGGATTAACTGGTGAGGCCTTTCTCATGACGGCAATGATGTCAACAGTGCTGAATTCCTACTAGAATCGGCATTTACGTTTTACTTAACCTAGGTGGTTTTCGATGCTTCAAGAATTTCTGGTTCTTCCATACTAGATATTGTGTTTGCAAGTGCCTCACTTTCAAATTACTCTGTCAGTCTTGGGGATGGCTTGTAAATCATCAGTTAATTTCGCTAGAGTGTATTATTACATAACGGATAATTTTCTTAGTGTAGTAAGTATGAGGGATCAAAGTGAGGCTGTATTTTTTCCCTTTTTAAAAAGTGTTTGATGTGTTTGCGCATGCCTTTTCAGTAACCAAACTGCATTCTGAGCGCATTGAATATAATAATATTTGATTGCCAGCGTGTTATTTTTCCTCAATGAAACAGTATGTAGCGGTTATTGATTTTGTTGATGATACAGTGGATGTTCACTCGGGTGTGCCGCGAGGCTCGGTACTCGACCCTTGAATGTTCTCAGTTTATATAAATGACATTCCTTTATGTTTTCATTCACCTGTGAATATCCGGCTGTTTGCCGATGATTGTGCTTTATGTGTTAATGTGACTGATCATTCCGACCAAGGTCGACTTAATTATACGTTGTACTCAACTATACACCGTATGATGTGAAACGTGAGGATTGAAGCGTAAGACTTCGATTATGGCATTTACTATATTTAGTATGAATAATAGCCCTACATATATATATATATATATATATATATATATATATATATATATATATATATATATATATATATATATATATATATATATATATATATATATATATATATATGTATATATATATATATATATATATATATATATATATATATAACTGTGTGTGTGTGTACGTGTACATTAAAAAAACAACTATCGACTGTACTCACATGTTACAAATACAAACACCTTAACCTGGGACACATATAAAATATGTCTGCAGCATCGCGCTTTTTCAAAAAAAGGTTCCATTTTTGAAATGAATATTGTGGCGTACGTCATCGACAGTAAAATTAACTTCATACAAAGCTCACGTCAGACCTAATTGGAATATGCGGATCTGATCCGGAGGCTGCAACCAAGGTACTTCATCGGGAAATCAGAAAGAGTGCCAAATTTGGCTTTGAGATTTATATACACTGCATAGCACATTTTTGAAATGCGTCTCTTCATCGCGACAGGCCTAAATTGAGAAAAGCTAGCTCATCGCAAAACTATATCACGTATGAAATTATTATATAGAGTCTACCACGGTCAATATAAGAATACCACGTGAAAGCTACTAAACTGGGGCCCCAACGTGGTCTGGTCGTACAAACCGGAACAAAACAGTTAAGCAGCCGTTTAGTAATCTTAAAAGGCATCAAAAATCCTTTTTTTCAGATGTGTTAAATTGATGTATGCGCATGTTTTATCACTGTTATAATGTTGTCTGTTTGGAATCCCAAATCGTATTTACTAATTTTTCTTAGTGTTTTTGTTGTAATTTATGTTTGCTCTACCATTAAGGTAGCGACTGTTGTAATGACTAATGTTGGCATTGTTTAACTATAAAGATGTTACCACTTATGCTTGGGCCCAAGTAGGGCCGGTAGTGTTTGTACTTGAATAATAAATAAATTGGACACTGTACTAAACTTGCACTCCTTTACGAGTCCTGAAATTGATAATTCACATGACTCGACACAAGTAATGTGTGAACAAAAGATGCAAACGGATGGCAGCGGACGTAATTATTGTAAGGCCGACTGCACCTTTCACTTTCAGTCATGTGGCTTTGTGGATTGCACAACCTACGAAAGCGAAGAATACAAGTAGACAACTGACCACTGATTACTTTTGCACACACATCTGAGCTATTATGCGTCGGGTAAGGCCCCGTTGACTCACCACAGAGACTTGTAGCAGTCGCTTTCGCCTGCTTTATCCCATATGCAATAAGTGCAGTGGCGCTTTCAACGTTTAAACTTCCGCGCTTATTCATGTTGTCTCTCTCCACGATGCACTGCAGTAACAGGTTTGTGCAACGTAACTCATCTGCTGCCTTAGAGCGTTGAACGGAATATTCGACACAGTACCTCTGCACGCATGTGTTCAGTATTTCAATGCGTCAGGCAAAAGTAATAGTACGTCGCTTGAACTACGGCAAACTATAAATTGGTGCTTGATTCAAAGCAGCGTCTCGTCGTCATCGTTCATAACGGATGTTGGAATGCACATAGCTGCCACGTGGTGCTATTAATGCTCGCTTCTGCATAATGAAGCCTCTTCTAGTGTGTGTCGTATCGCAGGGTTCAGAGAAGTTATGCAGTAGCTAGCGACAGTCGAAGCTATGCGCGTTTCGTGTCATGGGGCCCAGGTTAAACAGCACCGATGTCTCCGGCGAGGTACTTCAGCCTCAACAGACACGATTTTCTAAATAACTACCGCTTTTTTCAGTGTAGCAATGTGGAGTAAGCCTCAACTTTAGAGTTCATAGAAATAAGAACGACAGGGCATACCCTATGAACCAGGTACTTGAAAAAATTTTTTCCCAATTTTCAAAAATCAAAGAAATCTGGTACTTGTTGGTGCCTTCGTAATTACTACTTCCGTGGCAGCAAGTATCTTAAGCTAAATGCATCATTTGGGACCGAAATTCCGAAAAGTAAATTAAGTATTAAACTTTTCGTTGCTGGATCAGGCAGGTATGGTAAATCATAGAACTGAATTGAAGTCATTCATGCGAAGAACCCATCACTGGCTTGAAATTGAGGAGAAGCGACATCATTTTAGCCGCGCAGCTGCTTAAAGCGGTGCCCATTCGTCCCTCGTCGTAGTACGTAACATGTCTTACGCTTTGACCTGCAAGATGGTGCCGGTGGGAGATTTCTCCTGTGCGTTGTTGAACAATCAAAAAGTCCCAGCGTGCGCGTCAACTAAAAGCCGAATTCTCCTGTCTCTCATTGCCCATTAGCAGCCATTGGCATGTACATTGAGCACTATCTGACAAGAAAGGGTTGCTACGTTATACTCGCTGGGCGTAACCTCCTTGGTTTTAGAAAGGTTTAGCGAGCGTTGGGCCGCAGTGCCATGAATACAGTGAACTAGTACATACCATGAATTCGAGGTCGTTAAAGGTGGGAAGTAGACACGAAACGCAAGCCGTAAGGAAGTGTGCGTGTGCCACTTCTCGTTTAGCCCTTCCAATGTCCGCTGGATGGCGGTGCTTCTATATGCGTGCTATATGAAGAAAGGATGGAGACGGTGGTACTTGGAGTGTTGACTAGATGGACGAACGGACACACAGACATATGCATGGATGGACGCATGGATGGCTGCACGGACGGATGAACGCATGGACGGACGCAGGGGCGGATGCATGGATGAACGCAGAGATGGACGCACGAACGGAAGTGTGGACGCACGGACGGTCACACAGACAGACGCATGGATGGACAGAAGCAAGAAGTTCCGGAATGGACGGACGGATGCATCACCCCACTCTCCATCATTCACCCCGTTGACATGCTGCCATTTTTTTAGCCACCACGCTGCACCTCTCGTGCAACTCAGGCCACAGCTCGAGGTAGGTAGGTAGTAAACTTTATTCACTCAGTTGACAGGAGAGAGTTGGGGACGGCTTTAAGGGTCGGCCCCTTACAAAATCTAGGAGGAGTCCCTAGTCCGGGACCCCTGTGGCTTCTGCTGCAGCACACGCTCGGGCCACTAGGGCACGCTGGTCCTCTAGGGTCAAGCAACCGAGCAGGGCAGCCTCCCAGCTCTCTCGGGTAGGGAGGGAAGGGGAAGGAAGTGGCGGGACCACCGGATTCGAGGGGCATGCCCACACCATATGGAAAGGATCCGCGAACGGATGGTCACAGTGCGGGCATTCCCCAGAGAATGCCAGATTGAAATGTTTGAGTATCGCCGGGCACAATACTGTATTGGTAAAGAGACGGGTGAGCCAGCGCTCGTCCTTCTTGGGCAGGCCCGATGCTGGGGGTGGGAAGCGGAGCCTGTTCGATTTGTACATAGCGGTGATTTCTCTGAAAGAGGTAGCCGGATTGGGTTCTGGAACATCAGGCGATGGAGGGCGAGGTGGGTCCCGGTAATTAAGCGCGCTGGTCGAGGCATCTGCAGCCTCGTTTCCAACTTGCCCCGTATGAGCAGGAGTCCAGATGACGGTGCGTGGATTTGGGCGATCTAGATAATAGCATCGCTTAAGGATTTCGGCGGCGCGATCATTGATGCGACCCCGTGTGAGATTTTGGCACGCCCTCCGCGAATCGGTAATAATTATCCGAGATGCGGGGTCCGCTGCGGCGAGGGCTATAGCGACCTCCTCCGCGTGTGTGATGTCCGGTGCTCGAAAGGTGAGCCCTTGAATAGGTACGTTTTGGTGAACCACAGCGGCCGTGTACCACCCGCCGTGGTGGGGGCCGGATGCGTCCGTGTAGAAGACTCCCGGGCGTGAGCCATACCGTTGCTGTAGGGCTGTAGCCCGCGCTGTACCCCACCCATCGTGAGTCCCATTTGTCATGTTTTGGGGCAGAGGCGGAATGATCAGTGCACCACGCCAATCCTCGGGGATCGCAGTACGCTCTTCCACCTTGTGGGTGTTGGAAATGTGAAGGCGGTGTAGGAGGTTGTTCCCATCCTGAGACCTACTAAGGCGCAGGTACTGGTTATTGAGATGAGCCTCTTTAAGTTCCCCGTACGTGTTTGTCATGCCCAGGTCTGCGAAACGTTGGTTCGACGTTGAGATGGGGAGGTCTCGGGCACGTTTGTAAATTTTGCGGAGTATACAGTCTAGTGTATTCTCGTCGCATTTACGCAGACGCAGGTAAGGTGTCGAATAAAGGATCCGGCTTGTCACGAAAGCGTTGGTGAGGCGCAGAGCAGCACGGCTCTTGAGACCTCCTCGCTTGTTCGAAACCCGGCGGATCATGTGGCCCACCTGATCCCCCACAGTGCGTAGTTTGCGCAGAGTGGTGTCAATTTTGCGGTGTTTGTGTATGAAAGGTCCCAGGACTCTGATTTCGTCGCGTTCCGGAATGGCCCTGTTACACAAGGTGAGTTCAATTTGTGTCGTGTCGTTCCGTTTGGGGCGAAGATGCACATATTCCGATTTGGTGGGTGAGCATTCGAGACCGCAGCCGCGGGCGTAGCTGTCAACTATCGACGCGGCATGTTGCAGGCATGTCTCGATGCTACCAAGGGAACCCTGAGTGGCCCATAGCGTGATGTCGTCGGCGTACAGAGCGTGCTGCACGCCTGGGACATCGTTTAGCAATGAGGGAAGGTGAGCCATGGCAAGATTGAACAGAAGAGGAGAGAGGACTGCTCCCTGTGGTGTTTCGCGCGTACCGAGGGGGTACGGTCCATGCTCCTTGTCTTGAATACGCAGGTATGTCTGCCGTTCTACGAGGAATTGGCGGACGTACCTAAAAGCATTACGCCCACAGTTTGTTTGTGATAGGTTGGTAAGGATGATGTCATGGGTAACGTTATCGAAAGCTCCCTTGAGATCTAAGGCGAGGACTACCTTGTCGTCACTAGGATGTTCGACCGGTTCGACAACGTCACGATGCAGTTGCAGGAGGATGTCCTGAGCAGAGCGATGTGGGCGGAAGCCGTACATAGTGTCTGCAAAAGTGTGTTGGGCCTCTAAGTATTCAGAGAGCCTGTCCCGGACCATGGCTTCCATAAGTTTCCCTACACATGAGGTTAGGGAAATTGGTCTGAGATTGTCGATGTTTACAGATTTGCCTGATTTAGGGATGAAAGTTACTAAGGCCGTTTTCCAATCGAGCTGTAGGGGTTCGCGCCCCTCCCAGATCTGATTGCAGTAGTCGAGGAGGTGAATGTACGCCGAGTCAGGGAGGTTGGCTAGGAGCCGAACCGTCACTCGATCCCGACCTGGCGCTGTGCCTCGTTTCATTTTGGACAGGGCCGCCTTCAGATGGTGGAGCTGAAAGCAACAATCCAACTCGGCCTGCATATGAATACGCCGGTCCGATGGGGTCCTGTTGGCTACAGAGATATTTGTCTCTGAGAGCCTGTGCCAATTTTTCCGCGTCACCCGCATAGGCGTGAAGCGCGCGCTGAAGGTGTTTCTGTGTTTCTGTGCGTGTTTGGCTAGGGTCGATGAGAGCCCTAAAGAGACGCCAGGTGTTGCGGCTTGACATCTGTGTGGCGGCAGTGTTGCAGCGCTCTACCCAGTTTGAGTCGGCGAGCTGGGCCGCGTACTCGTCGGCCTCTAGGGTGAGAGCCGCTATGCGGATTTTGAGCTATCGTTTGTGTTTCTGTCGGCGCCATCGGCGCACTAGGCTGTGCCGAGCCTCCCAGAGATGCAGGAGGTGGTTGTCCACCGCCGGCGTAGCCTCTGAAAGTTGAACCGTCTGCTCGATTTTGTGGAGTGAGTTTACGAGATGTTGGGACCAAGTGTACTATCCTTGGTGAGCTATGGGCGTCAGATTGGAGTATACCAAGCGAAATTTGGTCCAGTCTGGAAGTTTCGCTTGATGGTGGGGACGAGTAAGGGGGTGTGTCCGGATTGTGGTAATGACAATGCAGTGGTCACTACCGAGGGTTTCCTCGGTATTGAGCCAATCTGCGTGTTTGATGTTTTTGGTGAGTGTGAGATCGGGACATGTGTCTCGGGTAACAGAGTTTCCAATGCGGGTTGGGTGTGTGAGGTCCGTCAGGATGGTTAGGCCCATGGTGGAAATGAGTTCCACCAATTTCCGACCACGTCGTTCCTCCCGACGATAACCCCAGTGAGGGCTGGGGGCATTGAAATCGCCTACTATGACTAGTGGTTTTTTGCCTGCCACCATGTGAGCTTTGCTAAAGATGTCGGCGTATGTTATGTTGGGCAGTTTGGGTGAACTGTAGATGTTAAGAATGTGTATGGATGGGTCCTGCTTCCTAAGAGGGAGGACAGTCACCATAGCATACGAGTAAGCCGGGTTGCATTCGAGATCCACCAAACTGGCGGTGTAATCTCGATGCACGCATAGTGCCGTTTGCGCGTCCCTTTGATACACGGTATAGTTTGTAAGGGCGGCGTGTTCGCCCGGTTCCTGTAGGGCCACTACCGCGGGTAATTGGGGATAGGTTTCTAAGTGGAGCCGGAGAGCAGCCCGCTTAGTGCGAGCCCGAAATCCCCGGCAGTTCCATTGGACGATTGTGAAAGGGTCCGAATTAACGCGGGCGCGGCGCGATCTAGAGGCGTTGCCCGCCATCATGGGTATTAGAATTTTGGGTAGCGTCCAGGAGGGCAGAGAGATCCAGAGGTGCTCCACCGCTCGGTCCGGGGCTTGCTGCTGATGTTGCAGTCAATATGGTAGGCTGCCTGTCAGCCTCAGCCCTTTGGGGAAGTGGCCAGGGCGTCTGAGGTTTATTAACCCGCTTAAGTTTTGGGGTGGGACGACGGGTGCTGGAAGCGAGTTGAGGCAGCTGGGCCACTATCATGCTCAGGATTCTGGCGAATACGGTTTGGAGGGCGGCAGCCAAGCGATCCTCGATAGTAGTTACTATGGAGGCCACCTGGCCCTCCAGGCTATTTAGACGCGCCTCAATCGGAGCGAGGAGTGCCATGGTGTCCCTTTGTTCTGGGGGGGGGCACTATCCATCGCTTCCGGCGCCTGCCCGGAAGGTGTCGAGTTAGATGGAGGCGGGCGGTTTGCGAGTGCCTCCATTGCACGGGTCAACGAGGCCACTTGGGCCCGGAGCTGTTTAATTTCGAGTTGTTCCCGTGTGGGGGCGGAAGAGGTTTGAGGTTTAAAGTGGGTTCGAGGGGGTTCCGGATGGGGAGGCTGCCCCGCCCGAGCCGCTCACCTTGGGTCCTTGTCGGACGCGAGCGGCCCATGTGGCATCCCCTTGGTCAGCAGGCTGGATTCCGGGTGACGGCGGGTGCGGTGTAGGGGAGGCAGGTGGGCCCTGGCTCGAGGTGGACCTCGCGGCGGGAGGTCCGGCCGGGGTGGGGCCTCGCTTGGAGGGCCCGGGAGCCCCCGCGCCAGGATGCGGGGGTGGAGGAGAAGGTTTGGTGGCAGGAGGCTGGGCCCCCTGCGGTGAAGTCCCGGTGGTCGGCCTGCTTGGCTTCCGTGTTCGCCGGCGTTTGCGTTTCTTGGAGCCGGTTTGGTTCTTCGGTAGAAGAGTGGATTGTTTTGGTGGTGGTGCCCTGTAACGTTCCTTACAGCACCAATCCCCGGTGACGTGGGGTCCGGCGCATAGAGCACACTTCGGCGTGCATTCGTGAGGTGCGCGACCACCATCTATGAGTGGCACTGTGTTGCCACAGGTACCACAGAGGTCCGGTTTAGGGCCAGGGCAAGCGTCGGGTCGATGCCCAACTGAGCCGCACAGGTTGCAGGCTGGTACAGTTTTTCTGTATGGCTGCACCGGGATCAGCAGGGCGTCATAGGTGACGTACCTGGGCTTCACCTTTCCTGCAAAAGTGAGCCGCACCTTGTTGGAGGTGCCCAAACGCCGGATGTGCAGTATTTCGCCTTCCGGCCAGTAGAAGCGTTGGCGAAGTTCGGCTTCAGAATCAGAGCTGCGCACTGTCACCACTCCGTAGCAGGAGTCCTGGGTGTCCGCGCGGAGATACCCGAACAGGGGCACCGGTCCGACGGATGAAGGAACTGTCAGTTCACCAATTAGTTTGTCCGCAATAAGCGGATGTGGGGTGTAGGCGAGGATGAGTGAGGTTTTGGTCCTGCACCATCCCGACTGTGACCAGCCGGTTCGCGTTCGCTCCGAGGTGGGCGATGAGCGCGCTGCCGGCTCCGTTCTCGGGGAAAACGGCGGTGAGGAATAGTTGTGTCCGTGCTTTCAGAACAACTACAAAATCAGTTTCCTTCGGCTTCGGCAGAGGCCGAGGCTGCCACGAGGGCCGCCTCCTCCCCTGTTGCGGGCCCGCGGAGCGCGGCGCAGGTGGCGGAAGTGTGGAGGAGGAGCGGTCTGCCTCGTCGACAGCCGTGGTCGGGGAGGCCGCCACTGCCGCGTCGCTCGCTCGCTCGCGTCTTGCCACCGCGGCAGCAAGCGCGGTGCTCTTAAATGTTTGGGGCAGCTCCGGCCTGCTGTCCGAGGTAGAGATGGTAGTTCACATCATGCTGTGGGGGTCGTATCCGGTGTAGGTGTCCGCCACGGTGACGGTCGTGGTGTGGGACCGATCGCCCATTTTGCCGGGGGGCGCCATAGCCAGTAGGCCGAGCGGGGCCGCCTCCGGCGTCCAGATGTAAGTCGCCCGTGAAAGTTGTGAGGTGGGTCCACTTGCCAAAATGGGGTGTCCAGATGAACCGGATCACATTCTGGTGACGGTGGAGAGGTTTTCTTGAGGGTCCAAAAAGGTGGTCAGGGGTTCCGATCGAAAAACGATGGAGCCGAAACGCTGCAGGTCCTAATCGGTTGCGCGCTCGCAGCGCCCCCCACAGCTCGAGGCGCGAGCTGGGGAAGATCGGGCTCACGGGCCTGGCAGTTTGGACGCTGCAGCCGCCACCGCTCCGCTTCGGCAATCGCCTGTCATAAAAAAGTGGAGAGACAACGACACGACAGTTTTGGCCGTCGTCCTCTCTATTCTCTCGTCGCTACAAGCCGTTACTGTGGTGTAATGAATTTCAAGCATATTCAACGGGGAAACTGAAACCGAAGCACCGATGACCGCAACAAGCAGACGACCAGATTGATGTTACTGTTCAAGGCAGTAGTATCAAAGGTGTAGCTCTTTCGCATTCATTACCGTATGTGTTTCATCTGTGCTATAATTGCTGTCGTAGGCCATTCACCCACACAACCAAGTCCGTTAACGAACGCTTCATGCAACAATGTTTACTCAGTCTGGACGCCTCTCAAGATTAGGGCAGATGTGCCTCTGAGCGTTCCCGTTTCAGATACGCCGCTGAACTTACTCCGCAGCTATTGTTCATCACGTCAAAGCTACTATTGCACTTCGTATTTTCCGAAATTTGAAAGCTGCAGCGGTTTCTTTGCAGAAAGGACTCTATTTTGCACGACCACCTAACTCCTCTAACTAAAACTTCACAGTAATGTTCTTAACTACTGCTTCAGACGTTATCTGCAACTATCTTATACTCCTGCCCCTACAGAAGGTCATATTGAAGGCATCGAGCAATTAACACGTTTACCCGATTTTTGATAATTTTGGACACATTTCATGAAACACCTACTTTATGTCTGTGCCACTGGTTTAGAGATGTATGAGGAAGTTGGAGGAGGAGGAACGAAAAGCAGGAAGGTCAAGCGACGCGTGTCCTTTTTTGTATCCTACACTGGGGTAAAGGAGTTAGGAATGAAAAAAAAAGAGATATAGAGGGAAGGGAACACAAAACAGTACTTCTGAACTTCAACTTGACATGTGTGTTTAATTGTAGTTGATTCAGAAATTCCGGCATAACACTTTCTCCTGCAGATCGGTGGTTCAGGGTGCCCACTGAAGGCTTGCAAGCACCGGACGTAAAACATCGAGTACCCTTATACGGCCTCAGCGTGTGGTGACTTCAGCTGCCGACGAACACTCGAAGTGCCTCTAAAAGTGATTGATGAAGTATCAGGATTTAATTGTATTCTTCTGGCCAAATGGTCAGTGGAAGACTCAGGCTTCACTCTTTGAGAGGTGCCCCGTGAATCCGCGTGTCACTGCGACTTCGGCAACGAACGCCAAGCTGCATCAATTGTGTCCGTGCAGTTCTCTTTTTGTACCGACACTCACTGATCTATGTGGCTGCGGCTTTAGTAATGTGTTGCCTAGTGGAACACGCAGAAACCATGCTTTACATCGCATTCTTTTTCGTGCCAGCCGCGTCAAAAGGCGCTGTGGATGCAGCATTAGTTTCTTGGCACCGCTTTTGGGTGGTTGTGGCGGCCTCGCAATGCGATATATGGTGTCTCACCATCTGTCTCAATAACGACCATCTTTCTTTTCCTTGCTTGCGGGCTTGCTTCTGGTCTGGGAGGCCATAATAAACTCGGAGGAAATGTACTGCTGTCCCAAAAGATGACAACACTCCTCAGGCAAGCTCACTTAATTAAAGAGGAGCAGCGTTATTTTGAAAACGGCGCACTTGCTGATATGCCAGCAGTGTGTTGTTAGTTGTCTTAGAGGCCTCAACGAACACGAAAAAAAATTCTACAGTGCGAAAAGATGGTAGCACTGGTCAGGCGGGCTTGTCTGTGCCCTCGGAGGCCATAATACACTCAGAAAACCTGTTCTGCTGTACCAAAAGATGGCAGCATTTTTCAGGCTGGTTCGTTTGAAAGGGAAAAGAGCAGCGTTATTTTGAAAACAGCCCACTCGCTGATTTTCCGGCAGTTGGGTTATAGTTGTTTTGGAGGCCTCAGCGACCTCGAAAAAATAAAAACTTGTTTACAGTGCAAGAACATGACAGCGCTCCTAAGGTCTCCTTTTGTGGCCTTGCAGACTGTAACATACTCAGATGAATCGTTTTACTGCGCACGAACATAGTAGCACTCCTCAAGCGGGCTTGATTGTGGTCTTGGAGGCCAGAACCAATATTGAAGAACTGTTTTGCTGTGTCAAAAGATGGCAGAACACCTCAGGCAGGCTCGTTTGAAAAGGAAAGAAGCAGAGTTATCTCGAAAACGGCGCGCTCGCTGATCAGCCAGCAGTAGGGTGGTAGCTGCCTCTGAGGCCTCTGTTAACTTGAAAAAAGAAAACTTTTTACAGTGTCAGAAGATGACAGCACTTTTTAGGCGCGCCTGTTTGTGGTCTTGGAGGCCATACAAAAATTGGAAGAATTGTTCTGCTGTGCCAAAAGATAGCAGCACACACCAGGCTGGCCCGTTTGAAAGAAAAAAGGGTAACGTTACCTCAAAAACGGCGCAATCGCTGATCTAACAGCAGTTGGGTGCTAGCTGTCTTGGAGGCCTCAGCGCTCTCGGAAAAAAACCGTTTTTACAGTGGGAAAAGATGGTAGCATTCCTCAGGTGGGCTTGTGTGTGGTCTTGGAGGCCATACGAAACTCGGAAGAACTGTTTTGCTCTGCCAAAAGATGGTAGCACTCCTTAGGCAGGCCTGTTTGAAAGGGAAAGGAGCAGCGCTATCTCAAAAACGGCGCAATTGCTGATCTGCCGGCAGTTCGGTGATTGTCTTGCAGGCCTCGACGCACTCGAAAAAAAAACGCTTTTACAGTGTGAAAAGATGACAGCACTCCTCAGGTGTGCATGTTTGTGCTCTTGAAGGCCATGGCAAACTCGAAAGAATCATTTTACTGGGAAAGAAGTTAGCCACACTCGTTACACACAACCAAGTCTTGGAGGCCATAAGTCTTGGAGGCCATAAAAACTCGGTTGAACTGTTTTTAGTGAGCTTCATAGGGTCCTTGCAATTGAACACTTGAGCACTTTGACCTGGCAACTGTCCACAAAATGGTATTCAGCGCAACCAGGTCATACTCGCTTGCCTTCGCATACGCTTCCTACATTACCTAGCTTCATACAGTTGTGACACTCATTGGCTTCGCCACAAAACGTGTTACGGGGTGTCAGAAGTGGCCCGCCTTTACGTGCGAAGGCAGAGAGTTGCCTCTAAAATCTATTTTCACGCAGTGAGAGCTACCGAAACGAGCAACTTTGGCGACAACGCTAGCTTCTATAGCTGGCTTGAACAGACAACTAAAGTCGGACCTGTAAATTGCAACATCAACTTCGTCGATGGTGTTAGTGACGACGTTGCAGCACATCGAGATGTAGGAACGTGCGTTGACTCCATTCATCTCTGTGACATTGCGTATTGGGTTTAGTGCGGCAACATGCGAAAAATCAATCGCCGAGACATTCTTACGCGGGTCGTTTCTGACATCGATGATTTCATCCGGAACCATCTCCTCGAGCAGCACTGAAACGAATTGCCTGTTGAGGCCCTTCGCGTTCCCTACAAGCTCAGCATGGAATGAAAATGACGGTGTTGGCCTCAGCCCTTTTTGGCACTCAGTCGTTCGATGTGCTTCGGGGTGAACAGATCCTGGTGTCACGTCTCTTCGTCTGTTGGCTCTTCATAAGTTGGGAGTCGTTGTCAGATGGCCCCTCGCCTTTCAGTAAGGAGATAGTAGTGTCCTCGACGTCGCAGTTAAAGCCTGTGCGCTGCCTGTACGTGGGCGCCACGGATGCTACCGGACCTGGCATATATTCTAACTGGTCCGTGTTGATCGCCGATGAACGCAGCTGTCGATTTAACGAAGTGCACATGTTATTGCACAACAAAAGGCGATAGATACTCGAACAGCGTATCTCTAGGCACCAAGTAACATTATGCCTGTGCGATAATTCTTACTGACAAGGGGCTTTTGACGATCTTAGGGAAATCTGAGAGTACCACCAGTTAATGCACAGATTTAGTTGACCATCTGGAATACCTCTGCAGCCACAGCATACCATTGTAAATGGTTGGCAGGCAACGTCCGACGAGCTTCTGAGGACACCGGCTTAAGTCATCGTACCACTGCTCACTTATTGACAGCAGTTGCAGACTTCACCCTAATTTTGCGTGGCAGCAAGCAACATAAGGCTCAGCTGAAATTCTTTCATCACATTTTCGATAAACAAAGAACGTGTGGAGAACTATTTGGATGGTTTCTGGGGAGTGTTAGGAAGACAAAAAGGAGTGCCTCTGCCTGTATAAACGGGTTCGCCAGAGAACGGTTTTGCAGAGAGTTGTTATCAGCTATTAAGAGCTCCGCTGTCGAGGATCAAATGTCGGCTGTCCAAAGGGCTTAGGATGCGGTGCTTGGGCTTGGCCAGGCTATCTCAACGGGGAATGAGCCGCTGCCCATTGAGTCCTGCTCCTCAGGATTAACGACAAAGTTTGGTATCTACCATTCATTAGTCTGTAATGCGAATGTTTCCCTTCTTATTCTACAATAATGACATCTAACCGACACAATGAAATTATAGAAAAAGGTATTAGAAATTATTTTAATATAAATTGCATTGTAAACATTTACACAACAATTACTTGTAATGACTTCCCCTATACTTCCTTGGACTGATTGTCTGTTAGATATCATTAGAGTTGCGTCTAAAAAAAAAGACGAGCCCTTAAGTATACACTTCCTTCCTTCATTCCTTCTTGCTCTGTGGCAAGAAATTGAATCTCACCGTGTTAGCGCAGTCCGATGATGCAACGCTTGTCCAGTAGCAGCGTCAACGTAGTGGAGTACTTCATTCCACGCTTTCATTAGCCCACATACCATCTGTTCTAACATGATTTCGTCACAAATTCGAAAAAAAGCGCAAAGAAAGTTTCCGGAATGAAAATGAGCCTATCTGGACGTCACAATTTTTAAGGATGTGCGTAGTGGGCTGTGGGTGAGAAACGCTCTACAATGTATTTTTTGTGAATGAAAACAACGAACCACTCGAGGAACATGCATGAACCTTCTCGTTGTCAACTTCGGATTAGATGCAGTGGAAGAACAAATGTCTGTGCATTTCACATACCAGAAAAGCGGAAATAACGAAGAAAAAACGAAAATCCGAACTTATTAACGATATGAGAACAATAACAAGAGAAGAGCATGAAATTGCAACCATATATATATATATATATATATATATATATATATATATATATATATATATATATATATATATATGACGCATTAACAAGGTGATTCTAGGAGAAGCCGACGAAGGCGAAGTGCGCGTGCATAAGAATAAACGCATGGCATCTGGTCCACGACGTGTCTCCATTTAGTAGCGTCACACAAGTTGACAGGATCGACCTCATTAACGTGCCATGGCTAAGCCAAAGGCTCCGCTCAACATACAGAATTTCAAGGGAACACCAGAAGACGTCCCCATCGACAAGTGGCTTCTTCTTTTCGACATGAAGGCAGCCGAGGCGTCGTGGACTCACCGCGATCGAGTCAGTCACTTCAGTGAATACATTGAAGGGGAAGCGTTGAAGTGGTACCTGACAGAGATTTTCGGCAACGGCGAGACAACGTGGGACGATATCAAGCGTGACATGCAAGCCCACTTTGATACGACTGACGGAGATGCCTTCCGTCTCTTCATTCACTACCGACTGAAAGGAGGGCAGATCATCACGGACTACTACGACGAGAAAAAGCGACTGGGTTCCTTGCCTGACCTGAAAGAGTGCCACAACATTTATGGACTGACCGATGGCGTTCCTCCTGATGGGGCACTGGCGCTCGCCGGACTGTCTTTCAACTCGTCATTAGAGTGGCTCACCGCTGCTCAACGGGTCGAGACATCTTTAAAACGGGTGAGAGGAGTTTCCTTTACTCGTAACGCTAGTACCGCATCAAGAGCTCCACGTCTCTTCAGCAGACCGCAGCAACCGAGAATAGCTCCTCAACCGCGTGCCCCGCAAAACGAATGTAGACACTGCTCTGCAGCTGGTTTCCCACGTCAGTTTCACTGGCACAACAAATGTCCGCGCCGCGGCAATGTGTCCACCATTGATACTGAACGGGGTAACGAGGAGGGCGATCCAGAGATTCATTAATACACTTCAGTGCTCTCATCAACGGAAAGCCAGTAAATGCAATTCTCGATACAGGAGCAACAATTACTTGTATCAGCGAGGATGTGTACAAACAGCTAAAACTTCAGTTGATGAGAGACTCCAGCATCATGGTCCAGCAAGTTGCATCAAGCATTCGAACTTTGGGTCGCCTAAACATTCACCTACAAATTGGGAACGTCATAAAGAAAGTTTATGCACATGGGCTGCGAGGCATGAGAACGCAATAATTTCTTGGCCTAGACAGCGCTTCATACTTCAATCTTTCTGTAAATTTGGAAAACAAGTCAGTGACACAAGCACGTGAGAATATGAACCTTCCACATCACAATGAAAAGAAAACCATTGAAGCCCCGCTGATGCGAACCCTGACTTCAGAAAACTTATCACAGCATGAGTCTGTGGCACTCGACTCTCTTTTAAGCAAGTATGACGAGATATTTTCGAAATCTCAGACAGATATTGGGTGCATCACTACTGAGAAACATAGGATCGCACTTACCAATGCTGTCCCTATTCGTCGAGCACCATACCGATGTTCACAAACAGACAAAGTGGAGATCAACAAACAAGTTAACGCTCTCCTCAAGCGAGGTCTTGTTAGGCCTTCATTATCGTCCTACGCCGCACCTATCATTTTAGCAGAAAAGAAAGGTGAAGGACGCACTCATCTATGTATTGACTACCGGAAACTCAATGTCATAACGGTACCCGACTTTCAAACAATTCCACGTATAGATGATATACTTCACCACTTGGGAAAGGCGGAGTTTTTCACTACATTGGACGTAACGTCGGGATACTGGCATGTCCAAATGCATCCTGACGATGTTCCGAAAACTGCATTTGTCACGCCTGATGGTCATTTTGAGTGGTTGGTAATGCCGTTTGGGTTGAAGAACGCTCCAGCTACATTTGAAAGAGCCATGAAATCAATAATAGCGAAACATCAGCTCACCAATGTTAATAATTACTTTGACGATGTGGTCGTATACTCAGAGACATTTAATGATCATATACGACACCTTGAGGTGCTATTGAAAGCTCTCAAAACCGAGATTATAAAACTCAAACGAAAAAAGTGCCAATTTGCACGCTGCAGCATTGAATACCTGGGCCACAAAATTTCACAAGGAACAGTGACACTTAAGCAAAGTAATGTGGCCGCCATACTCAAATTTCCGACACCAAAACGAGAAAGAGATCTCCAGTATTTTCTGGGCACTGTAAACACCTACCGTCAGTACATCCCCCACATCAGCGATATCGCTCTTACACTCACAAAAGTACTCCACAAAGGCAGCAAGTGGGTGTGGACAGAAGCATGAGAGCAAGCCTTTCGTGAACTGAAGGAGCGGATAACTGAAGAACGAGTGCTTCGCATATACGACCCTTCGCGACCATGTACTGTGTACAGTGACGCATCTGGCGAAGGCAACGGTGCAGTGCTGAAACAACCTGATGTCAAAGGCAAAGAACATCCTGTTGCTTACTATTCCCGCAAACTACTTAAGCACGAAGTGAACTATGCTACTACAGAAAGAGAATGTCTTGCCATTGTAGATGCCATTGATAAACGGCATTGCTACCTTCCTGGAAAGTCATTCACTGCTGTAACAGATCACTCTGCACTCAAGTGGCTAAAGAATGTTAAAAATCCTCAAGGTCGTCTCTTCCGGTGGTCTTTGAAACTGTCAATGTATGATGTGAACATCAAACATCAAAAGGGTGCAAGTAATGTCGAAGCAGATGCGCTCTTTAGAGCCCCAATAGTCAATCTTCTATCACACGACGACCTTAAGCGATGCAACAATGAGCGTCCAAAAGGAACGCACTTATTGAAAAATAACATCATCCTCGTTAAAAGAAAAGGACTAGGGAAAATATACGTGCCCCATGAACTACGCCCAACCATTCTCAAGAATGAACATCAACATTTTGGGCATGTCAGAGTGAAGAAGACGCAATCACTCCTGTCTCCGCAATATTATTGGCCGCATATGGTAACCGATGTTTCCACTTACAGTCGGTATTGTGATACATGCCAGAGATGCAAGAAGACGAAAACAAAAAAGTTTGGGATGCTTGAATCACTGCCTCCAGCTGAAGAGCGCTATGACCTCTTTGCAATAGACACCATTGGGGGATTTTCTGGGTATGGCTCGTCAACAGGTTTATACACTTGGTTATTGATCATGCGAGTCGCTACGTATGGGCGTTTGCTCATAAAAGTGAGAACACCGATGCCTACATTTCATGCTTAAAAACAATTTTTTTCTTCTGAAAAACCACGGAAGCTCCTTTCAGATCGTGGAACAGGATTTACCGCAGGAAATTTCAAGCAGTTTTTAAAATATAATCGTATACACCAACTATTCACCACATCTCATCATCCAAAATGCAACGGCATGAACGAACGGACAAACCAGACTATCGTAACGAGACTTAATTGTAAGATCAACGACGAACCACAGAAGTTTTGGACTAAGCCGCTTCCGGAGGTAATTGACGAATACAACAGAACACCCCACGAAGTGACCGGCTACGCACCTTCCTTCCAGGTGTATGGAATTCCATCTTATCCTACTGTACTGGAACAACGAGAAGAAGCTGTCGAAGAAGCGCGAAGAACTGCAGTTACCAATTCTATCGCCTACCACAATAAGAACAAAGTCATTTATGATAGAAAAGTTCTTCCGATTGAGTTCCAAGTCGGTGACTTTGTCCTTTACGAGACACCATGGCATCCCAACAACGGCAAACTGAGTTCCGTCATGGAAGCACCCTACAAAGACTCCATTTTGCACGACCACCTAACTCCTCTTACTAAAACTTTACAATAATGTTCTTAACTACTGCCTCAGACGTTATCTTCAACTATCTTATACTCCTGTCGCTACAGAAGGTCTTCTTGAAGGCATCGAGCAATTAACACGTTTACCCAATTTTTGATGATTTTGGACATATTTCATGAAACACCTACTTTATGTTTGTGCCACTGGTTTTGAGATGTATGAAGAAGTTGGAGGAGGAGGAACGAAAAGAAGGAAGGTCAAGCGACGCGTGTCCGTTTTCGTATCCTACACTGGAATGAAGGAGTAAGAAATGAAAAAAAGATATAAAGGGAAGGGAACATAAAAAAGTACTTCTGAACTTCAACTAGACACGTGTGTTTAATTGTAGTTGATTCAGAACTTCCGGCGTATCACTTTCTACTGCGGATCGGTAGTTCATGGTGCCCACTGAAGGCTTGCAAGCACTGGACGTAAGACATCGAGTACCCTTATACGGCCTTAGCGTGTGGTGACTTCAGCTGTCGACGAACACGCGAAGTGCCTCTAAAAGTGATTGATGAAGTATCAGGATTTATTTGTATTCTTCTGGCAAATGGTCAGTGGAAGACTCAGGGTTCCCTCTTTGAGAGGCGCCCCGTGAACCCACGTGTCACTGCGACTTCGACCACGGACGCCAAGCTGCGTCAGTTGTGTCCATGCTGTTCTCTTTTTGTACCGACACTCACTGATCTATGTGGCTGTGGCTTTTGTAATAAAGGCCAAGTGGAACACGCAAAAACCATGCTTTACATCGCATTCTTCTTCGTACCAGCCTTGTACAGTGCGGGAGAAAAGGGAAGGGGGGGTGTATCAGGGCGTCGAAAGGCACTGCGGATGCAGCATTAGTTTTTTGGCACCGCTTTCGGGTGGGTGTGGCGGCCTCGCAGTGCGATGTATGGTGTCTCGCCATCTGTCTCAATAACAACCATCTTTCTTTTCCTTGCTTGCGGGCTTGCTTCTGGTCTTGGAGGCCATAATAAACTCGAAATAAATGTACTGCTGTTTCAAAAGATGGCAGCACTCCTCAGGCAAGCTCACTTAAATAAAGAGAAGCAGCGTTATTTTGAAAAGATCGCACTTGCTGCCAGCAGTTGGGTGTAAGTGTTCTTAGAGGCCTCAACGAATACGAAAAAAAATTGTACAGTGTGAAAAGATGGCAGCACTTGTTAGGCGGGCTTGTTTGTGCCCTTAGAGGCCATGATACACTCAGAAAACCTGTTCTGCTGTACCAAAAAATGGCAGCATTCCTCAGGCTGGTTCGTTTGAAAGTTAAAGAAGCAGCGTTATTTTGAAAACAGTGCACTCGCTGATTTTCCGGCAGTTGGGTCATAGTTGTTTTGGAGGCCTCAGCGAACTCGAAAAAAAAAAAACTTGTTTACAGTGCAAAAAAAAATGACAGCACTCCTAAGGTGTGCTTTTGTGGTCTTGGAGACCGTAACAGACTCAGATGAATCGTTTTACTGCGCAAGAACATAGTAGCACTCCTCAAGCGGGCTTGATTGTGGTCTTGGAGGCCATAGCCAACTTGAAAGATTCTTTTTTATTTGCGAAAAGATGGCAGCACTCTTCAGGCACGCTTGTTTGTAGTCTTGGAAGCCATAACAATTTTTGAAGAACTTTTTTTCTGTGTCAAAAGATGGCAGCACACCACAAGCAGGCTTGTTTGAAAAGGAAAGAAGCAGAGTTATCTCAAAAACGGCGCGCTCACTGATAAGCCGGCAGTATTTTGGTAGCTGTCTTGGAGGCCTCTGCTTACTCGAAAAAAACAAAACTTTTTTTACAGTGCCAAAAGATGACTGCACTTCTTAGGCGGGCCTGCTTGTTGTCTTGGAGGCCATACAAAACTCGAAAGAACTGTTCGGCTGTGCCAAAAGTTAGCAGCACCCACCAGGCAGGCGCGTTTGAAAGAAAAAAAAAGAGTATTGATATCTTTAAAACGGCGAAATCGCTGATCTTCCAGCAGTTCGGTGCTAGCTGTCTTAAAGGCTTTCGCGCACTCGGAAAAACTTTTTTACAGTGTGAAAAGATTACAGCATTCCTCAGGCGGGCTTGTGTGTGGTCTTGGAGGCCATACAAAATTCGGAAAAACTGTTCTGCTCTGCCAAAAGATGGTTGCACTCCTTATGCAGGCTCGTTCGGAAGGGAAAGGAGCAGCGCTATCTCAAAAACAGCGCAATCGCTGATCTGCCAGAAGTTTGGTGCTAGTTGTCTTGGAGGCCTCAGCGCACTCGAAAAAAACCTTTTCACAGTGTGAAAAGATGGCAGCACTCTTCAGGTGTGCATGTTTGTAGTCTTGAAGGCCATAGTAGACTCGGAAGAATCATTTTACTGGGAAAGAAGTTAGCCGCACTCGTTAGACGAACTTGCCTGTAGTCTTGTAGGCCATAAAAACTCGGGAGAACTGTTTTTAGTGAGCTTCATAGGGTCCTTGCAATTAAACACTTGAGCACTTTGGCCTGACAACTGTCCACAAAATGGTATTCAGCGCAACCCGGTCATACTCGCTTGCCTTCGCACATGCTTCCTACATGACCTAGCTTCATACAGTTGTGACACTCATTGGCTTCGCCACAAAACGTCTTACGGGGTGTCGGAAGTGGGCCGCCTTTACGTGCGAAGGCAGGTGAAATGCCTCTAAAATCTATTTTCACGCAACGTGAGGTACCCAAACGAGCCACTTTGGCGACAACGCTAGCTTTATTAGCTGGCTTGACCAGACCACTAAAGTCGGAGCTGGAAATTGCAACGTCGGCTTCGTAGATGGCGTTAGTGACGACGTTGGAGCACATCGAGATGTAGGAACGGGCGTTGACTCCATTGATCTCTGTGACTTTGCGTATTATGTTTAGTGCAGCAACATGCAAAAAATCAATCGCCCAGACATTCTTACGCGGGTCGTTTCTGACGTCTGTGATTTCATCTGGCACCAGCTCCTCGAGTAGCACTGAGAGTCTCGTCTCGACCGCCGAAGAGAGCGGACGTGTTTTTCGGTCGGTCCCCGACCGGTTTTCCTGGAGGAGCACGCGAGCGTCTAGTGAGGCGCCGTACCTTACGGGCGCTTCCATGCTTCCCTTTTTTTTTTCTCCCCCAGTTTTTTATTTTGATAGCTTTTGCGCACACCGGTGCGCCGTTTTAATTTTTTTTTTCTTCCCTCCCTTGTCCTATTGAGCCATTTTTTGTCTCAAGCCCTGTTCAGGGCTATCAAGATATTGAGGAAATGTAGAGCCCTCTCATCTCCCCTTAGTTCTTTTTTTTTTAATCTGTAATGACCTCGCCTAGTACGGCCCATCGCCTCTACCAGTAATGACGGACACCCCTTCTAAGGACGCTCCTGACGAGATCACCCTCTGCGCGAGCCTGCATGCTACCGCAACGAGCTGCCCCAGCTCACCCAAACAATCGCCTGCGGCCCCGATGATTACCCGGGCTCGTAAACTGAAGGCTGCTGCCAATCGTCTTCAAAAGCACTCATCTACCAGCACCCCAACTTCTCGGCCCCATGTACGAAGGATCGGGAAACTGTTGCCACCACGCCGGCGTCAGGCACCAAAAATCAAGGCCGCCACCACGAAAAGCGCGAAGCTAACGGCCGCAGCCGAGGAGGCCGCCGCCGCCATTTCCTTAGTACCACAGCCTTCCCAACTCCATCTTGTACCCACACTACAAGAGGGAAGCAAGGCTGAGCTGCAGGACTACCAAGAATCGGTCGCATCAACACCGGAAGACAGCGAGGAACAGGCCAGTACCGATTCCTCCTCGCCCACATCATCCTCCTCTTGGGAGCACAACACGCCTCCGTCCTCCTCTCTGTCCCTGTCGCCCTCCCCAAAGGGTCTGGCCCTTTTCAGAACCGGAATCTGCGCTGACGGACCAGGCCGCCAACGAGCAACACAACAGGCGTCGTTTGCAGCTCCCCCCAAGCGAGCGCGCGCTCACTCTGCGCCGCCGGCAACCACTTTCTGCCCTTGCCTGCTGGCTGTGCAAGCCTGCCGCGCCGGGCGTCAAGAAGACCTGTTCGGAGAGGGGTGTGCCCGTAGTGCTGTCTCTCCCCTTTTTCCAGGCGAAGGAACGCGCATGACCTCTACTGGAAGGGCAACCGAGGCAACATTGGAGTCTCTTGCGCAAGCGGGAGCCTCCCAGACCGCCACAGGAAATCCCACCCTCCTCGAGCCTTCCCCACCTTCTTCCGGTCACGCAACCCGTCCGACCCGTCCTCCAGAGAGAGCGGCCTCTCCGGTGTCTGATGGGGTGGTTTGTTTACCTCCCACCTCCTCGCCACAACAACAGCACTCTCCTCCACTCTCCCGCTCAAAGGAGAGCACGGGCGCGTCGTCTGCTACGGCCGCAGCTCCTCCGAACTCTGCCGCTAGCACCGCGCCACACCCTCCTTCTGCTTTCGGCCCCATGCGCCCACTGACGGTGGACGCCTCTACCGAAGCAGATTATGAAGAGGCCCGACGCAAGCATCAGCAGAAAAACGGATTTCCGTGCCAGGCATCAACAGCTACAAATGCCCCTTCCAGTAGGCAGCCAGCCAGCGCAGCTCCCCCAAGCAAGGGAAAGGGGCCCCGCCAGAAACCAGGTCGCCGCCAGCACCAACTCGATATTATCGAACACCTGGTCGCGAATGAGCCCCGTCGCACCTCTGCCACCATCCTCTACCGCCCCAAGGGCAGGAAGAACAACTTCCTCTCCCTCAGCCGCGACGCAATTGCAGCACAGCTCTCGAAGGTGCCCGGCACGAAGCGTGTGCGCATTAACTTCAGCGGCAACGTTGTTGCGGTTGACACCACACCCGGAGCTGACACCTCCGCTCTCCTGGCAGTGGAAAGCATCGGGAATGTGGCTGTCAACGCCAAGACCACCAACAAAGGAACCTGTACCGGCGTACTTCACGGCGTTGACGCGGCTTTTGACGAGGAGGTCCTCAAAAACAACATAGAGAGCTCTGCTCCCATCCTCTCTTGTGCCCGTACCGGACGCAATGTCCTTCTCCGATTTGTGGGTAACGCACCGCCACCTGAGGTGGCGTTATTTAAGCAGACCCGCCCTGTACGTTGTCGTCGTCGCCGCCCTCTCCAGTGCGCTGGCTGCGGCGCTTTCGGACACACTCATGCGACGTGCACCAGCTCCCCACGCTGTTCGCGCTGTGGCGGCGACCTCGCCCGCGCCGACTGCGTTGCACCCGGCCCCAAGTGCCTACACTGCGGCGGCCCACATCCCGCCACCGAGCCCCGATGCCCTCGCTGGCAACACGAGAGGAAGGTGCTAGAAATCATGGCCTCTGCGGACCCGCCCCTCTCTCGTCGTGAGGCCGAGAGGAACCTTAAGAGCGAGGGAAAAGCCGTGCCTGCTCGAGCACCGTGCACTGGTATTTCCTCGGTAGTGCAACCGGGCCGGACGTACAGCGCGGTTGTTTCGCCCCCGGCCGCCGAACCCTCGGCCCCCGACTGCGAGGTGCAAAAGGACATGGTGATTAGTGCCCTGGCCGCTGCCGTGCAGGCCCTCATCGGGACAATACCGCAATCCGGCCCTGTGTTCGAGCTGTGCAACGCGGCCCTGGCCGCCCACGCTGCCCTCAATCAACATGGCTAGCGGCAAGGTGTTTCGGCCGCGGATTCTTCAATGGAACGTTCGTTCTCTCCGCTGCCGTCACGCCGAGCTGTCTACCCAACTCCTCCGACGCGAGTACGACGTCTTGCTGCTGCAGGAAACCTACGCTCGCGTCGGAACACTCAACCTACCTGGTTTTGTCGGCTATCACAGCACCACGCAGTGCGAACTTGAAGAGTGTAGCGCAGTCCGGTGCAGCACTCCCTCGCATCCTCCCGGCACGTCGCGGGCTTCGGTTTATGTGCGCGCCGACCTCCCTCACGCTGCAGTGGACATCGAGGACATTCTCTGTGACACCCTCGAGGCCGTCGCCCTGACTGTGCGCATCGGGAGCACGGACACCAGTGTCGCGAGCGTGTACGTGCGCACATCGAACTACTCGGCACGCTGGGACACCCAATTCGTGTGCCGCCTCGCAGACCGCCTAAATCGCGACGCGGTCATCGGTGGCGACTTTAACTCTCACCACACCTCGTGGGGCAGTGGCGTGACGAACCACCGTGGGCGCGACCTTCTCGATGCCGTGCAAAAGGCCGGACTGCTCGTTATAAACACGGGTAGCTGTACTCTCGCGCGCCGTGGTGTGTCCGACAGTGCCATCGACCTGACTCTCGTGGGTGGTACGTGTAAATATGAGTGGCAACGTGCACCGGACTCTCAGGGCTCCGACCACTACCCCATCGTGGTCACACCCCCCTCAGCTTACATCAGGTACACTCGGACCTACAGTGTTGTGAAGTGGACTCGCTTCAGAGAACTGTGTGCTAGAGTGCCAGTCTCTGCAGACTTCTTCACCGCGCTGGCCGAGTGTCACGACGCAGCTACCACCCACTGCACCGTGCCTGCGGGCACCCCCGCACCAGACGTCAGCCTCCTCAACCTTCGCGCCGCGCGTCGCAGGGCGCAGATTGTGGCGGTGCGCTCGCAGAAGGCGGAACATTGGCGTGCCTATAACTGTATTGACGCGGTGTGCCGCAGGCACGCCAGACGCCGTCACAACCAGAGCTGGGGGAGCCTCTGCTCGTCACTAGATGCCCCTCAGAACCACGCCCAAGCCTGGCGCATTTTCGCTGCCGTTCTTCGCACCAGAGAGCCTCGCTGCCCGGTTCTCTGTGTTGCTGTTGCAATGAAGATCGCCACGCAGGAATTGGCTGAGCTGCTGGCAGACAAGTTTGCCCCTCCTGCTTGCCCACAGCCTCCACAGGGACTACCACCTGTGCCTGCACTCAACAGGCCTGAGCTCTTCGCTCCCGAGCGGTACTTTCCCACCGAGGGCATCCTGCTAGAGATCCGCGCATTGTGCACGGAGGAGTTTACTCTCAGCGAGCTGACCGCGGTGCTCAACAACCGCACGAAGCGGTCTGCCCCGGGAGTGGACGGCCTCACCTACCAGGTGCTGCGCAACATTGACCCCTCCACGCGGCCCCGGTTGCTGGAGGCCTACAACGAAGTGTGGCGCACAAGTCAGGTGCCTCCTGGCTGGAAAGAGGCGCTCGTGGTGCCCATCCTGAAGCCACGGAAGCCGGCCACGGGGCTTTCATCCTACCGGCCAGTGTCACTTACCTCGGCCGCAGGGAAAGTCATGGAAGCCATGGCATTGCGACGCCTTCGCTGGATTGCCACCGCAACCAACGCATTCCCTCCCGAACAGAGCGGATTTCGCCCAAGGCGCTGTACGTTCGACTCACTGGCCGACGTGATCGCCACCCTCGAGGAGGCCAAGTACCGCGGCGATTACGGCATCCTCGTGCTGCTCGACGTGAGAAGTGCGTTTGACTGTTTGCCCCACGCATCGATTTTGGACGCACTTCGTGACCTCGGTGTGTGCGGGCGGATGTTTGACTACCTGGAGAGCTTCTTGGGCGACCGCACTCTTCGCGTTCGTGTTGGCTCCACAATCAGCGGTCCCCACTCCGTCACCGCAGGCGTACCCCAGGGCAGCATATTGAGCCCTTTTCTGTTCAATCTGGCTCTTGCCAAGCTGCCCGACTACATCCCGTGCAACACGGCGTGTGAAGTGCATGTGGCGATTTACGCCGATGACATTGCGCTGTTTGCCTGCGGCCCCGGTCGCCACCGGGCAGCCCTTCTCGAGTCCCTCCAGGTGGCCATCGACGCGGTTGACGCATTCCTGAACGGGGTTGGACTGGCGCTCGCCGCCTCCAAGACGGAGGCACTGCTCGTCCACCCGCGAGCGTCGACACGCCGCTCCACGCCTCGGCTCTCACTCCGGGGCCTCCCCATCGAGTGGAGCACGAAGGTGCGCTACTTGGGGGTGACCATAGACCACCGGCTCAGCTGGCGACCGGCCGTCAACGATCTGCGGACGAGCAACCGCAAGGTACTCGGCGCCGCACGCAGTCTCCTCGCGCGAGGGCACGGCTGCACCCCTGCCCTTGCCCTGCGAGTCTACAACGCAGTCGCATCGGCACGCGTGATCTACACTGCAGCAGTGGCTTCGTTGAGTGCTTGCCAGCTAGCTGCCTTGGACGCGGACCATCGCAACGCCGTGCGGGAGTACTACGGACTTCCCCAAACCTCCCAGGTGGGCCCCACGCTCGCCGAAGCGGGGGAAACTCCCATCTCCCTGCGGGTGACCCAGCGGACACTAAATCATGTACTGCGGCTGAAAACCACAAGGCAGGGGCAGCTCCTTGTGAACAGGCTATATGCTCTACCTCACTCATCCATGGGGCAGCGGGCGAGTGAGCTCTTGACGGTTGTGCCAGACATGCAGTACCCCAGCTGGCTGGCTATCCCACCCTACCGCCACACCCCTCTGGTGATCACCAAGACCATTGGCGGCATCAAAGCGAAGGCGCGCACCCCGCTGGCAGCCATGCAGCAGGAGTGCTCCGCCCTCCTTCACGAACAGCTGAACGGCCGGCTGCTTGTTTACGTCGACGGGTCAGTGCTTCGCGACGGCTCCGCGGCCGCCGCCTGCGTTGTGCCATCAGTCGGCGCGGTTCTCAAGTGCCGCCTCCCCTCCCTCGCCTCCTCCACTGTGGCGGAACTCGCCGCTATAAATTTGGCAGCCGATTTCCTGAGTGAGCGGGCACCCATGAGCGCTGCAGCCATCATCTGCGACTCCCGGGCGGCCTTGGCCGCGATCTCGCGCGAGGAAGACGGCAGCCTCCTTGCGCAGAGAGTTGCCCGGAAGCTGCACGCCGTGCAGCAAACGGGGTGCGACCTTTCGCTGCACTGGGTGCCTTCGCACATCGGAATACCCGGCAACGAGGCAGCCGACTGTGCCGCGAGGGATGCGCACGACCCCGACACCGGCGTCACCAACTTCGTGTGCTCCGCGGATGCCGGCCGTCTCCTCACCGCCCGCTACGTGCGCGAGCGTCATCCCGACCCTCGCGTAGCAGCTGGAAAGCCGCCGCAGCGGCTCCCTCTCAAGGGACTCCCAAGACGAGACCGCGGTTTCCTTCTCCGTCTCCGCACCGGAGACAACTACACCGCCGAGCGAAAACATCGGCACTCCGGGCGTGGCAGTCCATACTGCATGGACTGCGGCGACCTGGAGACCCTGGACCACCTTTTGCTTCATTGCCCGGCTGGTGACGCGAGCAGACAGGTGATGCTCGCAACGTACGGAGCTCTCGGCCTGCCTCGGACAACAACTGAGCACCTCTTGTTCCCGAACAGTGGCCGCGCGCATATCAAGCGTGCCCTTTCAGCGCTGCTCGACTTTGTAGACGGAAGCGGACTGCGTGAGCGAATTTAGAGAATTCGCGCCCCGTGATTTTGGTAGACGATCTGTGCGTCCCCCCCTTCCTTTGCTCGCTCTCTCCTTTCTCTTTCCTCTCTTCGCTCAAGTCTATTATCCCCATTCCCCTTCCCATGTGAACCACTGCTGAGGTGTCGCACTTAGCTGCAGACAGTTGCGGGGTTCACTTTTCTTTTCTTTTCCAATTTTAAGAACCACTTCCCCCCCCCCCCCGAGTAGCACTGAAACGAATTGCCTGTTGAGGCCCTTCGCGTTCCCGACAAGCTCAGCATGGAATGAAAATGACGGTGTTGGCCTCAGCCCTTCCTGGCGCTCGTTCGTTCTATGTGCTTAGGGATGAACAGGTCCTGGTGTCACGTCTCTTCGTCTCTTGGCTCGTAATGAGTTCGGAGTCGCCGTCAGATGGCCCCTCGGCTTTCAGTGAGGAGATATTAGTGTCCTCGCCGTCGCAGTTAAAGCCAGTGCGCTGCCTGTACGTGGGCGCCATGGATGCTACCGGACCTGGCATATATTCTAACTGGTCCTTGTTGATCGCCGATGAACGCAGCTGTAGATTTAACGAGGTGCGCATGTTATCGTGCAATAAAAGGCGAGAGACACTCGAACAGCGTACCACTGGGCACCAAGTATCATTATGGCTGTGCGATGCTTCTGGCTAACGAGGGGCTTTTGACGAACTTAGTGAAATCTGAGAGTACTACCAGTTAATGAACAGATTCAGTTTACCCTCTGCAATACCTCTGCTACCACAGCCTGTCTTAGGAAACGAATGGCAGGCAGCGTCCGCAGAGCCTTTAGGGATTCCAGCCTAATTTATCGTACCACTGGTCAATCATCGACGGCAGTTGCAGACTTCACCCTCATTTTGCGTGGCAGAAAGCAACATAAGGCTCCCCTGAAATTCTTTCATAACATTTTTGATAAACAAAATCGTGTGGAGAACTATGTGGATGGTTTCTGGAGAGTGTTAGGAAGACGAAAAGGAGTCCAATGTATTTTTTATCTGAAAAAAATTGTGAAGGTTGTGCGCTTGTCCACGATCACTTATGTTACAATGACACATAAAGGTAGGGGCTCTATTTTGCTTTCGTTCACTTAGACCAAATAGCAGCTGTTCTTTGCTACCTTTGTGAGCTTTAACATCAGTTTTGAAAAAAAAAGACTTTATCGGCTGTAATGCAGTAATTAGATAATATGAATCTTGTAATGAACAAAAAGTTTAGTACCACGTAATATTTTAATCAATTTACTACTCCTGTGGCCGGGCTGAAAAAGCAACTTACTTTGCGCCAATATTACGTAGGCTTTTTTTACAGTTTTCATTGCTTTTTCAAACTGGGTCTTGAAGGTCATAGCAGACTAAAGACATAGAAGTGGTAGTCACTGCAGGTAATGCATCCTAATCTCACGAAGTTGTAACATGCCGTGGAGCAAAGTAAGCGAGTCCCCAAAAAAGTCAAAGCGGGAACGTAAGATTATTATTTTGAGAAAAATACTTTAAAAAAAGAAATAAGATTATCCCATAGGTCAGAGAACCCGACATCATGCTTGAATAGAAAGATTTTATTGCAATGATTACAAGTCACGATATCTTCCACTGGTACAACCTTTGAGACCACGATCCTCTGCCTGTATATACGGGTTCGCCAGAGAACGGTTGTGCAGAGAGTTGTTATCAGCTATTAAGAGCTCTGCTGTCGAGGATAAAATGTCGGCTGTTCAAAGGGCTTAGGATGCGGTGCTTGGGCTTGGCCAGGCTATCTCAACGGGGAATGAGCCGCTGCCCATTGAGTCCTGCTCCTCAGGACTAACGACAAAGTTTGGTATCTACCATTCATTAGTCTGTAATGCGAATGTTTCCCTTCTTTTTCTATAATAATGACATCTAACCGACAATCATGTCAATGAAGTTATAAAAAAGGTATTAGAAATAATTTTATTGTAAATTGCATTGTAAACATTTACACAACAATTACTTCTAATGACTTCCCCTATACTTCCTTGGACAGATTGTCTGTTAGATATCACTATAATTTCGTCTAAAAAAAGACGAGCCCTTAAGTATACTCTTTCTTCCTTCATTCCTTCTTACTCTGTGGCAAGAAATTGAATCTCACCGTGTTAGCGCTAGTCCGATGATGCAACGCTTGTCCAGTAGCAGCGTCAACGTAGTGGAGTACTTCATTCCACGCTTTCATTAGCCCACATACCATCTGTTCGAACATGATTTCGTCACAAGTTCGAAAAAAAGCGCAAAGAAAGTTTCTGGAATGAAAATGAGCCTATCTGGACGCCACAATTTTTAAGGATGTGCGTAGTGGGCTATGGGTGAGAAATGCTCTACAATGTATTTTTTTTTAATGAAAACAACGAACCACCCGAGGAACATGCATGAACCTTCTCGTTGTTAACTTCAGATTAGATGCAGAGGAAGAACAAATGTCTGTGCATTTCACATACCAAAAAAGTGGTAATAACGAAGAAAAAACAAAATTTCGAACCTATTGACGATATGAGAACAATAACAAGAGAAGAGCAAGAAATTGCAACCATATATATATATATATATATATATATATATATATATATATATATCACTTTTTCCTTCTTGGCTCGGCTTCTACCAATGATCGCCTCATACGTCGCATGATTCCTCCTGCCCCCGAAAGAACGCATGAATTACGCACAACAAAAAGTAAACAAGGAGAGGTTGAGAAGTCACAAATGTCAAAATGCACAATTAGTTTTCATGGCCCTGTGGTGTTCCGTAAACTCGCAAAACTTCAGAAAGAGTGCAGCAGTCCGGTAAATTGGGGAGTTCTGGTGGGCGAGGTTGGCTGTGGCGTTCTAGAGAAGGTAACCGCGTCTTGCAAAACTGCACTGACCATGACGTGACTTGAGCGCCTGCGAGGAACGAACAAAGTTGGAAGTCTTTGGAGCACTTTAAGGTCAAATGTCGTAGGCACAGAATCCTCTGTCGTACGCGCTGTATTCTGTGTCGCGGCTGAGACAGAATTAGTGCTTGCAGCCTGCGTGTACAAGTACTGAAGTTCAAGGAATTATGTCTATGTTCGTGCATTGTACAAATTATAGCGTTCAGTCTCTTTTGTAGTTTTCTGTGGCGTTGGCTCCGTTGTCGTGAACTAATGGGATGGTGTCTGAATCTTTGCGTGGTAGAACTGGTGACTTCTTGTCCTGTTCGGTGTTTCCTGAGGTTTCGGAGCTGTAATCTTAGGCGCAGTCTTGATATTTTGTGCCAAATGCATTTCTGACGCCGATCCCTTATGCAAAGATGCCTGACGTCTTGAATTTGTTTTAAGAGGCTTACTTTGCGTCGTCGTCTTTGTCGGTGTATCCGTTGGAGTGTCTGCGATTCTTGTACTTGCTTTTGCTGGCGTTGCTGCTGTTGCTGTGGAACGCATTGCGGTGAGATCCCCTCTTGAACATCGCGCTCGTTTTCTTCACAAGTTGATTTGGGGCCAAGTCGGCAGCTGGTAGTTTGTGGGCTGTTGTCATGCACTTCGGGCAATGAAGATAATGCTTCTGAATTGGTAGAAAGTTCTTCAGAAGCTTTTTCTACCCTGTTCACTCCAAGAGGCTCTTGCGCATTGCAGCGTGCGACGTTCGATGTGTCGGAGCCTTCGGTGTTGCTTCCACTGTCGAGTGTGTATGGACTGGAGGGCGATGCATGAGCCCGTGTGGAAAGAGCATGGCTCGACAAGGTATTTTCCCGATGCGCCAGGTCATCTACCATAAATACGGCGTCCTTATAAGGCAAATGGTGAGCGTTAGGGGCGCTTGAAGAACCGCGTGATGAAAACCCAGGTGGTGGACCACGTATGCGACACGAAGAGTGAACGGCATCAGGTGGTTGGGCAACGTCTCGGGTCATACGCTGAAGCGATGACTTCGCAAATGCCGACTTTCGTGCAGAAGGGATGCGTGCTCGATGACTGTGTTTTTCCCAAAATACGCATTGTCGTCTGCCACTGAACTCGTGTGCCACTTCGTCTTTTGTCAGAGGCCGAATCTTGTTGTGCGTTCGAATGGTTGAAGACTGCCTGTAAAATTGACGACTGAGTGGAGTTGTCTGTGGATGGTGGGTTACAAGCAAGTCTTCGTCGTAGTCGTCATCGTATTTTTTAAACCAAACAATCATTTCTTGTTTTATCTTTTGCCAAGACTCATCGTTGTCGAATATGTGGGTGAGGTAGAATTTAAATGCTTCACCGGTAACGTAGTCGCTGAAGTTCGTAACCATCTCCCGTTCCGACCACGATGCAGCGGTGGCGTGGAACTCGAACAGGTCGAACCAGTCTTGTACGGGTCCATCGTCCGCTGCTCCGGTGTACTTGGGGATGGGAAGGTCGGTCGATGGTTCTGCCATGATGCCGGTAACTGCTTGCGCCTGAGATCACCTCTTCTGTGGTCGATATTCAGTTGAGGCGTATTGCCGGTGGCATCCTGAATGATGTGTGGCTGATGAGTGGTGGCCAGGTCTTCATCCTGTCGACTTGTGTGACGCTATGATGAATGGGCGACGTGGCCTAGCTCATACGCCATGTTTATTCTAGTCTCACTTATTCCTTCTCGGCTTCTACCAATGATCGCCTCATACGTCACACACACACACACACACACACACACACACACACACACACACACACACACACACACACACACACACACACATATATATATATAATATAATATATATATATATATATATATATATATATATATTGTGAGCGCGACAAGCGAATGACTCTTTATTCTCTTTGTAATCATCATCACCTGTACATCTTCTTCATCTAAGAATATCATCACCGGCGTGATTGAGCTCGAGCCTGGCCGAATAAACCGGTTCCTCACAAGTGGTGGACTGTGCTTTTCGTTCCCTCAAGTCCTCTCGCCCGTTCTCGCTGGAGCTCCGCTCGGGTCGTCGCGTACAACCCCCTGCCATGGCGGCCCAAGAAAACCCTGGCCCATCCAACGTCGCCGTCCTACTGCAGCCACCGCCCCACGCTCGGCCCAACAACACTCGCCTGCGTGATCCACCTGTGTTTTCCGGTCTCCGAGGCGATGATGTCGAAGACTGGATCAAGAACTACGGCCTCGTCAGCGATTTGAACAGGTGGGACAATCCACACAAAATGCGCAGCGTCCCATTTTACTTGTCCGATGTTGCGAAAACTTGGTTCTGGAACCACCACCCGGATCTTCCCGACTGGGACACTTTCGAGCAGCAAATTCGTCAGGTATTTGGTGCCTCTTCGGTTCGCACTGAGGCAGCAAAGAAGAAACTCGCTCAACGCACGCAGCTGCCGGGTGAATCTTACACCTCTTATATTGAGGATGTCCTTGCACTGTGCAAGCGCGTTAATACCGGCATGTCTCAAAACGACCAAATACGCCACATTAATAAAGGAATTAACACCGTCGCCTTTAACGCCCTCGTCACGCAAAATCCTGCCACCACCCAGGACGTGATAACCATCTGTCAGCGACTTGACGAGCTTCAGTCTCTTCGCCTTTGCTACGATGCCACCGACGTTCCTTTGCCTGCACCCCTCGACTTGCGTGCGCTTATTCGCGACATCGTTCGTGAAGAGCTGCACGGGCGCTGCTCTTCCTGTGCTGTGGAAGTTACTTCACCTCCTGAAAAATATAGCTTGCGAGACCTGATTAAACAAGAGATCGCCTCCGCATCGCGTGCGACGTGTTCCAACAGTCCCTGCGTGCGCCAGACGCGCACGTACGCCGAAGTTGCCGCGCTCTCTGCCGCACCCACCGTTTCTGTGCCTACAACAGCAGACCATACGCCTGTGGCTTCGTTATCACCGCCAGTGCGTGCACCACCTTACTACGCACCTCAGCGCCCACCTCGGCCAACCTCTTACTACTGCGGCTATCGAGGACATATCGCTCGGTTTTGTCGAAGGCGCCAACAAGACGAGCAACGCGGCTACGCTCCCGAAGAACATCGAAGCTTCCGTCCGACCATGAACTACTTACGGCCACCCCCCCCCCCCCCCGATCGTCCTATTACCGTTCACCGTCACCTACTTACCATACGGACATGCCTGGGAATTCCCGTACGTCTCGCCGCAGGTCGCCTTCGCCAGGTCGCCGTTCAGTGTCGCCTCTACGGCCCGCCTCCCATTCCACAAACGCCCACGCGGAAAACTCCCCGATGCAGTTTAAGGAGGGGAAACTGCATCCCTTGGACAGCTAACAATTCCTCCAGAGCGGCCATCGAATTTGATAGTAGTGTTTGTAGAAGGTGTACGTGTTGAGGCTCTTGTAGACACTGGCGCTGCCGTTTCGACTATTCGTGCTGATTTTTGTTGCCGCCTTCGAAAAGTCACCACACCTTATGGCGGCCCACCTCTACGTGCGGCGACCAACGCTCTCATTCGTCCACTTGCACAGTGTACCGTTCGTGTCTGCATAGAATGCATTCGTCATCACATTGTTTTCGCGGTATTTCGTGAGTGCACCCACGCTCTCATTCTTGGGTGGGATTTCTTGTCTTCTGCGTCCGCTTTCATATCATGTGATCAGCGCCTCCTGCATCTAAACGCCACTGACTCTTCTCCGCTTGAACAAGATGGACGCATCCGCCTTGTCACCAAGTCAGATTATGTACTTCGGCCATACATCGAAGAAATTATAAGTGTTAATTGCACCGACATTGTGGATGGCGACGTACTAATTCTCCCTTACGGTCATACCCTACGTAGGGGCATTGTGATCACACCGGTGCTTATTCGCTTCTTCGATGGGTGTACGTACCTAACCGCCATAAATCAAACGCCCGAGTGTGTACTGCTTCCCTGTGGCTCAACAGTATCTTGCGCGGTCGACAGTGAGCCTGTTGCGATTGTTACTCTTCCGAACAACAACCACAAAGATGTTCCGAAGTCGCAATCATTGCCATTCAATGCCTCTGCCACACCTTTGTCGGCGACAATAAGCAATGACTTAACACCTGATCAAACTGAAGATTTGCTCGCCCTGTTAAATAGACACCGTTCTCTATTTGACGTGAACTCGCCCGCCCTCAGCATGACTACCACCGCTACTCACAGCATCCAGACTGACGGCTCTCGTATTTTACATCGGCGTCCATATCGCGTGTCTAAGGCAGAATGCAAGATCATCGAGGAAAAAGTCTCAGACATGCTACGACGCAACATTATACGTCCTTCCTCGAGTCCCTGGTCATCCCCAGTTGTTCTCGTTCAAAAGAAAGATGGGACAGCGCGTTTCTGCGTCGATTACCGTGCGCTAAACAAAATAACGCGCAAGGATGTTTATCCCCTCCCTCTGATCGACGATGCACTGGATTCATTACAGGGCGCAGAGTATTTTTCCAGCCTCGACCTTAGGTCAGGCTACTGGCAGATACCAATGTCGGAGTCTGATAAAGAGAAGACAGCCTTTTCAACGCCAGATGGGTTGTACGAGTTCAATGTGATGCCTTTTGGACTCTGTAATGCGCCCACCACCTTCGAACGCATGATAGACGGCGTATTGCGTGGTTTGAAATGGAAAACATGTCCGTGCTATCTCGATGACATAGTAGTGTTTTCATCCACGTTCTCGCAGTATCTACAACGTCTTGACGAAGTCCTCACATGCCTTGCAAAAGCCGGTCTACAGCTTAACACCAAGAAATGTACCTTTGCTAGCAAGACAATCAAGGTTTTCGGCCACCTTGTCAGCAAAGAAGGAATTCGGCCCGACCCCGAGAAGCTTGCCGCTGTCCTCGATTTTCCTCGTCCACTACGTCAGAAGGACCTGCGCAGCTTTCTTGGGTTATCTTCTTACTTCCGGCGCTTCATACGTGGTTTCGCGGAACTTGCATCTCCGCTCCATCAACTCCTCGCAAAAAACGTCCCCTTCATTTGGTCCGAAGACTGCGAAAGCGCTTTCACGGCATTGAAGCAAGCCCTCACGTCGGATCCGGTACTGTGCCACTTCGATTCCACCGCACCCACCATCCTTCACACCGACGCAAGTAGTCATGGTCTCGGTGCGGTACTCTTGCAGCGTGACAAAAACTCACGCGAACGCGTCGTTGCCTACGCAAGTCGTGCTCTTACCGCTCCAGAAAATAACTACACTATCACAGAGCAGGAGTGCCTTGCTGTTGTTTGGGCAGTGCAAAGATTCCGACCATATCTTCACGGTCGCTTTCCTTTGCCCAGCGGAAGCAATTCACCATCGATACTCCAAAACAACAGCACCTCTCCAATCGCAGCGCTAAGTTCATCACCTGCCACCCTATCCGTCCTTGTTTCACAACAACGTGTCGACCCATACTGCCGCACCATTGTTGACCGCTTGACTGGCTCTACTACTCCTCCAAACGCCAGACTCCGTCGACAACTTAAACAATTTAAGCTTGTCGGTGATGCTTTATGTCGCTACGTTTACCACATCGATGGAAACAAGTGGGTACCCGTCATCCCACGTTCTCTGCAACGTGAAGTTCTGGAAGCCTTTCATGATGATCCAACCGCTGCTCATCTAGGCTACCACAAGACTTACGACAAAATACGAAGTCGTTGTTTTTGGCCTGGCCTCTCTTCAGCCGTCGCTAAGTACGTCGCCTCCTGTGTCCATTGCCAACGGCGAAAACGACCGACAACTGCTCCGGCTGGCTTAATGCAACCTCTTCCTTGTCCCGCCTCACCTTTTGAAGTCGTTGGAATCGACTTGTATGGCCCTCTTCCTATATCATCCAATGAGAATCGCTGGATTGTCACGGCAGTCGACCACCTTACCCGCTACGCAGAAACAGCTTCTATACCATCTGGGACTGCCACTGAGATCGCCGATTTCTTTCTTCGCCACATCTTTTTGCGTCATGGAGCTCCACGCATTCTCCTCAGTGATCGTGGCAAAGTCTTCCTATCTTCCATTGTCGAGCAAGTTTTGCGTGCCTCGAACACTGTTCACAAGACCACTTCTAGCTACCACCCGCAGACCAACGGATTGACTGAACGGTTTCATCGGACCCTATCGGACATGATCGCCATGTACATTCACCCCAACCACACGAACTGGGATGCAATTCTACCCTTCGTGACATTCGCCTATAATACGGCTGCTCAACGCACTACCGGCTTTTCTCCATTTTTTCTCGTCCATGGTCGCTCGCCGAGTTTCGCTCTGGATGTCTCTTTCCTTTCGGCCCCTGCACCCTCGACGGCTCCTTTCTCTGAAGAATTCCTATCTCGTCTCGCACACTGCCGTCACCAGGCCCGTGTTAACACCGGCCTCTCTCAAGACACTCGAAAATCTCGCTACGACTCGTCTCGCCGTGTTGTGAGTTTTTCCCCTGGTGACGAAGTTCTTCTATGGACTCCACTACGCGTCCCCGGCCTATGCGACAAATTCATCAGTCGCTTCATTGGGCCACACACGGTGGTCGAACAGACATCTCCTGTCAATTACCGCGTTTCTCCTCTTAGCGCTAGTCCTGATCATCGTTGCCGAGGAACAGAGATAGTGCACGTATTTCGTTTAAAGCCTTATGCGCGACGCATTTCATAATACTGTCAAGCGACCAGGCGGCCGCTTTCACCGCGCGGGGGAATTAGTGTGAGCGCGACAAGCGAATGACTCTTTATTCTCTTTGTAATCATCATCACCTGTACATCTTCTTCATCTAAGAATATCATCACCGGCGCGATTGAGCTCGAGCCTGGCCGAATAAACCGGTTCCTCACAATATATATATATATATATATATATATATATATATATATATATATATATATGACGCATTAACAAGGTGATTCTAGGAGAAGCCGACGAAGACGAAGTGTGCGCGCATTAGAATAAACGCATGGCATCTGGACTGGATTTAGATGTCGGTTTCTTCGCCTGGCCAAGGGCCTTCTCCTTGGCTAGTATCTACACCGGCCAAGGATTGGCCGATTGATTCTTTTCTTTGCAGTGGGGTTATCAACGTCCCCGTGGCTCTGGTACCGACCAATGGAGGTACGATACCTATGAAGAACCCGAAGATGATTCAAATGGAGCTTCGGGAAGCCACAACACACTTTCAAAAGATCACTGAGGTCCGGCATTTCGGTCGTGGTGGTATTTTGGGCTGCTCTGCCGATCAGGAGTGCTTCCGAGAGCTTCTCAAATGTTCCGAATTTGCAACGTAGCCGGTGAGCCCGTTTATTCCAGCGCATCTTGCATGTTCGAAAGGCATAGTCCGCGGTGTAAATACGAGCCTAACCCCTGCAGAAATTCTTGACCTATTTTCGGTAGCAGGTGCAGTGTCAGTATACAGGTGCACGCGCCTGGTTGACAATAAAAAATCACCGAATCGGTGATACCGAATCGGTGATAGTAACCTTTGCGGGAACGATAAGACCATCTGAAATTAAAGCTTGGCCTCTTATCTATAAGGTAGAGCCTCTATCCCCTAAGCCACTGCAGTGCTTGAATTTTTATTTATTTTTTATTTATTTCAATACCCTAAAGGCCCAATTGGGCATTAAATAGGGGGGGATTTAAGTGAATACATACATTTCAAGCAGCATGAACGGAAAACAGAATATCAAAAAGTAACAATAAAAAGGAAACAGCGAGTAAATCGAATTACAGCATCAAGTCAAGTTCGTTCACCAACATTAATCGAGTACATATTCATTAGTACAATAATAATGAAAACACTTAAGAAAATTACATCGAAGAACACTGAATAAGTATCGGGAGCAAAAACAGCAGACGAAACGACGGCAATCAGACACAGGTCAGCCATGTTTTTCACTATGCAAATAGCCCTGAAGCATGGAGTTAAATATGGAAGGATCTGTTATTTCGGCGATGTTAGGTGGAAGAGAATTCCACTCGATTATGCATAATGATAATGGCGAATTTTGAAACTTCTTGGTCCTAGCAAAAATGGGGGCCACCTTGTGCGCATGATCAAGGCGGGATGAAGTATGAGGGGCTGGAAAGATATGAGACTGGGCGAAGGATGAGTTGCTGTGATAAAGTGAGTGAAAGAACGATAGTCGAGTATGTCGCCTGCGCATGGCAAGTGTGGTAAGGCTAAGGTCCGATTTTAGTAAAGAAACACTTATGTAACGCGATTAGGATGATGAGATGAACCGAGCAGCTTTATTCTGTACCATTTCGAGCATGTTAGTAAGAACGATTTGGTGAGGATGCCATATGATTGAAGCGTATTCTAGGGATGGCCGAATCAATGAATTGAAAGCACGCAGTCTTGTGTCCTTATTAGTGAAATGCAAGCGACGTTTAAGGAGGCCGAGTTTCTTGAGAGCCTTATTAGTAGTATACTCTATGTGAGCAGTCCAGCTTAGATCTGAAGTGAGTATTACGCCCAGATACTTAAATGACGTGACTTTTTCTATTATCGAATCGTTTATTTTATAAGAGCTATAGCATGCAGAAGTGATATTAGTAAACATTAAGTGCTTGGTTTTTTCGACAATAATTTCCATTTGCCATTTGCTGCACCATTCCCTAACCTGGTAAGATCCTGTTGTAGTTCTGCAACGTCATCTGTGCAAGTTATTTTCCTATAAACAACGCAATCGTCCGCGAAAAGACGAATTGATGAACTTATGTTAGATGCAATGTCATTAATGTATACTAAAAAGAGAAGAGGACCCAGCACACTGCCTTGTGGCACACCATATGTTACTCGGGTAGGATGAGATATGTAGTTGTTAAGTTTAACTGACTGAGACCTGTTGTTTAGAAATTCTTGTATCCATGCAGTCGTTTTCTGGTTGAGGCTGAGGTGACGTATTTTTAACATTAGCCGGTTATGGGGAACACGATCAAAAGCCTTAGAAAAGTCTATGAAAAGCGCGTCGATGCAGATGGACATATGAAGAGCTGTGTGCAGGTCTGTCACGAGTTCGAAAAGTTGAGTCTGACATGATAATTTTTCTCGAAAACCATGTTGGGTTTGAAGAAGTAAATTGTTACGGTTGAGGTGACGCATGACCTGGGAGTGTATGATGTGCTCTAGTAACTTACACGAAATGGACGTGAGTGAAATCCGCCTATAGTTGTTGGGGTGATTGCTGTTACCGGACTTAAAGATGGGTACCACATTAGCCAATTTCCAGTCATCTGGTATACAACCAGAGTCAAGGGATTGCTGGAAAATGAATGCAAGCAACTTAGCTGAACGTTGACAGGTTAATTTAAGTAGTTTGGCGCTGATGCCATCGGGGCCGGGACTGGTTTTAAGGGGAAGTCGACTGATAACGCTAGCTACACCGTGCTCTGTTATTAGGATTGCTGGAAAAGGGTATTCAATGGGCAGTTGTGACAGTGAAAGAGATTCATTCAGTGGAAGTTCGTCAGTGAATACCGTAGTGAAGTGTTTGTTGAATTTTTCAGCGGAGTGTTCTACCGATAAGGTGCTGCCGTCTTCCCTCATTAATACTGCTGTTGAGTGGGTGCTTTTGGGGTTCACGATATTCCAAAATTTTTTAGGGTCCGTTTTCATGAGGTTAGGTAGCGTTTCGTTAAAGAATTTATCTTTCGCTTGAAAAATGATGCTGTGTGTTTCAGCTGAAATTTTTTTGTAAGCTTCCCAATCTTGGGGACAGTTCGAGCGACTTGCTTTTCTGTAAACCCTTTTCTTCTTGTTCAGGGCGCGTTTTACGTGTCGCGTGAACCATGGATCATCTGATCTAGAACTTATTGTTAGTTTAGGAACACAGGTAGCTTCAATTTCTTTAAGTTTATCCCGGAACAAACACCAGTTTTCATTAGTTGTACGGTCGTCAAAGTATTCGTAAAATTCCGCTGCGAAAGTGTGTAGCATACTGTTCATTTTTGTTATGTTAGTACGCGCATAGTTCAGCAACTGTTTTTTAATTTTTGATTTCCTTGCAGTAGGAAGTGAAACCAAGCAATGGACAACCCTGTGATCACTGATTTCTTCTAGCACGCGTGTGCTACAGATTTCGGGGCTGTTAGTTAGGACCAAGTCTAAAACCCTATCCTTCTGCGTAGGTTTATGTACAAGTTGTGTTAAATTGTGATAAAGGAGCAGCTGAAGAAATCGAATACATTCAGATCGATTATCGCCATGAAGGGCAGACAGGGTGGACCAATCTATTTCTGGATAATTAAAGTCACCACCTAAGAATAAAAGCGAATTAGGAAATTTCTGTGTAACTTGTTCAATGGCATCACCAAGAAGTTCTGGAAACTCTGAATTGCTGTCGGGGGGTCGATAACAAGCGCCAATGACGCAAGCAACATGACCAATGTGACATGATGCCCAGACTATTTTGAGAGGTGAGTCCACTGAAATTGGAGAGGGGTGGTATAATTCGGTTATCGCAACAACCACACCACCACCTCGGGAGCCGGTTCTATCTTTGCGGAAGATGACGAGTGACGATGGTAACGAAAGTTCGCTGCTTGTGACGTCCTCAGACAGCCACGTTTCGGTACCGATACTGATTTCTGCAGAGCACGTGTGCATGATGGCTTTTAAGATGTCAGTCTTATGGTATAGGCTACGGAAGTTAGCCAAAAGCATCGAAAATGAGTCAATAGGTGAAGGGCGCTGATTATGTGACGCTAAACATCATTTAGCAGATCGTTCGGGGTCTGAGGATGCCTGAACCACCGAGCCACTGGCTGGGTCAAACTGGTAAACCTTGCCTTGTAGGTGAAGTTTGTTAAAACGCACTGAAAAGCGGGCGTTGTCAGTGCGGTTGCTCTTGGCGAAGTCTCGAAGTTTTTTTCTTGCGAATTGAACACTCGGCGAGATATCTTTTAAAGCCAAACTCCAAATTGTTGGAGATATGGCCACAGCGTGAAAGGGTGCAGATCAACTGCCAGATGTCGACTATGCGGAGAAAATCATGACAGCCGTAAGTGCAACTCGACGGAAGAGAAGTGCTGTTTATGTCATGAAGCGCATCCTGCAGACTCTTTAGATTGTGAGGTGAAAGAACGAGAAGTTAAGCTGCTGGAAATTGTGGAACGCAGGCGTTGCTCCCGGAGGGAAGCTGTGACTGAATTACAAGAACGCTCGAAAGGTTACGCAAGCGTAACAGCACGACACACCACTGCTACGGATGCATCGTTAGCAAAATATATAGCAGAGGCTATAGAGAAGGCAACGGAAAAGGTGATGGAGCGTCTTGCCAGCAGTATTATTGAAGTCGTGGCTGAATTGTTGACATATCAGTTGACCCAAATCATTGCTTCAGTGTCTATGAAAAATCAGACTTCACAGGATTTGGAGGTTTCAAAGTGTGCCGGGACAGAAAGTCCGATAGCTCCTACACGATGCGCATCTCCTAAAGCAGGACCCTCCAATAAGATACTGCGGGCAGATCCAGAACCCGTATCAGATGACACTGATGAATTCACAGATATGGATGCGGAATCTCATAATTTCTTGAAGCGTGCCAGATCTCCCCTATCGAAAAAGTCTTCACAGAAATCAAAATCTAAAAAGTTCCTGTCAAAGAAAGACGTTTTGGAGAACCTCTCCAAAAAAGACTTTTCGAAGAAAGCTCTTTTGGATAAAGCAGTCTCTGCGGCGGGTTTATAGAGTCAAAATAGGCTCCTTGAAAGTATTACAGTGGAATTGTCGACCAATAGGGTCGGCTACCACAGATTTATTGTGTATTTCTTCGCAAATTTCCCCAGATATTATTACTTTACAAGAAACTTGGCTTACAAATGGACAAAAATTTTACCTAAAAAATTATCGTTTATTTCGTTTAGACAGACCTACCAGAGGTGGTGGACTTGCTAATTTTATATCAAGTAAATTTAGTCATAGAGCGAAGATTAACTACCTGTGCATGGATTCTAACTATGAAATTATGGTATTAGACATCACTCTGCCAGGCTGTTCCCCCTTTTCTTTTGTTAACGCATACTTTCCGCTAGGAGTACAGGAGACAAGATGCTTAGATGCAATGTTAGCTTCCTGCAGGGAGGATGTAATATTAACTGGTGACTTTAATTCACACCACGTGTCTTGGGGTTTCAAGACTGATGTAAATGGAAGGCGCTTGTGGGAATGGATTGTTGATAATAACTTATCTTGTGTAAATTTCCCCACTGTTACGTTTATTAGGAGACCATCAACGTCGGCGATAGATCTGACCTTTTCCAGCTCCTCACTAAACATTTCGTCGTGGAAAACGTTAGATTGCGCAACAAACAGTGACCACCTTCCTATTAGCTTCGATATTAAACTTCCCGGGATATTTTAAACTGGTAAAATTGGCTCGTTTGTAAATTATGAGCGTTTACAAAAAGACTTGAAGACTACTTTGGTTCTTCGCAAGGACATGCAGGAAGACATTCGGGCTATGAGTCTGTGTGCTGTATTGAGAAGAGCAATAAAAAGTCAACTTTTTCAAGAACTTCAGGCACAGGCGGGTCGTTTAGCCCATGGTGGAACGCTGATTGTATGAGGGGGTATAGAAAACGAAAAGCGGCGTGGAAGCAACTTATCCACAACCAATGCCCAAAACACTGGTGTGACTATAAATACGTGGCAGCAGATTTCAAACGTACAGTACGCAAAGCAAAAGATGACTATGACACTAACAAATTTAGTTATCTTTCAAAACCACACAACAGAAAAGCGCTTTTTAGATTTTTGCATTCCAGAAAAATGATACCACCATCAGACAATATTGATTCTACAATTCTATCGCCTAGCGAACTCACTGAAATATTAGAAAATGTTGCTAAAGGATAAGAAGAAAGATTCAGATCAACAATGCCAAGACACATAGTAAAGCATATCGCAGGGGAGGAGTTCAATGAGGTGACATTAGCGGAACTAGCGGGTGTAGTGAGGCACTTACCTCCTACAGCACCTGGACCAGATGGAGTAACTTCAGCAATGATAAAAGTACTATATGCCATTTCCCCACACGAACTCTGTAATATGGTTAATTACTCTTTGAAAAATTCTTGGATACCGGCGGATTGGAAACTTTCCAAAATAATTCTGATACTTAAAAAACAGGGACTTGGGTATACACTTGACAATGTGAGGCCAATTTCTCTTACATCTAATTTGGTTAAACTAACTGCAAGAGTTTTGAATGCACGTGTAATGAAATACATTGAGGAGAAATCAATACTGAACCCCAGTCAAATTGACTTTAAATCGGGATGCTCCATATGGTGTGCGCACGCGGATTTGGAGAGTCGTATACAGTTGGATAGGCGTAGAAGAGAGTATTGTGCATTAGTTACTCTGGATTTGGCCAAGGCGTATGACAAAGTGGAGCATAAAATACTAATAGAGCAGATGAAAATGTCACACTTACCAAACTACATGACAGCATGGGTAGCAGAATTTTTAAGGGAGAGAGAGTTTTATTGCTTTCAAAGGGGTTGCTTTTCTAACAGATATCGACAATACCGTGGCGTACCAGAGGGGGCAGTGCTCTCACCGGTGTTGTTTAACATCTTCCTCAGTTCCATTTCAACACATAGCGATATTCATTTATATGTTTATGCAGATGACGTTGCTTTCTTTGCGACAAACAGTGATCTGCAATTACTTTATCAGACATTACAGCATTACCTAAACATGATAGAGGAATGGCTTGAAAAAATTGAAATGTCTCTAAACGTAAACAAAAGCGCGCTTCTAGCATTCTCGTTCAGGGATCCTGTCAACATCTCCTTGATGTATGGCCCAGAGCAGATTCCCCAGGTGGATTCACTCAAATACTTAGGCATCATATATAACAGCTCGTTAAATTGGAAAAGCCACATCGATCACATTGCGTCCAAAGCAACACGAGCCATGGGGTGGTTACGCAAGCTCAGCAACATAAAAAGGGGGTTGCGAAGAAATACATTGGTAATGGTCTATAAAATGTACATTCGTCCTATCATGGAATTCGGCTGTGTCTTATTTTTGGGCAGTGCGACACATAAAATGAGACCGCTAATACTATTAGAAAGGGAGGCTTTACGACTGTGCCTTGGACTGCCCAAGTTTGTTGCTAACAATGTGCTATACATAGAAGTGCGTCTACCGTCATTGTTGAATAGATTCAAAATACTTACTATCCAAACATTTTTAAAACTATACACTGTGCCCCAGAGAGCATCGTTTTATGCTTTTATTAAAGAACCAAGTTTATTTTTTGAAACTTGGTGGTCACGATTCCACTGCCCACAGATCTTGTTCGTTCAAGCGCTGCTAGAACCACTGAACGTCAAAATTAAACATATTTTCTCAACAAGAAACGTTAATTTAGATCTTAAGATAGAATTTGAGAATATTTATCCCTCTAACGCAAAGCAAATGCCATTTCAATATTTAAATGATTGGCTGCAGGATTACTTGGCACATGTGAACATGAACAACATAATTGCGACTGATGCATCCGTATCAAATGAAAAGGCTGGGGCAGGTATCTTCTCACGTTCCCTTGACTGGTCCTTTTCGGTTAGACTCCCAGATTACACACCAATATTCATAGCAGAATTATTTGCTATTGTACTGGCACTACGAAAACTTGCTTTGGGCGAATCGGAAGCAGTCGTAATTACAGATTCTTTTTCAGTATGTGCTGCTCTGTCTTCAGGAGCCAACTTAACACTTATGCACATGTTTCGACAACTCATACCGACAAACTTGAAAAAACTGCAGCTCTTATGGGTACCAAGCCATCGTGGCATATATCTCAGTGAGATGGCGGATGCACTAGCCACAGTATCTCTTAGCGGTCCCCTTATCCTGATTTTGCCTGATACGGCTTACGCGACAGCAATAAGGTTTAGAAACCTCTGTTTGCATGATTACGACTGCTACTCATTGGATAAATATCAAGATTTCGCACATCTAAGATGCCGCTGGAATAGACAGTGGTGTGCAACACGGCACTTGGATGTTACTTTTACAAGATTGTGTTGCAGAATTCCTCAACAGAATTATTATTTGCATAAAGTTGGTCTAAAGGCGTCACCTTTATGTCAGACTTGCGAAGAAATGGAAACGATAGATCACTTCTTTTTGTTCTGTCGCCGATATTCTCATCAGCGGAAAAGATACCTGGTAGCTCCACTTGAAAAAATGGGATTAGAATTAAATGTTGCAGTAATTTTGTCGTTTGGCAGCATTAAATTCGGTTATAGCCACAGGGATGTCTGCTCTGCGGTATTTGAATACATAATTGAAACAAAGCAATTGGCATGTTATTCTGCCTATATATATATATATATATATATGTGTGTGTGTGTGTGTGTGTGTGTGTGACGTATGAAGCGATGGTTGGTAGAGGCAGAGAAGGAAGAAGTCAGAGATGAAATAAACATGGCGTATGAGCCAGGCCACGTCGCCCATTCATCATAGCGTCACACAAGTCGACAGGATGAAGACCTCGCAACCACTTCATCGCCCGGCCATCATCATCGAAGACCTCAGCGAGACGCAGTGACCGAACACGGACTACATAAGAACGTGGACCACCAAGACCACCAAGCATCATGACAGCAACATCAGACTACCTTGACATCCCTAAGTACACCGGATCAGCGGACGACGGACCCGTACAGGACTGGTTCAATCTGTTCGAGCTCCGTGCCGCCGCTGCATCTTGGTCGGAACGGGAGATGGTTACAAACTTCAGCGACTACGTCACCGGTGAGGCATTTAAATTTTACCTCACCCACATATTCGACAACGACGAGTCTTGGCAAAAGATAAAAGAAGAAATGATCGTCTGGTTTCAAGACTCCAATGAAGATTCGATTAGAACACACGCTCTCAGTGCAATATATCTCAGTCATCGCAGTCATAAGCAGCCTTCACGCGTTCGAGCACAGAGCAGAAGTTTACGATTTCCGTCAGGCGAAGTCAGTCATCTGCTCATAGAACGACATCCTAGCCGTCTTTCTACAAGGCCGAACCTTTCACCTGGTTTCCCATGTACACAAATATCACCAACGCTAAACTCTTCCATACAATACACAAATCAAAACAATATTCAAGCACCCAATGTACTTGACGCTTCATCTTGCTTACGTACGCCACCACCTGGTTTTGTGCCAAGTAGCTCGTCTGGTGCTCGGCACTCTCATCGCACCCCTCAAGATATCGCCACATACGCAACTCACCACCTGAAATATCGGCCAAATAACTTGTCAAGCCACTGCCATTCCGAAAGCGATTGTACTTCAGAAACGCTTGGCTCAATTCTCCCGCAGAGAAACGAACCTACGGAATCGGAACCACGTCAAGCGATGTTTGCGGCGATGTCATTCTCAGGAACCGGACCAACCGAAAGTGGAAACATTACGGAGTCACCATTCAATGCAAGTCTCGCCGATAAAAGCGAAAATGTATCTACTGCTTTCCTCTACACAAATCATGCTTGCATCCCACTCGCAAATAGTGCTGGTACTACCGACAGCATCTCCTTATTCAACGACGATGACCACCCGCAATTTTCTCAACACCATCACCAAATCAAGAAAAGACGACGACGAATGGAAACTTCAACGGAAGCACGCTCCCAACTTGAACGACTTAAAAAATTAAGAACTTTGATCCAAGGGCCATTTCAAGAAAAAAGACGTTTCTGGATGAAGGAACATCGTTACAGACGCTCTCTGCGCCAGCGGTTGCACAGACGATAACACCACGGAAAACGCCCATTAATACGTGGAGCAACTTTTTGCACGCCGCCAGCACACAGGCACTTAGCCGTCACCATCTCTCAAAAAGCATGCATACTAGATAAAATGCATCTGTCGCATCCACGACTCAAAATACAACGCATTAGACATCCAACCTTCCAACGCTACAAGGACTCCCAACCTTGTTCGTTTTTCGCTAATATCCAGGCTGTGTCATCATCATTTTCCACGACGAATGCATGGTTGTGCTCTCCAGAATGCATCAGCCAACCTCGCCCACCTGAAGTCTCCTAGATCTCACTGGACTGCCTTCTCTGTGAATGTTTTTGTGCAAGTGCATGGAACTGCCGTGTTACATGGAACTACTCTATTTTGTGATATTTTTTTCCTATGATGAGACAACACTTGTTCATGCTTCATAGTTTGTAGCTCGCGCATTCTTTCGGGGGGAGGGGGAATCGTGTGACGTATGAAGCGATGGTTGGTAGAGGCAGAGAAGGAAGAAGTCAGAGATGAAATAAACATGGCGTATGAGCCAGGCCACGTCGCCCATTCATCATAGCGTCATATATATATATATATATATATATATATATATAATATATATATATATATATATATATATATATATATATATATATATATATATATATCATTTTAGGCCCACCATTACCTCTGTCTCAAATCGCATCTGATGGCCTGCATCGCTCCCTGCTCAGATATACTTCTTTTTCGATTTTCGGCTTTTCTTTCTATACTTTTTTTCAGCCCAAAGTTACGTTTTCTTTGAAAAACCATTAGCCTTTTAGTTAAGATCCTGCCGCCCGGTTCTTGGCTGATCCCCCTTTGTGGGTGTGCGCCAGAGTGTCAAGGATCATCATCATCATCATCATCATCATCTGGACTGTAGCACCTTAATGCGCTGCTCGTCAAGGAAGAAGATGTTGGTATTTGGGCCGCGCGGCGTGTGCAGCGCGATAATTAAAAAAATCAGTTCGAAAACTGAACGCTGTCAGGGCTGGATCTTTCCCGTGTTAGCTCCGACAGTTAATGGTGACCCGATAAAGAACACACAGTCCCGATCATCCCGCATGGATCCCGCCGGCTCTGCCATCAATCCTACCGGTCCTGACGCCCAAGAAGACGCCAGACCTAGCGGTGCTGCAGTCGCTGCTATTCAACATGTCAACCTGCCACCATTTTGGCCCAACAGCCCCAGCACATGGTTTCTGCAGGTCGAGGCGCACTTCCGTCTACGGCAAATCACCAGCCAACAGACCAGGCACTGGCATCTCGTATCCTGCTTACCTCCGGACGTAGCCGACGACTTAGCTGATATTTTAGCGTCGCCACACCCGGGCCATCTCTTTGACACAGTGAAGGCAACTATCATTTCCCGCAAGTCTGAGTCCGAACACAGCAGTCTCCAACAGCTCATCGCGGCTACAGAGCTCGGTGACCATCGCGCATCACAGCTCCTGCGACGCATGCGCCAGCTCCTTGGCGGCCCCTCCACCCCTCAAGAGGAGAAGCTGTTACGTGAGTTGTTCCTCCAGCGCTTACCGCAGAGCATGGTCCTGGTCCTCGTAGCTGCAGATGTCCCAATAGACACACTCGCTTAAATGACTGACCGAGTGGCGGACTACTCGCGGGCACATAGCCTCAACGCCGTTACCACACCGCCACCGGCCACCACTGCAGACACGGCGCTCGCGAGCATCGAGAACCGTTTGGACGCCCTTGTCAGGCGCCTCGATGACTTTGTACGTGCGCATCGTCAACCGTCATCCAGGTTCCAGATACACAGTCGCTCCTCGACGCCCCCACGTTCTCCGGAACTTCGGCCACCCGACGCGCCGCGGGACGTTTCATCCTCAACTGTGTGCTGGTACCACCGCCGATTCGGTGCCTCTGCTCGCAAGTGCACTCGCCCGTGCTCCTGGTCGGGAAATGCGACGACTGGCCACTGACGGCGGCAAGTGGTACTGGTCAAAAGTCATGCCACCTTTTCTATGTTTCTGATAAGATCACTGGCGCTTGCTTCCTAGTCGACACAGGAGCCCAGGTTAGCGTCATTCCGGCCTCATGTGCAGGTCAACGTCGCAACGAACAGACCTGTCCACTCCAAGCGATCAACAATTCCGCCATTCGCACATACGGCCCACGCTCTTTTACACTTGACCTTGGACTACGCCGTACGTTCCGTTGGATTTTTATCCTCGCTGACGTCTCGCAAGCTGTTCTTGGAGCTGACTTCCTCAGTTTTTTCAACCTTGCTGTGGACATGCATGCTCATCGCCTCATTGATCTCAACACCCGCCTCTCCATCAACGGAGTACTCTGTACTTCCTCGCCAACGGGACTGCGAGCTCTCACACCTGTTTCGCCGTATGCAAAAATACTCGACGACTTTCCCAGCATCACGAAGCAGCACACAAGAGAGTCACCGGTGAAGCATTTCATCACTCACCACATTGTGACCACTGGACGTCCCGTTTTTACACGACCCCGTCGACTATTTGGAGAACGCCTCGCCATCGCCCGCCGTGAGTTTGAGCACATGCTTGAACTCGGCATTGTGCGGCCTTCCTCCAGCAAGTGGGCGTCGCCACTCCACATGGTGCCAAAGAAAGATCCTGGCGACTGGAGACCATATGGGGATTACCGCGCTTTCAATGCCCACACCTTACCAGACCGCTATCCACTTCCTCACATACAGGATTTCACATCAAATTTGGCTGGGTGCACAATCTTCTCTAAGATTGACTTAGTGAAGGCTTACCATCAGATTCCCGTAGAACCCGCCGACATTCCGAAGACGGCCATCACCACCCCATTTGGTCTGTTTCAATATGTGCGGATGCCTTTTGGATTGAGCAACTCTGCACAGACCTTTCAGCGCACTATCAACGAGGTCACGCGAGGTCTCGATTTCGTATTTGCCTACCTTGATGACCTCCTTGTAGCAAACTCATCCGGCCCTGAGCATGAAGCCCACTTGCGCACCCTGTTCCACCTCCTGGATGATTACGGCTTCGTAATTATTCCCAATAATTGCCTCTTCGGCGTCGCTACAATAGAGTTCCTAGGCCACCTTGTCGCTCCGAAAGGTATCCAACCACTCGCCAGCAAAGTGAAGGCTATTCAAGACTTTCCACCCCTGACTTCACTGAAGAGACTCCGAGAATTTCTGGGCCTACTAAACTTCCATCGCCGCTTTCTTCCAAAGTGCGCCACATTCCTAAAGCCCTTGACCGACCTAATGGCTAAAACGAAAGACCCGGCTGTGCCATCGAAGTGGCCCGAGGACGCTGCATCTGCCATCGACACTGCCAAGAAGGCTCTTGCAGACGCTACCATGCTCATACATCCCGTCCTTGATGCCCCAATTCGTCTCATCACCGATGCATCAAGCGTGGCAGTTGGCGCTGTTCTCGAGCAGAACGTATTCGGTTGGCAGCCTCTTGGGTTTTTCTCGCAAAAACCGAAGCCACCAGAGACAAAATACAGTACATTTGCCCGAGAACTCCTCACGGTATACCTCGCCATCAAACATTTTCGTCATTTATTGGAGGGCCGGGACTTTTACGTCATTACAGACCACAAGCCCCTGACGTTTGCCTTCCATCGCAATCACAGCAATTATACTGCACGGGAGATCCATCAACTATGCTTTATTTCCGAGTTCACTGTGGATCTCAGACACGTACATGGGCCGGAAAATGCTGCTGCTGATGCACTATCGCGCATCGATGCCTTGTCTACCCAGCCACCACTAGACATGGAAGAGCTAGCAGCTACCCAAAGCAACGATCCTGAGCTGCATTGTCTTCGCTCTTCATCCACGTCTCTATCGTTCACGGAGTGGCCGATTCCATTTTCTACCTCATTAATAACGTGCGAAACGTCTACTGGTGTCCCTCGGCCCTTCGTGCCATCAGCTTTTCGTCGTGCAATTTTTGATCAATTGCACAACATGAGCCATCCTGGTATTCGTGCGACCCAGAAGCTAGTCACATCTCGTTTCCTTTGGCCAAGCATCAATGCTGATGTCCGACGCTGGGTGCGAACCTGCCTTGAGTGCCAGCGCGTTAAAGTTCACCGTCACACTGTCATGGCAACATCCCCGTTTCGGCCTCCAGACGCAAGGTTTTCTCACGTCCATCTCGACATCGTTGGTCCTCTTCGTCATCCCGTCATCGCAAGGAGCCTGTTACCTGCTGACATGTGTAGATCGCTTCACTAGATGGCCAGAAGCGTTTCCCATTTCCGACATTACAGCACCAACAATTGCCAAGGCTTCCACAAACGGCTGGGTGTCGCGCTTTGGTTGTCCTTCTGTCGTCACCACTGATCGCGATCGTCAGTTTCAATCGGCCCTTTTCACCACACTTGCCAATATCCTGGGCATTCGACACATCCACACAACTGTCTACCATCCTTCTGCGAATGGCATGGTCGAACGGCTTCATCGACAACTGAAAGCTGCCCTCACTGCTCACCAGCCAAGGGAACGTTGGCTCGACCACCTCCCCTTTGTACTTTTGGGCATCCGATCAGCATTGAAAGTGGATCTCGGCTGCTCATCAGCAGAACTAGTCTATGGCGTTTCCCTGCGTCTTCCAGGAGAATTCTTCGAGCCATCATCGCCACCTTCCACTCACGATGCCTCCACGTACATTCGAGAGCTGCGCACCACGTTTCGGGACCTTGCTCCTGTGATTCCTGCCGACCGACACCCCCAGTCTGTCTTCGTCAGTCAAGATCTGCATGACTGCAGTCACGTCTTCGTTCGGCGTGACCAAACACGGCCACTACTAACACCAGCCTATGATGGCCCATTCCGCGTACTCCATCGTACACCTAAGACGTTCACGATGGACATCAATGGCCGTGAAGATGTCGTGGCTGCTGATCGACTGAAACCTGCGTATATCGCCGCTCTCGCGGCCACGGGGTTTCAATCTAAAGTCTGGATGCCAACATCAAAGCATGTCCACTGGGCGACTCCTCTGGTGATTCCTACGGCTCTCGCTCTACGGGGGGGAGCCCTGTAGCGCCTCAATGCGCTGCTCGTCAAGGAAGAAGAAGTTGGCATTTCGGCCGCGCGGCGTGTGCAGCGCGATAATAGAAAAATCAGTTCGAAAACTGAACGCTGTCAGGGCTGGATTTCCCGTGTTAGCTCCGACAGGACCACGACGTGTCTCCATTTTGTAGCGTCACACAAGTCGACAGGATTGACCTCATCAACGTGCCATGGCTAAGCCACAGCCTCCGCTCAACAAACAGAAGTTCAAGGGAACACCAGAAGACGTCCTCATCGACAAGTGGCTTCTTCTTTTTGACATGAAGGCAGCCGAGGCGTCGTGGACTCACCACGATTGGGTCAGTCACTTCAGCGAATTCATTGAAGGGGAAGCGTTCAAGTGGTACCTGACAGAGATTTTCGGCAACGGCGAGACAACGTGGGACGATATCAAGCGTGACATGCAAGCCCATTTTGCTACGACTGACGGAGATGCCTTCCGTCTCTTCATTCACTACCTACTGAAAGGAGGGCAGACCATCGAGGACTATTACGACGAGAAAAAGCGACTGGGTTCCTTGGCTGACCTGAAAGAGTGCCAGATCATTTCTGGACTGACTGATGGCGTTCCGCCTGATGTGGCACTGGCGCTCACCGGACTGTCTTTCAACTCGTCATTAGAGTGGCTCACCGATGCTCAACGGGTCGAGACATCTTTAAAACGGGTGAGAGGAGTTTCCTTTACTCGTAACGCTAGTACCGCATCAAGAGCTCAACGTCTCTTCAGCGGACCGCAGCGACCGACAATAACTCCTCAACCGCGTGCCCCGCAAACCGAATGTTGATACTGCTCAGCTGCTGGTTTCCCACGACAGTTTCACTGGCACAACGAATGTCCGCGCCGCGGCAATGTGTCCGCTATTCATACTGAACGGGGAATCGAGGGGGGCGACCCAGAGTTTCAATAATACACTTCAGTGCTCTGATCAACGGAAAGCCAGTAAATGCAATTTTTGATACAGGAGCAACAATTACTTGTATCAGCGAGGATGTGTACAAACAGCTAAAACTTCAGTTGATGAGAGACTCCAGCATCATGGTCCAGCAAGTTGCATCAAGCATTCGAACTTTGGGTCGCGTAAACATTCAGTTACATATTGAGAACGTCATAAAGAAAGTTTATGCACATGGGCTTCGAGGCATGAGAACGCAATCATTTCTTGGCTTAGACAGCGCTTCATACTTCAATCTTTCTGTAAATCTGGAAAGCAAGTCAGTGACACAAGCACGTGAGAATATGAACCTTCCGCATAACAATGAAAAGAAAACCATTCAAGCCCCGCTGATGCGAACTCTGACTTCAAAAAACTTATCAGAGCACAAGTCTGTGGCGCTCGACTCTCTTTTAAGCAAGTATGACGAGATATTTTCGAAATCTCAGACAGATATTGGGTGCGTCACTACTGAGAAACATAGGATCGCACTTACCAATGCTGTCCCTATTTGTCGAGCACCATACCGATGTTCACAGGCAGACAAAGTGGAGATCAACAAACAAGCTAACGCTCTGCTCAAGCAATACCGATGTTCACAGGCAGACAAAGTGGAGATCAACAAACAAGCTAACGCTCTGCTCAAGCAAAATATTGTGAGGCCTTCATTATCGCCCTACGCCGCACCTGTCATTTTAGCAGAAAAGAAAGGTGAAGGACGCACTCGTCTATGTATTGACTACCGGAAACTCAATGCCATAACGGTACCCGACTTTCAACCAATTCAACGTATAGATGATATTCTTGACCACTTGGGAAAGGTGGAGTTTTTCACTACGTTGGACGTAACGTCGGGATATTGGCATGTCCTAAGGCATCCTGACGATGTTCCGAAAACTACATTTGTCACGCCTGATGGTCATTTTGAGTGGTTGGTAATGCCGTTTGGGCTGAAGAACGCTCCAGCTACATTTGAAAGAGCCATAAAATCAATAATAGCGAAACATCCGCTCACCAATGTTAATAATTACTTTGACGATGTGGTCGTATACTCAGAGACATTTATTGATCATATATGACACCTTGAGGTCCTATTGAAAGCTCTCAAAACTGAGAACATAAATCTCAAACGAAAAAATTGCCAATTTAAACGCTGCAGCATTGAATACCTGGGCCACAAAATTTCACCAGGAACAGTGACACCTGAGCAAAGTAATGTGGCTGCCATACTCAAATTTCCGACACCAAAACGAGAAAAAGATCTCCAGCATTTTCTGGGCACTGTAAACACCTACCGTCAGTACATCCCACACTTCAGCGATATCGCTCTTCCACTCACAAAACTACTCCACAAAGGCAGCAAGTGGGTGTGGACAGAAGCATGAGAGCAAGCCTTTTGTGAACTGAAGGAGCGGATAACTGAAGAACCGGTGCTTCGCATATACGACCCTTCGAGACCATGTACTGTGTACTGTGACGCATCTGGCGAAGGCATCGGTGCAGTGCTGAAACAACCTGATGACAAAAAGAAAGAACATCCTGTTGCTTACTATTCCCGAAAATTACTTAAGCACGAGGTGAACTATGCTAATAAAGAAAGAGAATGCCTTGCCATTGTAGATGCCATTGATAAATGGCATTGCTACCTTTATGGAAAGTCATTCACTGTTGTAACAGATCACTCTGCACTCCAGTGGCTGAAGAGTGTTAAAAATTCTCAAGGTCGTCTCTTCCGGTGGTCTTTGAAACTGTCAATGTATGATGTGAACATCAAACATCAAAAGGGTGCAAGTAATGTCGAAGCAGATGCGCTCTCCAGAGCCCCAATAGTTAATCTTCTATCACACGACGACCTTCAGCGATGCAACGATGAGCGTCCAAAAGGAACGCACTTCTTGAAAAATAACATCATCGTCGTTAAAAGAAAAGGACTAGGGAAAATATACGTGCCCCATGAACTACGCCCAACCATTCTGAAGAATGCACATCAACATTTTGGGCATGTCGGAATGAAGAAGACGCTATCACTCCTGTCTCCACAATATTATTGGCCGCATGTAGTAACCGATGTTTCTACTTACATTCGGCATAGCGATACATGCCAGAGATGCAAGAAGACGAAAACAAAAAAAGTTTGGGACGCTTGAATCACTGCCTCCAGCTGAAGAGCCTTTCGACATCTTTGCAATAGACACCATTGGGGGATTTCCTGGATATGGCTCGTCAATAAGGTTTATACACTTGGTTATTGATCATGCGACTGGCTACGTATGGGCGTTTGCTCATAAAAGTGAGAACAGCGACGCCTACATTTCATGCGTAAAAACAATTTTTTTCTTCTGGAAAACCACGGAAGCTCCTTTCATATCGTGGAACAGGATTTACCGCAGGAAAATTCAAGCAGTTTTTAAAACATAATCGTATACACCAACTATTCAACTCATCTCATCATCCAAAATGCAACGGCATGAACGAGCGTACAAACCAGACTATCGTAACGAGACCTAAATGTAAGATTAATGACGAACCATAGAAGTCTTGGACTAAGCTGCTTCCGGAGGTAATTAACGAATACAACAGAACCCCCACGAAGTGACCGGCTACGCCCCTTCCTTCCTGATGTATGGAATTCATTCTTATCCTACTGTACTCGAACAACGAGAAGAAACTGTCGAAGAAGCGCGAAAAACTGCAGTTACCAATTCTATCGCCTACCACAATAAGAACAAAGTCATTTATGATAGAAAATTTCTTCCGATTGAGTTCCAAGTCGGTGACTTTGTTCTTTACGAGACACCATGGCATCCCAACAACGGCAAACTGACTTCCGTCATGGAAGGACCCTACAAGGACTCTCTTTTGCACGACCACCTAACTCCTCTAAAACTTTACATTAACGTTCTTAACTACTGCCTCAGACGTTATGTTCAACTATCTTATACTCCTGCCGCTACAGAAGGTCATATTGAAGGCATCGAGCAATTACACGTTTGCCCGATTTTTGATAATTTTAGACACATTTCATAAAACACCTACGTTATGCCTGTGCCACTGGTTTTGAGATGTATGAAGAAGTTGGAGGAGGAGAAACGAAAAGCAGGAAGGTCAAGCGACACGTGTCCGTTTTCGTATCCTACACTGAGGTAAAGGAGTAAGGAATGAAAAAAAGAGATATAAAGGGAAGGGAACATAAAAAAGTACTGCTGAACTTCAACCCGACACGTGTGTATAATTGTAGTTGATTCAGAACTTCCGGAGTATTACTTTCTACTGCGGATTGGTGGTTCATGGTTCCCACTGAAGGCTTGCAAGCACTGGACGTAAGACATCGAGTACCCTTATACGGCATAAGCGTGTGGTGACTTCAGCTGTCGACGAACACGCGAAGTGCCTTTAAAAGTGATTGATGAAGTATCAGGATTTAATTGTATTCTTCTGGCAAATGGTCAGTGGAAGACTCAGGGTTCCCTCTTTGAGAGGTGCCCCGTGAATCCACGTGTCACTGCGACTTCGGCAACGGACGCCAAGCTGCATCAGTTGTGTCCATGCTGTTCTCTTTTTGTACCGACACTCACTGATCTATGTGGCTGCGGCTTTAGTAATGTAGGCCAAGTGGAACACGCAGAAACCATGCTTTACATCGCATTCTTCTTCGTACCAGCCGAGTACACTGCGGGAGAAAACGGGGGTTGGGGGTGTAGCAGGGCGTCGAAAGGCGCTGTGGATGCAGCATTAGTTTCTTGGCACCGCTTTCGGGTGGTTGTGGCGGCCTCGCAATGCGATATATGGTGTCTCGCCATCTGTCTCAATAACAACCATCTTTTTTTTCCTTGCTTGCAGGCTTGCTTGTGGTCTTGGAGGCCATAATAAACTCGGAAGAAATGTACTGCTGTACCAAAAGATGACAGCACTCCTCAGACAGGCTCACCTAAATAAAAAGGAGCCGCGTAATTTTGAAAACGGCGCACTTGCTGATATGCCAGCAGTTGGTTGTTAGTTATCTTAGAGGCCTCAATGAACACGAAAAAAAATTGTACAGTGCGAAAATATGGCAGCACCGGTCAGGCGGGCTTGTTTGTGCCCTTGGAGGCCATGATACACTCAGAAAACCTGTTCTGCTGTACGAAAAGATGGCAGCATTTCTCAGGCTGGTTCGCTTGAAAGGGAAAGGAGCAGCGTTATTTTGAAAACAGTGCACTCGCTGATTTTCCGGCATTTGGGTTATAGTTGTTTTGAAGGCTTCAGCAAGCTCGAAAAAAAAAACAAAAAACTTGTTTGCAGTGCAAAAAAATTACAGCACTCCGAAGGTGTGCTTTAGTGGTCTGGGAGACCCTAACAGACTCAGATGAATCGTTTTACTGCGCAAGAACATAGTAGCACTCTTCAAGCGGGCTTGATTGTGATCTTGGAGGCCATAGCCGACTTGAAAGAATCTTTTTTCATTGCAAAAATGTGGCAGCACTCTTCAGGCACGCTTGTTTGTGGTCTTGGAAGCCATAACAAACTTTGAAGAACTTTTTTGCTTTGTCAAAAGATGGCAGCACACCACAGGCAGGCTTGTTTGAAAAGGAAAGAAGCAGAGTTATCTCGAAAACGGCGCGCTCACTGATAAGCCAGCAGTATGGTGGTAGCTGTCTTGGAGGCCTCTGCTTACTCGAAAAAAAGAAAACTTTTTTTACAGTGCCAGAAGATGACTTCACTTCTTAGGTGGGTTTGCTTGTGGTCTTGGAGGCCATACAAAACTCGGAAGAACTGTTCTGCTGTGCCAAAAGATGGCAGCACACACCCGGCAGGCCCGTTCGAAAGAAAAAAAAAAAGAGTAATGTTATCTCAAAAACGGCGCAATTGTTGATCTGCCAGCAGTTGGGTGCTAGCTGTCTTGGAGGCCTTAGCGCACTCGGAAAAACTTTTTTACAGTGTGAAAAGGTGACAGCATTCCTCAGGCGGGCTTGTGTGTGGTCTTGGAGGCCATAAAAAATTTAGAAAAACTGTTCTGCTCTGCCAAAAGATGGTAGCGGTCCTTATGCCGGCTCGTTCGAAAGGTAAAGGAGCAGCGCTATCTCAAAAACAGCGCAATCGCTAATCTGCCGGAAGTTTGGTGATAGTTGTCTTGGAGGCCTCAGGGCACTCGAAAAAAACTTTTTCACAGTGCGAAAAGATGGCAGCGCTCTTCAGGTGTGCATGTTTGTAGTCTTGAAGGCCATAGTAGACTCGGAAGAATCATTTTACTTGGATAGAAGTTAGCCGAACTCGTTAAACGGGATTGTCTGTGGTCTTGTAGGCCATAAAAACTCGGGAGAACTGTTTTTAGTGAGCTTCATAGGGTCCTTGCAATTAAACACTTGAGCACTTTGGCCTGACAACTGTCCACAAAATGGTATTCAGCGCAACCAGGTCATACTCGCTTGCCTTCGCACATGCTTCCTACATGACCTAGCTTCATACAGTTGTGACACTCATTGGCTTCGCCACAAAACGTCTTACGGGGTGTCGGAAGTGGGCCGCCTTTACGTGCGAAGGCAGGTGAAATGCCTCTAAAATCTATTTTCACGCAACGTGAGGTACCCGAACGAGCCACTTTGGCGACAACGCTAGCTTTATTAGCTGGCTTGACCAGACCACTAAAGTCGGAGCTGGAAATTGCAACGTCGACTTCGTAGATGGCGTTAGTGACGACGTTGGAGCACATCGAGATGTAGGAACGGGCGTTGACTCCATTCATCTATTTGACTTTGCGTATTATGTTTAGTGCGGCAACATGCGAAAAATCAATCGCCCAGACATTCTTACGCGGGTCATTTCTAACGTCGATGATTTCATCTGGCACCAGCTCCTCGAGTAGCACTGAAACGAATTGCCTGTTGAGGCCCTTCGCGTTCCCGACAAGCTCAGCATGGAATGAAAATGACGGTGTTGGCCTCAGCCCTTCCTGGCGCTCGTTCGTTCTATGTGCTTAGGGATGAACAGGTCCTGGTGTCACGTCTCTTCGTCTCTTGGCTCGTAATGAGTTCGGAGTCGTCGTCAGATGGGCCCTCGGCTTTCAGTGAGGAGATATTAGTGTCCTCGCCGTCGCAGTTAAAGCCAGTGCGCTGCCTGTACGTGGGCGCCATGCATGCTACCGGACCTGGCATATATTCTAACTGGTCCTTGTTGATCGCCGATGAACGCAGCTGTATATTTAACGAGGTGCGCATGTTATCGTGCAATAAAAGGTGAGAGACACTCGAACAGCGTTCCACTAGGCACCAAGTATCATTATGGCTATGCGATGCTTCTGGCTAACGAGGGGCTTTTGACGAACTTAGTGAAATCTGAGAGTACTACCAGTTAATGAACAGATTCAGTTTACCCTCTGCAATACCTCTGCTACCACAGCCTATCTTAGGAAACGAATGGCAGGCAGCGTCCGCAGAGCCTCTAGGGATTCCAGCCTAATTTATCGTACCACTGGTCAATCATCGACGGCAGTTGCAGACTTCACCCTCATTTTGCGTGGCAGAAAGCAACATAAGGCTCCCCTGAAATTCTTTCATCACATTTTCGATAAACAAAATCGTGAGGAGAACTATGTGGATGGTTTCTGGAGAGTGTTAGGAAGACGAAAAGGAGTCCAATGTATTTTTTATCTGAAAAAAATTGTGAAGGTTGTGCGCTTGTCCACGATCACTTATGTTACAATGACACATAAAGGTGGGGGCTCTATTTTGCTTTCGTTCACTTAGGCCAAATAGCAGCTGTTCTTAGCTACCTTTGTGAGCTTTAACATCAGTTTTGAAAAAAAAAACTTCATCAGCTCTAATGCAGTAATTAGATAATATGAATCTTGTAATGAACAAAAATTTTAGTACCACGTAATATTTAAATTAATTTACTACTCCTGTGGCTGGGCTGAAAAAGCAACTTACTTTGCGCCAATATTACATAGGCTTTTTTTACAGTTTTCAATGCTTTTTCAAACTGGGTATTGAAAGTCATAGCAGACTGAAGACATAGAAGTGGTAGTCACTGCAGCTAATGCATCCCAATCTCACGAAGTTGTAACATGCCGTGGAGCAAAGTAAGCGAGTCTCCAAAAAAGTCAAAGCCGAAACGTAAGATTAATATTTTGAGAAAAATACTTTCAAAAAAGAAATAAATTAATCCTATAGGTCAGAGAACCCGACATCATGCTTGAATAGGAAGATTTTATTGCAATGATTACAAGTCACGATATCTTCCACTGGTACAACCTTTGAGGCCACGATCCTCTGCCTGTATATACGGGTTCGCCAGAGAACGGTTGTGCAGAGAGTTGTTATCAGCTATTAAGAGCTCCGCTGTCGAGGATCAAATGTCGGCTGTCCAAAGGGCTTAGGATGCGGTTCTTGGGCTTGGCCAGGCTATCTCAACGAGGAGTGAGCCGCTGCGCATTGAGTCCTGCTCTCCAGGACTAACGACAAAGTTTGGTATCTACCAATCATTAGTCTGTAATGCGAATGTTTCCCTTCCTATTCTACAATAATGACATCTAACCGACAATCATGTCAATGAAATTATAAAAAAAGGTATTAGAAATTATTTTAATTGTATATTGCATTGTGAACATTTACACAACAATTACATCTAATGACTTCCCCTATACTACCTTGGACAGATTGTCTGTTAGATATCACTATAATTGCGTCTAAAAAAAAGACGAGCTCCTAAGTATACACTTCCTGCCTTCATTCCTTTTTACTCTGTGGCAAGAAATTGAATCTCACCGTGGTAGCGCAGTCCAATGATGCAACGCTTGTCCAGTAGCAGCGTCAACGTAGTGGAGTACTTCATTCCACGCTTTCATTAGCCCACATACCATCTGTTCGAACATGATTTCGTCACAAATTCGAAAAAAAGCGCAAAGAAAGTTTCTGGAATGGAAATGAGCTTATCTGGACGTCACAATTTTTAACGATGTGCGTAATGGGCTGTGGGTGAGAAATGCTCTAAGATGTATTAATTTGTGAATGAAAACAACGAACCACCCGCCGAGGAACATGCATGAAGCTTCTCGTTGTCAACTTCGGATTAGATGCAGTGGAAGAACAAATGTCTGTGCATTTCACATACCAAAAAAGTAGTAATAACGAAGAAAAAACGAAATTCCGAACATATAAACGATATGAGAACAATAACAAGAGAATATATATATATATATATATATATATATATGACGCATTAACAAGGTGCTTCTAGGAGAAGCCGACGAAGACGAAGTGCGCGTGCATTAGAATAAACGCATGGGATGTGGACCACGACGTGTCTCCATTTTGTAGCATCACACAAGTCGACAGGATCGACCTCATCAACGTGCCATGGCTAAACCAAAGCCTCCGCTCAACATTCAGAAGTTCAAGGGAACACCAGAAGACGTCGCCATCCACAAGTGGCTTCTTCTTTTCGACATGAAGGCAGCCGAGGCGTCGTGGACTCACCGCGATTGGGTCAGTCACTTCAGCGAATACATTGAAGGGGAAGCGTTCAAGTGGTACCTGACAGAGATTTTCGGCAACGGCGAGACAACGTGGGACGATATCAAGCGTGACATGCAAGCCCACTTTGCTACGACTGACGGAGATGCCTTCCGTCTCTTCATTCACTACCGACAGAAAGGAGGGCAGACCATCAAGGACTACTACGACGAGAAAAAGCGACTGGGTTCCTTGGCTGACCTAAAAGAGTGCCACATCATTTCTGGACTGACTGATGGCGTTCCTCCTGATGTGGCTCTGGCGCTCGCCGGACTGTCTTTCAACACGTCATTAGAGTGGCTCACCGCTGCTCAACGGGTCGAGACATCTTTAAAACGGGTGAGAGGAGTTTCCTTTACTCGTAACTCTAGTACCGCATCAAGAGCTCAACGTCTCTTCAGCGGACCGCAGCAACCGGCGATAACTCCTCAACCGCGTGCCCCGCAAACCGAATGTAGATACTACTCAGCTGCTGGTTTCCCACGACAGTTTCACTGGCACAACAAATGTCCGCGCCGCGGCAATGTGTCTGCTATTGATACTGAACGGGGAAACGAGGAGGGCGACCCAGAGTTTTATTATTACACTTCAGTGCTGTCACCAACGGAAATCCAGTAAATGCAATTCTCGATACAGGAGCAACAATTACTTGTATCAGCGAGGATGTGTACAAACAGCTAAAACTTCAGTTGATGAGAGACTCCAGCATCATGGTCCAGCAAGTTGCATCAAGCATTCGAACTCTGGGTCGCGTAAACATTCAGTTACAAATTGGGAACGTCATAAAGAAAGTTTATGCACATGGGCTGCGAGGCATGAGAACGCAATAAATTCTTGGCCTAGACAGCGCTTCATACTTCATTCTTTCTGTAAATCTGGAAAGCAAGTCAGTGACACAAGCACGTGAGAATGTGAACCTTGCATAACAATGGAAAGAAAACCATTCAAGCCCCGCTGATGCGAACCCTGACTTCAGAAAACTTATCAGAGCACGAGCCTGTGGCGCTTGACTCTCTTTTAAGCAAGTATGACGAGATATTTTCAAAATCTCAGACAGATATTGGGTGCATCACTACTGAGAAACATAGGATCGCAATTACCAATGCTGTCCCTATTTGTCGAACACCATACCGATGTTCACAGGCAGACAAAGTGGAGATCAACAAACAAGTTAACGCTCTCCTCAAGCAAGGTGTTGTGAGGCCTTCATTATCGCCCTACGCCGCACCTGTCATTTTAGCAGAAAACAAAGGTGAAGGACGCACTCGTCTATGTATTGACTACCGGAAACTCAATGCCATAACGGTACCCGATTTTCAACCAATTCCACGTATAGATGATATTCTTGACCACTTGGGAATGGCGGAGTTTTTTCACTACGTTGGACGTAACGTCGGGATACTGGCATATCCAAATGCATCCTGACGATGTTCCAAAAACTGCATTTGTCACGACTGATGGTCATTTTGAATGGTTGGTAATGCCGTTTGGGTTTAAGAACGCTCCAGCTACATTTGAAACAGCCATGAAATCAATAATAGCGAAACATCAGCTCACCAATGTTATTAATTACTTTGATGATGTGGTCGTATACTCAGAGATATTCATTGATCATATACGACACCTTGAGGCGCTATTGAAAGCTCTCAAAACCAAGAACATAAAACTCAAACGAAAAAGTGCCGATTTGCACGCTGCAGCATTGAATACCTGGGCCACAATATTTCACAAGGAACAGTGACACCTAACCAAAGTAATGAGGCTGCCATAATCAAATTTCCGACACCAAAACGAGAAAAAGATCTCCAGCATTTTCTGGGCACTGTAAACACCTACCGTCAGTACATCCCCCACTTCAGTGATATCGCCCTTGCACTCACAAGACTAGTCCACAAAGGCAGCAAGTGGGTGTGGACAGAAGCATGAGAGCAAGCCTTTTGTGAACTGAAGGAGCGGATAACTGAAGAACCTGTGCTTCGCTTATACGACCCTTCGAGACCATGTACTGTGTACTGTGACACATCTGGCGAAGGCATCGGTGCAGTGCTGAAACAACCATATGACAAAGGCAAAGAACATCCTGTTGCTTACTATTTCCGCAAACTACTTAAGCACGAGGTGAACTATGCTATTACAGAAAGAGAATGTCTTGGCATTGTAGATGCCATTGATAAATGGCATTGCTACCTTCATGGAAAGTCGTTCACTGTTGTAACAGATCACTCTGCACTCCAGTGGCTGAAGAATGTTAAAAATCCTCAAGGTCGTCTCTTCCAGTGGTCTTTGAAACTGTCAGTGTATGATGTGAACATCAAACATCAAAAGGTTGCAAGTAATGTCGAAGCAGATGCGCTCTCCAGAGCCCCAATAGTTAATCTTCTATCACACGACGACCTTCAGCGATGCAACAATGAGCGTCCAAAAGGAACGCACTTATTGAAAAACAACATCATCATCGTTAAAAGAAAAGGACTAGGGAAAATATACGTGCCCCGTGAACTACGCCCAACCAATTTGAAGAATGCACATCAACATTTTGGGCATGTCGGAGTGAAAAAGACGCTATCACTCCTGTCTCCGCAACATTATTGGCCGCATATGGTAACCGATGTTTCCACTTACATTCGGCATAGTGATACATGCCAGAGATGCAAGAAGACGAAAACAAAAAAGTTTGGGACGCTTGAATTAATGCCTCCAGCTGAAAAGCCTTTCGACATCTTTGGGGGGATTGTCTGGATATGGCTCGTCAAAAAGGTTTATACACTTGGTTATTGATCATGCGACTGGCTACGTATGGGCGTTTGCTCATAAAAGTGAGAACAGCGACGCCTACATTTCATGCTTAAAACAATTTTTTTCTTCTGGAAAACCACGGAAGCTCCTTTCAGATCGTGGAACAGGATTTACCGCAGGAAAATTCAAGCAGTTTTTAAAACATAATCGTTTACACCAACTATTCATCTCATCTCATCATCCAAAATGCAACGGCATGAACGAGCGGACAAACCAGACTATCGTAACGAGACTTAAATGTAAGATCAATGACGAACCACAGAATTCTTGGACTAAGCTGCTTCCGGAGGTAATTGACGAATACAACAGAACACCCCACGAAGTGACCGGCTACGCACCTTCCTTCCTGATGTATGGAATTCCATCTTATCCTACTGTACTGGAACAACGAGAAGAAACTGTCGAAGAAGCGCGAAAAACTGCAGTTACCAATTCTATCACCTACCACAATAAGAACAAAGTCATTTGTGATAGAAAACTTCTTTCGTTTGAGTTCCAAGTCGGTGACTTTGTCCTTTACGAGACACCATGGCATCCCAACAACGACAAACTGAGTTCTGTCATGGAAGGACCCTACAAGGGCTCTATTTTGCACGACCATCTAACTCCTCTAACTAAAACTTTAAATTAATGTTCTTAACTACTGCCTCAGACGTTATCTTCAATTATCCCATACTCCTGCCGCTACCGAAGGTCATCTTGAAGGCATCGAGCAATTTCCACGTTTACCCGAATTTTGATAATTTTGGACATATTTCATGAAACACCTACTTTATGTTTTTGCCACTGGATTTGAGATGTATGAAGAAGTTGGAGGAGGGTAAACGAAAAGCAGGAAGGTCAAGCGACGCGTGCCCGTTTTCGTATCCTACACTGAGGTAAAGGAGTAAGGAATGAAAAAAAAGAGATATAGAGGGAAGGGAACATAAAAAAGTACTTCTGAACTTCAACTAGACATGTGTGTTTAATTGTAGTTGATTCAGAACTTCCGGCATATCACTTTCCACTGCAGATCGGTGGTTCATGGTGCCCACTGAAGGCTTGCAAGCACTGGACGTAAAACATCGAGCACCCTATCTACGGCCTCAGCGTGTGGTGACTTCAGCTGCCGATAAACACTCGAAGTGCCTCTAAAAGTGATTGATGAAGTATCAGAATTCAATTGTCTTTTTCTGGCAAATGGTCAGTGGAAGACTCAGGGTTCACTCATTGAGAGGTGCCCTGTGAGTCCACGTGTCATCTGTGACTTCGGCAATGGACGCCAAGCTGCATCAGTTGTGTCCATGCTGTTCTCTTTTTGTACGGACACTCACTGATCTATGTGGCTGCGGCTTTAGTAATGTAGGCCAAGCGGAACACGCAGAAACTATGCTTTCGTCGCATTCTTCTACGTACCAGCCGAGTACACTGCGGGGAAAAAAAAAAGGGGGGGGGGGTGTAGTAGGGCATCGAAAGGCGCTGCGGATGCAGCATTAGTTTCTTGGCACTGCTTTTGGGCGGTGTTGGCGGCCTCGCAATGCGATATATGGTGTCTCGCCATCTGTCTCAATAACAACCATCTTTCGTTTCCTAGCTTGCGGGCTTGCTTGTGGTCTTGGAGGCCATAATAAACTCGGAAGAAATGTACTGCTCTCGCAAAAAATGACAGCGCTCCGCAGACAGGGTCAATTAAATAGAAAGGAGCCGCGTTATTTTGAAAACGGCGCACTCTCTGATATGCCAGCAGTTGGTTGTTAGTTGTCTTAGAGGCCTCAACGAACACGAAAAAAAAAAAGATTTTTACAGTGCGAAAAGATGGCAGCACTGGTCAGGCGGGCTTGTTTGTGCCCTTGGAGGCCATGATACACTCAGAAAACTTGTTCTGCTGTACCAAAAGATAGCAGCATTTCTCAGGCTGGTTCGTTTGAAAGGGAAAGGAGCAGAGTTATTTAGAAAACAGCGCACTCGCTTATTTTTTGGCAGTTGGGTTATACTTGTTTTGGACGCCTCAGCAAACTCGAAAAAAAAAAAGAAAAAAACTTGTTTACAGTGCAAAAAAATCTCAGCGCTCCTAAGGCGTGCTTTAGTGGTCTTGGAGACCGTAACAGACTCAGATGAATCGTTTTACTGCGCAAGAACATAGTAGCACTCCTCAAGCGGGCTTGATTGTGGTCTTGGAGGCCATACCCGATTTGAAAGAGTCTTTTTTCATTGCGAAAAGGTGGCAGCACTCTTCAGGCACGCTAGTTTGCAGTCTTGGAAACCATAACAAACTTTGAAGAACTTTTTTTTCTACGTCAAAAGATGGCAGAACACTTCAGGCTGGCTCGTTTGAAAAGGAAAGAAGCAGAGTTATCTCGAGAACGGCGCGCTCACTGATCAGCCGGCAGTAGGGTGGTAGCTGTTTGGGAGGCCTCTGCTTACTCGAAAAAAAGAAAACTTTTTTTACAGTGCCAGAAAATGACTGCACTTCTTAGGGGGACGTGCTTGTTGTCTTGGAGGCCATACAAAACTCGGAAGAGCTGTTTTGCTGTGCCAAAAGATGGCAGCACACACCAGGCAGGCCCGTTTGAAAGAAAAAAAAAGTAATGTCTCAAAAACGACGCAATCGCTGATCTGCCAGCAGTTGGGTGCTAGCTGTCTTGGACGCCTTAGCGCACTCGGAAAAACCTTTTTACAGTGTGAAAAGATGACAGCATTCCTCAGGCGGGCTTGTGTGTGGTCTTGGAGGCCATACAAAATTCGGAAAACTGTTCTGCTCTGCCAAAAGATGGTAGCACTCCTTATGCAGGCTCGTTCGAAAGGAAAAAGAGCAGCGCTATCTCAAAAACAGCGCAATCGCTAATCTGCCGGAAGTTTGGTGATAGTTGTCTTGGAGGCCTCAACGCACTCGAAAAAAACCTTTTCACAGTGTGAAAAGATGGCAGCACTCTTCAGGTGTTCATGTGTGTAGTCTTGGAGGCCATAGTAGACTCGGAAGAATCATTTTACTGGGAAAGAAGTTAGCCGCACTCGTTAAACGGGCTTGCCTGTGGTCTTGGAGGCCATAAAACTCGGGAGAACTGTTTTTAGTGAACTTCATAGGGTCCTTGGAATTGAACACTTGAGCACTTTGGCCTGGCAACTGTCCACAATATGGTATTCAGCGCAACCAGGCCATACTCGCTTGCCTTCGCACATGCTTCCTACATGACCTAGCTTCATACAGTTGTGACACTGCATTGGCTTCGCCACAAAACGTCTTACGGGGTGTCGGAAGTGGGCCGCCTATACGCGCGAAGGCAGAGAGTTGCCTCTAAATTCTATTTTTAAGAAACGTTAGGTACCCAAACAAGCAACTTTGGCGACAACGCTAGCTTTATTAGCTGGCTTGACCAGACCACTAAAGTCGGAGCTGGAAATTGCAACGTCAACTTCGTACATGGCGTTAGTGACGACGTTGGAGCACATCGAGATGTAGGAACGGGCGTTCACTCCATTCATCTATTTGACTTTGCGTATTATGTTTAGTGCGGCAACATGCGAAAAATCAATCGCCCTGACATTCTTACGCGGGTCATTTCTAACGTCGATGATTTCATCTGGCACCAGCTCCTCGAGTAGCACTGAAACAGATTGATTTTTGAGGCCCTACGCGTCCCCGTTGAGCTCAGCATGAAATGAAAATGGTGGTGTTGGCCTCAGCCCTTCTTGACACTCGTTCGTTCGATGTGCTTAGGGGTGAACAGGCCCTGGTGTCATGTCTCTTAGTCTCTTGGCTCACCATGAGTTCGGAGACGTCGTCAGATGGCCCCTCGCCTTTCAGTGAGGAGATATTAGTGTCCTCGCCGTCGCAGTTAAAGCCTGTGCGCTGCCTGTACGCGCGCGCCACGCATGCTACCGGACCTGGCATATATTCTAACTGGTCCTCGTTGATCGCCGATTAACGCAGCTGTATATTTAACGAGGTGCGCATGTTATCGTGCAATAAAAGGTGAGAGACACTCGAACAGCGTTCCACTAGGCACCAAGTATCATTATGGCTATGCGATGCTTCTGGCTAACGAGGGGCTTTTGACGAACTTAGTGAAATCTGAGAGTACTACCAGTTAATGAACAGATTCAGTTTACCCTCTGCAATACCTCTGCTACCACAGCCTATCTTAGGAAACGAATGGCAGGCAGCGTCCGCAGAGCCTCTAGGGATTCCAGCCTAATTTATCGTACCACTGGTCAATCATCGACGGCAGTTGCAGACTTCACCCTCATTTTGCGTGGCAGAAAGCAACATAAGGCCACGCATGCTACCGGACCTGGCATATATTCTAACTGGTCCTCGTTGATCGCCGATGAACGCAGCTGTAGATTTAACGAGGTGCACTTGATATTGTACTATAAAAGGCGAGAGATACTTGAACAACGTAACTCTAGGCACCAAGTAACATTATGCCTGTGCAATACTTCTGACTGACAAGGAGGAGGAGGAAGAAACGAAAGGGAGAAGGCAGAGAGGTTAAGCAGACAGACTTCCGGTTGGCTAAGCTACACTGGGGGATTAGGGAAGGGGAAAAGAAAGACGAGAAAGAAGGAAGAGAGGGAAAAGAAAAAAAAGGGTGAGGAGGGGTTTTTGATGATCTTAGGGAAATCTGAGAGTACCACCAGTTAATGAACAGATTTAGTTGACCATCTGCAATACCTCTGCAGCCACAGTCGACCATTGGAAATGGTTGGCAGGCAGCGTCCGACGAGCCTCTGAGGACACCGGCTTGATTCATCGTGCCACTGCTCACTTATTGACAGCATTTGCAGACTTCACCATCATTTTGCGAGGCAGCATGCAACATAAGGCTCACCTGAAATTCTTTCATCACATTTTCGATAAACAAAGAACGTGTGGAGAACTATGTGGATGGTTTCTGGGGAGTGTTAGGAAGACGAAAAGGAGTACAATGTATTTTTTATCTGAACGAAATTGTGAAGGTTGTGCGCTTGTCGACGATCACTTATGTTACAATGACACATAAAGGTAGGGGCTCTATTTTGCTTTCATTCACTTAGGCCAAATAGCAGCTGTTCTTTGCTACCTTTGTGAGCTTTAACATCAGTTTAAAAAAAAACTTCATCGGCTGTAACAGTAATTAGATAATATGAATCTTGTAATGAACAAACATTTTTGTACCACGTAATATTTTAATCAATTTACTACTCCTATGGCCGGGCTGAAAAAGCAACTTACTTTGCGCCAATATCACATAGGCTTTTTTTTTTATAGTTTTCATTGCTTTTTCTAACTGGGTCTTGAAGGTCATAGCAGACTGAAAACATAGAAGTGGTAGTCACTGCAGCTAATGCATCCCAATCTCACGAAGTTGTAACATGCCGTGGAGCAAAGTAAGCGAGTCTCCAAAAAAGTCAAAGCAGAAACGTAAGATTAGTATTTTGAGAAAAATACTTTCAAAAAAGAAATAAATTAATCCCATAAGTCAGAGAACCCGACATCATGCTTGAATAGAAAGATGTTATTGCAATGATTACAAGTCACGATATCTTCCCCTGGTACAACATTTGAGACCACGATCCTCTGCCTGTATATACGGGTTCGCCAGAGAACGGTTGTGCAGAGAGTTGTTATCAGCTATCAAGAGCTCCGCTGTCGAGAATCAAATGTCGGCTGTCCAAAGGGCTTAGGATGCGGTGCTTGGGCTTGGCCTGGCTATCTCAAATGGGAGTGGCCTGCTGCGCATTGAGTCCTGCTCCTCAGGACTATCGACAAAGTTTGGTATCTACCATTCATTAGTCTGTAATGCGAATGTTTCCCCTCTTATTCTACAATAATGACATCTAGCCGACAATCATGTCAATAAAATTATAGAGAAAGGTATTAGAAATAATTTTAATGTAATTTGCATTGCAAACATTTACACTACAATTACTTCTGATGACTTCCCCTATATTTTCCTCGGACAGATTGTCTGTTAGATCCCATTATAATTGCGTCTAAAAAGAAAAAAAAAAGACAAGCCCTTAAGTATACACTTCCTTCCTTCATTACTTCTTACTATGTGGCAAGAAATTGAATCTCACCGTGTTAGCGCAGTCCGATGACTCTATGCTTGTCCAGTTGCAGCGTCAACGTAGTGGAGTACTTCATTCTACGTTTTCATTAGCCCACATACCATCTGTCCGAACATCATTTCGTCACAAGTTTGAAAAAAAGCGCAAAGAAAGTTTCTGGAATGCAAATGAGCCTATCTGAACGCCACAATTTTTAAGGATGTGCGTTGTGGGGTGTGGGTGAGAAACGCTGTATGATGTATTTTTTGTGAATGAAAACAACGAACCACCCGAGAAACATGCATGAACCTTCTCGTTGTCAACTTCGGGTTAGATGCAGTGGAAGAACAAATGTCTGTGCATTTCACGTACCAAAAAAGCGGTAATAAAAAAGAAAAAACAAAACTCCGAACTTATTAACGATATGCGAACAATAACAAGAGAAAAGCAAACAATGGCAACCATATATATATATATATATATATATATATATATATATATATATATATATATATATATATATATATATATATATATATATATATATATATATATATATATATATATTTATATATATATATATATATATATATCCAAGATGACGTTTGCAGTTCGCACTGAGAACGCACGGGTGACGTGCGGTGAGATAGAAGCACGATACCCTTTTGCCACACGTCATGATTGACATTAGTGTAAATTCGGTTATTTCTTCATGTGTGTTATATTTTCACTCAATCTTAACACAATACCCATTATTTTTCACGCTCTATAAGTATTATCTTTAGTATTTGTGGTCACGCACGATACAAGGACCAACAATTGAGGGCGGTACATGAAGGAACCAGAAAATTTCATTAAATAGACTGTTTTTTAACCATCGCCACATCTTACGGACTTGCGGTCTGCACAGTACAATATGGTCAAATTTATTATAACTTTTTTTCAGTTTTTTTTGAAGAGCGTTATATAAGTGTTCACGTGAGTAAAACTGCACACAAATGTAAGGTTAGCACGCGAGGAATTGATGGCTAGGATCGGCCTCGTGCAAAGACCGCGTGCCACTTGCCGCTTCTTTGGGGAACGCAGTGTTCACACACGCCGCTTTGTCTGTGAGTGGCGCTGGGTGACACACCAGGATTCACACGTGCATAAATACTCATCAGAGTAATAATAATACCGTCTGTGGTATAACGTCTCCAAATCACGATAAGAATATGAGAGACGCCCTAATGAAGGGCTCTGGAAATTTGAAGCAACTGGTGTTTCTTTACGTGCACCTAAATTTTTTACGCGGGCCTCAAACCATTTCGCCTACATCAAACATATATATGCAGCCACCACCGCTGCGATCCGAACCCACGGCCTTTAGCGTTAGCAGTCGAGTGTATTCAACGAAAAAGTGGATGGCAAAGCACCTTCTGTAGTGGCATAAGGTATAGCATAGGACACGTAATACGACAGCTGGGAGTACGAATCCCACCATCGGAAAGAGCAATATCGTATGCACTTTCATTTATTTCGAACTTGCATCCTAAATACTATAGTACTGTCAAATGAATCAATCGATTCCTTCATGCTTTCCATGAACTAATTGACCCTTTAGCTTCTTTAGTAACATTCGTTATAAAAAAAATACAGATAATACAGATACACCTCGTAGGGCTTAGCTTAAAATGTGACATGAGCGACTAAAAGCCCTTATGAAATCGATTTGCACAATGAATGGTGTTTGCCCGGTTTTGTGAAGTACTTACTCTTTCTACGGCATGCCCGCTTGCGCCTTTCAATTGAGGGTTAGTTCTCATAATGACATGCTAGTCTCATCGGAATCCGGTATTCTAAGGAATTGGACAGCTTCTTTCGCAGTTTTCACGCTTTGGAATAAACGGAGATGTTGTGAATGTGAAATATGTCTCTAAGCTCAGTCACCACACGTTTTTTTTTTTCAAAGTCTTCAAATATCACTATGTGTATTGAAATGTCTGTCCAGCTGTTGGACAGGGAAACCTTCGAGGTATACCTGAAATGCTGCGCCATTCTTAAACATCAGATTGCCGCATTAAACTGCCATACCTCACATCCCATTACCTGCAGCTTGACCAGCGCGTCATATTCGTCAAACCATCTTAGCCTGACATAGTAATTTTTGCTCACGCCAAGTTAAGGGGGTGATCACGAGAGCACCCTGACGTGAGCGGTGACATAAATAGATACATGAATATCTAGACAGAAACAGAGATAGGTGCCAAAAGTGCTTGCAGTACAAAAAAATGCTTCACACCTAAACACACGATATAATTATGCCGCTTGGAATAGGGGAGAGGATTCCGGAATGATTAGTAGTAGTGAGGTTATTTACCGTCTACCGACTATGCGCGCAGCAATACTTCCATTGCCCCCCCCCCCCCCCCCCCCCATCAAATGTTTCGCAGCCACAGCAAGAATTCAAACCCAGGCCAATGAACTTAGCAGACGCCCTTGATAAGCTGCCACAACAGTTTCTGCTCATACCTTGTGTACTCCTAAGGGCTTCATCCTGCTACCGCAGATACCTGTAGTAAGTTTTGTAATTTCCTCTCCATCACAAGTCGTTATATCGTCGTTACGGTAGCTGTCAGCAATATCGGAGTCAGACGGACAGCCGTTACGCCAAAAGAAAACGGGCAATATTGAAAACCTGCCAAGTATCCAATGAAAGTCAGATTTCAAGCTTACGAGAATAATATTACACTGTTAATAATGTCACCTGATTGCTGGGAGACAGTCATTCTGAAACAGTTCTCTCGTAAAAGTGGAGAAATTTTCTTGAACCATTATTAATATTTCTGGGAACGCAGACTTTTGCATGACTTGTTTGCAATTTTTTCAAGTCCCGTGTGTTCCAAAGAGCATAATCATTAATCGTCTTTGCACAGATAAAACATCAGCCTTAGCTCTTCTTCGCAATAAAACATTTTGTAGATAATAGCATGACTCTATATTTCTTGCCCAATTTAGGATCGTAGAGCTGCATCACTACACTCTAAAGAAAGAGCGATTAAAAAGGGTGTCTTTTTGTCCCACAACAATAACCGTCATCTATATTGCGTTCCATTCTTGCGCTATCGCCCCGCGCCCGGTATATTCCAGTCGCTATCGACATGCCCATTATCAGGGTTACATTGCATTCTCGATAGGAAAGTGGCCAGTGCCGAGTTTTCAAGAAAGCTAGCGCACGCAAGCTTGATGACGATTATTGTTGTGGGACAGAAACACACCCTTTTTACTCAATATTTTTTAAAGTCTAGCAATTGTCTAGCTACCGTACACCACTTTTTGATGTTTTTATTTTAAAAGCTCTTTCCTGACATTTTTTTTTTCTCCTGCCGCCTTTGTTTCAGGTGCGCTTGGACAAATTTAATCATCCAGATAAATTTTTGAATAAGCGGAAAAACCTTCAAGACGGTTAGTCAATTTATCTGGCTGAAGCAGCCTGAGGCAGACACTTCTGTTACAGTGGTGGAAAAAGCACTCAAATTTTCACATATCTTGCTTACAATGCGATTTTTTTGTATTGGCCTTGAAAAAAAAGCAGAATGCATTCCATTTTGCTGGGTAGGAGAAGAGCATAGTGTTTATTCGACTGTAATCATGTTTTTCTTCTGCTAGAAAAAGAGTTTGATATGAAAAATATCTGGCATTGTGAAAAAAGGGACCAAAACACGGTGCAAAATCAAGCAGGTCCGCCATTACAAACTAATGTACTTTCTTTGAAATGTTGGTTCAACACAATAGAGGGAAGCAGTGCGAAAGAGGAGAAACAATGTACAGCTGTATTCTGATTGTGTTGGATAGACATATAGATAGATAGATAGATAGATAGATAGATAGATAGATAGATAAATAGATAGATAGAAAGATGGATAGATAAATAGATAGATAGATAGATAGATAGATAGATAGAGAGATAGATAGATAGATAGATAGATAGATAGATAGATAGATAGATAGATAGATAGATAGATAGATAGATAGATACTAGGATGCTACCTTTCCTAATCACAAGTGAATAATGCTGCAAAAGAATATGTTCATTTCACGTAGACTGTGGAATCGCACCACACCAAGGTCTAATTTACAATTGTAAACGGATTGATCGACGTTTCGCGCCATGGACGGTAAGATGTTGGTTTCGTTCAGCTTCTGCAACCATTCTTTATAGATTGCGCAAGATCGACCTACACTCACTGTCACAACTGTTGAAAACGCGTTGTGGGAAATATTTTTGTTAATGATATAGTTAAAAACATGGTTGTGGTATTTATACCGAGGCCTTATTAGGTTGATTGATGATTGATTCGTAGGGTTTAACGTCCCAAAACCACCACATGATTATGAGAGACGCCGTAGTGGAGGGTGCCGGAAATTTCGACCACCTGGGGTTTTTTAACGTGCACCCAAATCTGAGTACACGTACCTACAACATTTACGCCTCCACTGGAAATGCAGCCGCCACAGCCGGGATTTGATCCCGCGACCTGCGGGTCAGCAGCCGAGTACCTTAGTCACCAGACTACCGTATCGGGGCGCCTTATTAGCTTTGTGCAAAACTTAATTCAAATAAAACGCTCGCTATTTTGCACGAGAGCCATTCTCTTTTTCTCGCAGGTATGAGGAAATCGAAGCGGATATTTTAGAATTTCGCCGTCGAAAAAAAATCGGTAATTGTAATGGCGTCGAAACCAAGGGCAACACTTATTTTTCATCGATTGCCCTCCCAGTTGAGCTAAGCAACGGCAAAGTTCGCAAAAGTTTTATTTGTCATGTGATGATTGTCATGAGCTGTAACAGTTAAACAGCGATATACCCGTTAAATTGACTGAATCAAGTTTATTTAAGGTAGTCTAGACTCACGATTTTTGCGAACGCTGTCCCAGGAAGCTAGCAAAAGGCAACTTTCTCTCTGTCGATCGTGTAAGCCAAAATGAGAAACACATTTTTACCGCAGTTCACATATAAGCTGATATAAAACGAAAATCACACTATCGCCCACTAAACAGAACCAAGTGTAGATGCGAAGCGGTAGAGAGATTGTTCGTTCGAGGGGACACTTTCAAACGCTAACGCTCACATTGGTGGCGGCTTTGACGCTGGCGCTCATCAAGGTGCGCATGGGCGATTAAAGCACTTGGGCTTCCTCATTTTATACCGCTGAGCTACTAGGGCGCCCTCGGCGGGGGATAGAGGTGTCGCACCACCTGTTATGCGTACCGCGCCGCAGAGTATAGTATTCTAAGAGCAGAGAGGGGGGTGTAGAAGAAAACGGAGGGGAGTGAATGCACATGCGCAAGGTTTGGATGCTGCTGGAAGGAGGGAGCGTAGTAGAAAGCGAAGGGGAGAAGACGCGCAGGTAAGGGGGGGGGGGTGTCCGCGAGATGGAGGGAGGGACAAAGACCCCACCATAAGCTGCTTCGCATGTAATAACGAAATGTTATTTGGCAGAATACACCGGCTCTTTTTTTTCTGCAGGTGCACATAGAGTCCAACTTTGGAGTTGGCCATGTACAACCTAGAACAGCTGGAGGCGGGAGTATAATAAGTGATACTTTCGTGCTGACCGCCGCACACGTCATTATGGACAAATGAGTGACTAAGTTTCCATTTACCCTTGCGCTAATACACTGTTGCAGTATACCACAAATATTACCTGCTGAAAATCTGTGATAGATCAAGCGCACAAACTCGAGAGTAATAAGTTAGGAACCAATCACAATCTAGACGAACGATGTGGTAATTGAGCGCTGACAGTCAACATGTAATGTACATTTAGACATGATTTACTTTGAATAAATTGCCGAAAACTGCGTTGAAATAAGATTGTTTTGAAAAACCTGCAGCCGCTACAAGTATGTCAGTTCAGAATGAATCACCCAGTAGGTGATCGAAGCAGACAGACGATATAGGTGGATATTTGATGCGCAGTATTTCCTTCTTGGCATGACTAGAACTATTTATAGGGATGGTTCCCAAAAAAATAGGAACACACAAAAGAATAAAACATGGTGTTTTAGGAACACACAGTTTGCAAATGAGCTTCTGAGATTCAGCGAGAGTGGCTATAAACTGCGAAAAAAAAAAAGAACAAATCCAAGATCTTAATTTAGAAGGTTTAAAAATATAGCTAATGATTAATGTATATGCCAATTATAAAAAAACAATGATGGTGTGCGACAACACCTTGGATTTTGTGCAGATGTGTCTACAAGTGGGAAAATTATTAGCAGGGCCGCTTCTTTCTTACAAAAAAAGTCACCGGCGCACAAGGGTGGCCTTTAACGCAAACAGCATATATAACTGATTTACGTCTGCTGCTCCATTCAATGGGAAAAGTAAAATCATTGCAAATTGCCAGATCAGAAGGACGCTGATTCGACGCCCCACTGCTGAAGTTTGTATAACTTTTTGTTCCTATGCAGAACATATGCATTGCTGGTTTAAACTGTCTTGTGTTTACTTTGATTTTGCCGTTTTGTTGCCTACAGTTACAATGGGGATATGGGGCTTTGTCAAGCTGTTTTGTACAGCTTCTTTCCTGTCTCAGCCACTTACTGTACAACTGTATACGCGGTTAAATAAACTAAACTCTAACTCTAAACTCTATACTTCTTCTCTATTTCTCTGCGGAGTGTGTTAGTAAATGATTTACAACGTCATATGCATAATGAGAATACGTCAGGAGCTGTGGTGGACCCAGGCATAACAAATATTTATGTTAAAAAGGCTCTGAAAGATTCTCTTCAAGCTTTCTCAGTGACAGGGCTGCGCATTCGTCACAAGCCAGGTTTTTTTTTTTACTGGCTTTTAGTGACCTGTAACCCACTCCAGCCTAAGATATGAAATCCAGATCCAGCATTACCTTAATAAATAAAGAAATAGAACTGCGCGTTACCGTTATCCATATGAAGCGTAAATAGCACTCTGTTGCGCGAACATACACTATAGCTTGCTGGGTCATATCAGTACGTATACACTAAAATACCACTTGAAGGAACGTGACCTAAAAAACCCATTTCGGCAATTTTTTTAAAGCTCACCGAAGCGCCAGTGGACCCAATGCTAATAATTTCAGTTTAAAAAAGTGGTTACAAATGCGTTTCCAGTTTTATGAACACATTTTGTGAAACCATCCGATGCCTCACGCGATGCATTGTTCAGAAATTGTCTGAGAGACGGGGCGCAGACAGCGCTTTGTGTTTTGAGGGCTATGTCAGCTGTGACTATCGCTCTGAGACATGGGCCACTTCGTGTGCAAAATAAATAAGGGCATCAGTCGTATCGCGAGAAGAAGATAGAGAAGGAGAAAAAATAAAAACCCTTGCACCATTAATTTAAGCCATGGGAGCACTGATATACATTTATAAATGGAAGTTCTTCGCTGTTAACGAGAGTGTCGAGACTCGGATGGTTTATAAGAGGTCAGATACGTTGACCTATTTTATCACCAGATCAGCAAAAAAAGGTGCAAGTGTAGAAAAAAATTTACTACCTCTTTTTTTTAAAACGTACTAAGTTAGCTGAATTACAACTTTAGGCTTACAGCATTTTGAAGGAAAGCATCTGAATGTAAATTCAGTGACCACTGTGGTCTTCAGCTCCTCATAACAAATTGTAACAGAACTGTTCCAGTTCAGCAAAATCTAACGAATTTCGTCATTGAGTCCCAAGTGTGCAAGTGTAGTTTCACTGTCCATGTTGAAGGCTGACTGCATAGCTTCCAGTAAAAAATTACTTAAGACAGGCGTAATCACAATTCTCGTTAGGCAAAAATATGAAGTGATACTTTAGTTCTCAGGTGTGAGTGCTGTGAAGTGGCGCTAGAGGGAGGGGTGCTCGCGATTAGGTCTCGAGAAAGCCAAGTAGTGCGCATGAGCTCAGCACTATGGTGACAAAAATAAAATTCCGTTTTATCAAGCTAGTTTGCGGTCAGAAATAAAGCTGTCTACCATGAAAATTGTGTCAATACTTGTACAGCGGTGAACACTAATAGCCTTAACCAGTAGAGTTTCTTACTATACACTAGAGGGAACTCTGGCGCTAGTGTCTATGGGAGCTGCCACACATGGCGCTTCAGCGAGCATGCGAATTATGGGTAGTACACACATTTGTCTAATATTCGTACTTCTGGCCTGCTTTTGGCTCGGTGTGTGTTGGTGTGGCTTGGAGCTGTTTTTTCACGAAAACATAAATTAGCAAATGTTCAACGCTTGCACTTCACAACCTTAATCTTTTAGGCTTACCATTTCGAATCAAGTCACTAAGTTCAAAAGGGTTCGTTTTTTCTTTTAAAACAAAACCGTAACCAGCAAGTAAATCGAGCCGCAAGTACGATTCCCCACCCGCAAGTGCGAAGGCTAGACAAATGTGTGTACTACCCATCATTCCCATGGTCGCTGAGTGGTCGCAGCGCCAGAGTGCCCTCTAGTTAATTTTGGGAAACTCTATGACCCGAACCAATGAGCACGTGGCTCATGGTTTTATCAGCGCCGCACAACAGCCATTGTCGGAAACACATCACATGCGCAGCGTGTTTGCTGCCATGCTTCTTCCTCCACCACACACGCCACGCCGTGGTTACAATTCTTCGTCTTCTGCTAGCCGCAATATCACCTGCGAAGCCGATGCACCCTATGTTTCGAGTTATTTTCTTCATTTCAGTTTCCTTTCATTGATAGTTTGATTGTAAACTGTGTCACACTCATTTTTGCACTCCAACCTGATGTTTATTGAGATATACTTAGAGTGCAGAAGGCATTAGCTTAGACGAGAATAATGTTGCTAGCAGACTACGAAACAAGCCTATCTGTTATGGGATGCGCGCGGTGGAATAAGTGTATCACAGGGCACGTGTGTAACATGTGTAGTGTTTCCGGCGATGGGTGTCGCGTGGCGCTGATAGTGCCGTAGGCCACGCGTTAGCATGAGCATGCTAGCGCGTGCACACGCTAGCGTGCTCGCGCTATCAGTCTAGCATGTGACCACTAGCTATCACTCTAGAATGTGCACGCTAGCACGTAGGTTGGCCTACGTCTCACTAAGTCTTGCACGAAACACTAACGCAATGTACTAATGAACATATATATCCCACATCTGAAGCATCAGTCTAGCGCCGTATGTTCTCTTGAGGCCAAACGCAACCTACATCTGGAAGGCAACTGCTGTTGAAGCGGATAAACTGATTCGCATCCTTGCTACAACGATGCGACCACCGAGAATGACATTGCGCTCATAAGGGTACGTAACGCTGAAGCATTCGTAAATTCGAAACGTTGTTTAGCCTGTAATGCTGGTTCATACATCAAGAAATACCTCTTACAAAGCGTCGACGAAGTCAGTACGCTCTTGTTTGCTATCACTATCATGGTGAACTTGCCGAAACATGTATTCCAGGTGCTGCGGCGTTTCTTTTGCGCATTGGATTTTCTTTTTTGACACGAGTCACTCAGATAGCCATCTATTTATATTCCTTCTTGAGAATTCTATCGATAAAAAAAGTGCGAGCTGTTGTAAATTCACGTTCAGATAAAAGCAAAGTTGCTTCTGCGCAGCGGTGCAAAAAATGCTTGAGCGGTATAGTTTACAGTGAGGAACCCGCAAAAAAAAATAATTTAGTGAAGATAATTTCATTTAGGAGCGCTTATAACTATCGCTCAAACCTTGTTCTTCCAGAGTAGCCCGTTTTTACGCCGTCACAATCATCATCATCATCATAATCATAATCATCATCATCCTGACAACGTCCACTGCAGGACAAAAGCCTCTCCGATGTTCCACCGGTCAATTCGGTCCTGTGCTTGCTGCTGCCAATTTATACCCGCAAACTTCTTGATCTCATCTGCCCACCTAACATTCTGTCTCCCCCTAGCCCGCTTGCCTTCTCTAAGAATCCGGTTAGTTACCCTTAATGACCAGCGGTCTTCCTTTTCAAGTGTTACATGCCCGGACCATGTCCATTGCCTCTCCTTGATTTAAACTATGATATCCTTATCTCCACTTTGTTCCCTAATCCACTGTGCTCTCTTATTGTCTCTTAAGGTTACACCTACCATTTTCCTTTCCATTGCTCGCTGCGTCGTCCTCAATTTAAGCTGAACCCTCTTTGTAAGTCTACAGGTTTCTCCTCCGTAGCTAAGTACTGGCAAGATGCAGCTGTTATATACCGGCCTTAGGTACATGTAAACACTGCCGTGTTGAACTACCTAGGCTGTGCCATGCAGTAATTAGTCGAAGGTACTTTAGTGGTCATTCCTGACACCGACTTATTAAAAAGAAGTGCCTAAACAATCCTGCAGCTTGAAAAATGCACACTTTCAAGCACACCAAAAGAGTAAAGGGTATGCGGAATTTTATACTACGTATACCACATAATTCCTGCTGTTATGGCACACAACCCCAAAATTATGTTGTCATAATGTGTTCCTTGAAAATGCAATATCCCGAACTATTACCTGAAACATCGTCTGCGTAACTAGTTCTAGAAAATATTTTGCGTTGCTTTAACCAACGTCTAGGCAAAGCACTCGCGGGGCAACTCTGTCAATTTTCAGATACTATAGAGCGCGGAAGTTTTGGTAAATATTCTCGAGGGCTTTTAAATAATATTGGAACTTAGTTAAAGCGGTACGTCTCCATAAAACTTCGCTGCCTTTCCGGGTGTACTCGTTTAAGAGCTAAAAAACACACACTTTAACAAACATAACAAACAAACAAAAAACTGCCTATGTTTAAAGCTTAATTTTCGCTTAGCCAGACAAGAAGCAGTTGCCTGCTGCAAATAATAATTAATTTTAATCAAGATTGTATAAATTTGGACCATTTCCCCGAAGGTAACCCTGATGGCATGCAAAGCAGCAACGTTTTGCATGGGTGGCTGATTGATATGATTGATTGATTTGTGGGGTTTAACGTCCCAAAACCACCATTTGATTATGAGAGCCGCCGTAGTGGAGGGCTCCGGAAATTTCGACCACCTGTGGTTCTTTAACGTGCACCCAAATCTGAGCACACGGGCCTACAACATTTCCGCCTCCATCAGAAATGCAGCCGCCACAGCCGGGTTTTGATCCCGCGACGTGCGGGTCAGGAGCCGAGTACCTTAGCCACTAGACCACCGTGGTGGGGCATTGGACGGGTGGCGTCATGGGTTGAACGGCGCTAACGTGGTGCTGCGGTGATCACTGGAAGATTTGTTTGCAACGATGGCTATCATAGGTTTTAGGTGACATGTACATGCATATTTCAACGCGTACTTTGGGCACGATTCAGGTTTATTGCACGTGAACCGATGATTCGGCCATGTAGTGAGGGGCGGTCACGGCCTGTGCTGCGGGTACAGTGGCAAGCGTATGGCAGCCGAGGGAGAGAGTGACGTCAGCTTGGACTGCAAGAGGAGCGTGACGTCAACGCGCAGCAGCGACGTCAAGCACGCAATGCTTGACGTCAAGCGTGACGTCAAGCGCGCAATGCTTGGCACCGTGCCAACAGCTGCTGCGCACGGCGCGTTTGAATGGAGGGACAACGTTACACAAGCTAGTCGAAGAGCTCCTTCGCATATAAAGCAGTGTCCGGCTAGATGTAGGCAACCTTAAAAGCAGAATTTAATGCCCCCAATGATTATGAATGCTAACATCATTCTTGAGTACCGAGACTTATTGCTTGAATGAACGCATGAAAAAATAGAAAAAGAACTATTCATCAGAAAAAGGTGGATGACCGCGTGTAATATAGAGTGGGGCAACCTGGTTGACCCACTCTATGAATCTTGTGAGGAAGACTGGGTTGCAGCTAGCCTAGTTGGCCTCCCCTTGATCAAGGGAAGGATTGCGCATGAAACCCTCGTTCGGCAGCATGGTGCTAGTCCTTCATAATACAGTAATATGATGCACGGCGAGGCGTCTCATTCATTCTGGCGTAATCTCCTCCAGGTATATTTTGCTCAACACGTATGACTTTTGGAGACCTCTCGTGCGCTATTTGTTTAGGCTATTTCTGTGCGTTGATCAACCACTCGCACGGGGCGGATAAAACCTGCGCCGTAGGTTTGTAATAGTTTGGCATGTAGTGAAAGGACATCAGCGCGTGGGTGGAGCAGCTACCTGGAACGGGTGTGAAATCATACGCACAAAAAGCCGGTAACGATAAGCTATAATCATCGTAATACCGAGACGAACATTGCATCGCGTGGCCCTCAGTCAACATTGCTCCGTGAGGAAAGTATATATGCAACGTTTGGGCAAAGGCGTAGATCGTGTTATACGAAGGAAAGTGATCGCAAACTCGAAGATGGGCTCACTGGTACCGGTGCTGTTTGGTGAGACAGTTGGAGAAAATACGTTTTTCTAGCGTGACCTGTTCCAGCTCTTTTACGTAACTCTTTCGAGCAACTAAAGGCGTTTCTGCCAAGGCCAAATCATCGACTTGGAAAAGTCATTACGAATAGCATGACCTTCCACAAAAGTCTGACTATGTATCTGTAGCGCCCATATCTTCGCCTAGGAGTCCTCAATAAACCTTCCTTTATTATACAAGACCTAATTTGCATTACTACGCACTGCGGTATATTTGCACTCGCAGAACGCATTACTATGCCTTCAGATTTAGTTGGACGCCTAAGTATAAGAAACAACTTCATCCAAATTATTTTTGGGTGCACTTAAGACATAGTGAGTGAGTAAACTTAAGGAAACTCTCTAAACTGTTTATGTATCAGGGAATAATTGCTCCATATACACGAAAACTGCATTTAATTGCCCTTGAACACTCATTTCGCAAAATGTTAGCTAGCTAGAATCTACTAGAAGCTTGCTTCGTGCATTTGGCGGGCTTTCGTAAAGTTGTGTACGACACGTAAACAAGGAGTTGTTTTCTGACGTGAAATTTTTTGTTCGCTTGCAGGTTAAAGTACCTATTCGAATTAGCAAATTCATGAACCCAATTTGCTTACCAACGCATCTGCTTCGTCTGACTAACAGGGAGGCATTTATTGCTGGTTGGGGAGCCACAAACAACTGTAAGTTAGCAAGAATTTTCTTTTTTAACATCGTAAGAAATGAAACAATACTTCCGCCTTGACCTGTTGGGACTACCAGATAATGTGTGGCGGCTTCTCCGCGGGCCTGCTAGAAGTCCCTGATTCGATCAGCCAGGAGTGGAACGACGCAGTGCTCCCTCCATCCTGGCCAAAGTAGTTCCTTGCGCTTACTACAAGGCATGTGTGCAAGCCTGGCTACATTCCCACATGCGGGGCAATAGTTCCCTCATTGTAAAAAGGGAACACCTCGAGATATCTTATGTGTAAAGAGCTCAGACTAAGAGAAAGCCATTTTGTTGTGCACTTCATATCAAGCAAACATCGGTTCTTGTTTTTTTTTTATTGACGGGAATGCCATGCTGGAGAAAGTAATGTAGAGATAATGCACCTTGTTTATTTTTTGCTTGGTTACCGACTACAGCGTTCTTCATAAAGACGTCATGCTCATGGGCTTTCACACGAAAGAGGAAGGTGAGGCCGCCACCTAGACATTTTAGGTGGTGTTCACGTAACGGGCATTTCTCGTCATTGCTTTAATGTCGGTGGGAACACAGCGAAAATTTACACTATCTTCCCGAAGGTGAAATGAGCAATGACGCACGTACGATCTAACTTATGAACTTTCTGATGAAGTCTTGCTCAATGATATCGCTTGTCGACATTGAAATATTTTAGCGAGTACCTAATTTCCTGCAATTAAAGAGGCACAGCCACCGTCAAGGCAATTATTTGTAATTTTCGTGGTTATCTTTGCCATGCGTTTCGACTTTTTTTGTCCAGGATTCTTCTCCGCTTTGATAATTCACCAACATGCAAAAACTTAGATCTTAGACGCTCTATTGCGGAGGATTACGCCACGACGCATGTTTTTAATCTTTCATGGGTTGCTTGATTCAGAAATTTCGGTCTGCCTGTCTGTCTATCTTTCTATCTCCATGTTTGTCACGCGATTCAGCCATCCGACAAACTTTAGGCACTTGCAGAACGCTCAATTATCTTGAACTGGTAGTTGATTTATTGATATGTGGGGTTTAACGTCCTAAAACCACCATATGAATATTGACGCGCGTATGTGCCAGTGGTGAGGACAACGAAGCAGCGCGAGTGTCCTTGGCCGAGGGCAAAAGACGAAGAAGTCGTTGCAGTCTGTTTCCTTCGATCGATAAATCGTATTTCTTTGAGGCGCTTTGTGTGCTCGTCAATCTTGCGTCGTCACACTGGTCGAGGTTCTGGGTACGTCTTCATGCTTGGCACCCCTTCGCGGACCCGACATTCAAGCCCGGAATCACTACCACCTGTCGACACACCAGTCCACCGTTCCAGCCGCCGTCTGCGAGGCCTAGCTCCCGAGCTCAATCCCTTTCCAGAAACTGCCAGCAATCGCTTGCCTCTTGCAACCACCATGGCCACTGCAGCTACATCGCACATGACGCTTCAGAATCTCATGATTCCTGACTGCTTTCATGGTGAGACCTTTGAAGATGCACAAGACTGGCTGGACCAGTTCGAACGCTGCGCGAAGTACAACCAGTGGGCCACCCCAGAAGACAAGCTCGCGAATGTGTACTTCTACCTGAAAGACAACGCCCAGACGTGGTACATCAACAGGGAAAGAAGCATGGCTACGTGGGATGACTTCCGCAACCAGCTGATTGACACCTTTAGTAGTCTTGACAGAAAGGAGAATGCGCAACGTCCCTTGGAAGCTCGAATCCAAAAACCTAACGAGAGCGTCGCTATGTTCGCCGAGGACATGACCCGTCTTTTCGGCAGGGCGGATCCCGAGATGCCGGAAGACAGGAAGCTGCGGTATCTAATGCGAGGCGTGAAGGAGCAACTGTTTGCTGGGCTTGTCAGAAATCCGCCAACAGCAGTAGCTGAGTTCACGAAAGAAGCCACAGCTATTGAACGGGCCCTACAGCAACGGTACCGCCAGCAGAACCCGGTCAACGTTCGAGCGAGTAGCCCTGTCACGACTGCGGCGAGCCTCTGCGACAACGACAGGCCTCTGCGGGAAGTCATCCGGGAGATTTTGAGGGAGGAGCTTCGGCAGCTTGGTTTAATTCGAGCAACTGAACCGACGCCGGCATTGTCTTTTGTCGCTGATGTTGTTCGGAATGAGGTCCGTCAAGCTCTCTCTTCACCCGGCTATAATGGTGTGCAATGACATTTTATTTATGCTGATGCCGTCCGACGGCCCGTCGTCGCTCCTTCAGCGCAGCAGACCTCAATGACTGGACCACCACCAACCCTGCAAACACAGCCACTGTCTGCACCGACCACTTTCGCAACCTCACCAATTCCTCCGACAAGACGAATGCCGTATAACCAACATGCCCCACAACGTAGCGCCACAACGTGGCCCAATAGTGAGTCTCCACTTACCTACCAGCGTCGGAAAACCGATTTGTGGCGTACCGCTGACCGTCAACCGGTATGCTTTCATTGCGACGAAGCTGGGCACGTCTACAGAGTTTGCCGTTATCGCGACGCTCGGTACAAGAGATTTCCTCGCTACCCTGATTACATTGCGTACGACGATCAACGCATGTACAACTACGCCCCTGTGAACACACCGCCGCAGAATCCAGTGATGCCCAGATCACGTTCTCCATCTCCTGCGCGGCCCAGTTCACCTAATCATCGCAGTTTTGTCGACGTCACCAGGGGCAGGTCCCCAAGCCCGCGACGGGGAAACTAGATGCAGCGACCTCGGGGGGTGGGGTTGCCAATATTCGAAATTCCGAACAGCCCCCATTGCAGACAAGTGACAGCTCGAAGCCATCAAAACCGAAGAAGACGACAGCAACGACTAGTTCGACGAATGAGACAACTGCCGACGTAACCGACGTCATCAGCGCTGACCTCGTCGTTCACATTGACGGCCACCAAGTGACGGCACTTGTGGACACTGGCTTCCACTTTTCTATAATAAGCCTACAGCTAGCCGAAAGGCTAAGGAAGGTGAAAATACCATGGCAGGGACCCAATATAAGAACTGCAGGAGGTCAGTTGATGACACCGGTTGGAAAGTGCACGGCCCGACTCTTCATTGCTGGTTCCACCTTTGTCGCCACCCTCGTCATTCTCCACGAGTGCTGTAAACAGCTCATATTGGGAATGGATTTCTTGCGCGAATACGGGGCTGTGATTGACATCCGTGACAGAAGCGTAACATTCACTGTAAGCTCGGAGACTGCTACAGATAAGGAAGACCAGCCACCTCGCTTCCGTATTGCCGATGACGACGTCATACTGCCGCCACGAAGTTGTTCTCTCGTATCCGTGCACTGTGACAAATTACAAAATGCTACTGGCATCGCTGAACACATCAAGGAGCTCGCATTCACTAGCGGCATTTCTGTTGCCAGGGCTGTCATCACTGTTACTGACGGATGCGCTGAACTGCTAGTGACAAATTTCAGCAGAGAACGCCGACACGTAGTTAAAGGCACGGCTATTGCCTATTTTGACGAACTCTCGCAAACAGAAGATTGTCATTTAGTGGAGGAAGCAGCAGCGTCTACTATCACTACACCGACACCTGTAGACATTGGTCCAATGTTATCTCCCATTGAGCGAGACCGCCTTCTCACGCTGATCAACAAGTTCCACGGCTGCTTCTCATCCACATCAAGAGTTGGTCAAACCGCACTGACGAAACACCGCATCATCACGGATTCCGATGCCAGACCCATCCGGCAAAATCTTTATCGAGTCGCCCCAAAGGAGCGTGAGGCAATTCAGAAACAGGTGAAAACGATGCTAGAAGATGGTGTTAATCGGCCGTCTAACAGTCCTTGGGCATCACCTGTAGTACTCGTCAAAAAGAAGGACGGTAGCTTGCGTTTCTGCGTCGACTATCGTAAGCTTAATCAGATCACAAACAAGGACGTCTACCCTCTGCCGCGTATTTATGATTCATTGGATAGACTACGAAACGCACGCTACTTTTCGTCTATGGACTTAAAAAGCGGTTACTGGCAAATTGAAGTGGATGAGAGAGATCGTGAGAAGACCGCCTTTGTTACGCCCGACGGACTTTATGAATTTCAGGTTCTTCCTTTCGGTTTGTGTTCGGCGCCAGCAACATTCCAGCGTCTCATGGACACTGTCGGGACTTAAGTGGCAAACCTGCTTGGTGTACCTCGATGACGTGATTGTCTTTTCAGCGACTTTCGAGGAACACTTACGAAGGCTAGAAGCAGTTTTTGAAGCAATACGCTTGGCCGGTCTTACTCTCAAACCGGAAAAGTGCCACTTCGGCTTCCACGAACTTCGATTCCTCGGTCACGTCGTGAGCAGCCAAGGGATCCGACCCGACCCGGATAAAATTGCCGCCGTGGCAAACTTCCCGACGCCATCAGACAAAAAAACAGTGCGACGTTTTTTTAAGACTCTGTGCCTATTACCGGCGGTTTATTGCTAATTTTTCGCGCATTGCATGGCCATTGACACAGCTTATTCGGGAAGATACCCCCTTCAGATGGGGCGAAGACCAACAGCAGGCATTGCACGAGCTTCGTCAGCGAATGCAAACACCCCCCGTGCTGGCCCACTTCGATGAAGACGCGCCGACAATACTTCATACAGACGCTAGTAATGTGGGTCTTGGAGCAGTGCTCGTACAGTCGAAGGACAACAACGAAAACGTGATCGCCTACGCCAGCAGGACGCTGTCCCGAGCTGAAGCTAATTACACTACGACGGAAAAAGAATGTCTTGCAATGGTATGGGCAGTCCTGAAGTTTCGTCCTTATTTGTACGGCCGCCCATTCACCGTTATCAGCGATCACCACTCTCTCTGTTGGTTAGTAAACTTGAAAGATCCGTCTGGCCGCCTTGCACGATGGAGTCTTCGGCTCCAAGAATTTGACTTCACTGTTGCCTACAAGTCGGTAAAACGACACACCGATGCCGACTGTCTTTCTCGGTGTCCTGTTGAGACGGCATCCCCGGACAACGACGATGACGACACGGCCTTTTCTCGGAATTGTGGACACTGCCACCTTTTCTCAACAGCAGCGTGGCGATGCTGAGCTGCTACCACTTATAGATTACCTACAAGGGCGAGTGAATAGCGTTCCAAAGTTATTTGCGAGAGGGCTGCCGTCGTACTGCTTGCGAAATGACGTTCTTTATAAAAGGAACTTTTCACCCACCGGCAGCAGCTACTTGCTCGTCGTTCCTTCTTCGCTTCGCCGTGAGGTACTGCAAGCCTGTCACGACGAACCTACCGCTGGTCACTTGGGTTACGCAAGAATATTGGCGAGGATAAGGCAGAACTATTACTGACCAAGACTTGCCGAAGTTGTCAAAACTTACGTGCAGGCATGTCTAGATTGCCAGCGCCGCAAGCCACCATCCATCAAACCAGCTGGCCTGCTGCAGCCTGTTCGAGTGCCGGCGACACCGTTTGCACAAATTGGCATGGATTTTCTGGGCCCCTTCCCAAAGTCTGCCACTGGAAACAGGTGGATAATCGTCGCCACGGATTACCTGACCCGATACGCGGAGACAGGCGCTCTGCCACGGGCAACGGCAGCCGAAGCGGCGCAATTTTTCATTGAAGCCATCGTCTTAAGACACGGTGCTCCCGCAATAGTCATCACCGACAGAGGTACTGCGTTCATGGCCGAGCTTTTGGACACCATATTCGACTAAGTGGTACAGCTCACAGGAAGACAACGGCGTATAATCCCCAGACCAACGGGCTCACCGAACGCCTCAACAAGACCCTGGCTGACATGATAAGCATGTACGTAGATGTAGAGCACAAGAACTGGGACATCATTTTGCCCTACATCACCTTCGCGTACAACACGGCTCGTCAAGAGACCACTCGGAAGACACCCTTTAGTCTCCTTTACGGACGCGAGGTTACAACAACGTTAGACGCAATGCTTCCTCATGAAAATGATGGCAATGAGACAGACGCCGAAGAGTTTACCCAGCTAGCAGAAGAAGCCAGACAACTTGCCAGGTTGCGAATCACCAAACAGCAAGACGACACTGCCAAGTATTACAACCTCCGGCACAGACCCGTCATATACAACGTGAACGACAAAGTATGGGTCTGGACACCTGTTCGTCAGCGTGGGCTTTCCTAAAAGCTGTTGCGAAGATACTTCGGACCCTACAAGGTTCTGCGACGCATTAGTGACGTCAACTACGAGGTTGTTCCGGACGGCGTGCAGTGTTCAAAGCGGCGCAGACATTCACCAGAAATTGTCCACGTGCTTCGGATGAAGCCTTACTTTCAGTGACTAACTGTGCAGTTTTGGTTTCACCTTGTTTCTCAATCGTTTAACATCGGGACGATGATTTTTTTAAAGGGGGAATAATGACGCGCGTATGTGCCAGTGGTGAGGACAACGAAGCAGCGCGAGTGTCCTTGGCCGAGGGCAAAAGACGAAGAAGTCGTTGCAGTCTGTTTCCTGCGATTGATAAATCGTATTTCTTTGAGGCGCTTTGTGTGCTCGTCAATCTCGCGTCGTCACAATATGAGAGACCCCTTAGTGGAGGGTTCCGGAAATTTCGACCACCTGGGGTTCGTTAACGTGCACCCAAATCTGAGTACACGGGCCTACAACCTTTCCGCCTCCATCGGAAATGCAGCCGCCAGAGTCGGGATTTGATCCCGCAACCTGCGGGTCAGCAGCCGAGTACCTTAGCCACTAGACCACAGTGGCAGAGGTTGAACTGGTAGTGGCGCTCCAACTTGTGAACATTGTAAATTGAAAGTAAAATGCTATGCATGTCTCATGTGCAACTTCTATACGTATGTACAAGGTGGTGTGTCTCTTAGCGAGAAAATACAAAGTTACGCAATTCAAAATAAGCAGCGTTTCTTAGTCCTGCGCTGAAATTCGACGCTATGCACGAAAAAAGTACGAGCAGAAGACTATCGCTTTTCGGCGACATTTGCAGCCAAGCTTACAGTACGCGGCCCCTTTTATTTTATAGTGGTAGTAAGAGTACCCTTCATTTTGTATTCAGGAAATTGCTTGCTTTCCATATTTACGCCGAGAAAAAGCAGAGACCAGTGAATGGAGTTTTCAGAAAAACCTCATCGTCGCTTCATTGTCGTTTGAGCCTCCATTACGTAGCTTTATTTCATTTCAATCTCGACCAGCAACGGGGGCGGGGGAGTAAAGGGCACTCCACTTAAACTTTGCCCCTCCCTGAAAAGAAGGGTTCTTTATGCACACGCCTGTATTCGGGCTATGGTTCAGCCTTGAAATAACAAGCGAGAGATTAAGAATATGAAAAAAGTAGCGAGGACAACTAAGGCTACGTCCAGTGCATGTCGGGAGGGAATAGGAAAGTGATGGTAATGCAGTCTCTGTGTGAAGTGCAAAAATTGCACTCAGCACATATAATACGTGGTTCTACAGGCAGTCGCAAACTGCTGTTTCCTTGAAATACTACAAGAGGGCTTCTGTGGCTTTTCAGGGCTTATTTACTGTAGGAACATGCTTCCAGTCATTTGGTTTGGCACTGTGTTGTACTTGAACAAGGTCGCCGCACTCTCCAGTGTTGTTTAGAGGCTGTTATGTGGCTAGACATTTACTTAAGAAAACGTTGAAAGAAAAGACAATTAAGTCGTAGACACACGCCTCACTTGATTGTTTTTGTCGTTGTTTAACTTGGATACTTCTCCACCGCAGTGCCCTATGGAAGTGTATGGCTGCATTTCGTCAAGTTCAAGATTTTACCTTTTCGATTTTGTCCACGACACAACGACGACTCGGTCTACAGGGACTACTTCACGGAAGCACGATATACTGTGCACGGAATCACTCGGAAAGAACCCCTGTGGGGTGTGCAATTGGGCGTAAAACTTTTTAATTGATTGGCTAAGGGACCTACACCGCTCGCAGAGATAAATTCAATGAATATTTGTTTCGCACGGGATTCAAAAGTGCGCTACCATCACGCGAAATGATGGTACTATGAACAAGTGAGAAAGTGTAGACACTATGTATCATTCACTGTCTAGAGGATGCAACGTTGCTTCTTGCATTTATTATCAGCGCATGAATCGAAGTAAGCATATCATACGTTGAAGTATCGTGGGTTGAAGTTAGCATGACTTCACATGTGGACAAAATTTCGTGATTTTGTGATGTGTGTGTAAGGTCGTCATGGCGTGATTATGATGTCACATAGCGTGGCTTCATTTGTTTACGTCACACAATGGGGGATCGTATGACGACGTCATAACCAGACGTCACCTCTTAATCTGGAGACCTATTGGAGGAAGTGCGAAGCTACATTCAGCGTAGAAAGTTTTCAGGGAAAGGGAGTGTACGACTGCGATCAACTGAGAAAAAAATTAATATTGGTATGTGAGGTTTATCGTCCCAAAATCACCATTTGATTATAAAAGACGGCAAAGTGGAGGGCACCGAAAATTTTGACCACCTGGGCTTCTTTAACGCGCACCGAAATCTGAGCACGCGGGCCTACAGCATATTCGCCTCCATCGAAAATGCAGCTGCCGCAGCCGGGATTCAATCCCGCGACCTGCGGATCAGTAGCCGAGTTCCTTATCCACCAGATCACCACCGCGGGGCATGTGAAATCACTTTTTCGGCTCTACTGCGCTGCATGCAACCCTAGAGACACTTGAGCCTGTTACAATCTAATACATGCAAATTGCAGGGAAGAACAACAATTCTATTGTCTGGAACCTTCGCTCTACAGCTCTTCCAGCTTACTCAGACTCTTTAATGAATAGGTTGTACGGTTCATCATAAACAACATTCGGAAACGGCAGAAAGCCGGATAATATTGTTTCGTTGAAGTTTACTATGGGTTGACTTGAAAGGCGATGACCTGAAGCTATACAAAGTAACAAAATGTTAGGATAGCCTCTGATAGTTCCGCTCAAGACAGTCACATGAAGCTTCACACTGGATCCTTTCTAATGAAACAAAGTATTTCATTTGTTTGTGGTAATACAGTGAAATGTTTGAGTATGAATGCTGCCGAGAAAGGCTGCAGGCAGGGGCGGCTGGCAAGAACCAGTGTGTAATAACATAAGCAAGCAGCTCTAGTAAATGGACAATGTTTCTAGCTTGATCATTGCCTACAAGGAGGGAGCTATGACAATATTTACTACGGCAAAATGTTTCACGAAGTTGACGGCTTACCCCAGAAGCCCTTGTAGAGGTTTCAAGTTAGTTTTCGCATGAATATTGTTTTACATACGTGTTTCTCGGAGACGTACAAGGCGACTCACTTATGGTTTGTAGTGGGAAATACAGGACACCACGTGGTTTTACAATATAACCGATAAAAAGGAGGTTTTTAGGAAACCTCACTATATTCACTGCCTTCTCTCTTGTTGTTCATCATCATCACTATATTCACAAACACGTGTTTGCAGCTGAGGCCGACACCGGCGCAGCGTCTGCAAATCAGTGTGTTCTTGCCGGGGTGAATAAACCGCCCACTCAGAATAAAACGAATCCTGAGGCTGAGGAGAAATTTATTAAGTTCACAAAATCTGGTCGAGCAGTACTCAGAAAAATATGAATGCGTAGTACAGTAAAAAGAGATGGGGCAGCAGAGTATATGTAAAATACAAATTGTATTGTGATAGCTTGAGTAAGATTAGTATTTCATGTTAGAATTTCATTTTTAGCATCCCCGTCAGTGGGCTAGTTTTATTCAGTTCATTCGGAAGTGCGACCACGCTGATAAAGCTGTGCTCCTGGTTTCGAATCCCAGACCTATGAGGAAGGCTCTTTTTTATTTTAAGAATGTAGCTTTTGTTGTAGATTCACTGTAAAAGACTTCCCCATTGCATTTTTCCTTTTATAACCTACTTGCAATCTTCCGGGGTTTTTCAAATCTAATATGGAATGGTAAATTGTTACACTCAGTAGCTCGTCATGCGTTAACAAACCTGTAAAAATCGCGCAATGCACACTAAAAGTTGTGAAAAGAGAAAAATCTAATCGATGTTTCGTTACCAAAATTTACATAAAGGTGAAGCTTCTTTGTTCACGGCACTGAATATATCAACTAACGGTTTTTATTGATTCGTAAATGTTAGGATTTAGCATCCTAAAACCACCCTATGATAATGAGAGATGCCATAACTGAAGCTTGTAAAAATTCCGACATCCGGGTGTTCATTAACGTGCACCTAAATCTAAGTACATGGACTTTACGCACTTTCGCCTCCACCGAAGCAATTTTTCAAGAAAGGACCTACCTAAACATAAAAAAAAAACAATCAGCACATAATGAAGTGCATTTTTCCCGTAAATATGCTTACTTCTACAGATTATCGTTTATGTTTATTCAAGGGTGATTCCAGAAGTGCCTTGGTTGTACGGGACAATCGCTCTAAAAGGTTCGTAGGCAGTCGGCATTCTATCTTGCACCAATACAGAAGTCTGCATTAATTCAATGGAACCCGGCGTATACACACGTGTATCCACATTTGTGCCCTGGATTAGAGCGGTACTCTAACAGGAGACATATGAAGGATAGGTAAAGCGTCAAGTGAAAAGAGTGGAAAGGTGCAGTAATTAAAAAAATGATTCTAGCACTGATATGATTTTCACGAGAAATAAAACTGAAAAGTTCTATACGATACGGTGTACTTACTCGAACATAAAATGAACGTTTCAAGCTGCGTTAGGTACGTTTCTGAAGAAGCTGTCGCCGCCACACTTGGCAAGTTATACGAAGAGAATTAATTAAAATATTGGTGAACAGCTGAAACATTACTATTTCTACGAAATTTATTGAAAACATCCGTTTTTTATCCAAGCTCCATACAATGAATGGTATAGCAATAAATTGCATACTTTATCGAAAGTCTGGCAAGCCTTCTTCATTATGCACTGTGGTGTAATGCAGAGCGTTTGGAACGTGTTTGTGCTTCATGCCTCGGCACCACCGTGCTCGGCACCGAACAAAGACACCACGTTCGAGACGCGTTTGTGCTGCATTGGAGGTTGTGGCGAGTTGAGTTGAATTCAAGGAGCGTTTCTGAATACGTACATCTCTCAGAAATACTTCTCGTCATCTCAGCGCAGCTCGGGAGGTAGGGGGCTTGCATGTCCGGCCAACTCTCGAGATTGAAGGAACTAGAGTGCCTCGGTACTCGCTCCTCTGCGCCAGGGCGCGCACATCGAGGCACTCTTAAAGCCCCTGAAAAAGACTTCGGGCACCCTAGAAGGGACGGTCACACCCAACACCATTTATTTTGGGGGGGGGGGGGGGAGATGGGGGAGACTTTTGTGCTTGCAGTGCTGACATAATCTCATGACTTAGCCAACATAGCGCACCAGCGTCATGAATCTCTTGTGCTTCGCTTGAATCTAACTCGTTGACGCTGCTGGGAACGCTGTGCGAGAACGGACGAAAATAATCGATTTGGCGCGCTCGGTTCGCTACGCTCACTCAGTTGGCAGCGATCAGCTGATCGGTGATGGTCTCCAGAGTTCTCGCTCATAACGAGACCCGGACGTGACTCTCCTGTTTCGCGACTTCCGGTCGCTCGCATGCAACCTCGATTGATTGATATGTGCGGTTTAACGTCCCAAAACCACCATATGATTATGAGAGACGCCGTAGTGGAGGGCTTCGGAAATTTCGACCACCTGGGGTTCTTTAACGTGCACCCAAATCTGAGCACACGGGCCTACAACATTTCCGCCTCCATCGGAAATGCAGCCGCCGCAGCCGGGATTCGAACCCGTGACCTGCGGGTCAGCAGCCAAGTACCATAGCCACTGGACCACCGCGGCGGGGCTCGCATGCAACCTCTGCAGGTGTGAACATCAGTCGCTTTTTGGTGGCCAGTTGCAAATGGTCGCGCGACCACTGCTAGTCACGGGTGTGCATCAACCTTAACTGCTGTAATTAAGTTCTCGGCCGTTACCCCTGAGTGGATTTAAGCTATAGTGAAGGAATCATCATCATCATCATCACCATCATCATCCATCAAAATGGTCATTTCCCCGTAGTGGGTACGAGTCGCAACACAGGTACGAGCAAGCAAGCAAGCAACGGATATGCGTCACTGTGTGCTCTATCAGAAAACTATCGCCACCCTAAACGGTAGGCTATATGTAGAAGCGATTGAATAAATTCCATTACGCACAGCTTCCAGTAAACGAAAAAAGACAACTCTTGGTCCGAAGAATGACTGGAAAGAGACGACGTTGAGCCGAAGACTCTGAGTACGTGCAACGATCGAATTTTAAAGAATGCGAGAGGTAATAATGGCTGCGTGAAGATGCTGAAGCGATGAAAAAATTGGCAGATCTTACGTATACAGTGGGAATTGATGATATGCGAAGCGCGAATGAGAAATGCTGATATGTCACTTTAAAATCAGCACAACGTTACGAGATGGAGGTGAATGATGCCGTACATTACACCCGTGTCCTGATCTTTAAGTTTGGATGTGTCGTTTACCTTCGTCATCTATTCACGTCACGTGATACCAAACTTAGTATATGTGGAGCTATAGTGAAGCGGCCACGAGCACACTATCAGCATTGTATGTTATCAAGTTCGTACATGACACGCGTGTCAGGATTATCATGTTAACAACTGTCATATAATTCGTGATTCATTAACGTCACGTAACACCAAATTTGGTACATGTGGAACTAGCAAAACGGCCGCGAGCGCATCATGACGGGCCCAATATACTCCAATGTAGCGTTGACGCGCGCGCACGCAGGGCACATGGGACGCTCCGTTAGCAAAACGCAAGCACTCTATAGTCTGACGCCAGCCGCGACCAGCGTCCGTCGGCGCGGCCCGACGGCAATAGGCGCAAAATGCGACAAGCTACATTTCGTGCCGATGCGTTACCCAGACAACACTGCGTCTGCCTCTTTTCGTGACTGAGGGACGCCGGACGCGCTGAAACGCACATGCATCAAAGCAACGCAGCGCGGCGCGCGCCTGCGAGTATATGGCAGGACCGGCACCTGGCGTGGCAATGCGGGCGTAACGCGACGAAATGGACGCCGACGAGCACGCGCACCACGTCACATATAAATATATGGGCGCCTTGACTGTGGCATGTAGTGATCGATGTTCTCACATGACTCGCATCTCATGATTATCATGTTTGCACCGGTCACATATTTTCGTCATCCATTCACGTACCGTAATACCGAATTTGGTATATGTAACGCTAGCGAAACGGCCGCGAGCACATTATGAGCGTTGCATGTAGTCATGTTGTTACATGACATGCATGTCATGATTTTCATGTTAGCACCTGTCGCTTGTGTTCGCCATGCAATCATGCCATAATATACCAGTTTTGCAACATGCCATGTGAACGAAACCACCGCAAGAGCTGCAGGACCATGAAACGTAAATCATGACATTGATGACATATATATCATGATTTTCTTGTTATGACTAGTCAAATATGATCTTCATACAGTCATGTTATGCCATACCAAGTTTGGTATTGGTACCATTATCGAAACGACCAGTACGGCTAAATGTCATAAGCGGCTAGATAATATTAATAATAATAATAATAATAATATAATAATAATAATAATAATAATAATAATAATAATAATAATAATACTAATAATAATAATAATAATACTTTTTATTTCTTCAACTAGAACAGTACATGTGACTTGGCCTGCCAAAGCCAATTGGTGGCTTGTGTGGCAGAGCCTGGCAGACAGCAAAACAAACCGGACGCGTTACAAGATTGTATCTTATAGCCTAAGAGGGATGATAGGAGAAAAAACAACGTGCATATAAGATTAGAGACAACAGGGCATATAAGCAATAGTTACAAGCATTATGCAATAGTTACAGCAATTGAAAGTGAAAAAAATTAGAGCAAATGCTTCTTAAGCAAAGTAACACACTGGATAATTGCGCAGCATCATGATTTCGAATGAGTGTATATGAAATAACACACGACACGCATTACAATTGTAGACAGATACGCCGTAGATAGATAATTGTAGATAGATACGCTCAAAGTCGCCGAAGTTCGCTAAGAAATGCTTCGCTTTTAAAAGCTAATGCCAACAATGACATGTCGGTAAACGTATAAGAAGGGGGAACACTTGGTATCCATACGAGGTTATTTCTTTGGAGTTAGGACATGCGTGTCGTGGCTGTGACTGCCTGTGGTTTGACGCGAATTTCTTTGCGCTGCGAATCAACGACGTAGAAACAGCCTAGCCTCACCCATAGCTAAATCTTAGCTACTCTCTAGAAGCAACCCAAAGAAAAATTGCATCACCGAGCTGAGACATGTAACAACTTCGAAGCAGGCATATTAGTCTCCATACTGGTTCCGTTTTGCTGCTTCAAATCTAGCATGGCGTATTAGAAGCTTCGCCTTATTATACGGCATATTAGAAGCACGGCATATTAGAACTTCACGAATTAGGTCCGACTGCTAGGGCATTAACGCACCCTCGTACGGTACAAAAATGATTTTGTTATGTTGATGGCCACATATTTGCGTGCTTTACGATTTTTATCTATCCCTTTGATTTATCCTGAGCGCTTTTGTCTTATTTCTTGCGTAGTTACTCTTCTCAGGTTCATAACACCGTGATTCTTTGTTTGACGTATTATTGTCGAACTGCTTACCGTGTAATGCTTCTATCGCCGCAGGGCAGAACACCGACGTGGGACGAACGTTTCTCAGCCAAAGTCGTGGCACTCTGTTTTATGATTGTAAGTGTAAGTGACCATAAAGAGAAAAATATTACAATGGCCATCACGTCATGAGGCAGAATCTATTTCCAGCGGTTCTGGTGACAAGCTCAATAGTGTGGATATTGTCACATTCTTCCGTCAAGATTTGATACCACGTTCGTTACACTGTAATGCTCAGCGCAAGCTGCGCCTGCACTGTCAGAGAAGGTTCAGGACTGTCGTAGATCATTTTTTAAAGATTACGCGCTAAACGCAAACGCTACGGATTATTCGGGATCTCACGTGAGCGCTAGCTGGTAACGCTCGAAAATTTTATGGCACATGTATAAATGACAGCGCGCGTCAGCGCTTGTCAGTTTATCGGTGGCTGATGCCCTTCCCCCCCCCCCCCTCCTATATGCGGTAGTCTGTATCACTGAACGCCGACTTTCAGTTTACCCACCTCAAGTTAGATTGCTATCGATCATGTGGCAGTCGATGATATGAGAAGCACTAATGGGAAGGTTGATTTGTCACTTTAAAATCAGCAAAACCTTACATATCGGACGTAAAGTAGGAGGTATGACTTCCATGTTATGATTATACATGTTTGTGCCTGGCATTTGTGCTCGTCGTCTATTCACTTCATGAAGGCCAAATTTGGTATAACGTGAAGCTAGCGGAACGGCTCGAGCACATCATGAAAGGGGTATGTAGTCATGTATCTTACATAACATGCATAACAAGATTATCATCTTTGCACCAGTCATATACCTTCGTCATCGATTCACGTTTCGTAAAACTAAATTTGGTATGTGTGAAGCTAGCAAAATGGTCCGCGAGAGCACTATAAGTGTAGTATGTAGTCATGTTGTTACATGACCCGCATCTCATGATTATCATTTTTAGACGTGTAATTTACCTTCATCGTCCATTCGCATCACGTAATACCATGATTAGGTATATGTGATCCTATCGAAACTGCCATGAAAGCATCATGAGCGTGGTATGTAGTCATGTTCTTACATGACACGCATGTCATGGTTATCATGGTTGCACCATTCACATACCTTTTCATCCAATCACGTCACGTAATACAAAATTGGTTCATATGTCCACCTAAGCGAAACTAACCGCGAGTGCATCATAAGCGTGGCGTATAGTTATGTTCTTACATGACACGCATGTCATGATCATCATGTTTGCACATGTCACATACCTTCGCTATACATTGACGTCACGCAATACCAAATTGTATGGTCCTCATACCTATGGTGCTCAAACTTATGGTCCTCTTACAACCATGTTATGCCATACCAACTTTGGCATAGACCCCATTATCCAAACAACCACGAGAGCTGGAGGCTGTAGGCGTCTAGATAGATAGATAGATAGATAGATAGATAGATAGATAGATAGATAGATAGATAGATAGATAGATAGATAGATAGATAGATAGATAGATAGATAGATAGATAGATAGATAGATAGATAGATACGGTGAAACTCGGCGAAGTTCCCTATACAATACTTCAGAACTGAGAGTTTCATTTTGGGCAGGTGTTCGCCTTCATCGACGTCACGATCCCACTATATAACAAATATACATAGTGTAACATATCAAACTTTTGAAATAGTTGAATGATCTACTTAAACATAGCAAGTTTCCCATAATGGAAGTCTTACACAGCCAGCTGAAACGATGCCTAATTGAATTCGTAGTGGTGGGCAGTTGTTATATTCATCAATATCTTAAAGATTTTCGTGACAGAGCTGTCAAACTTTATTCCCAATCAGCTCCTATTTCATTTTCTTTTGTGTAGCCTGTATTTATAGCCTTGAGAAACCCACCAGGAAGACACACACCATGGATCTTCGAAAGCATGCGTCCCCTTGATTTTCTCTTTCAATCATGCGCACTCTCTAAAGGTGGAAATTATGCCCATTCTCGAAGTAGTTAAAAAGAGTATTGGAAATCCCGGGGATTTCTACGCTTCAAATCCCATAAATGTTCTCTAGTCGCGTCGGCATGTTTGAAATCCAAGCTATTTGTCACGAATGTGATTTGTTGAGTAAGATTCGTGCTTTTATACCCTGAAAATAACCGTACGCTTGCTGAAGGGGAGTCCTGAATTGGATGATCAGACGAGAAGTCGCGCTGTTCTGTACAATTCGATTTCGGTATGAAGCTGAGCATTGATTGAACATTCTAAATCTTTTCCTTATGATCATGATATCCTTTCCAGCTCTAGTTATCATTTCAAGCCTTTTTACTTCAAAGGTAAGTTCTTTTCCCACTAAACATTATGCAGAAGAGTTTGAAGGTTTCCGCAGTGGTATTACCGAGTGTTTGAAGAAATTGAATGGCGTCAAATTCATGCCGCTTTCATTGCCTATTCAGCTTTGGAGGTTAACTGTAACCCAGCTATAAATGTCATCTAATTAAATAGCATTAGCAATTTTTCTGGTTGTTTCTGATATCATTTTTTACATTCATGCTTTAGTTACAAAGGAAAGTATCCTTCATCGTAATGTTTACTAACTTGGTCAATCAATACCTTTTTGTACTTCGTGTACATTAGTCATGTTCTTGACTTCATAATTGTTTTTCGTATGTCACTGAACTTTAGAAACAACCTACTGATAAACAATGAACTAGGAAAAATTAAAAAAAATGGTTTGGGGCGAATCATACATTCTCTGCTGGTGTTTCCTGCAGCAAAGTTGCTGCTGTTAAAAAAAAAGAAGGCTCTGACCGAATAAAATCAACATAATGTTTTCAGAAAGATTTAATTTATGATGACACTAGTAAGAGCCAAGCGTGAAGCTGGGCATGGATATAAAGGTGTTTCTGCTTTTTTGAAAAAAACGTCATCTGAAATGAGCGTTGAAATACAGACTGTAGGCCTGTATCTACAGCCTAAAAATAATTGTCACCATCTGATACTTTGCTGACGTTCGCCTCTAGAGTTATTCAAATTTGGTGTGAACTACACTTTTCGTAGGTTGCCCTTCAGCTACGAACAAAGTAAGGCAATGTCTTGTACCTAAGTGGTCAAATTACTATGTAATGCAGTACGCGAGTCATCATTTTATATCAGTGAAGGATGTTCTCCACCAATAATTTTCGCTTTACATACAAGTGTCCCCATCAATGTGATTGGAGCAAAAAAGCGGCTTTTCTCAATACATTAAATATACATTCCACGTAAGGTTTACTTCGGTATCAGATACAACTCGCGCTGTCTAAGCAGTGTGCCTTTGCGAACGAAAAGAAAAAAAAAATTCTCAGTTTCGCCATAACAGCGCAGCACTGAATGCAGTAGCAATAAATCAGAATATCACACGATGAACTGGATGCAAATCGATATTTGACGCGTGCCGTTCAAGCGGAATGAATGCATCAAAACAACAAACACATCGGATGAGCTTAAGTGACAAACTCTCACTGATAGCCACTTGCACCACGCTGCTCAAACACAAAGAACGACGCTCGAAAAAAAAATCACAGCATATCGACGGAATGAATGACGATGAGTGGGGCGAAGCGTTCGTCAATCCATCCGTGCTTCCGTCTGTGCGTGCGCCCGTCCGTGCGTCAGTCCATCCATACCGTGTGTCTGTCGGTCTGTCTGTGCGTCTGCTTGTCTCCATCCATCCGTGCGTCCATCCATCTACTGGACACTTCAAGTACTCCCAACTCGCCTCTTTTTAACATATATTTGTCATATACAAGTACCGCCATCTAGCGGACAATCGAAGGACTAAACGAGACGATGTACCACATTTCTGCTGTCAACGCTTTGTCAACACCGAGAGCGTGATAATGACACCGTACAACGTTTTTCATAACATGTGGACGTGCGGATATGTGCCCGCGGGCTGGTATGTGCCACTGGTATGCGGGTATGTGCCACAGGTTACGCACTACGACAATGGGGGACGCACAAGCCACCCCGTAAGGAGCTTCGCCCCTAAAACGCACAGGTAACTACGAAACAAACGTAAACTAACAGCTGTCACACTTACTGCTACATTGTGCTTGATCAGCCCCTTTAATGTGACAGCTTTGCCAGTGAGTCCTTCTTGAACTCCTCCGCCGAAGCATTTCTTTCCCTGCTTTTAACATCACGAATGGGAACAAAAATGGATAACTCAAGAGCACGCTGAAAAAATATTGAAATAGCGTTGCTATAAAGGGCGCCCTTCGGGCCATTTTGCGGGTGGTAGTGAGTCCGCCTAAGCGGCCCTGAAACCTGCGTAGCACCAGTGGTAATAGGGCGTACTAACTGCTCGCAGTCAGTAAGTCGTAAAAAAAAAAAAAAAAAACGAGCGACAGGGGGTTTTGTTTGCAATTTATTTTGCAGGCTCTTCGAAAGCCTGAGGCCATTTATTCACTGTTTCATTCATACTTTTAATGCAGTGTTCTTTTCATGTTCTACATCTACCATTGAAAAAAGACCCTGAAATCAATAGTGTAAGTATCAGGCTCATTGAGAAGACAAAGAATAAGATGTTACCAAGTTATAAGTATTCAGAATGGTCGAGAAATGGACTACCTATAGCGGGTAGCTCAAGAGCATGCTGAAAAATAATTCAATAGTGTTGCTTTAGGGCACAAGACTGATTGACAGAAGGGCTTTACTATTTGAAGAACGAAACATATGTCCCAGAAACAACGAATTCGAACACGGGGAATATATAAAGGTTCGAGCAACCTTGGGTGCAGCCAGAGTTTTTTCGGGATAGGAAAGGGGCTTCAACTATCCTTTATGTATGTTCATGCGTGCGTTTGTATCTGTGTGCATATATACGTGAGCCAAATTGAAAAGCTTTGAAGAGGGGGTTGAAAGATTCGACGTTCTTCCTCTAACCACACAGCTGAGGGAAGGCGTTTTTTGATTTGTGTTACAATTTTTTGTCATATCTCTGTGGCACATCTCTGAGAAATTTGAATTTGTTTCAATCAATTTTTATGCCCCTCACACGAACACCCCACCCCACACCCCCTCCCTCCTCCATATATATATATATATATATATATATATACATGATAATGTGAGTTTGTGGGTGCGTATATGGTACATGACGTCCACTGCAAAAGAGCTTTGAGATATATTCGCTCATATAATTGCTATCGTAGTGATACTCGGAAAATGCTCGGACAGTTCATTTTTATACTAATCAGTCTTATCTTTTTAGGTGGTCTTGGACAGCATCAATCCCCCAGGTAACCTCAAGCATTCGTTACAAATTAAAACAAACTTTCTAAAATTGATATCTAGTCCTTTTAGATTGCTTTTTCTCGCCAATTTGATTTGAGTTTGTTTCAATTCGACATATACAATCACCAGAAACACACGTATTTTAGTGAGAAAGCGTGAATGAAATCTAATAAGGCTGAAAGTTGCACGGATAGGTGTCTGCTCACGTTCATACAAAAGCCGCAGAAGAGAGACCTTGACTATAGGCGAGGTTGCACGACATTTGACATTTGCTCTCAATATTGTGTTTGCCGACTTCACAGTGCTCCCGTACATCATGCTCCATTTGACTGGTCCCGAAAGTTACGTGTCTCAGAAGTATTTGTAACTGTCTGTGGCCCTGGTGAGTTGTCATTCATGAATGAACCACTTTGACGACAAGGTGCATCACTCAGTAACTATACAAATGAATGACACGCACTGCAATGAGTACCAATTAGCAGCAATGGATCTCAAAAACATAAAAAATTCGCTATTGAGCAGTCATAGGAGTATAATAAAATAATCTTGCAAAAAATCTTGTGTAAATTTCATTACCTATATTTCAAGTGCACTTTAATGCGACTCAGTTTGTTTTTAGCCTTTGAGAAGTGCGACGCCCTTCCAGCTATGTTTATAAACTCTACAAATATAATATCTGAGGCAATCAATGCAGAACTTCTGCCTAGATAACTGCGTGTAATCTATCTTGTCGCATGCAAAGCAGCTCAGCCGAAAAATAAGAATTGTAACAGTTCTGCAGTCTTTCAGGAACCGAAATCTGAGGCTTAGATGTGCGTTCAGCCCGAGAAAAATGCAGGCTGCATAATCTGCTCTCTTGGTAGGAAACGCACCAATTTTTTCGCAGAACAAACAACACAAGCGCTTGTGTTGTATATTCCGTGTAATAGTTTCTGCGCTTCCTACCAAGATGGATTCATACCAACTGGCCCGATACAATTGTTTATTGGATAATCTCCATTCAACGGATGAATACGTCTACTTCAAAGCAGCAGTGTTTATACGCGTGCAGGTGTATACCTCACTGTTGTTTTTAATGTACATAACTTTTTTCAAGTAAGACGTCCTCTGAGACACATGTAAATAGTTTTTCACGTACAGTAGATCCACCCACGTGTACACGTTCATGTCGGTATTCGTTGATGGATAGGAGGCTGTGCTTCTTTGAACAATGTTTTTTCTAGACCGCTCTATTAACATGTTACAATACCGTAATCGTGTTTGCCTGTACTAGTATGTACCAAACAATGATTGGGAATGAATTCTTTTCACTACGAATACATAACATTTTCATATATGCAGGCTGTGGCGTCGCAAAAGCGCTCGGCAAAATTGTCAATGGCGAGACGACTGAACGCGTTCGCATGCCATGGATGGTAAGACTAGCCTCGCTACCACTTGCACCTACTTAAATTATCAAAATGGCTGTTCCATTCCTCTTCGCAGGTACATACGGTCACGAAATACAAGATTCAACAAACATACGTGCAACTTGCATGTGGTGGAACAATATTGTCGCGCAATTTCATACTGACCGCCGCACACTGCGTAAGCTTTGGGTGAGTTTGTCGAAATCATCAGCATGGAAAAGTTCTCCTTTTCCCGATCGCTTGCAAGGACATCAAATTTATAAGAAGGAAGTGTTTGACGCCAGGGTCCACCAACACTTCAGTGACGTATTGACATCATAGAAATGACGTCACAAAATACATATGACCCAATACAAAAGAAAAAAATTGCCGTCACTGAACCTATCCCCACTACCCCCGCGACAACAGGCGGGCGCACTATCTATCCACTACGCCAAGGTCACATACTCTGAAGGCGGGAAAAGTGCATCGTTTATAGTTCAAACTTTCTTCCACAGTGGTCTTAGAAAGTGAAATAGTGTCACCCTTTGAGAGCGGTAAGAAGTTATGCTACATTGCCATGGCCTCCGTGACCAGCTCCTACAACACGTCATTGCTAAGGGCCTGTATAAATATACGCGTTTCAAAATACATAAATGCAATCTCTCGTTATAATAACACAGCATGAGGTGACAACCTTAGGCCTAACGTCGCCCTCTGTCGTAGCATCGATGTATACCGAAAACAGCTTTGCGACACTTGAGTTTTACTTTTCGTGGGCTAGAAGAAGAAGACGACGAAGCTGTTGCTGCTTGGCTAAGTAGCTCTGTCTGCTTTTATTGTTTATTTTTGTTTATATTACGGCTCAGCACTGCTCAAGACGTCGGACGACTCGAAAAGGTACCTGCCGTATCGGCGACCGACGGGTGCTGCGCAGCCCACCGCGTCGAAAGGTGCTAGAAGAAACGAGACAAGCATCAGGGAGAGCGCCGCCATTACCTCCCAAGGTGTGACACCAGGTCAGAAGCACCAACTGGTCTGCGCAAGCATACCTGACTGCAAGCGACAACACAGCGTTGAATCAGAGGACGAATCAACTGCCGTCGGGGACCACAACGGGGCGAACCTCACAGATCAAGACATGAACGAGGGTGATTTCTGCCTTGTACGACATCGCAAAGAGAGGACGGTGGGCACTTCTGTGTTAATTGCTCCAACATCCGAAGGAGCTAACTTGAGGCAAGTGAATCCTATTGACCTATACTCGGAAATTGAAACGATTCTCGGTGGAGCCCCAGTTAAGAGCCGTTTTACAGCACAGGGAGCCCTGCTCTTGGATATAGAGACAGAACATCAAGCTAATATGCTTCTAGAGACCAAAACTATCTGCGGCATTGCCATATCTGCCCGTGTACCACACAGCTACATGAAAAATACCTGGATTATAAAAGGGGTCCCAAGATGGTACTCGGACGAAGAGCTGTTAACCTACCTGAGACCTCAGGGAGTATACCACGCAAGAAGAATCATACGACGAGTCCAAACCTCATCCACCGAATGGGAATCAAGGCGCACTGACTCTGTAGTTCTCACATTCGCTCCCGATTCGGAACGTCCAGAGAAGATCAACCTTGGCTTCACCAGACACGAGCTGGTAGACTACGTGGAGGCGCCACCACGCTGTTTTAAATGTCAGCGTTTTGGACATGTTGCTAAGCACTGTCGTGGGGAACAAAGGTGTAAGCGCTGTGGAGGGCCTCATGACTTTAAGACGTGTACAAGTAAAGAAAAACTTGTGTGTGCAAACTGTGGCGGCGACCACCCAGCTAGCTACGGCCGATGTCCAGCACGAACAGCTGTGCAGCGAAGAAATAAGACGTTTGTCCTCGGCCCGAAGGCTGTGAACGAACGATCGCTCCCAATGAAGACGTCCGGCGCGCCACAACATGGCGGTTCGGATAACGAGTACGCAGGAAATTTTCCGCGCCTAAATCCGACAAGAGCTGGTACTGAGTCAACGCAAGTGCTCAACGCTGGTGAGAAATGCATCACGAAAGAGTCCGCCAAGCGCACCTAAGCTGATGCACTGAGCCCATCTCAAGTACCATCTGGAAGCCAACAGCAAGAAAACCTCGAGCACGTTATTCGCGCTCTGTTCACAGCACTACGTTCACACATCGCTAAGATGCCTGCGAGTTCAGCGAAGGATGTTGGAAGCAGTCCTGGCTCTAGAGTCAGTGTTACTTTGCTCTGCTTCCACAAACACACAGTAGAATAATGGCACTGTCTCGCCCACCTGGTCTATTTCGTCCTTCAAAAGTGCCCTTAATTATGCAATGCAACTGCGCCGGTCTTCTAAAACGCCTGTGCGAACTCAACCTTTTCTTGCGCGACATTCCAATACCGATTCTAGCCCTCTCCGAAGCCGGTCTACCGAATGCAAGGACGCTCCCAGGGTACACCCGACACGGCAACCCGAGCATAACGTCGTTTGCAAATGGAAGCGCAATGATATACAAAAGGCGGGAAATATCTCACGTCACCTTACCAGTGCAAGGCCTCTGTTCCAACTCACTGGAAGTCGCTGCTGTGCAAGTGTGTCTGGGAAACCGAAAACTGAGTGTGGTATCGGCACGAAAACAGGTCTCTATGGAGACTTTCCTAAAGGACCTCTGCACTCGATGTCCCGCTCCTCGAATAATCTGTGGTGATTTTAACGCGCACCATCCACTCTGGGGAGATAAGAGTGTAGATTTTCGAGGGAAGGAACTTCTAGCAGCTGCAGATGCTGCCGACTTATCCGTGGGGAACGATGGTAAACCTACATTTTTCAGGCCACCAGATTCATGGAGTGCAATAGACCTTGTACTTCACTCCACGGACCTTCTGGTATCATCTACCACGGCTCCAGACAAGATGGGCAGCGACCATTTCCCCATCTTCACCAATATCCTGGGATTTCGAACTGCTGGTCGACAATTCTGCAATGTAACACGCGGGGACGCCTACAGAGAAGTGTTGGACAAATCCACTTGTGAGCTGTTCGCAGATATGTTGCAAAGCAAGCGATCAGCAACTTCATTGCTGAAACTGCCCGATCATTTTCCTGCTCCTGACTTGAAATTGAAGAACCTCTGCGCAGCACGTAGACGAGCGGAGCAGAAATTAATGAGAACAAAAGGAAATCTGTCTGCGAAAACCGAATATACCAGGATAAACGCTGCGGTTCGTCGCCATACAAAAAATTAAGACGAAATCAATGGGCCGCTTTCTGTGAGAGTTTATCAACGTTTACGCCCTTGACAAAGATATGGGCAGTGATAAATAGTCTTTCTGGGAAGATCCGAACACACAGGCCATTCGAAGCACTCGCTTTGAAACAAGGGATAGATTTGCAAACCCTTGCAGAGGATTTCGCAGACGTGTACATACCTGGTAGATCAGCAGGAGCGGCGATTCCTCTGTCACCCCAGTTTTTTCACACGATGGATACGCCATTCACGTTCCGAGAGCTGGATATGGCACTTAGCAAATTAAGAAGACGCTGTGCCGTGGGTCCCGATTTGATGAGCAATCAAATGCTGACAAATCTACCATATGAGCGCAAAAGGGCCCTTTTGGACATATTTAATCATGTCTGGAGCACGGGAGAGATCCCATTTGTTTGGAAGACAGCATGGGTGGAGCCAGTCGTAAAGTCCGGAAAGGATCCAGCGAGCCTCGCGTCATATCGACCGGTATCTCTTACATCATGCGTATCTAAGTTGATGGAAAGATTAATATGTACAAGATTAACTTGGTACCTTGAACAAGGAAGACGATGGCCATCGTGTATGACTGGATTTCGCCCACGACTGAATGCCCAGGATAGTGTTTTGGACCTATTAAGCCACATCGAGCACCACCACGTCAGCGGACTCTCGACACTCGCCGTCTTCATCGACGTTGCCAAGAAATATGATTGTGTGCTTCAGGCAGGCATCGTGAACGGGCTCCAAGCCATGGGTGTGTCGGGAAATGCTCTTCGGTTCGTACATGAATTTCTCAGAGACAGCTGTGTCCGTGTTAAGCTTCGAAATGTAACGAGCGAAGAGAGACGCGTTTCCCTCGGCGTCCCACAAGGAAGTGCTCTATCTCCCTTGCTTTTTAACGCTGCCAGGGCCAGGCTTCGCGACACTCTGCACGCAGCTCTGAAAGCAGTTAAAATATCCATCTATGCCGATGACATCTGCATTTGGATCTCAGGGTACCAGCACAAACGTTTGGCCCGGATAGCACAGAGCGCTATTTCAATCATTGAGCGTCACTTGTTGACACTAGGCCTATCTTTATCAGCGGAAAAGTCGGCCTTCATGCTCTTCCCGGGAGTGCGATGGAAGTCAACACGTCTGTCGCTGAATATTCGAGGCCACTCAATTCGTTGTGCAACAAGTGTTCGTTTCCTGGGCATTACCATCGACAACAAGCTATTATGGCGACGTGCGGTTGATGGTATAGTCACTGCATCAGTGCAAAGGATCAACGCTCTTCGTCGCATGGCAGGGGTCCGTTGGGGCAACAATCCTATGTCCATGCTTAAATTGAATGATGCGCTTATAACAAGCCGCATTCTTTATCAGCTGCCCCTGATATCACCATCACCAAGCCAGTTCGAACGCCTAGAGGCAGTGCACAGAAAGGGTCTTCGCTTGGCAATGGGAGTCCCTCAGGCGGCTTCAAACACGAAGGTCACCAATGAAGCCGTGTCTCTTCCGCTCCGCCTTTTGGCGTCTCAGGCCTTATTGACGCAGCTGTCAAGACTGGGCGAGTCCTTCGCAGGCACGGCGCTTTTCCGGCGGCTAAGAGCAAGAACTGGCTCACATTTCAACGCGGCACTAAACACATTTCAATATTTAGGCTTGAAACTGCCTAAACGGCGCCCTATGGACCCGCCATGGTCTTTTGTGGATGTTGCGTGCAACTTCAGCGTACCCAATCTACCAGCGAAGCGCACCATTCCAGCCGCGGAAGCAAAATTTCTTGCGCTGGACCACTTGAGCACCATGTACCGCGGCCACCTACAAGTGTACACCGACGGATCAGTGTGCACACAAACGGATAGCTGCGCAGCGGCTTTCTGGATACCCAGCCTGGGCGTGTCATTGTCGGACCACCTGGATCGCGTGGTTTCATCCACAACGGTAGAAAGCGCTGCAATTACGGCGGCTTCGCGATAACTGCGATCCTTTTCTGCACGAGATGTTGTAGTGCTGATGGACTCCAAATCGGCGCTACAAAGACTGCATCGTGGCCTACCTCAAGAAAAGCTCACCAGGCAATCTCTGGCACTAATCAAACAGCTAAATGGCAAGAGTTTTATTATAAGGTTCCAGTGGATCCCATCCCACGTTGGCATTGAGGGCAATGAAAAGGGTGATGCCCTTGCATGCGAAGCACGTACATCGTTTCTAAAAGTAAGAACTCCCAAGACTTACCAGAACAACAAAGATGTGATACGCAATCATTTCAAGGCGATCTACAAGTTTCCACACCAAGCATGTGTAATTCATGGACTTTCTCGTGAAGAAGCGACGCTGTTGTACCGCATTAGAACCAGCTCCGCATACACCCCGGCCTGGTCATTCAAGACTGGGAGATACGCTTCCCCGTTCTGTGCCTTCTGTGGTGGCATCGTGGATATTGAACATTTCATTTGGCTTTGCCCACAGTTTGATGCGCAAAGAGCAGCGATGATCCGCACCTTGCGAAAAGGCTGTCATAGGCACCGGACAGTTGATGACATCATCTTTCCTGAAGGACCCGCGGCAACTAGGAGGAACGTGCAACGAACTTTGTTGGTCTTCCTGAGAGACACTGGGCTGTCTGACACGTGGTGACATTTTCGAAATTCAGGAGATGCTCAGGCGGAACAATTGCCGGCCGTGCAGGCCATGGGCTAACCCCGCCTGCTACAACACCACCACCACCACCTACCTTTCGTGGCTGGTACGCCATGTTTCACGCTTCAGCTCCCCGAGAATATGACACACTGGCTACGGGGAGGCCTGACTTGCATTGCGTTGACTATGTCATTGACCATGTCAAGGAAATGGCGTTTCTATGTTCCTGAGGCACTCTTGTCACGAGCCCAATATCTGAAATTCTCAAAAAATTTGAAAATAGTTTTAAATAAGCAAAAAGGTGCAATACCAAAACTGAAACGCCACCTGGCGCACTGTCTACGTATGACAGAATACTTGGTAACAACCGCAAGTCGTATACCGGTCCCGCCTGCGCAGAGTCTGAAAACTGAAAGCCAGACAAGCGGAGCGCCGGCCGAACACCACAGGGGACGGAAGGAAGCGTTTCCGTGCCATCCACCGGCTCCGTCGCCTTGTCGCCAGCACAATAAATGGAGTAGCGGCTGAAGTAGCTCTGCCATCGGCTGCGTCACTTCTGTTGACATGCCAAACATGACATCGCAGAGACAGTGTTGCCAATAATTCTGGCAAGGCAGGTTAGCATTTCGAGGCAATATTTAAAATTGATTCGCAAACAATCAGCGCATCTCCGAAGCCTGTAATTTTGAATAAATGACAGGAATGTGCAAAGGAACACACTCAGAGTTTCACTGAAATTCACTGACTTCGAAAAATTGCTAAAGTTGGCCTTTAACACGTGGCGAAATGAAGACCTTAGCCGAAGTTCTCCGTACGACCAGTTATGCTTTTCTGGCTCTCACATTGCTTTCTCTGATTACGCTCTGACTGTCTGCAGCTACAGTTAATGCACGATGTTGCCTCATAGTTATATATGAACGTTAGTCGACGAAATAGAGATGTTGCAGCCAGCTCAGTGTGAAAGTACCTACGTTAAACGGTGCTGCAGCTGCCAAACAACACATTTTGAAAGCTATCTTGTAACACTGTGTGGCAAACATTCAACGACTTCTGTAACGACGAGTTTTAGTTTCGTGTTATACCGACCCCCATACGACGGAGGAATCAACGAGATTTCATTTTAATATGTGCAGACATCACGGGTCATTCAGCTCGCTGAACCACAAGACCATGTTTATCACGCCTTGCAAAACAATCTCCAAATACTTGCCCCACACTGAATTATATAGTCTTCCTCCTAGAGCCGGCATGTAGCTTGTGAGTTTGCTTAAACATGAAAAGTATGACGAAAATACAGTTTAGAAATACACCCAGAGCGTTTACACATGCTGTTAAAAAGTATTGTCGGGTTCTATTCGTTTACAACATAGCATATGTCAACAAAAAAAGATATCTTAAATGATATTCTGTTCCCGCATATAATGATGACACAAGTTAGCGTGCTTACGCAAATTTATTTTACTCCAAAAATGTTAGCTTCACGTCACGTTTACCTTGAGTTTGAGTTAAGTCTTACACACTAAGTGACGATGACAAAGTACAGTTTACTTCGCGACGTAACTCAATGTAGCCCATATAGCCGCTTGGGGTCGTGTTCTGAGACAGTACCTTTTAACGACAGTGTACCTTTTTGTGGCGTAGCACCTCGCGTATTCAAGAACTGAAAGAAGAATTCCCTCGGCTTACTACAACCACCCAGTGTGGAACCACTTAACGTGATATTTTCGAAAGCACTCGTTTGTGCACTCTGTACTTTTATATACTAAGTAACGATCATAGTTTTGTTTGATGACAGTGTAGGTACGGAGAGTACCTGCGCCTTGAAGTAGGATGTATGTTCTTGATTTTTCAAAGATATCAACGCCCTTATTCCATTGACGTGAGGTACAACAGCACGTACTTAGAGGAAGGACCAATTGCTTCGGCCAAAGATGTCATACGGCATCCCCGCTTTAGCATGACCACAATTGCGAATGACATCGCCCTTGTGAAGGTAAGTACGCACATGCACCTCTAATCTGCAAATATTACCCATGCTCATTGGCGTCGATGTCGTGGCATATTATATGCGTTATAGCTCTTTCGGAAAAAGGAGGGCTGGTGGCGGAGCGATATACTTTTTTGTCTCTCCGCTCCGGAAAGTTTGCGCACTCTTTCAGTCAAATTACAAGCCCTAAGACAACACGAAGAAAAAACGGCCCAACGCGAGCTCATTGTTTTCTATCTAGTTTTAACTCTTGTAATTTATGAGGAAGAATCAGCAGCAACTAGCTCACTTTTGTGTTTTCTGCATTCATTATACCTGAGAAAACGAAACGGCACTTTAGAGAAAGTAGTACTCTGCTGTGAGCTCAGTAAGCACTAAATGAACAGCCAGTGTAACCAATAGTTACGCACATTTCTGTCCTGTAATATTTGTAGACGTGTGCATAGGAGAACACTTGCCCACTGGGCACTGCGTTTTGGTTAGTAATGTTAACTTTTAGAGGTTCTTGAGCGTTCAAGCCTTATATACTAGTGGAAAGCTTATAAAACCCACAATTGTTTGAGTAAAATTATGACCTATACCCGGTCTATTCTTTGGCGTTATTGATATATATCTTACTACTCTGAGTAGTAACACGAAGCTGTTCATATCTGTTATTCCCTCCGTCTCTTTCAGTTGGCTCAGCCACTCCTCTTTGACAAGTTCGTCAAACCAATCTGTTTACCTTTGCGGCGATTGCAACTCGTCAACAAGAAAGCATTCGCTTCCGGTTGGGGAAAAGTCACAGAAGGTATTTGTCCCTTAATTTCTTTTTAGTATACAAAACATCTCATTGTGCTTACTGTTTTGAATGAATACTCAGCGCCCCATACTTCGGAGTGCTTACGAAGAATACAACAGCTCTAAAGCTACTGGAACACTTATACAGATGCCAAAATATACGGAACACCCTACTACCTTTTTTTATTGTTATTCGTGCCCGGCATCGTTACGTATATTTAACTAGCACTGTTCCTCAGATGCATCAGCTGCGCTGGGTGTTGGGTTACCCAGGACTCCTCGAAGCCTTGCAGCGAATAATGTAAATACATATCAAGGTATCAGTTCTTGACATTAACACAAAAAGAAAAAAAAAGAAGGAGAGATATCGATGCAATCTACACTCAATGATATCGATGTAAGACATCAATGCCACATGCGTCGAGTGGCGGATAACCTCGTTTAACAAGATTTATCTTCAGAAAGTTTCTTGACTTCATTATTTGAGAATAACACATTCGGAGTGCTCACATTTTTTATCTCTTGACACTGCATTCTTCTGTACTTCGATGATTTCACATGGCAATGAGTGCTTGAAAGGGGCTAACCACGTAAGGGGCTAAGCAGGAGAAACAACAGAGTTGTTCAATCATGCCAGTTGCGAAACCACGTTTTGAAACCCGGAGACTCGCATGACTTATTCTCTGGGTGATCTGCTGATTAGTGCGCCATCTTCATGCAAGAATATGAAACGATAGATTGCCGTGGCGCCACATCTATGTGCTCTCCTCGTAAGCTGGTGAACGCTGCGCACGTAGCAATGAAGCCGCCATGAGCGTTCATTAGTTTTTTTCTCAACAGATGGTGCGACGATCTGCAGACCTTCATGATTTCGGCCAAGGACGTGTCCGAACTCTGAATAATGAGGCGCATGAAAAATTTCGCAATATTAACAAGCACGCAGCATCCAGGTTTTGCAACCGTTTATTACTTTAGTTTGCTTGTCAGCACATGGCGCGGCAGTCTGCAGACTCCGCGATTTCCGCCTATAGCGGGTCCATCTTTTGATACATGGGGCCTACGACGAGTTCTGCGACTCGCATATTTAAAGAATTCTGGAGAAACAAGGGAGTCGCTCGTTGTTCGCGCCTCTAATTACGCGCAAGTAACTTGGAACATCTGCAAGTCTAAATAGTGTTGCTCTCGTTGCAGGTGGCAAGAGCACGGATAGGCTTCGCTACCTCGAGACGAAATTCTTGCCTTTTCGAAAGTGCAAACCGTCCTTCAACCCATTGGTGCAGCAGGATGTGTTCACTGGCACCCAAGTCTTGTGCACGGAAACGAACGGCAAGGGCGTTTGTCAGGCAAGCAATACCTCACAAAAATGTGCACAAATAAGTTTTTATGGTGGCATTTGCATTGTGCAGGAGTGACTTTCTATATAAAGGCCTGAATATAATGAAGTATTTCTGCTAATTCATGTAATTAGTAAGTAACATCTCCATGTTTCTTCACTATTTTTCATATTTTAATAAATGTCAACTTTTTCTCAGTCTGCCCAGAAAGCTCACATCGCATCGGGGAGAACTTAAATAAAGTGAGGGTAAAGATATTGTGTTACTTGCAATATATGGGAGATTTATTTCAATAACTTTTGGCTTTGGTATTAAAGTTGTACAAGGTCACTTAGGCTCACAGTATTGAGAAGCAATTTAAGTCCGCACCGTATCACTTTGATCACCCCGTCACTCTTCTTCATAGAAGAAGTAACAAGATTCATTCATAAAGAACTGCTGTTATTTATGTTTAACTCAGCACCCAAAGGTAACCCCGATACGTGATGTAATTCTAAAGAATGAAACAAATTTACAATAGCACACTGCACGATAAATTGGAATATAAAATATGTGCAGTCAGGGGTTTCAATCAAAAGCAGGAAATGTGGGCGTTCGAGAGGTACCGCACGACAATTACTAGTAAATATTTCATCTAGAAGATCTATGTCGTAATACATCTTCGCTGAACTGTTTGCAAGCGAAATTGACTCTTTGTCGAGCTTACTAATGAAGGGACTAATAAATTTTCAAGGACAAACTATGAGAGCAGTATTTGAATCTGTAGCGTGTACCGTTCTATTGATTTCTTTATTCATCTCCATTGGTGTTTTTAGATGGAACCAAATGAAAAATGCTAACGTATTTAAGTGTCCGCGACTGTGCTCGGAATTTTAAACGGGCAAGATCTCATTGTCCGCTCCGCGAAAAGCCGCGCCCATGGCGACAGCAACAATTAACGGTCGTACAGAAATGAGCTAAGAAAAGCACGTCTTCATACATTTTAGCAAGAAAACTTGCTTTTGCAAAAGTCTCTTTTGCTTTTAGCTTTAGGCTCCGTGAACTTGTGTCTAAACAACTAGCCTACATGATTTGTTCTTCAAATAGTACTAGGTTATAAACTTGTATATAAGAATGTTAATATAAGGAACCACATAATTGCGTTGGAGCCTCACTGAAAAATACATAAGAACTAGACGTTCTACGAACACTTCGTTCACTTTGCAACATATCTGAATGCAATATCTTTGGAAGACAGGATGCTAATTTATAGACGAAGGATGGCAGTCATTGATAAATATATAGACATCTTGAAAATTTGAAAGAAAACATACGTCTTACCGGTTGCGGGATGCGCCTTTCATGCCACCGCTCCAAATGGTGACAAACTCTAAATGTACTTGAAACACATCCTCGTGATTTCACTAGAACGCAGTGTTTTGGGGAAGGATGCAACTGCGTAAACTATAAACTCTAAGCTTGGACATCATTTAGCAGATTGTAACAAAAAAAACTTTTTTTGATTCATTTTTGGTCGTTCGTATATAGAACATGACAAAATAAATTAGTGTACATGTCTTGTCATCCTTCACGGCAACTTTGCTTATTTTTGCGCGAAGTTTTTTGGTCCTATAAAATATCTTGGTAGTTTCAAGATGCTTGCTATTCAATTCATTTTTACTCGTTAGCATATCACTTATTTACGCTGTCAGTCAGCAAGTGTGCATTTTTCGGCAAGGCCGAATGCTTGAAATCTGATATCAGCTAAACGTTTAGAACAAAATCGAGTTACTTTCGAATTGCAGTCCAGATATTCAGGCCAACCTCACCAATCCAACAAACTCCCACATTATATTTGGACAAAAATTCAACAACCGTATTCAGATCGGGAACGTGGACGCTCTGAGTGATAAACACTTTTTTTAGAAGAGATCACCGTAACGGTAACCAGAGCGTGGACCATTGAGAGATATTCACCATGACATTGATAAGTACCACCCCAACTATCGAAAGGTTGGCACAAACTCCTCATTCATTAGGCTCCAGGTAAAGAAACATACACTTGGACCTATCGTCGTTATCCCTGGCCTGATTATGTTCACTTCACGGCAAAGGCCTTCACTATGTTTAGCGAATCACCCAGACCTGTGCTTTTTGCTGCTGTTGTGACTCTCGTTCGTGGGCGCAAAGCTATCAATGAGAAGCATAGCCGGGATGCGTTCCCGTGACCTAAAACCCCAGCGCTTTTCATACGGAACGAGCGTCGAGCGGCGAGAAGCTAAGGGATAAGACTGTGGCAACGTTTACGAAGTATGAGCGAACGTCGCTTCGGGAATTTTCTCTAGAAGTGCTTGTTTGGGGAGGCCACGCGGCCAACCGATCTCGTAGGTCGAAAAAAAAAATCCCAATGGGTCACTTATTCCTTTGCTGTCATCTAGTGAGAGACAGCAGCAGAGTGACTTGTTGGGCGAGTCGGTTCATTCTTGACGAAAAGCGCTTGTCCTCCTGTTCTGTTTTTTTTTTGGTGCCATAAGCTACGTTAAAGAGAAATGGCAGTAGCCTACTCGGCCACCCACTTGCTTCGTTACGGAACCCACTTCTCTTCTCTTCAGTGAAATTGACAGGAGGAACATTGCGTCAGCAAGTGCAATGACTATTCGGCAGCCATGTGTCATTGGTTGATGCCAGGGTGGGTGGGCTCATGAGTGCGTTTGTTTTTTAATCAAGCAGGACAAGCTTGAAAGAACTTAAAACAACGTTTTGGAGTGCAGGAAGACGCTCTGAATGTCATTTTAATGGTTCAATCCCCACGCTGGTGCTTTGCGGAACTCTAACCTTTTATGCTGTGAATAGCTCCACACGGCCAGTAAATCTGTTTGTTTTCGTTTTCTTCAACTTGTCAGCAATGTTTTCTCTATCCAAAGGCACTCCATGCTACCGCAGCAGTCCGGGCACTATGTAACCATGACTTCTCGGCAACCCAGGTCAGCGGGGACGCGTCGAATAGACCCCAGATTCACAACACTGCCACGTTATACCTGGAAACTAAATCTCTTCTGCCCACCTAATTTTCTTTTTCTCTGCTGTGCGTTTGACTTCTTGGGAGTGCAATCAGTTATTCTGAATGACGGCTGGTTATCCTTCTTATGGGCTACGTTCTCTGCCCATGTCCATTTGATCTCTATTTCAACTGTGATACCGCAAACGCTCTTCTGTTTCTTGGCCCACTGTGCTCTTTTCCTGTCACCTAAAGTTACACGTATCATTTTGCTTTCCATCGCTAGGTGCGTCGCCCACAGTTTAAGTTGAGAACAACGCAGCCTGTATCAGTTTCAAACATGCTTGCGGGGCAAGATTCTATAAGTTATTCAGCATTAAAACACACAGTAATAATCATACTCCTCACCCACACGTGATTTCCTCTTGTCTCCTCCTCCCATCTCACACCCATGCAGGGTGACTCTGGAGGCCCAGTGTTTATCTGGAGAAAGGGTCGTCGCAAGTTCTTTCAAGTGGGAATCATCTCTTTCTCAGTGGGCTGCAGCGAAGACGGCCATCCTAATGTGCATACCAGGGTGTCCTACTTCGTACCTTGGATCCGAAACATGATGTGGATCAGATGGTGGATCTGAAAAGCTCGATTACTTCACTACGCTGCAAAGAAATGACCAATAGAGTAACGGTTTTGTTTTTCGCATTTAACCAAGAAGAAGAAGAAAACCTGGACATGAGTCCTATTGAAGATTTCTTCTGAAGATTTCAATTGAAGGTTTCTCACTAGTGAAATTTCGGTAGAAAACCAAAATGTGAAGTAGAAGTTTACAGCTGCGAATACAAGGCAAGATCAGCTGAGATTAAGTAAGTAGTAGTTATAATTAACCAACAGATACCTAAGCCGTGAACATCAGCCATTCGTGGAGTGATTTAGCTAGTTGAAGTCAGCGACTATTCATCCTCAATGGCACATAAAAGAGTGAAACGTTGGTTGAAGAACCTTGGAAGAAGGCTGTTGTACAAGTCATTCAAATAAATCGCCATTACATCGTCTTTTTTTCACACGTGAAATCAAGAAACAAACATACAACAAGCTTAGTTTGCATGGCTTCCGTGTGGCATCAATTTTTGTTTATGACAACAGGCGTCATCATCGGACATATTGCTACAAGATATCATAAAGACTGCATTCGTGAATGGCGGCGAAAGGGTTGATATTGCAGCTCGAGAACACAAGACGCCCCATGCAGAAAACATAAACCAACACAAGCCTTAAGCGTCAGACATAGGAAGATGGGCTAGAAATGAAGTTGAAATGTACATAATCACTATATTCGGCGACAGAATTTTGTGGCAACATTGGCCCTGCTACGTGCTTAATACACATGCTACACATGCTTCTGCACATGCTTTAATACAAAAGTAGTCTGTTTTAGTGCTATTCTTGTTTCGGTTTTGGAAGTGCATCCAACATGTGATTTTTCGCACGACCACCACGCAATAAATTCTACATGTATTAGGAAGGAAATGAATAAAATGTTTATTTTAATAGAAGAGACAAAGCTCCTTTGAAGCGTTGAGATTTATTTAAGAAAAAAGGTACAGCCTAGCAGGTATACTGGGCGATCGAGAACAACGCAAAGCCAAGAAACGATTCCTAAATCTCAGTGCATACTTGGTCGGCATCATTGCTTTCCTTCTTTAAGAGACGCAAGAACTTTCTGGAGACGCTCACGCAATTTTTTGGGGACGCGAAGGCAACGATGGGAAGTCAGAAATCTTGGCACTGATTGGTCACGATGGGGACGTCTGACAGTTCGCAAATCGAAGTGCGTGAAAGGCAATCTTTACTCAGCCAAGAACGCTGTCTTTGCACTAGCCAACGGGATAATATACATAAACGTGTCTGTTACTCAAGCAGAGCTGCTAAGGAACGACTCCCTGCCGTAGACGCCGATAAGGGTGGTGTTACTGGCACGTATTTTGAGCGTTATCAGTATCAACAATATTAGGCAGCCGAAACACCGACCACGTATGCAACGCGATTTAGGAAAATGGTCATTGCTTTTGCATACGAGTTTCCAATCGCACTTTTTTCTTCCGAGCAAGCTGGTGTTTCTGAAGACTGACAGGTCGCTGGTGTCAGTTTCAAGGGGGCTATAGCGACTAGAGTCCCTCTTTCGCTGACGATATCACTCACACACAAATTCTGGATGATTGCACGTGCGAAAAACAAAATAAATCACGACGCACGGCTGTCTTCGCTTCTCCCTGCTCGATGAATGCAAATCACCTGATGAACACGCCCTCACTTTCACTCACAAGCTTCGATGTGAACTTGCTGCAGCCTAACAACGCCATCGTTGTTTACCGGGGAGGTGAAAAGGTGAAATGGCACCAGAAAACCAGAAATTTAGAAACAGCAAGGAACGAAAAACCTACAAGGGTGATGCTTCCTAATAATAATGCGAACAATCTTGAACATAATATTTACGTCTTTTTTTATAATTTCCATTAAGCTACCAAGTACACAAAAGTTAGCGTTCGTGGACTACATGCAGAAGCGTTATGAAACAGGGCGTGTTTGGGCTTCGTAGCCTTGGCTGTGCTGCCACAGAAAGGTCTCGCCGATTATAGGTCTAAATGAACATTTATGAACATTCCATTTTAGTGCAGTGCGTCCTTCTTTTTAAGCGTCGCTAGCAGTTTATATGTGTTGAGTACAGTATCATCTAATTTTCAGTAAATTTGGCAATTCTCTTGTACACCAGAAGTGTACTGTTCGACAATGCATTGTCGTTTATCCTGCAAAATGTATTTTAAGCACACAAGCAGCCCAAGGAAAAAAATACTGGCATACAACACTTCCGCTAGCTTTCAAAGTTAGTGTGACTGCAGTGTCGCTTCATTGAGAGCAAAGCTGTGAGAGCGTCATGAGTAGGAAAACTCTGCCTTAAAGTGTGATGTGAAATGCCAACAAGGAAAGCAAACTGCTGTCGCAACTTCTGTCCGACCACGGTTCACCAGAGCCAGTGGCGAGGTGAGAAGCACAAATCATCGCGACGTGAAAGAAATTTGGGCTTTCAACAGGCAAATTAGTTTTTAGGAGCTTTTTATCAGTCAAGCAAATAAATTACTGAATGGCGTATTGAAGACGCTTCTTAAGTTGTGTATTTTCTTACCTAAAACCAGGTGCTGTAAAAGCCACTAAAATAATCTATGTATGAACTGCACCTGTTTTTCATTTATTTTGTGGCATCAGTTTTTTATTATTTAAGACCTCTGATATCACTAAGACGTCTTATTACTCATTTTTGCAGCAAGAAAGACACATGATTGCTTGGCGCTTGTTTGCGTGGTTTAAAATTTATACTTTATTTTTTATATATTTCTAAGAAGTGCCTCTGTTCTTTTTCTTGCATATTCACTATTCCGGTGCTCACTTAATACCATCATACTTCGTTCAACGCACCATTTGCTAACTGCTTATAGCGTGATGTTCCAATCCGCTTCAAAGCAGGTAGAGTGTACAGACAGTAGCTGACGTCTCATAGCTACTGTCATATGGCTCGACTGTTACTGTAAGGTTAGGCAGCGGTAAATGAGCAACAAATGATCATGATTTCGACATGCAGTAAGGAAGAATATATTCTGCACAGTTCTGACGGCTCACTAAATAGTGTGTGCATACGGTATAAATGGTGTAACGAGTGCAATTTTCGAAGGCATGAAATGGTTCCCTTCAACATAGCATTCTTGCAATAGTATAAGCTTTCTGTGCCAAGCTTAAGCGATGCTTAATTGACTTCATCGGTGAGGACAACTGTCAGAGTCACTCTTTTTAAAATTTTCGTGACATACCTGTCAAATCTTGTTCCTAAGCAGTTTTTATTTCAATTTATTTTTTTTGTAGGCTGTCTTTCTAGTTTAAGGAACGACTGAAAACTACCCAGACCATTGATATCAAAAAAGTGCTGTCTTCTTCTCTCCGTCTTTCAATCTTGCGCAGTCACTGAAGACTTAAAGAAGAAATGTTCTCGATGATCTGAGGTTAAAATATGCGTCAACGTAGCTCGAAAGAGTACTGAACCGTATTTCGACGCTTGGAGTGCAATAAATTTTTCTCAACCACGTCATCGTTTTAAAACTTCGGTGTTCCCGTCACGGTAAAATGAACACGAATGTGTGGTGCAATATTCCGTGCTTTTTTACAACGAAACGTGCGTGGACTTGTCGATGTTGGATCCTGCATCGGATGCTCAGATCGAGAAATGCACCATTTGAAACCATTTGTTTTGTTATGAAGCTGAGCGTTGAATGAGTTTTTTTTACCTTGCCAAAGTAATCATGGCATCCGTGTCGGTATTGGTTATCATCTCAAGCATTGTCACATCACAGGTGAGAAACATTTCCACCAAACGTTCTGGAGGAAAAGTGTCCCAACTTTTGTGCAGTAGAATTTGCAAATGTTTTTAATTTACATAAAGCTTATGCCGTTTTCATTGCTTACTAGATTAAGAAAGCAGAAAAATAAAATGCAGCATACACATAACGATTCTCAGAGGACATCTTCTGAGTGTTTGTCTCTTTTTATTCAATCAGAAAGACCTTCATTGACATAAACTTTTCGAAAAACGTGTCTTTCTTCGTACTGTTGCCATCTATAGATAAATCAAAACAGTTCCGTAATTCGTGTACATAATTCATGTTCATCTCTTCGTAACTTTTTTATTTATTATTACAGACTTTGAAATACACCTGGCTGGTCATGAATGAATTCTAGAAAATAAAAATAAATTGTTGACAAAATCCAAATATATTTTCACGTCTACAGCTTGACCATTGGTTGTGTTGTTGGTAAGACATGTACAGTATTTGGCAAGGTCACTGGACTTGTGCCATAAATTGTGTAGCTCGTAATTTAAGCGCGGGCTTCCGCCTTATTATACGCCTATTATAACATATCTTTCTAGTTCTACGCTTTTTAGTACATTGTAAAGTTCTCAGAATTAATAGTTGTCTTCACTGAAGGAACAGACCTTCCTGTGACACTTTATTGTAATGTTCGTAATTACCTTTTACATCTTTGGAGTGTGATATTGCGATGAGAAAAAAAATATCGTTAGCCGTTCCGAGATATTTGTTCAACACAGAGATAAAGCGATCTAAATGGCGTAGAACTAGTTGTAACCAGCCTACACTGCTGACCAACATTTTCTTTTGTTCTTATTTGAACTCTGGAAACTCGTAAATTTTTGTACATGTACGTAACTGTTGAAATTATTCTTTTTAGGAAGTATGTTATTCGGTATTTTATAAGTAAAACACTCTTTCTACCTTTAATTTTCACGTCTCATGTCATTCGCAGTGAAAAATCTTTGTCAAGCTATTACTGGTCACCTAATGCTCAGTTGAGAAGAATAATAAGCTCTTCTTGTGCAACGTGCCCTTGGGCAGCAGAGGAATATTCATTAAATTCTGCTGCAATTGATTTCGATACTGATCTTACCTATTTTTTTTGGCAGGTCGTTTTGGACAGCATTAATCCCCCAGGTAATCTAGAGCATTCTTCAGGAGTCAAAGCCACTTTCCCAAAATTTTGAAAGGCCTTTCTTAACAATTCCGTCGAAGTTCCTGCTCATTTCAGAAATAGTGCTGTTAAAACGGGTGCTTTTTCATTGGTCATACATAAGTTTACTGCAGTAAAACTGAACGTGTGATGGGTATGTGACAATTCACGTTCATACGAATGGGCTAAGAAGTGAAAAAGACAGTGCGACGTCGCAGAGTTTGTCATCTCTTTACCAGCCCATGTTTGTTGACTGCATTTTGTTGCCATCCTTCATAACTCATTTCATTGGTCTTAACGGTAGCGCGTCTCAAAGGCCATTAAATTGTACATGATACTGGTGATTTTCCATTATGTACGAACTACTTTGTAAACAGCATGCACAACTCTATATCATTAGTATACAAGCAAAAACTCCGCTGCTCTGGGTACCAATAAGCTGCGCGTCACAAGAACATAACCCGGTCGCTATGGTGTAGCCTTATGATTCAAAAGAACTATTTTTTGTGACGTCATGCGTACTTCGCGTTACGTAGGCCAGCGTATAATAAAGTGGGGTAGTATGTGTTTTGCTGGTAAATGATCTCAAAAAGAACGTATGACGAAATCCGGGTCATGTTTATCAGCTATTACATATAACGTCGAAGGCGTTCAATGGAGGAGGAGTGTGGTTAAAACTATATCTATATATATTATATATCTCACCACATGCAAATTGATTCCACCACTTCGCACACTTCTCACATTCTTTTGGTGAAAATCATTAAGGTCTAGGTCTGCATTGAATGGGGGAAAATGCAAGCGTCATAAATAGTTCTTGCTCGTACGAATACATCTACTTAGAAGCGGGAGATTTGAAACGCATTCATGTCGTTGTTTGATTTGTAGTGCACCTAAGTTTTATTATATGATGTGCTGAGACACACATTTAAACATTTCATTCAATTAGAATACGGTCATACATATGTGCACATCCGTGTGAATATACATTTATATGTACTAGGCAAAGTTTCTATTTCGAGTGCTTATGTAGACTCTTCTATTAAATGTTTAGGAACGCCATAGGCGTTTATGCAGGTTTTAGGTCTACAAAGCAGTCGTTGGATACACAACTAGGCGAATCCACTCATAAGTTTACTCCTTCAGACTCACTCAGACTTAGATGCAGCCTCTTTGTCTGCGTCAGTACGAGTGAGTAATATTTTGGTGAAGTCGATTCCGAGTGAGTTTAATTGAACGAAATTGTTGTGAGTGTGAGTCCAAGTGAGTACGGCTCAGGAAAACTTTGATGAGACTCAGTTTGAGTGAGTCTTGAGCAAGCGCAAGATACATTTTTTTCAACGAGTCTGAGTGAGTTTCACTGGTCTTGCCAACGTTTGGTTGGAAGTGAATCGCTTCCGCCGTGAATAAAAAACGATTTAATGTGCGCAGGCTGTGGTGTTGCAACAGTGCTAGGAAGAATCGTGAATCGCAAGACGATTGGACGCACTCGTATGCCATGGGTGGTAAGATGGCATCGCTACCACTTGTACTTTTGCGTGAAAAAACTGTTTTGCTTTTCTTTATTATATACATTTTTAAAGCACTATATTGAAATGATTGTTCTTCATTTTCTGCGCAGGTACATATGCTCACATATTATAAGATTAAACATAAATACATGTCGCTTGCATGTGCTGGTAGTATTCTGTCACGCAATTTCATACTGACCGCCGCCCACTGCGTGATTTTCGGGTAAGTTCCTCAGAAGCATCGGCGTTCAAAAAATGTGTCTTTCCCAAGATAACGATATATTTTTTTTTTCATTTTTGTCATCCAAAGTGTCACCGGCTGAGAAACCTGGCATACAAAACGAAAAATGGTTTATCAGGCTTTTTACAATATTCCCCAAATAATTGTCTGCATCATGCGATACACAATATTCCTGCTAGAGCTGGCAAGTAGCTTGTCAGTATGATTTCTCTAAGACAAAATTATGACGAACATTTGGCTTACAAATGCAGCACAAATATCTCTAGACTCTGCATAAACCGTTATAGGGCTCAATTCAATTGCAACCACTTATGTGTGAATGCAACAAGGCATTTTTAGCTATTTTTTTCTCGTACAATGGGGACACAGTTTCCCGTTTGGTCGTCTTTCTGAAATTTGATTTGCTCATTTATCATATAATGCCATTGATCAGCAAATTTGTCAGTTTGACGTGACTCTTGGCCTTATTGGTCCTTTACGAACCAAGTGATGAGGAGAAAGTACTTTTTTTTTTGATGCAAGCCATCGTAACCGATGCAGTTGCCTTAGTGCCGTCTTCTGAAAGAATCAATTTCGGTGATGGTGCACATTGCACAATAATTGTAGATTGAAGTAAATGTCAGGAGTGAACAATTCACCGTGCTTTCTAAAAAACAGTCAATGAGCATTCGCTGAAATGAATATTTTCAAAAGGGTTTTTCTCGGAAATCAGTTCTTACATTTCTACAAGCAATCAACGTCAATGCAAGCACGCAGGTTATGTGCTCTCTTGAGCACCGTGCATGTTCTTTCTAATTTAAAGATACCGACGTCCTTTGTCAATTCACGTGAAGTACAACAGCACGTACTTGGAGGAAGGTCCAACTGCTTAGGCCAGGGATGTCATACGGCATCCTCGCTTTAGCATGACCACTATTGCTAACGACATCACCCTTGTGAAGGTAGGCATGCAGGTGTTGTTTACTCCATATGGCAAATATTATTCAGGCTCGTTAACGAAGATTTCAAGTCATATATAAAATTAATCGCTTTAATTACGTATTTATTCGTTTACCAATTTCTTTATTTATTGCAATAGAACATAACTCAAAAGGAAGACAAATATATGATACAAAATGATCAGTATAAAATAAAGAAGGCTGATAGAGCAGCGAAGTGCTTTCCTTATTTCCTCGCAGTGGCCACAAGAGTGTAGACTGATTCACACATAAATTACAAGCAAGGGGACCAAAAGCTCAAATATTAAAAATGATAACTGGGGTTTAGTGTTTCAAAGGCACAATGTTATTACGAGAGACGCGATAGTGGAGGGTTAAGGAAATTTCGAGCATCAGGGGTGCTGTGCCGTGCACCGACACTACACCGTACACGTATCTTCATCATAGCGCCGCCTTCAAAAGGCGACTACCGCGGCTTAAAACAAATCCACAACTTCTGGGCCAGCATCGGAGCACCATGATCGCATTAGCACCATGATGGACCATTCGTAATAAAGCACACAACATCAGCCTTATCCTCTCTACCCTTTTAATTTATAACCATGCATCAGTACCAGCTGGCTTGCATCACTGTTTTGCCCATTCACTGTACCCTAAGAAAAAAATTGGAAACGTATCTGCATGTTTCACTGCAAATGTCGTCGAAAGACGATAGTCTTGCGTGTGGACAGAGCGAACTAAATGTTTATTTGATCTTCTGCGCGAGGAAATTTCTGCATTGTGTTCTAGAAGCCCTGCGTTAGAGAGTCTCGATTCGTGCACCGAAGGCGAACGAGCTCCACCTGGCAGTTATCTTCGAAAACGAAGGAAGGTGGGCGTGCCCGCGGACAAAGATGCGCGCCTGTCTCGGAGGCGATAAGGAGTAGAAGGCAAAGCGAAGGGCAGGTGCCACCACCGTGTGGTCTTATCAATCCGTTGGAAACACTTGCCTTTTTGAGCATCGTTTTGCACTGTCAGCGCGGCGTGATAAACGCTAAGGTCCTTAGAATTACTTGTGTGTGCTTTCTCTAATATAAAGACACACATACAAAACATTGAAGTGTTGTTGTGGTGCCTCAGATATGTGCAATAATTGCTCTTCATTTGACACAAGTATTAACGCTGAAACTTGAGCAAAAGTGGTGGGCGCTTTGGACGGGGTTGGCAATTTGAGGTGCCTTTTGGAGCTACTAGAAGTTTTGTTACCACGGACAAACAGACAAATGCACAGACAGAAATACACACATACTCAAATTTTGGCCTCGAAGGCCCCCCCAAAGAGATTATCGTCTTTAAAAAAAGGCTGTTTCCTGAATGCAGAACTATTCTGTAAACTCTGCAAGTGCTAAACCGTCCACCTCGGTGGATCATTGGTTAGGGTGCTCGGCTGCTGTCGCCAAGGTCGTGTGTGCGATCCCCGTTTTGGAGGTCGCATTTTGATGGAGGCAAATGGTATACGGGCCCGTGTACTGTGCGTTATTAGTGCAAGGAAAATAACACCAGGTGGTTTAAATTTCCGGAGCCCTCCACTACAGCGTCTTCCATACTAATGTGGTAGCTTTTGGGCGTGAAACCCGTGATACATTAACAATATTAAGCTCTAACAGACGACAAATACAACCAATAGCGAAGTATAATTGTCCTTAGCTGCAATCATAGCCAAGTGAATAGGAAAGCACACAGCTTCTCTTTAGTAGATATCCTTAAGTATTATGAATTTTCACTCTTGCTCAAGCGTACCTGCTACATATACTGCAGCACTTTTTGATGAATGCGCGAAAATTTAGCGAATTTATCACTGTTATCACGCCTAATATTCAACTAGATTGAAAAAAACGCATTGAATAAATTATCCTGTAACTACGCTTACTGTTTATAGAAGGCCTTTAAAACAAGCCGTACGCCCCGCCGCGGTGGTCTAGTGGCTAAGGTACTCGGCTGCTGACCCGCAGGTCGCGGGTTCGAATCCCGGCATCGGCGGCTGCATTTCCGATGGAGGCGGAAATGTTGTAGGCCCGTGTGCTCAGATTTGGGTGCACGTTAAAGAACCCCAGGTGGTCGAAATTTCCGGAGCCCTCCACTACGGCGTCTCTCATAATCATATAGTGGTTTTGGGACGTTAAACCCTACATATCAATCAAAACAAGCCGTACACTCTTAGAAAAAATATTGGTATATTCACTAAGTACTAGCTCATTACTTGTCACAGAATTCACTAACCAGCTAGTAAATGCAGCTAGTAAAATTAACCCTAGTGAAACGCACTGCCTCTTTGGGCTCATAAAAAAACACTAGCCCAAATACTACCACGCTGGTTGAAAGCACTACTTTGTTGGGTAGTTAAAATTACTATTTAGTGAGTGAATAGTGCTTACTTGAGTGGTTAGTTTATTACTAAATCGTTAGTAACCCCCGCAAATTGTGGTTTACACCTATTTTGTTAAATGTTCGTGTGCGTGGCGATATCAATATGATTCTGTTACAAAAGTATAAGAGAAAAACGAATTGAAATGGCCCTCGTGAATTAATAATGGCTTTTAATTACGTCAGGTAACTATACTGGAGTAAGCGCGCATCACAGAAACATACTTATAGAGAACTGACGACTTGATCATATGATGAAATCATATTCAAATATGTATGATCATTTGATCATATGTGAATCTCGTATGCTCATATGGACTCATACGCTATGCTCATATAAGTGCATATGAGCATATGATTTTAATACTCACATGATTATATGCTCATATGAGTATGAGAGAACTCATATGAGCAGATCACGAGAACACATTCACAAGTATATGTTCAAGACTTGGACATAGCAGAATTCTTGTGTAGCAGCAGTTTGATGACTATATATACCCCTGCTTTGGGACCACACACCACGCACTGGTTAGCAGTCCCAGAGTTTATGCATCATCATGTTCTCTTCTATTTACTTATGTGTGTGCCAGTACGTAGCCAGAAACTTCTAATCCAATAGAGTAAATAAAATTATAGTTTGCCTAAATATTGCTTACGATGTCACCATTACGACATAATAGGCTGCGGAATCTACGAAAGATCTGGCAACGTAGGTGGCTTAGTGGTTGCTTAGTTAAGAACACTAAGAGAGGTTCTCTAGTTAGTAATGGTTAAAGTTACTAGCTGTACTAGCTGGTGGCTAGTAAAAGTATGCCGCGAAGGTACTAAAAAACTCCGGAAACTAGTAAGCACACGCGTTTACTAACTGCTTACTTTTTTTTCTAAGAGTGTAGTTGCAATGTTTTGCAGTTGATTGAGCCACTACAGTTTGACAACTTTGTCAGACCAATCTGTTTACCTACGCGGAGACTGCAACTCGTCAACAAGAAAGCCTTCGCTTCTGGGTGGGGAAAGACCAGTGAAGGTATCTGTTTTGCAATTTTTCACTATTGAACTAAACTTCCTACCGTGATTGCTGTTTAAAATGAGTATCCAGAGTCCTATTTCACGACGTATCTACTATATTACGAGGAAGCTCTAAAGCGGCCATTACCAATATACACAATGTCAAAAAATTTCTAACACCCAAGGACTTTTAATTTCATCGCGCGTCGCTTCGTGGCGAGGCCTCGTGCAACCCCTTCGCATAGTTTCATCGACAGCATACGGTATCGTTCGTGAGAAAAGGTTGCGCATTGAACTGCTAAATTTAGGTGCACAGTTAAGCCACAAAAATCTGTCAATGTACTCAGTTAACAGATGAAACTGAAGATGAACAATCACATGGTTCGTGACGCACTTGCCTGAGGCTAGCGGAAAGCGAAATCCATCAGCTTTGTTTTGTTAGGCAAGCCTGTCGATCTTTGTCTCCCGTAAGCCTCGCGCACTTAAGATGGTGTTTCATTGCCTCCTGAATAGGCTCTGCTTTGGTGAAGTGATGATGTCGTGTTAATAATATAGTTGGTTTTGAGTACCAAAACAACGATATGATTAGGAAATGCTGTAATGGAGGGCTCCGGAAATTCGGACCATCTGCTCTTATCTAGCATGCACAACATCACACAGTACACAGGCCTCTACCAATTCACCTTCGTCAAACTAGGACTGCAACAACAGGAATCGAACCCATGGCCTTTGGTTTAGCAGCCGGGCACCGTAGAGACTGTTGCACCGAAGCGGACGACGATGTTTTGTCATAAAGTTGCCGTTCGACGCGTTGACGTCTGACCTCACAATGACCTGCTTCCATCGGAACAAGTTTGGAAACATATGGCATCATAAATACGTCTTGCGTGACGTCATCAAGACGTACACTGTGAGCGAGCGACTTCTGCATCCGTCACCAAAACGTATACTGTGATCGCGTCACTTTTGCATCGTTTGTGTTGATGCGAATAGCGATGGTATATTTTTGCAATCTCTCAGTACTTACTTGTGTCAGGCTGCTTTGCGATCAAAATGGCTAGGCACCTGTGCGGAGGTGGACCATTGCGTTCTTTGAGACACCATAGGCTTTCACTCTAAAGTGGCGGATTCGTGGTAACGTTGACACTGGTGCCCTTACGAGTGCCAGGCCATGGTGGTGCATTTACTTTTCGTTTCTCTGCCCCTTTCTCTGGGTTCACTGTGTTCAACTACAACTGCTGCTGAATTTTTAAAAGAGGTTTGGAACATTGCATCAGATGATGCCCTGGACGTGTAGCAGAAACGGGTAACGATAGAGCAGACAGGGCAGCTCGCTGAGCAACCGTCCCTCGTCCAGATACCCCTTGGCAACTCCAGGCTCCCCACAACCTTCGAGATATCTTAGAACACCAGCGTCGACAACGACGGTGATACTCACCGCCCCATTTTCGGCTGAGTGTAAAAGAAGCACATGAGTGGGGCCGCCTGCAGACAACTACATATCCTTACCTGCGTTTAAAACATGCGATGCACTCAAGCGCATACGTGGGTTCTTGCCCATGGTGTGGAGGACAGTCAACACTTGCTCACATTACTTGGGAATGTAAGTTGAGGCCAGCTAAAATTACTACGTCACATATTTCGGAGAAAAATATTATGATTGAGCAGTGGGAGACCTTGCTTGCCAGTGAGGAAAAAGAGGCCCAAATGGCACTCCTGGACCAGGTGCAGCGGGCTGCTGAGGCCAGTGGAGCCCTGGACTAGAGACCTCACCCACATGTTTCTAACACTTATTTTATTTTATTTTTTTCACTCTAATAAAAGTTTTGCCATCCATCTTTAAAAGAGGTGCGGAATATAAATACTTATTTCAATTTCACTCACATTGTGAACCAGGGGTCCGTGACATCTCAAAACGCACAAGTTTAGAGCCAGAAAGGTTCGTCGCATTCCTTCTAACTGCACGCGGGTTCACACGGATCTCCGTTGTCTATGCCGTTTCGTTATCGTACACTGAACTGCTCACATATTTTCACCTGTTCACATATAAACACATGCTGCCGCTGGCAACGAACAAATCTGTGACCTTAAAATAACGCGTCCGATGGTCTACCAACTGAGGTAGAGCGGCAATTTTGAGCCTATGAACTTGAATTTGTATATGCGCGTTTAATCCTCGTTGAGCTATTGAGCGCCGCTAGTAGCCAGGACGGCAAGGCTACTAGCCTTCATGATTACTTGTGTCATGTCTAAGTATGAGAGACGAGCCCTTAATGGTGCTCTTAATTCTTTATCAATGCTCAAGGAATTTGCAACGATGCAGGCTTTACAGAGTGTTATTTTTGTAACTCAGGTGGCAAGAGTACGGATAGACTTCGCTACCTCGAGACGAAATTCTTGCCTTTTTCGGGAGGTTCTCGCCAGCCTTCCACCCTGTGGGTGCAGCAGTATTTCACCGGTGCTAAGTCATATGCACAGAAACGAACGGCAAGGGAGTCTGTCAGGCAAGCACTACCTCTTCCAAATATGGTCAAATTTGTTTTCGAGGCGTTAGTTTTATAGCGAATGCTCGAGCAAAGATTTAGGAGCACAATTTACCATATTATCTTTTTATATCATGCCAGTGTCAGTTTCAAGTTACTTCATGTTTTTCTTTGGTTAGGAGTAAGTCTAAACTTTGTCGCAGCCTTCACAGAAAGCTGACCATAGTTTAACATAGGATGTAGATGGAAGTGGATTAAAAAGAAAAAAACATTGGCCCCAGTAGTCCGCATGTTACACTGCCAGTGTCGTCGAAGACGATAGTCTTGTGTCTGAAGAGAGTGAACTAAACGTTTATTTGATGTTCTGTGCAAGAAAATCGGTGAAGTGGTATTCCGGAGGTGCTGCTTTAGAGTGCCTAGAGCGTGCACCGGAGGCTGAACTGAGCGCATCAAGTCACGTCACACGTGAGACGTGAGCGCTATCTGGCAGTTATCCTAGAAAACGAAGCCTGTTACGTGCGCGTCCGTCTCTGAAGTGATAAAGTGCAGAGCGCAAGACGACGGGTAGGTGTCCACCACCGTGTCGTCTTAGCAAAGCGTTGCAAATGCTTGCCTTTTCGTGCAAACGTTGCACTGTCAGCGATACGTGACAAACGCTACGGTCCTTATAATTACTTATGTATGCCTTTTCTAGTAAGAGACACACATACAGAATCCTGACGTGTTTTTATGGTGCCTCAGATATGCGCAATAATTGCCTTTTAATTGACAATCCCACAAGTTTGATCGCTGAATCTTGAGCAACATTGGCGGGTGTTGCGGATGGGTTCGGCCATTTGGAGTATGGTTTGGCCACTTTGGTGCGGTTTAGGGTACCGTTAAGGTCAGACTGAAGTTTTCGCGTTGAAGGTACCCAAGAAAGACAATCGTCTTTAAAAAAGGCGCAGGGCCAGCAAGCTATGAGAAGTACAGTCTCACGACGGCGAAAGCTGTAAGAAACCTCTCTAAAACAGTATCTAAACAGTCTTCAGCTGACTACTGCACTTACATCACACCCACTACGTTATAAATGTTCATACTCTTGTTGATGAGGATAAGTGCAAAATTATCATTGTTAGTTGTTCTTTGTAGAAGCAAGATACCCGCTACAAATTTGCAAGGCGTTAGGGACACATTGTTGATGCGCTAGCTGACGATGAAGTATTATGACTGAGCTGTTCGCAATCGATTGGGAGCTTTACTCTACCTACTTGTTACGAAATCTGCTCTATGTCATACATATTCGCTATTTTACTCTTTCGCAAGCTAGGCTATATTACATAAGTTAACATTATCCTTTGGCAACTAATGCAAGTACATTTGCGAGGTGCCCACTACGCCTAAAATAACGGTAATTTTTTGTGTAGCAAGGAAGCGTTTACTTTGCCATTATCCGTCAATATTCGGATTGTTTGACAAGTACCACCCAATTTGTCAGCAGGCTGGCACTGTAACACCCTTTATAAGATTCTGATAAACCTGAGCGCAAAGTCCACTTTTATTCCAAAACAAGAAGTTGCCAGCTTCGAAGCTGCCTAGAAATATGCTCTCTCAATTTGCAGTCAACCCCACAGCTGGAGCCACGTAATGATTCCTCACTTGCACTTCTGCTTGGTGTCTTTCTCATATTTGGCGTCCATGCAGGGTGACTCTGGAGGCCCAGTGGTGATCTGGAGAAAGAGTCTTCGCAAGTTCTTTCAAGTTGGCGTCATTTCTTTCTCAGTGGGCTGTACTAAGTACTACCATCCTAATGTGCACACCAGAGTGTCGCATTGCGTTCCTTGGATCCGAAATATGATGTGGATCAGATCGTGGATCTGAAAAAAAAAACATCACAACTTCATTACGTTGTCAAGAAAACATCATTAAACTAATATATTCTTTTACAATAAAGAACAATAAAAAAACTTGGCAAGAAGTTTGATTAGGCATTTAGAATATATTGAATAAACTTCCACGCAAGTGGCTGCTTTGACTAGACTACAGATGTCTCCTGTTATGTATATGCATGCACGTATAAAACACTTAGTCATAAAATTCCTGCAGCAAAATCAAATAAATTATAGGCTTTGAATGAATACTAGCTGTGAAAACAGGGGAAGAGAAGACTTCTTTACGCTAGCTGGCATAACGCAGCATCGGGAGTCGCTTATTCAGCTATAGCCAGAATTAACTACATTTTTGCCAGGCCTTCCTAGAATTCAAAAGCTTAGTCAGTTTTGGAGGCAATAAACTAGTTAGGTTTGCCAACTCTTCATACTTTCTGCCCCACAACAGTATAAAAAGTGCATGGAAGGACTCGGGAAACATATACGTGCACCTGAGGGGGGGGGGTGAGGGAGGTGACTCCGCCCCCCCCCCTAATTACCAACAGTGGGAAGAGGGGGGGGTGCTTCTTTCTGGCGCCATTATTCCGTTACACAGTCAGAGTTATCTAGCCATTGTTTAAAGAGCAGTGTTACAGCCACGCTGACTGTGAAGTAAAATCACAGCCAAAAATCCAACGTGTTAGATTTCAAGAACTGTGTACTTCTTATGTTTACTCCCAGAAAGCAAAGTTACTTTTGCAGGTTGTTACGAGAAGAAAGTCATAATACCATTTTCTTTTTTTATGTCGATTGTGTGGCATAGCGTGTGCTGGTATCAGCAAAAAAAAAGGGGGGGGGGAAGAGATGAATGAATTGAAATCTCCTATTTTTGTCTCAACCTGATGGCGACAAATTAGCAAAAACAATCTTTATGCTGGCTTTCAAAAGGTGCCCTATTGTAGCTCCTTATATAAATCAATAATGCGTTAAAGTGAAGCACCATATCAGCCAACCTGATGTGGCACCGCATACTTGTGCTGCTGGCTTGAGTTCGAATACACTAGCAGATGTCAGATGGTGTGGGTGAATTAGTTTGTGCGAGAGTGATTGGTGGCCTGCTGTTGTGAATAATTGTGCAAAAAGACAGATTACAATAGTGTAAAAGAGATGGATTACTGTTCTTGTATGTCTCTTGCATGGAACTGCGTAGTTGTATTTCGCGTGTACCCTTAGGGTAAACGTGTTACGAGCCGCTCTGGGCTATCAGTGACGCCCCCCTACAGGCAAGTTGACATTTCCCAACATTTGTCTATCACTTAGATCGCACGTGTGTAGTATTAACTTGCGGCGCCCCATGCATGCGCATGCGCAATGAGTTCTTTGCATCTACATTATTTTTCACTCTACTGCGTATGTTTATTAGCTGGTAGATGCGCTGCAGCATGGTGTTACAGTGAAGAGGCCTCATTACTGTGTGTGGGATTCTTTGTGCCATCTACGAGATCCTATTTCTGTCAGCGATATTCGGGTTGCCGAGCTGGAGCGAGGGGTTCAGTTGACTGGCGTGACAAGCATCAGCCTTTACAGCAGGTGCCAACAATTGCTTCGCACAGGTGAGGTTCATCCTTCTCAACTATTAGTACGTGTCTAGTCACCTAACTTAGCGAAACTCAGCTCGAATGTGGAGCGGCTGATCCCGGATATGGTATATGGAAAGCAGATAGACAGAAAAAAAAGTGATCACAGTTTATCGCGTAAATAGTCCTAACTTTGGACTTCGACTTCGGATCTATCATTAGTAACCAACCGTAGCCGTTCACTTAGTTCACAGCTCTCATGATCATCTGTAGCTATAGTCGGTGGGAGTGGGGCTGATTAGAGCAACCTCACAAAGCTGCGGTGTGTGGTATATGCAGTGTTCATACTTAGATCTTCTTACGTAACTGCTGCCTGTAATTGTTAAATTAAGTCATCGTCGGTCATTTTGCTAAAAAATCTCGCAACGAAATCTGTCTTCTTGTACTGTAGGAAAAAAGAAAAGTTGCGCACACAAGACGCCGCCCGAAGAAGAAACAAAATGGCACAAGCGCTGCTCCAGGCCCAAGAATATGTACTAGGAATCAACCTCAGCAATATGCTTATAAGAATCGACCTCAGGAATATGCGCCAACTAGACCCGAACGACGTTTCATTGAAGCTCCTCTTTATTGCAGTGCATCTTTTTAGGTGACTGTTTCTGACAGTTAGACAGTGCTGAGTAAGTGATGCTAGATAGTGTCTAATGTTTGCTTATATTGGAAATTCTCTAATATTCAAGCAATGTTCTTTTTCGCAAGAAAAGGGGTTGGGCCTAGTTTGGTAGCCCAGAGTAATCCACACCAAAAGCTTTCATGAGACTGGAGAAAATGTCGGAAATAATCAAACTCTGAGCTATAAAAATTTTTGAGAAAACAATAAACAAAAGTTTCTAGATCAATAAGCTTTCATTTTCTTGATGAATACGTAAGTCATGTACCTATTTTCTATAACAGTGTCGTCAAAGCCGCAACTTTCGCCACTCTTGAGACTGTTCCTAATGGAGCCGCCATTGTTTTCACCATTGTTTTAACAAACTCGAAACGTGCTTGCCCGAAACGTCGTTACCGTCCTCATCGCTCGCTTCACGCTGATAACGATGTCGATGCGGGCTCTGCCGCCTTTATTCGGTTTTCCTTGAACGCTGTTGTCCCTCTTTGCATCGCACCTTTTCAGCGATTAAGCGTGGCGTGCCCTGAAGATCATACTAATTAACCAGATTGGAGCGTGCACTATGAGTGAATTGATGAAAGTTTGACGGTCTTGAACAATGAATATGTGAACCAAGTCAAGAGTGTCCGTCCAAAATGTCTTATTTTTTAAATTAACAGGAAACTAGTTAACGAGATTTTACTGTAATTCTAACATAGAAGCAACACAAATACAAAAAATCAGGTGCACCCCTTTTCCGTGGACCTTCAAAGCTGAAGCTGGTGCGATGGCCTTTTTTTTTTACAGTGAACATTTTTAGAGCTCGTTCTTAAGGCAGGATAGTGAAAGAGCTCGCAAGAAAAGCAAACGCATACCGCAAGAACACATACGGCTTCGGTTCAGTGAAGCCAGTAGCGAGATAAAGCACCCGGACCATCGCGGCCGTGGCGTCAAAGCAGATGGCGAGCTACTGATAGCCCACAAAGCGATAAGCGTCAGTGGTCTTGAATATGTCTACAGAGTGGTAGAGAGGCGGGTGGTAGTAAAAAATATGAAAACAATGCGTAATTGTGAAAGTCGGCGAACTAGACGAATACTTAAGACGAACTGTGCCCTAATCATCATGTCTGTTTTTTTCCTGCCAAAGTTTACAAGTATATGTGGAAATCTGACTCTGATGAAGAGTTTAATCGAAAGTAAACTGGTCAACATACAACTTAAAATTTTCAAAAAAATTCATAGAAACGCTTGCCTTCCCCAACCGAAGGGAAAGCCCCCTTCAAGAAAGGCAGCGTACTCTACACTGGATCATATTCACGTAATAAATCAAGTATTCGAGACAACTGCTGCATACAAGGAACCCCTTTATGTAACTTCGATGCACTGCTACGAGGTATTCGACTCAGTAGTAGTACCAGCAGCCTCCTACAAGCACTTAAGTTGACGTGAAGCCCCTAGAGCCTATTTGAATACCTTAGCACACATCTACACAAAAACCTACAGGCATGTCTCCACAGTGAAGGTGATAAAATAGCAATAAAAATTGGCAGATTCCACGTACAGCGGGAGTCGATGATATGCGAAGCACGAATGACAAATGTTGATATGTCACTTTAAAATGAGCACAACATTATGAGGCGAGGTAAATAATGCCGCACATGACTTTTGTGCCATGTTTATCATGTTTGGATGTGTCTTTTACCTTCGTCATCTATTCACAATACGTGATACCAACTTTAGTATATGTGAAGTTAGCGAAACAGCCGTGAGCACGCTATGAGCGGGTATGTTGTCATGATTTTACTGACACGCGTGTCAGAATTATAGAGTTTGCACCAGTCATATACTTATGTCATTCATTGACGTCACGTAACACTAAATTTCGTACATGTGGAGATAGCGAAACGGCTTCAAGCGCGTCATGAAGGGCTCAATGTACTTCAACGTAACATTGACGCGCACGGACGCTAGGCACAGCGACGGACGCCAGGCGCGACCGGGCCGACCATCGTCCGTCGGCGCAGCCCGATGACAACCGGCGCGAAATGTGACATGCTGCATTTCGAGCCGATGCGTTACCCACACAGAACCATAGAGAAATAATGGTTAAGAGTGGACACTCCCGTAGACCCCAGCGGCCCAATCGACCCTAGCACACCTAGTGGTTGGTGAGAGCAAGTGGCGTGCGCTTCCTGTTTCGGTTTCACTGGCGCAAATTTTGAATTACTTTGCATAACCAACGTTTGGCTATGACGAAAGTTCATGATTTCAGACCACTATTCATCGCCCAAATGAATAGTTTTTGTAGGTCGTTTTGATTCAGTGATTCCCTGTTTTGTTTTGTTCAGTGGTTCATGCGAATCGGTCGTGACGTAATTTTTATTTCGATTAAGTTATAATAAAAAGAAATGCAGGTAATGATAATTCACTACGGTTTTATTCATTGCGCTTGTGTTTTCTTTTGGAACGAGTGATCAATGTATATATCAGTGAAAGAGACAGAGTATCCGTTTCAAAGTTTCAAAGTTTTATTCAAAGGCAAGGTAGAGTCTGAAAATATAAAAAGCACCATATGACAAAGGTAGACAACAAATGCATCTCGCCTTACAAATAAATTGTAACAAATACAGAGAGAACACAGACAACGCACACATCGCTAGAGTTGGCAGAAGCCGAGAAGCTGGTGATGTATGACACACTGGGCCAGTGGGTAAGTGAGGATCTATGGCAAAAACACAGCGCACAATGCTGATGAAGAAGGAAGAAGTGACATATACACAGGAATGAAGTCGCGAATCACGCCTGGGGTTAACCGAAATAATGCATATAAAAAAAGAGCACACAGAAACCACACGACACAATATAGCAGAAAGGCAAAGGCGCAGTGTGCTGGCTGTGCTTAAGAACAGCTAGTCAAAAATGAAAAAAAGCAGACTTGCTGCCTGCTTGTCCTCAGAAAGGTAGGGCTTTGCAGCTTGCTCACTACGTGAAAGACAAACTTTATGCTACAACACTGGCAGGTTTTGTGGCTTTTGTTATGCGTCGCCTTCATCAAAAACTTAAGATCCCAAGTGATTTGCGTCTGGGTGTTGCTGTGACGCTTGCGAGCTAAAATAGATTGTAGTCATCACTTATCCAGAATTGTGGACCTTAATTGGTGCTACGAGAGCGGTATTACAGGGTTAATAAATGGCAGAAGGAAACCACTTTGGCTCACTATTTTTCACAAAGGCTCTACATCGTACGTTATCACTCAAAAGCTATATAAAAATAAAATGGCAGCGTCCGCAGCCCCATCAAACGCTACAAGTTTGAGTATTCTTTTGAAAATTTTGATGGGCGAGATGAAGAGGTTGATGAGAAACTAAAATACGAAAAGCGTGATAACGTGAACCGTGCCCACTTCATACTGTGTTCCTCACCCGCTCGAAGACATTTCAACAAGCGGTTTTGTTATCGATATATTACTTGAGCTGGAGAGATAAAGCATACACAGTGACCAAGCGAGCCACAGTAAAGTGTACAGTTCGCCCGCATTTGCTACAAAAATACAGACAGGATACCCAACATTCTTTTTAAGGTTATGCAAATCACTTCGAGCGAATACACAGTGTCCCTACTCCTCATAGCGGGTAACCTAAACAATGTATGCAACGAAGGAGTGGCTATTCCAGTTGAGCTGAATATAAGCATATAAGACCATAATGAAGTCTGCTGTAGCGAAGTAATAACATAACAAAGCTATTGCAGGATTCGGCTCAACTCGAATACTTTAGTGTAAACCCGCCGCTAATTGCTAACCTTTGAACTTGTCAAGCTGTATGCCTGAGATTGAAGACTGGAACCTAACCCTATCTAAGTTTCGGTTCACAAAACGCACATGCCAACATAAACGAACCCGGCAAAACATTTTCAGAAACTTCGCTCGACACCCAGCAGAGCAAAAATGAAAATCGGCAACACTTGACAGATGGTGATACAAAACATCGCACACTTTCAGGTGATGTGCAGTGGCCTCAATTATGGCAAGAAAGTGAGATTCAAGTTGTTGTACGTATGCAAAAGCTGCTTCTGATGGCACAGTGAGATTCCCAAAAAGTTTGCTGGGGACGTGGTATGCTTTGAGCATTGTGAAATACTGGTGGGTACCCTTAAGTGTCTCACTGTCGTCTTTCAGTAACTGTGGGCAACTGCAACCGTCACATGCATTCCGAAGGAAGTGTTTGATGAGAAAACCAGCTACATAATATGCAGTGGAGTCATCGATAATATGGGAGTGAACGTTTGTCGCAAGTTCAAAGAGATCGTCTAGAGCGGGAAAGTCGTCAGGCTGTGGCTGTGCACACTCCTCATTATCCACAAGAGACGCACTGGTGAGGGAGAATGACGAGAGCTGCTCCTGGAGGAGGTCACATTCATCATCCTCGACATTTCCGTATTCTGACAGCTTGAATAGTTTTCTTATACAGATGTGCTTCAGGCCACAAATAAATTGTGCTACATTGGGGTTGGTGTTGCAACCCTGTTTTCGCCTAATGTGGCCAAATATGTTCTCCAGAGGATCCTGTTGAAGCCTGCGTGTTAACAGGTATTCAAAATTCAGGTATTCAAACAGTGGCAGCTTTCACTGATGAAAGGTTTACGTACATGTGCACTCAGGCTTGAAGATAACGTGAAATAGCCCTTTAAAGTCTTTTAAAACAAGTTGCGCAGGTCAAGAGCATCAAAAAACGACAGAAATGTAAAGCTGCTGTTAGGAAGGTAATAGCCCACAATTCACAAAATTTAAGACTTTCCAAGTGTTACTTCTATAGTGAGGCTTCTCCATCGGCTACAGAGATCTTCACGGTTAACTGTCGCCACTGATTCAATACAAGTGGCTGCTATTGCACATATTTGAGTTTCAGTCAATCACTTACATGGTGCAGCTGGTTGCACACTGGGAACAGTTATTCTTTTAAGCCTTGTGTGCCCAGGGTCCATGAAACTTTGAGCAGCAAAATGGTCGCTACAAACCCTGTACGTTGCGTAGAATAGGCTGGCCGGCTTACTAAGGAGATCATCGCGTCCAGCATACTGCATCCATGCTTTCATCCTGCATTGGCGATGAACTATCAGCTGAAAGGGGAAGTGCTTGAATAGTGATTTTTTATTGTTACCCTCACTGAGCAAGTACGAACAGTAAGCCTAAAGACATGCAAACCATACAAAAGCTTTAACACACCTGTCATCCCGTGGTATGCGGAAGAAACTCGTCCCAGGCTTCTTGTGGGTTCTGCCATTGTTGAAGCACCACGATACACAGCAGTAGCTGCCGTAGCTTGGACCGCCGGACGGCATGGCGTCAGCGCGGTCTGAAAATGTTAGTAAGTGGATGCTTCGCTGTCAAATTACGAAAAAGATATGTGCACGTCGTAAGTGTACCAACAAACCCCTTTGAATGATTAGCTAATCGATGCACAATACAAAACCAGTGATACATCTCTGACCCATAAAACTCTGACTTGCAAAGATATACGTCAAGACCACGTACAAAGATCTTCAGAAGTTTCCAGGCCGCTATCCCTTGTAATGCAATGGTATCGCGGCCTGGGAACTTTAGAACACCTTCGTACGTACGCAGTATCAGCAGTACCTTGGGAAGAAAAATCGTAGTTGAAATTTATGCGGTAAAATTATATTGGAAACGTCAAAAAAATTTGTGAGCAGCTTGCACTAGTGGCACAAGGCTAGCGAAAAAACGAAGATGGCCACTTGGCTAGTCCAGATTTGCCTCCGGCACACCAAGAATTATTCGTGTTCCGAGCCTTCGGGAAACGCGTCGTGAAGCATGCGAGGCCCAGCGAATGCTTCTCAATATTTTGCACCGAGCCTATGACCTAGCTGCCCAGCTACGCTCAGCGCACAGACGCTCGCGTCCGTGGCAGACGCAGCACGCGTCGCCTCGGCTTGACGCCGTGCCGCCTTTGCTATACTGCATACGTTGCACAATGTTCCCGTCTAGCCGCCGCATAGAGCCACAAACTTTCTTTTTAGCGAACCTCCCAGTCCTTACAAGCTTCAGAAAAAGGTTACAACTGCGTGAATGAGATGCCACGTAAGAAACAAACTCGCACACATGAAGCGCAACGTGTGTGTGTGCATCTTTTAGGAGCGAAGCTCCTTAAGGCGTGGGCTGTGCGTCCCCTGTATGTTGCCACCTCTCGTTCAGTTCTAAGTATTACGCTAGCCACCGCCCGATCTAAAGGGTACAGCCATATCCATCCGTCCATCCGTCCATCCGTCCGTCCGTCCATCCATCCATCCATCCATCCATCCATCCATCCATCCATCCATCCATCTATCCATCCATCCATCCGTCCGTCCGTCCGTCCATCCGTCCGTCCATCCATCCATCCATCCATCCGTCCGTCCATCCGTCCTTCCATCCGTCCATCCATCCATCCGTCCGTCCGTCCGTCCTTCCGTCCATCCATCCATCCATCCGTCCATCCGTCCATTCGTCCGTCCGTCCATCCGTCCGTCCATCCGTCCGTCCATTTGTCCGTCCATCCGTCCGTCCGTCCGTTCATCCGTCCGTCCGTCCGTCCGTCCGTCCATCTGTCCATCCATCCGTCCGTCCGTCCGTCCGTCCGTCCGTCCAAAAGATGCAAGATGTTATAAACTAGACGGCGGTACGTGTAGTTGATTATGAAAGATGCGAGGTGTTATAAAATAGGAATGATGCCACATATGGCGCGTGTCATCGTTCGATATAGTGCGGCGACGTACGCTAGGGGGAGCGTTGCAATAAAATCGAGTAGGCAAAATGTACGGAGGATTCATAGTTTACCAGGTTTACCTCCGGAGCTTCGCCCACTCATCATCATTCACTTCGTGGATATGGCAGCATTTTCTATGTTTGTTGCATGGTGTCTTATTCGCGAAAGTGTAACCGTTTTCTGAAAAAATGACCCAACAAGACCAACAACATGTCATTCAACAAGCTTCGCTTGAAAACGTGCCTCACCTGTTAACTCACGCACGAAAACGCCGACGCAGCCGACGTTGACGAAAGCGACGAAAGCTTCTCGCTGTCAGTCATGCATGGGCTTGTCGCTGGGTAGATGGTGTTTATGACAGTACGGCTGAAGAAAAATAATCGCATAAGGTGTGTTGAATAAATTGTTTTTATGTATAAAGAACATACCAAATTTGGGCGTATAATTATTATTTTGTAAAAACGATTCTGTTGCATTGATTATAACTGTTTTTCTTTTTGCGCCTGCGCTTTCTGACGTATGGTGAGAGCACTAGTTCGTTACGTAGTCGTCACGCACTTCCTAAGGCCAGGTTTCGCGGGGTGTCCGCTCTTGTCTTCTTCTTTCTCTGTGACAGAACTGCGTCTGCCTCTTTTCATGACGGAGGGATGCCGGACGACCTGAAATGCGCATGCGTCAAAGCAACGCTGCGCGGTGGCGCCTGCGAGTAAATATGGCAGGACCTTCGCCTGGCGTTGCAACGCCGGCATGACGCGATGAAATGAACGCCGGCGAGCACGCGCACCGCGTCTCATCGAAATGTGTTGGCGTAATCAGGTTCTCACATGACATGTAGTGATAAAATCACATGACACCTATCTCATAATTATCATGTTTGCGCCAGTGACATACCTTCGTCATCTATTGGCGTCGCGTAAAGCCGAGTTTGGTACATGGTCAAGCTAGCGATACGGCCGCCAGCACATCATCAGTGTGACATGTAGTCATGCTGTTACATGACACGCATGTCGTGATTATCATGTTTCGATGTCTCATTTACCTACGTCGTCCGTTCGCGTCACGTAATACCAAGTTTGGTACATGAGAAGCTAGCGAAACGGCCGCGAGCGCATCATGAGCGTAGCATGTAGTCATGTTGTTGCATGACACACATCTCATGTGTATCATGTTTGCACCAGTGTCATACCTTCGTCATCCCTTCAGGTCCCGCAATACCAAATTTGGTATAAGTGATGCTAGCGAAACGGCCGCCAGCGCATCATGAGAGTGGCATGTAGTCATGTTGTTACATGACTCGCATCTCATGGTCATCATATTTGCACCAGTCACATACATTCGTTATCCATTCACGTACTGTATAACAAATTTGGTATATGTGGCGCTAGTGAAACGGCCACGAGCGCATCATAATCGTGGCTTGTAACCATGTTGTTACATGACACGCATGTCATGATTTTCCTGTTATGACCTGTCGCTTGTGTTCGCCAGGCAATCATGCCATACCATAGCGGTTTTGCAAGATGCCGTGTGAACAAAACCACCGCGAGAGCTGCAGGACCATGAAATGTAAATCATGGCATCCATGACATACATATGATTTTTATGTTATGACTAGTCAAATATGTTCTTCACATAGTCATGTTATGTCATACCAAGTTTGGTATCGATACGATTATTGAAACGGCCAGCAGAGCTAAATGTCGTAGGCGGCTAGATAGATAGATGCGCTCAAAGTCGCCGAAGTTCACTAAGAAATGATTCGCTTTTAAAAAGAAGGCAGACAAGAAAATACAACATCAACCATGCTGATCGCTTCAACCTTAAATAGATTATTTAAACAGCTAGACTGGAAAAAATACAAGAATCAAGGTTAACTGAGAACGTCTCAATACCAACTCTTCTATTACAATAGCAACAATGTGCAAAAAAAATGATTGGAAAAATAAACCAAGAAAGTGCTCAAATGAGCCTGTAGTATGGTTTCATGAAAACGAAGATAAGGCTTGAACAGCCTGGCCAAGAAGGAGCACTTTCCAATTGGAAACCATACGTTGGAACGTATACAAAAATATATATACCTAAGACAACTACTCAGAAAAGTGCCTACGCACGAAAACAAAATTCACTGAATAGGCATGGGCTGGAGCACATTCGGAAAACGCACTTAAATATCAGAAAATCTGCCACAGTCTATAAAGAGATAATCTATAATCACTGCAACTACCAGTTACAACAAACGGGGCTGAAACATGAAGCGTAAAAAAGCAACTAGAGGTAAAGCTTAGGATCATGCAGTGTGCAATGAAACTTTAATTCGTAGGAGCAACATAAGAGCTCGTAGGACGGCAGATTGGGCCAGAGAAGCAGCAGGAGTAGCAGATACCCTATAGTTGACATCAAGGGAAAAAAATAGACCAGGGTTTGCACGTATATTATAAAACAGACAAATAGACGGTAGTCATGGAGTAATGTAGTGACTACCAAGGAATGGTACGTAGTTGAGATAGGTAGATATTAAACGGAGTGACAAATCAAGAAGTTCGCGGGGACAAAATGAAGGCAGCTGGCACAGGATAGGATAAACTGGATACCACTAGGAGAGGGCTTGATGCTTCCCTATATAACTGAAACCACCTGAGAGTGGTGATGATTGGGATAGGGATGATGATGATGGTGATGATGATTATGATGATTATGACGATGACGATGATGATGATGATCACCACGACGACGACGACCACGACGACGACGACGATGATGACGACAATCTTTATCAGTCTATATCACAATTACCACAAAGCAGTCATCCCGTGAGTGATAAGTTCGGAATCGGAGAAAATAGTAAACTTGAACCATTGTTCAAATTGTACATCTGGCGATAGTTCCGCTAACGATATGCACGTTATGTATGTAGTTATATAAAGGGAGTATATTTACATGCCGCACAATTTTTAATAGAAAATAAGTAGGAGGCTGAAATTAAATCCTCCCATTGAATTCATGGAGGCCAAAATGCTTGAGCCCCGTGTACTCAGAAATAGGTGTGTGCTAAATTAACCCAAGTAGTCGAAATTCTCCTAGCCCTCCAGAAGTGTCTTAGCATATCACCGTTTTCGGACGTAACAACCTAGATAATCTTAGTACCATATTAAGGTGATAGCATTACCTTTGTACCGCAGGCTAGCTAACTATGGTTACGACTAACTACGGCCAGCCACGTCAAGCCGCGGTTAGCATCGATCCCGTTTCGCTGATGTCACACAGCACAAAAACATTGTTGTTGAAAGCGCCTGACACCATCACCACGAACGTCGCCATGCCGTCGGTTAACCACCAAATCGAAGTTGCCAAGCTCAGTTTCCTCCAGTTGTCATTTCACGTGTCATATATATTATAGGTGAACAGCGGTTCATTAACGACGGTTTAGGCTGCTTGTGTAACGAGGGAACAGCTGTTCGGGCAATGCCGCCGCATTCCTTAACGTTGCCGTCGTTGTCAGAGCGAGGTACCTCATGAAGCCCAAAAGCATTACGTGCGGCCGAATTTCTTGTTTTCCGCGCTAGCGAACGGGAGTGATTGCAGCCGCCGAACCCGGCTAAACTGGAGAAAATAGGCCCCCGCTCCGTTATGTCGTCATAGAGGGCTATGCGAAGAGGCTAGGGTTAATGAGGGGGGGGGGGACACTTTTTTGACCTGAATCTACAGATATTTCTTGCATCTCTACGGGCTGTGGTCTCAACGCCAATGCTCTGTTGCAACAGTAGCGCGAATTGGACTTTTGTCGCTGCGGTGGCTCATTCTCGTACGACAGAGTTATGTCTTGTTGCCCCACGCGGGATTTAAAAAAAAAGCTTGCTACTAAACTTCCCCTTGTATTAAATTGCAATTTGTTCGTGTCGAATTCATTGTTTAGCCCTGCTGTAAGTGTTCATTTTTAGTACAACACAAATCAATTAAGCAATAACCTACTAATATCTCATTTCAATATTCCTTGTCAAACACAATACGTATCTTAAATACAGCTCGTTTAGGTAGCGTTCCAAATTGTACATGTTGTACCTGTCGCCTTGCCCCGCCGGCAAGAGTGCATTTTATCTTGAATTTTCTAAGATTAGCTATTTACGCATACTTTAATTTATCGACCTTGTTTAAAAACTCGCTCAGCACAGATCGTTTGAGCTGTCAATAAATGCACTCGTATAACACTTTCTTTTATTTTTCAGGCATGGCAAATCGCGGGCTAAATCATTTTAATATTCCATTGAATCTTCAAATTCATCAGTAATTAGCGCTCCGTGGTTCTGATGACCCCTGTGTCCTGCGATCACCTTTCGGATCCAGGGGACAAACGTGGATACTCGTGTGAAAACATCAGGTCCCGTTGCTTTCTCGCATCTGTCGGAGAGGCCAAAGGCTAGAATGCCGACTTCCAGGAATCTGTGTTTATGTTTGTTCCATACGACTAAAGGAGCACCAGCATCGCCCTTGTGAAGGATGATGTACAAAAAATAGTAAAAACAAAAACATTACATTCTCATCGGCTAGCAAAGAAACAAAAGGCTCTACTCATAATATGAAATTTAGGTTTCTTTTGATAACCGCTTGCAAGGTATGTTTCTGCTATTATGGTGTGGTGTGTACAAACTTCCTCGATGCTTTAAATAGAGAGGTTTTATATTTCACATTCTCGTTTTCTATTTCAGAAATCTTCTTTCATTTTGCGTGACTTGACAAAAATAACCATTCATTGTGCAAAAAAGTAAGGTGTTGATTTGAATGACGTCAAAACTTTGTCTCTCAGCAGGCAAGATACTAATCAAACGCAGTTGGGCGTAATTTCAGAAGCTTATGACAATGAAAAAAAATGCCGTAGAGGCATTTTCAAGCGCTATGTTTTGAAACAAACTCCAAGAATCACAGAAAAAAGATATTCTCAATACAGCGAAAATACAGGTCGGAAAGAGGGGCTGCAGTTGGGTTTGGTTCATGAATACGGCGTACATCACGGTGGGTAAACATAGCAGAATAGAGGCACACAGTAGAAAAAGAGCGCTGAATGTAGAAAAGTGTGCTCTTTTTTACCTCTCTCTCGTTTTACCCATGGTTCCTCGCTGTAATGTGGCGTGATGATTTAAAAATCTCCCTGGTTTTATGTAACGATACGGCACCCACACTTATTCTGTGCGTTTTTTTTTTGCAAATTAAGGCAACTTGGAGGCTCGCATTTTGACAGTGAATGTGGAAGCCCAAGCAATCGAAGACCGATTCTCGTACAGCAGTGTGTGCTATCCTCTATATGTTTCCCAACTACATGCTACACTGTGAATTAGCCCTGATCTGAACCGCATGGTGCAGCCATTAGTACGTCTTACTCCCGAAGGCATAAAACAACTGCTTCAAGGTCTCCCGTGCACGGAAGCTTGTTCAAGAGCTTACCGTGTTATCCAAAGAAATAGCAGTTTGATTATTGTTGTCAGAGGGGAAGAAACGCGCGGCGATTTTCCACAAGGACGGTGATTTGGCGTAGACCTCATCTTGTGCTTGTAGTTTTGTATTTCAAGGCCTGTATACACTAGCGGTACAATGGAACTACTCGAAATGCATGATAGGCTAGAGTTCTATACATGCAACAACAGCACCAGCAGGCGCCACCTTGCCAGTCAAAGCGAACTTTTTCATCTTTATAGACGTTCAAAACCTATAAGATACAGGCTCCACCCACAGTCATAGCCATTCTTCATGATAGCGATTCGCACAGACGTTTTAAGTTATAGGGGTCACCAATATTCATAGAGGCGGTGCAAAGTACCGAAGCGTGCTTAAGATATCTCTGCAAAGTAGAGTGCGGCATTCCATTCACGTATTACTCACCCTGCACGTGTTTTTGCTGTGTGACCTTGCACACAGTATGTCCGCTTTAGTGAAGTAGTTTTCCTGGATTGAAGCATCAATTTTCCGTGGACACCACCGGAATGGCAAAATCTTCAGCGTCATCATAGAGAGCGGTTCAGTTTCTTCAGTTGCTGCAGCGACGAAGGCATGCAAGGTAAACACGAACAGAAGCTAGCCAGTAAAATCTGCATTGTTGTAAGTATGCTTTTAATAGAGTGCAAGAAAAGGAACTGAAGTAATGCAAACACAAAGATCCCCTGCGCGTGCAACATCTGTATTTCGAATAAATCTTGGCTGTCTTTGTTCAATATAATGTTTATATTATTGGTTAGTTGATTCTTAAGCAATTAACGCAATATATAGCCCTACTTTAACCATCTTTTGTTACACTAATTAATTAGAGATCACGCTACACCACACGTTCAACACTACATACAAGGAAAAGACGGGCCTCTTGCTTGCATGACATGTGGTTGCTTCCCGAATAATGCCCACGTTCTGTGGGATAGGCCGGGTGGTCGCGCAGCCTTGGGCGAGAGCCTCAAGCACGTACCTTTAAACCTAAGACCTGCGACCCTGGAGGAGTGGCTGGCGGACTCCTCCCCGGACATCAAGAAGACACTCCTCAAGCATTTGTAACTTCTAGGCCTGTCTGATGAATAGGCTTTTTTTTAAGTAAACCCGGACCGGGGTTCATTTTATTTTAAATAAGATTGTTCTCTCTTGAGATCCCGCTGGATGACATCGGTGAATGGAAAGAAACGCCCCTAATAATGAACCCAGGAGATGAAAGAAACCACTCTTTGGCCGCGCCCGTGGTCTCGTCATCACGTGACCCAATTGAAAATGTGCAGGAGTGGTAACATAGAAGCTTGCGATAAAAAAAAATTCGTAGAGAGTGGTTTTCCACTCGAGCCGACATATAGACGTGTTGATAATTTTTTCAAGGCTGGTGCTTGGCGAAATATCAGCTGGAGCTACACCAGCCCTGTTTAGGGATTGTTTCGCATGCTTACAGTGTTCTTTTTGCCGTGACTGAAAAAGTCTCCTGCTGTCAGTGCGATTCGTTTACTTAGGTTAATAACTATGCCATTTTTTTTCAATTGATTGCAGCGTTATGCGACGTGCTCTAAATGGCAAGCTGCAAAGTCGAATAACTAGTTTATTGGCAAACTTACCATCTGAATTCATACCCCAGCCCGCAGTGAATGCCTTCCTGTTTTTCAGATGAGGGTGACGCGGGGGTAAGCAGACAGGTTTTATAAATTGGTCAAATAGAACTGATTGTGGAAGCTATAAGAAAAGAAATATAATGAATATCAATATACACTTTAATCATAGAGCACATAGAATTGTTCTAAGGAGTGAAACATTTCAAAAACATGTTGTCTACCTAATTCATGTACTTTTTGTTTCATTCTCTGATGCGGAAAACAGTCCACTTGCCGAAAAGCGAACAGCTACGTACAATTGAAGAGCTGCCTTTTCACTTTTCGGACCCCCTTCATTCATAAGGCAGTCCTTCAATTTTACTTTACAAACTAAATCTAGAAGTTATAGCAATATATATTCACGTGGTCAAAAACATAAGTGGTAATATAAAAAAAGCAATAAAAGTAGTGTGACGTTTGTTTGCGCATATAATAAATAATTGTTTAGAATGATACATTCTGACATGGGTTTTAAAACAATGTACAAAAAAGAGCATAAAATGCCCTAATGAAAGCGACAGACCAATGCTCTGCCCCATTACTTCAAGACTCGGGCATTGTGTTGTGTCTTGCGGCATCTGCTAAGTTGCCTTCACAAATTTTGCGTAGCCCAGTTTCTTCTGGATGTTTTTAAAAGTAATTTCTTTCCTTCAAACCTTCAGGTTCTGCCCTGTGTTCTATCTAACGTTCCTAAAACTAGTGGTAGCAGAGGTACACATTCAGGAATAAGCTTCCCAAATTTGTGAACGATATTTCATGAGTCACTTAAACAATGAAACCAAAAATTGTCTGTGTACTCTGAGAAAAGTTTTCCTGACATCACTTACGACTAATGCTCCACTTTAATTTTTTTCAATTATTGATGACGGAGGTGAAAATCTTGCTTACAGTTGTCTCACGTACTATTTCATCAAAATTAAAGGTGCCGGGGCACCAAATTTATACATAATCTGTTTTTATGGGTTCATGATCCTGCGTTGATGTGCGCACTGAAATCGTAACGCATTCGATTGAGCACCTGATCTATATTTGAATATTTTGATGAACGATCGAGGGGTACGATACTCGGTTCAGAATGGCGCACTCGAGAGCTTAGGCGTAACGCAGTCATTGCTATGTTAATGTCTGCATTCCGGCGAAAGACTTCACTACAGGCTTAGCACCTGCCATCTAGCCATTTACACTTTATACATCTTGACATTGAAACAAAACGTTTGGAAAGGTTAGAATGTTTGACAGAATAGGAAATTGTCTGTGCAATGCATCCCGTAATGACACACGCATCATGACGAAATGGCGTTTGCCGATGGTGAGCGGGTTTGCAGCTAGCGACTTCTGCGTCTTCTTTCGCACCAAAGCATTCTTTTAGTGCGCAGCTTTCGTTCATGTGAAGGTACAATGAGACACCTATATCATATTTTTTTTCGCTGGAGGTAAATTGTTGCGTGGTCATGTCATAGGTTGTTTAAGGTTATTTCTTCATCAGTTTCAATTCAGTTATGATCTATCAACCAACTTAGAATTACTTGTTTTAGTGACATTGCTAGACAGTTTGTTTACAAGGACCTTGTTTAAAAGCCCAGTTCATAATTCTAAAATGACCAGTTTTTCCTCTGGTTCACTCCACTTTTCGATTAGCTCCAGACTTTCGATATACTAGCTGGCTTTAATAAGTTTTTATGAACGGAACTTTGAATTAGGAGGGTTCACTTGTGGCCGGTTATTTTCTGTTAAATCAATTGCATAATTTCTCCGGTGCAATATTTTTGCTCCAGTAAGACGCCATTTCTGAATGGCCATAATAATGGTTTTCTCCTTTCTAAAATTTTGTTATATGCTGATGACACTGGCATCTATCAATCGCAGAATTTGTTGAATATAACCACACATATGCTCATTTTTTTGTGTTCCATGTAGCCAGCCCATTGCGTGTGTTGATAGTATCTTGAGAAAATCACGCCAGAATACCTGAGAGTATTCGAGATTATCGTGTGATCATTATTTAGGCTTCAGAGCACAAACGCAAACAGCTACGTTGATTCGGGAACAAACACGGCCACTAGTGGTATTCTTGGAATGTTCGACGCCATATGTATTAATGGCAATGTGCCTTGACACAGATCAGAATACTGAGGGCTGATGCTTTCTTCACCCCTATCAGTGCAAGTGTATGTTGCTGCAGTCTGAACTTGACACGAGGTCTGTTGCATTCATCGACGTCCCGACCACGTGGCAATATACTTCAATGCCCTTCGACATCATGACGGTGAATAAACCCGCGCTATTGCAGAGTATCTGGAAGGTATTCAGTCCTCAAACCTTCAGCGACACCAGTGACGTTCACCATCCTCTCGACGTTCCGGACCACTGGGTCAACCTTCAACCATCACCGATGTCGTTGACGTACGATCGCTTAGGTCTCGGAGCCCATGCCAGGGATAGTAGGAATAGAGACCTCCAGGGGTGGGGCTGCTGCTGAGCGATCATTACAAAATCGTCTACCGACCGGTTCGCCAACCTCGAAACTCCACTTCTCTTACATCCTCCACAGACGACAAAGTCGTTTCTGCCGACGATTCTGTTCTTATCGACAATCATCTGGTCATTGCTCTGGCGGACGCTGTCACCGACTACTCTGTTATAAGCGCTGAACTCGTCGCCGCATTGAGAGACTGAACAAGACGATCACCGACACGCTTTCCATGTTTGTTTATTGAGACCACAAAAAGCGAGATGACATTTTGGCTATATCACGTTCGCTGACAACACTGCTGTTAAGCCCCGCCGTGGTGGTCTAGTCGCTAAGGTACTCGCCTGCTGACCTGAAGGTCACGGGACTGAATCCCCACTGCGGCGGCTGCATTTTCGATGGAGGTGAACATGCTGTAGGCCCGTGTCCTCAGATAAGGGTGCACGTAAAGAACCCCAGGTGGTGGAAATATCCGCAGCCCTACACTATGGCGGTTCTTATAATCATATGGTCGTTTTGAGACGTTAAGCCCCACAGATCAATCGTCAATCAACACTGCTGGTCAAGTACAACCGGGTGCACACCGTTCCGGTTGCTTCACGGCATGAAGGCGACCTCTATGCTGAATGTCATGCTGCGACCCGACAGGTGAGGCGTTACTGCCAATACAAATGTAAACATTCATCCAATTCGTGGAAGCAGCTTGCAAACTCGCACTCGAGTGAATCTGTAACCATCAATGCCTCAACTCTCAGCGGTACAATGATCGTAACCGCGAGGTTATTAACCAACCCGGTGATACAGTCTGGCTTTGGACCCCCATTCACCAATGTGGCTGCTCGGAATCGTTATCGCACTGCTACTTTGGTTCATGTAGAGCTCTCCGGCACCTCAGTGGGCCTTGCCGTGGTGGTCTAGTGACTAAGATACTCGGCTGCTGACCCGCAGGTTGTGGGATCGATTGCTGGCTGCGGCGGCTGCATTTTCTATGGAGGGGAAATGCTGTAGGACCATGTGCTCAGAATTGGGAGCACGTTATACAACCCCAGGTAGTCAAATTTTCTTGAGCCATCCACTAGGGTGTCTCTCATGATTATATCGTAGTTTCGGGACGTTAGAATCCCACATACCGATCAATCAATCAGTCAATCAATCGATCGGCACCATTGGCATCCCGGAATAGGGTCTTGGCACTCAATCATGCAATATGCCGCAACTCTAATACATTTTTTGTAATAAAATGTTTCTACCACCACCCCCACCTCAGTGGAATGAACTATAAAATTTTCACCAAGATACAACTGGTTGATCCCGTCGTTCACATCAGCCAGACATCGTCCGAGTTTCAGAATGAGACCTTTCTTCCAACGTTGACCATTCAATAAACCTATGCGTGACCTTGAGCACTAGGTCACCAACAGCTTGTGTGAGCGTTTTCTTCCGTAACCATGCACCCACATCGAGACGTTGCTCTCTGGAGGAAAAGGTAATGCCACGAGCATATTGACTTGTATTACGTGGTATCTATGCTGTCGAAATTCTATGTGCCGTAAAAAAAGACGAGGGCTAGCATCTCTTTTAACATGCATTATATTAAAGCTTCCGTTAAAAGATGCGGTGTGGCCACTACTTCTTGTGGGCATGAGCCAAGATCTTCTAGTGGGCAAAACAAAAGAGAAGACAATAATATCGTTGTGCTAGTGATCGAACTCGGCTAGCGATCTGCCGACCTCGAGTTAAAGGTTTCTGTAACATTATAACGTGACAGTGTTAAATAAACGCGACAAGTAAGAATAGTTTGCACTTGTCCTACGGCATAAGGTTTAAGAATAGATGGCATTGAAATTTCGTAAAAACGACTTACAGGAACTAGAACTATGTGTCAATACTTCATGTTCTGAAACAAGGTAAATGTGTTTCGGCAGATATTAGGTGTTAACGTGTAAAAACCAAGCACACTGAGTCAACGCCCTGAAAAATATAGTTGCATTAATACATCCACTCACTAGGTTAGAGGGGTCGCCAATATCGGCATTTCAGAACATTACCTACCTTCACGAGGGCGATGTCGTTCTGAGCGGTGGTTTCGTTGTAGTGAGGATGTGGAAATATCTCCTTCGCAATAACTGAAAGTGGGTCCTCGACGTGGGTTGCGTTGAATCTCACCTCGACAGCCGTCGCTGTTTGGTGGCTTTGGAAATGGGAAATGCCTCTTTAGCGTTTGTCATTATTGTCACGTTCTTGCGTGTATATGTTTTTTCTTGGACAATTTTGGAGGGAAATGGTTCGTTCTTCACCGTCCAACCTTTTACAATATATTTGTATTTTGTCAATTTGTCACGCAATTTCGAGCATGTCTGTGTTATTGCAATTTCTAAGGCGTGAACTTGAGTGGCCAGATGTACAGCCACGGCCAAGTTTGTGCAGACCGGGCAATCAGCCAGTTTTCGCTCGGCGGGATTAAAGCTTGAGGCAGTATCACGCTCTGACGTGGATTATCTGGGGCATACGCGGCTTAGCTGTCAGGCTTAACACGTCAAAGCTCGACGTTGTCTCAAGGTTTTGTCCCACAGAGCCAAAATTGGCTGCTGGCATGCTCTTCACAGACTTGGTCGTGGCTGTACTCTTAATAGGATAAAATCCGCTGCAAATTGGTAGCCTGTATTTTCTATCACAATGCTGTACATGAGATCAAACTATTGTTGAACTCCTTTCAGCAGGCTATAACATCTTGTTTGCTTCTGCTCTGTTCTCAATTTTTAAATCTTCGTTACCACTACAGTCAATTCAAGGCAGTATGCTTTTGTTTCTGCTTATAGTACTGTGAACATTTTTAAGCCTACTCGAACTATACAATAAAGAATGTAGCGCGAAAACACCAGGTATGAAACAAATAGCACCGTATACATGGAATGACGGATCATGACTGGGGCGAAGCGCCCGTACATGTGTCTATTCGTCCATGCATCCAGACGGCCAGACGGATGGACAGAGGGACGGACGCATGCATGAAAGAATAGTCGTAGAAAAGCATGGACCAACTGACGTACGCATGGACGGATTCATGGGCAGACGGAAGGACAAACGGACAGACGGAGGAACGCATGGACCGACTCATGAACGGATGGATGGCAGATAGAATCAATAAACAGTTCTACTATACCGGGCTTACCAGGATACCGGGCGTACCGTGATACCGGAATCGAAGTGCGCATGCGCATATATGTATGTTAGCCGTGCCTCTTACCGTACGCGCGGCATTTTTGAGATTTAACGTTACCGTGGTAGAGTAGGTGCAAGTAGTGTAGGTAAACGTGGCGGTGCGCTCGGACGCCCGCTTCGAAATGATTTTGGCGTTGTTGTTGAAATATTGAACTTGTTCTCAGCAAACGACTGTTTGAAGTGACTTCGCTTGCCTTCAGTAAGCTTCGACAACCAAGTATTACGGATAAGTTGACGTAGTTTTTTAGACGGCTTCCCATTTTAAATGTATCTAGGCCTAACTGGAAGATCTGTGTAAACAACTCAGCAAAGTAAAATTTTTCGCTTTTGGGGCGTGGTTCATATTTATTTATTTATATTATTACTAAAACAAACTTGTAACAATGCTTCGCGTGGTGACACAGGTGGACATTCTCGTTTTCTTTTTCTTTTCACTGCTCTTACTTCTCAAATATCCAATAGGTGGCGCCACTATTCGAGCTGGGAGACGTAAACCACGTGAACGCTATCCCGCTAACCTATAAGACGCTGCCCGCAACGAACGTTTGCTACACGGTAACGTCATTCTCTTAACTTCCGCTATCATGCTAACGGTAAGCTAAAAGTGTCCACTGATGGAAGCACAGACAAATGTACGTGTGGGCGAAAGCACGGACGGACAGACAGATGGACGGACGGATGGACAGATGGATGCACACACGGATGAACGGTCGGACAGAAGCACGTGCGCATGGACGGATGGATGGACGCACGGATGGACGGAAGCAGGGACAGACGGGTGGACAGAAAGACAGACAGATGGACGGAGAGACGGACAGATGCACGGATGCCGGACGGATAGACGGAAGTACGAACGCGCGGACGGATAGAAGGACAGATAAACGAATGGATGCATGAACTAACAGACTGACGGACGCACGCAATGATTGATGGATGGAGGCAAGGATAGAATGAAGCACGAAAGCATGCACAGACGCATGGACGGACAGACAGACAGACGCACGGACGGACACAAGCACGGATGCACGGATGTACAGATAGAAGCACGGAAAAATGGACGGACGGATGGACGCACAGATGGACGCTTTGCCCCAGTCATTATCATTCACTCTGTGGATATGCTGTGAAAACAATGAACGCCGTGATGTTATACTATTCCCAAGGACATATACATACAACACCATCAATTGTGCAAGTAATAAACTAAAGGTGGCTACATACTACTACTACTACTACGACTATAAAGGAAGGAATGACCCACGGTTTCAGGAGCTTAACCTCCTGAAAACTATGTCACAGTGTGGACTTGCAAATTTGCCCAAAAATGATTTACATCGTAGTAGTTCTTTGACCGCAGGAGGGCTTCCTTGTTTTCACTATTATTGTTTTGTACCATTTTTTTTTCTTTGCAGCTTGTTAGCATGAGCAAAAGCTTACAATATAGGGAAATAGTGATCGCATTGTTGCCTGTAGAGACAGTCTCTTACTTGTCTTGAACGAGTTGTGCGGCGGTTAAGACGTAGCGCTTGCTTATTAGGCTCCCAGCTCCACTGAACTTCACATTACCGTGGCCCTCTACGATAATTTCGGAAGAAAGATGCACCTGCACGAAATCGACAACTGTGAATTGCATCCAATACTGAATAAAATCCGTATCTAACATTATATAAGAGTATCTGCGTTTTGCGTATTATCTAAGAGTGTCGGCATTTTGCGTAATGGGACCCTTCTCAAAATTATGAAGTTCGCTTAGCTGCTTTGCAGTTTGAAGAACTAGTGGTGTCTACTCCAAGTAGCCTGTTCAAGCGCCGTCTGCTTACGCAATGATGTAGACAATGTAGAGTCGTCTCCCTTGACATACACTCATATTAGACAAACCTCAGTTCAGCTGGATCCGCATGTCTGCTTGAAACACTCGAGGTACCGCAATTACATCGCAAATAAGCAGTGCTAATTAGAAAAGGCTACATAGAACAGAAAAACCTCTTGCCTACTTCTGGTGTATTCATAAATCCATCTTCTGTAAAGTGCTTTGAGTTCAAATTTTCTGGTAAGAGATGTTTTGAGTCTAATATAAGTAATATAATGCTGGACATAACATTCGGATTTACTTGTGATTTCAGCATTTGACCCACCAAGTGCAAGTTTGTTGCAAACTCTCACAGGAGATTTCAATGATCTAAAAAAAAAATCTTACTATCCAAGGCATGAAATGTCGGTTAATCTTTTTCCCATTGTAGATTCGACCCTGTGGCAGGGCAATTCCACATCCTAAAAAAACAGAAAAAAGAAAATAAATAATTGTAGATAATTGTACCATTTATTTTTTGTAAAAGATAGATTCTCACATGCATCGTGCTAAACTACGCACTTGGACCACTTGAGACGCAGCCATCAGTGCAACATTTAGTATGTCCTGAAGACATGAGGAAACAACAATGGCCAAGGCACAGACGCAGCACGAGACTTCGCATAACAGATGACAAAAAACGCCATATAGTAAATGAGCCCTTGCACACGCGCGCGCGCACACACATACACACACACACGCACGCACACGCACACGCACACACACACGCACACGCACACGCACACGCACATGCACACACACACACACACACACACACACACACAAATATATATATAGTAGCGGCTTGTACACGTACGAGAAAGCACGCAGTTCATTTATCGATTTACGTTGCGGCCATGGCATGGCCTTTGTCAGATATATATTTATATATATGTATGTAGATATATATATATATATTTTGTGTGCATTCATTTATTCGAAGAAACTGGCTATTATATTCATTGAAAATGAACGTGCGCAGTTGTTTGTAAAATTCTTTTTTGCTACCTCAAAGTTCAAGCTTATTCCAGTTTATTGATGGTATTTTATATCAACTGACATTGCAGTATTTGGAGGGCTGTATGATATCCTTACTTACCACCTGTAACAATATCAGCTGTTTAAAGCGACATCACAAAACACCCTAACACGAAAGGGCTTACGTTTATCAAGAAATGACACCACTCTTACCTGGACTGTTGATTCTGTCCATTTGCACCTGTAATAAAAATGAGGAGTATTGAGAACGTCAGAAAAAATGCCTAAACTTAAGCACTCCATAAAGGTTTTCTATAGCGAGGTGGGATTTTAACAGTTAAAAAAAAATGCTAATGGGGATATTACTCAAGTAAATGAAATAACAAAGGAAAGGTATAGTCAGTATATGAAAGATAAGTTAATAGATAGCATATGGAATATTGTCGTTTAATATAAGTACATATGTAAGAGCGAATGAACTTCCTGGAATAATTCACGACTTTTTTGAGGACAGTAGTAATGCTGGTAGATTGAAAAAAAAAAAGCATTTTGTAGGTGGGAAAACGCAGCTATGTTACTGGCTTAAAGAACTTCCTACTTTCTGGGTACATGGTTGTTGTAGATCAGTCAAAAGTTTTTGCGACAAAATATCAGCCTTCTGAACGCGTAATGATGTGAATGAAGAAAAAGTATTTCACATTTTCATCGTTAGCTCTACATATGACTCTAGTCACGAGTCTGGCACATTACCAACGTCATCTCTATCACTGAGGCTGACTCTGTTGTCCATTTTTTATATTGCTGGTTACTGCCACGTTGACTCTAACGAGTAATAACTCCTAAAGGGGAAGAAAGCCTCAATATTATATCGCGTGATCGTAGCAGGATGGTAAAGTTTCGAAGGGTGCATGAGGTTCATGCAGCGACAACCACTACCTTCGCACATATATTGCCAGGCGGTTAAACTCAAAAACGAGTTTTCGAATCTGCACCAGGTGGCCATGTTTCGAGAAAAAAGCTTGTCAGTGCGACTATTACTATGAAAAGAAAATTGTTATACTTTCAATGAACAGTCACGACAGTATAATTATGAGTACATGCAAAACGAAGACCTAAGAAGTCACTTTTTGCTCTAAGAATAGAAAAGGGCCTGTTGACAGACTCTTACTAGGTGAGATCGAAATAGAGTTAGCTTTAAGTAGATGTTTATAGTGGCTGAACTTGTATTTCCGTTATATTGTTTCTATAGTTCAACGTGTCCAAGTTTTATCCCGACATCACGTAACTTCCTGATAGCTTGGGCTGTTTCGCAAATTATTCTTTTGTTCAATTGTTACCAAAACACTATTACTCTAAATTGGTATGCGCCAAAGAAATTTGGTAATTCAGACCACCAACCAATGGCCCTTTAAGAATGAAGAATGCGAAAGTGAGCCCGCAAGAAAAAAAATACAGGTGTGTGCCAAAAGAATTTGTGCAGCCTCAAATAAAACTGTCATTGTCAAAATTTGGTGCGAGCAACAAAAATAGCGGAATCCCACTATTTACGACTGGCTCAGTAAAAATGAAGACATCACTCAGAGCCATGTTAAAAGTCTAATGATCATCATCATACCAAAAAAATGGTAGCTAAGCGATGGAGGTGAGCTGAAGTCCCCGAGTGTTCGTACAAAAGACCATATAGAACGGTGACAGTGAGAAGACCAGAAGCTATGGAAGGCCAAGTTTGGCCCTGGTTTAGGTCAAACTTTTAAGTGCTTAAAATCAACGTGGGATGCACCTAGCTTCCCATAGCTAGAGCATAGCAACGACGCAGAGGCAACCTAGAAACAACCTGCATCTACATGCTAAGGATTAGGAATAGCCTAAAGAAACGACCAACCTATTTGTCAAAGTGGACGAGCTTCGTGGTTTAAAGTCTTGCCTGGCTTAGTGGAAGCCTCGCTTATTTTTCCCCGTCCTTTATCGTAACATGTCGCTGCTCACGAAGTGGTGAACTAACAAATGTGAATTGAGAACAGTGGTCACCCAAACGCAATATTGACTATATAATTCGCAATATTGACTATAATAGACACAAGTAGTGTAGGCCTAGTAATTGAAGAAATGATAAAAATGTGAGAGCTGAAATGCAACACAGGTGTAGAAAATTTTATCACTTCGTATTAACGAATTCTTACCTGTGAGAGCGTCACGCTCCATAGTAAAACTAATTTACGCACAGATATCTTCATAGTTTTGGCACGAGTATTTCTCATTCCCGAGTTATTAAATGTATTCTCTTAGAAATACATCAAGTTGCTTCGATTTTCGATAAAATACACTTAAAATACCGAAAAATCTTGTTTGAAACTTTCGCGCGATTTTATACCTGCCTAATATAAATTTTTGATGCTCCAGTAAAAATTGCCAATGCAACATGTAGCCCTGAAACGTAAATTCCACACGTAGTCGTCACTGAAGTTTCTTCAAAAATGCATTCATGGGAAGCCACTTTTTAGGTGTGGCCAACGGTATTCGAGATGTATTCACGCCGGCCTTATGCACAATTCCTTATGAATAAACTTAGAGGAGCATATGAAGAGCAGTTATATAAACTGCTCTGACAGGGACGGGAAATATAGGTCTCTTATTGTGAGGAATTTGACGCGTAAAAACGCTACTTCTTTTCAAATATGTTTTTGATGTACCAAAGTGAAATGCTTGGAAGAAACTTCAATATTATATGAAACCGTCCCATGCCTATAGTAACACGCGTCAAGTAATCTTACAGACGTGCGCGTATATCTTGTCGAATTCTTCAGCGCCTTACCTTTATATTTTTTTTTGCTGGATTACATGTCTATGCACAAGTCATCGATTCAGAATTTGATTGACTCTACAGAGCCTCACAGCGTCGGCGTGAGCCATGGAAAATAAGGAACCTAACTCGAAAAGTATGTTCCTGGAAACCTACGCACTTCTAAATGGCTGAAATGAAGTGGACAATTAGTCGCAGAGCTGATGTACTGAGTATGCGACTTCACCACGAATGTTATACACCCGTCCCATGCTTGCGATGTTGATCCGATCTTCTGTAATTATATGGGTGCAAGTTCTAAAGGTATGAATAACCGATTTCATACCTGCGAGCATATCAAGCTAAATCAATATTATTTTTCACAAGTCGCCGTTAGAACTGCTCATCGATTACACGAATCACAGCTGGCGCTAGGGGTCTATTTCCCAGCAATGAATTCCGCGAAATACTTCTTGTCCCCAAGGCGGACGAGGCGTATAGTTTTGAAAATAGTCGACCCATTACCTTGACCTTTCACATCAGTAAAGGGATGTAGCATGCACTCCTTATGAAAACGAAAATGGCAGGCCTGCGTGGGAGGTGCAGCACAATGGCGGCTAAAGCTGGAAGAGTGGCTTTTCTATGTACTAAACACTGTATGGGCAACCGCTACAAGTACACTTGATGGGTATTCATTACGCCATAATTTTTTAGTAGTAGGTGGGCTATCAGTCTTTACTCTGTCGTCATTCTTCGGCGAAGCGTGGTATCTGAAACACACTCGCAAGAAATTTTGTGCAAATTTTTTATGCACTGACTGACGACGATGAAGAATCACACCTGAAGTGTGTATGTTCCACTGTTAAATATGAGATGAAAAAACAAGCTTTTGTAATGGGTTGGAACATAGGAAAACCCAATGCTTGCACAATTCGCATTGTTTGACACCTGGTTGTTCCCTTGCTCTTCTGAAACGCTTAATTACTCATATTAACGTGATAATTTGCCTTACATCAAGTATGCCTAAGGCACGTACTGAAATGAACTCCAAGAACCGGCGTGGCCCAGTGGTAGAATACTGGGCTGGCACATAGCGGACCCGGGTACGAATTTCCTCGTGTCCTTGGTGTTTCTTAATTACTGAGTTTTCTTCTTTTTTCTTGCGAAATAGCTTACGGACAATGGTAGCGGACAACTACGCCGCCTTACGTGACCAATGTTCTAATCTCATGACAGCTATTCGTGGTAAAAACTCTCACCTTGAAGATATGGCAGGCTGCCCCTAATTCATCATCGGTTTTCGGGTACACCTGTGAAAGCAGGATGCTACGTACGCTTCAACGCAACCACCAAATGCTCGATGGCAAATCCCGCCAGGTGAAATACTCCGCCTTAAACATGCTTTCGACAAGTTCGCAGACTCCTCTATACGAGAGCGTATTAGACAACCTAACTTCATTGAACCCACCTATGCCAGAGAACCGGCCTATGTACTGTGTGGCCGAAGTGATCAAATCAGACGAGCACACTCTTCGATGCTGTGGCACTCAACAAAATTTGTCATATCCTCGACCATATTGAATCTAGTCTCAATTGGCCTAGTCGAACAACAAGAAGAACCTTATGACATTGAACATATATATGGGTAGAACTATCGGGTAAATCAAGAGCAGCAAAGGCCATATTTAAGCAGCGTTGTAAGAACTCTTTCAACACTGTAGCGAATTATGTATAATACACAGGGCTCATGTGTTCGCCAAATAAAATAAACTTCTACTGTTTGCCCTCCAATCCACGGCCGCCCCCGTTGGCCTCCGTTATTAAACGTCCTTACGAAGAGATCCTCCTCCATACACAGGATAGAGGCACCATACCAGAGGTCTCAGCGGTCAGAATGCTAGGCACGGCTATCGAGTGAAATGCTGCAGACTTAACGGCAATCATTAGGATTCTTCACTATACAGCCAATACGTCACGTCTATTCCAGCAAGTGCGAAACGAGAGGCAGGGGATGAAACAGGAAAGTATCGTTCGCCGCGCTCGCTCGTTCGTGATCTTCCACATCACGTAGGTTGCCTATTTCTACAATTGTTCTAAAGCAAAGACAAAGACTTTAATGACATCCCCCACAGTGTCCAAACTTGTCATAGGACTGCTGACCAATACAGGCAGAGCCCTTTTGCTCGAATCAGGTATGCACAGTGCCCTCGACGTACTGATTGGGGTAGATTGTCATTCTCACCAAGAGAGGCTCGCACGTGCTGAAAGTAGCCGGCACATATTGGTCAAACTGGGCATGAATTACAATCGACTAAACTCTAAGAAACACTCCATGCCAAGAAGCTACCGAGCCTTTTTGGCACATCAACGCGATCCCCAAGAACATGCATTTTTATCATGGGAAGAAGCGGTGCAAAACACTTGCGTAATTTATTTAAAAGCTTATGACCACACAAAGAACATATGTTTGGTAGACGCAGCTGAATACAAGGGCGGACATAGCTTGGAGGCAATGTGTACCTCTGGTGGTGCGCTACGACATGCTGTTGATTGCACCTGTCCAAATCATGAAAAAGCCGAGGAGGTCGCCATAGGATTTACTATGCTCAATCTGAATTGCCATACCATTGAAAGTGACTCTCACACAAGCATCAGCAACTATGGCAAAAGAAGAATATCTCCTTGAGCACTGCAGATTCTACATGTAACCATCGATAGACACGAAAACTAAGTCATTATCGTATGGTTCCCAGCACACATAAGGGACGTCCATTTGCATCTCGGCAATCTTGAGCAGGTCGCTCTATCTGCTGCATGAGGTACCATCAACCATGCCGGAGGTCATCCAGTTACAGGCATTGGCCCTGATCATCTCACCGGCCACAAGGAATATTTCTCCGTTTTCTTGCTTACGAAGAAATTATTCTCCCTTTTTGGAAGTATGTTTCCTTTGCCTAAAAACAAGATAGGCAGGGCCTGCGCGGCTACTTTGCGCCGGCGAGAAACTAATACCTGTCCCTTCCCCGATGTCAATATCACAAGACCCATCCCAACATATGGTGGAAAACCATATACAGGACACATGCATTGTCACTTTCACACATGCTGTGGAAAGTCAAGTCCTGATTCAGAATGTTAATATCGAAACTACATTGTCGAGTTGGCACGCCATCCTATTCAGCCCCAATTTTTATGTTCAGCCATGAACCACCTAGCAAGTCGGCAAGGTGTTGAAGAGGCAAGACCTCCACAACCCCATATGAGACGCCTAGGCCGTGCCACTGACAATGCTTGTTCTCAATGAAACTTATTCTTCCTTCTTGTTTATGTTCTGCTTAACCCCAAACGTCGTAGGAGGGCAATTATAAAGCATAAATTTTTGTTCTTCCTTCGAAGGATGAATGCACCAGTGTGCGGCACATGTCTGACAAAGAAGTGGTCTTACAGCTGCTGTTCACCTTTTTATGAACAGGAATTTTCCGGACCTCAGTGAAATAATTCAGTTGTGATAAATTCTCTATACGTGTCCTGGAGCAGTCTTTCAAGATAACCGCCCTCAGCGATCGATTACGCCCATCTTTGCGTTTGTGTAGTGCTTGCCCTTTTATATTTTTTGTACAAACCTTGCTTCTGTTACCAGATTTCAGGCTAGGGAATCCGGCACCATCCGGTCGATTCTCCTGTGCAATTTTTTATTTATTTCTACTGTTTCCGGTGGCCACTTCTTTCAAGACTTACGCAGCCAATAAAATGCGGCCAATAAAATGAGTTGTTGGAACTCTGACTTTGTTTTATTCTTGTCTGCAATAGCTTTCTGCACACATATATGTTTTCAGGCACTTACCAAAGCATTAATTTTCTCATTAAAACGAAGATTATCTTTGTGGCTTTTTACAAACTTTATTGACCACCACAACTGATTGCACAGCTACACAGAGGATCAGACATTACAACGCACGCTGCTCTTAGCCTGTTTTCTAATTTTCTTGCCTTGGTAATCTGTGGTTACTCAGTCAATTTTTGTTTACAACGTTCATGACTTGCTGAGAAATTTTGTCACTTCTAAGTCAGTAGTTACCAATTTTTTATTATTGCTAGTTGTTCAATCCATCAATGCTTCATGTACAGGCTTTCATATTATTCGCAGGTTGTAACCACAAGATTGTAACCACACATTGCAACTTTTCATATTATTCGCAGGCTGTCCCCCACTCTTGCCCACGATTTTTTTTGTTTATTTTCTTTGCATCATTCTAGATTTTTTAATTACGCATAAGATGACTTGTTTTCGCTCACAACCAATGACGCCTTCACTGACTCTGGAATTTCTGCGAAACGAGCTCTTATTGCTATCACGTTAATAAACACTGTGGTATACCCCGGTCAAACGTGTGTCTAGCCTCACTAAGAAGTACGAACTTGCAACTAATATTATCGAAAGGCTTCAGTGCAGCGTGGGGTTAAACCCACTGCTATACACCGGGGCTGAACGCTTTAGCTTTCGTTGGTTAACAATTTGCACGGAGTGCATCAGTGGTGAGTTTTCTGCTTGTGCTACCTTTGCTTGTTTTATGACGCCTATTTTTCTGCCTCATGAGGCTTATCAGGTATTCATCGCAATGAGGCTATCAAGCCGTTATCACTTCAAGCCGTTATCCGCTTGATTTTGACACAGTATGCTAGCGTTTCAGTGACGCATCATACTGTGCGCGAAACAGTTCACACTCAACACTTTCCCCATAGTTCTTACATGTATGAACACTACGAGCGTCAGCCTTGTCCAGCTCACGGCTCATGCGAACGAAGGCCTCGACGTAACAGCTGTACAGCTGTCTTACATAGCGATGGAGAATGCTTTCATAACCCTGTGCCTACTTGACGGATTTTCAGGGGTCTTAGTTCAGATCACCACCTGTTTCGCCTTTCAGCCTCCCAGATCCCAGAGCGGCCGTATGAAAGACGGCGGCACAGCTTTCATCTGAACACCTTTATTTGGTTGAGCCACGCGCTGAATGAAGAAGACGCTGTCTGTGAGGATAAGTTTAGTTACAAAATATACGAGGTGCAGCTGCTTACTTCAGAATTAATCCACTGCCTTCTCTAATTACCCTGACGGCCTTCTTCTTAACGACACTTGAAAGTCTTTATGACTGAAACAGTTTTTCTCTTTGTTTTGTACGTGACAGTGAATCAAGAGAAACTTCATTACCGAGCCTTTCAGTGCATGCGTGGAATGTCAGTGTTTTCTGTTTTATAGGAATCGATATGTTTATCTTGCCGACTGTCCTTTTTGTAACGAGCCACCGCTTGTTTTCCATGGCTGGGCTGAAGAGCAATATCGATGGCGGAGGGTGTGCTGCGCGTTTAAATTGTATTCGCCTTTAATGTGTTGTAGGCTTCCTGGCTTTTAGCACACGGGGCACTCCCAAACGTGCTATTTACGCTAGCGCAGCACTGCAGCATTGATTTAACACAAGTGCGAGCGACGTGTATCCTGTCCTTCAGACAGTCGGCGTGGAAGCCGCGCTTTGAAATCTAACGGTGCTGGCAGCGTTCATATAGGTGGTCTGTCAGGGGTATAGGTGGACAGTGGTGGTCTGTGAGTGGTTTGTGAAACACTGTTTTACTCGCAGCGTAACACTAGCCGTCACGCGAGCAGTATAGCGTCCGTCGTCGCTGGTTTGTACGTTGTAGAGACAAACTCCCACGTTGTAAATTGTTAATCCTTAGTACGTGTGCACCTATAGGTGCGCCTTTTAGTCCACCTTTTGTTTTTACGTTTTACAGTGAACTCTCACTTATGTGAACCTCAAGGAATGCGAAAAAACTCACGTAACTGAAAGTTCAGTATGCTGAATATTCCCTGAAATACTGAACTATACTAGACGTAGTGAATATCAAGTTAGAAGCGTGAAACACAATTAGTTGTGAAAATGTTCTGAAATTTTCAATTGGACTGGCAGATCACAAGAAAACATACAGAGAGAGAGAAGGAATGTAGAATAGGTAGGGAGGGTAACTAGACTATGCGTCCAGTTTGCTACCCTACACATGGAAAGGGGGAGGGGGAGTCAAAAGATACAGTTCTCCACAGAGTGTACGATTTTATGCCCTGCCTCTGGCACAGCTCGCTGCTGTATCACTAAACTTCAAAACTTTCTAATATATCCTACTGGCTCAGCCGTGATTCAATAACTTAACGTTGTTCAGCTAATGAAACTTGTCACACCCTTTTTTTTTTGTTCTGGGCAACAACCAGCACCAATTTCTAAATCCAATTGGTCTGCGCAAGTACCGAAGCGAAAGTGGCAAGCTTTCATCCACCGCACAACCACTTTGCCGCGGTGGCGCTGTATGCACAAGTGATGTTGCACCACAGCCGATAGATGAGCGATTTGGGGGTGGCGCGTAGTGGCTAAGTCAGTGCTAAAGACTGTTATCAAACTTCATTGGAATAATCTCAAAAATAGGAATGGGTCCGCACAAAAAGTTTAACTCAAATATTCAGTATTCACAAATTCGTTTAGCTGAAAGATTTTTTGCATGAAATGCGTGGAAAAACAACCGTGGATGATCTTTAAATTCACTGTTCAAAAATAACAGTATTCGTTAAACCGATGTTTGCTCACTTGGGATTTAATAGTTATTTTTTACTGTTCGTACGCGTTTCTTTGAGGTAGCTTGCGTGGTGAATGGACAATTGTTTTGCGCTACATACATCTTCAAGCATACCTAATAAAATGGGCCATAGGCCAGTGGTGTTCTAAATTATTAGTTTTCCATTGATTACGTTGCTATGTGGTAAGATTGAAGCACCACTGATTATGAGATAGATGATTGGAGCGCTTTTAAAAAATTACTGATGTTCAAGTTTATTAGATAAGCTTTTTATATTGACAAACGAGAGGTACTGTTCAATAATCAACGCATTTTTTTAATTTATGGCCATGCACAAGACATTCAGATGTGACCTTGTTGTGAAATGTGAATATTCAAACGATAATATATGAAAAATGACAAAAATTTAAATACAGTAGGTATTACATTATTTGCTATCTTTATTACTGTTCGGTATCTTAGTTTTGTTTTTATTTGGGCTTTATAACCATTGTTATTTTCTCAGCTGCAGAAGACAGAAATCACGTACCCGGGGGCTATATCCATCAACCTTTTTACTGAAATGAAGGCTACTACAGAAGAGAACAGAGGAATTCACCGACATCTTTAATCCACAGTACAACAGTCCTGAGCTCCCCAGTCAATTGAAATTAATCGAATAGGCGGTCATTAAAAAAACGATAAAGGGCACTATTTAGTTTTTTTTACCTGAGGAGTTTATGTTGCTACACTCTGTGTTTACTGCGACATGAAGTGAAAAATGAACGAAAAAAAAACTCTTTCTTTTTCGTGGTAACCACACTTAGAGCCTTCAAATTTATTGTACATATTCCATTTTGTCTATAAGATACGTAGGCAGAAATTTTGGCCCGAGGAGGAGTAGGCGGGCACCACCTTCATAATAAAGTGGCAGGGTAAGCGAATGTGTTCAAGTGCTGTTTCGTGCCCTGTATGCCATGGAAAAAAGTTTGGGGGGGGGGGGGCGATGGGAAGGGAGATGCACGTGCTCAGTGTGCCGGCCTCTGGCTATGCAACTGGCTCCTATTTTCGGTTTTGATTAGGACTGCGTCGAATCCATGTAGTTTCATGCTGGAGTCAATGAAACGCAGTCTATATGATGAGTACCTTATTTTTTTACGAAACGCTGAAGAAACACATAATACAACTTTTCCCATGACAGCGGATTGCCGTACACCACAGCGACTGCATGCACCATCGCTGTGGTGTACGGCACACCGTCTTTTCGGCCGGCAACCGTTGAGGCAGCATTTGCGCGGCAGTTACGAGGCGAATCGTTGTGAGCGGCATAGCAAGGGTACTTGCCAGGACAGACACAGGGCCGAAGAGGTTGAATACACCATCACTGTGGTGTACGGCACGCCGCTGTCGTGTGGGAAGTTCTATTTTGGACAGATGGGGCGTTGTATTACTAATAGAATTATAGATTACAAAGCTTACTGAAGGGATAACCATGCTATAATATATTGCATTGTAGAGAGTAAGGCTGCGTGGCCTTGTCTGGTGATACGGTAGTTAAGCTAGATTCGGGGACAAGGTAGCGCAGGAAATCGAAGAGGCGCATCTCATCAACAAAGCTGGTAGCTGGTGATGCATGTGTCGCGCAACCCTCGGCTATGTTACTTCCCGCCGAGGTAGCTTTTCTGGAAGCGCATCAATAATACCATTTGTCTGCTCATCTAATCATTTTCTTTTGCCGGACGTGCTCTCGTAACCGCATATATACGTCTGTTTTCTTGAATGAAGTTTCAGTTGTTTGTGTGCGCTGTGTTCAGGTGCCTTCCTTTTGTATTTCGAATTTCCGTGCGCAACTAAGTTTAGATAATACACGCATTATGAAATGTTTTATTTTTGCTCAGGTAGGTGGAAGGTACGGCCTAAGCCGTACTAACAGGGCATTTAGCTAATGACGCAGTGGGCGTCTCGGCCATATCCTCATCCACGTCCACCATTATGAGGCAAACTGTCTCTCATAATGGTGGTTGCGATCATTGCCGATGAACACACTTTTAATTGTAATAGTTAAAATTGGTGTGCAATCAGTGAGAACGACTGGAGTGCGAGATGCACTTTATACATCGACCTAGAAATTTCCTGTATCTACTTCCTAAATTCTTCGACAGTTTGCGTAACTTCTGTGAAAGCAAAGGTGAAATAGTGCGTCATCCTGCATCATACTGATAATGAAATTATATAATTGACACTTCTGGCTGATTCACCACGGTCTTTCGTGATTTCTGAGTGAAGCTTTTTTAATCAAACTTGGATGTTTATTGCATCCTAGTAGCAGCATTTTAGATAAGTGCAACTGCATCGTGTGACAAAATGACTTCTGTATGGAATGTACAGTCGCGGCCACTGTAAGAGGGAACACGGAGCGGGTGACCACGCTCCACGGAGCGCCACGACGGGCGCCGGGTGAATTATTGCGGCGCAAGCGCAATAAGCGCCCCAGGCAGAGTTAGCTGCGCGTCGTCTGCTACGGTGCCTCCCACTTCGCCTCGAAACCTCGATTGCGCGCGCGCTTTGGAATACACAAACCCTGTAGCAATGGCGCGTCAATAGATACTATTATAAAGCAGTTATGAAAGCGCGCAGGCATGCTGTACGCCTAAATATTAACTGCGCCTTTTACCTTTAAATGTTCCGTTTGATCACAGAGGGTGGGTTGCATAAATGGCATGCTAAGGAAGTAAATAAAATCACACGACAAACAAGAGATACTGATAAATCTGTGCTTCAGATTTATTATATATACGATGAAGCCAAGACCACGGTTGCAAATGAAGCTTAGATGATGGTCGCCTTCCTTTCGGAGACAATCGAGGCAGCAGGGTGCAATGTCCGAAGTAATGACGAAGGCGAATTTGAATACCTGGTTGCATCTCCCCCGGAGGCAATCCCGGCAGCCATCCAACGTGGCAGGGAACTGTATAACGAATCCACAAGGGTGGCATCCAGCTTAAGGCGTTCTCATTCAGCGTGGACTGCTCTCCAAAGGCTGTCCCTTGACATTCCATGGAGGGGCTTGGATGCGAGTGCCGCTTACATTTGGCCCCAAATATTTTCAATAATAATGAAGTCTGGTGACTGGGGCGGCCACTCTAAAACGGCGATGTTGAGCTGGCGTAGTAGGGATTCAACTTTCTTCGAAGTGTGCACAGACCAACGGTCGTGTTGGAATACAGGACCAGCCCCGGAGAAGTGCTCCTTTGCATGTTCGCGATGGGCCACTGTGGTCAAAATGTCGCAGTACTCGTTCGCTGTGAACTTACCGTCGATTCTCACAAGAGGTCCGAGACCGTCTTTTGTGATCATGCCCCAAACACCTACAGTTGACATTCCGCTTTTCGAGATTCTTTGTAAGAACTTTGGCTGGTACCTGCATCAAGGAAAAAAAGAAAAGAACATTTGGATGTCTAGACTACCGATTGTGAGCGCATAAAATAAGGAAACGTACAGATAGCTGAAGCCGTTACGAACTTGTTCAAGTTATGTTTAAACGTGCAGTGTTTGAAATGCCTTTACGAATAACCGCAGTCTCATAAGTCGTCACTGCGTTCTTCTAAACAATTTGGGTGCACGTTAATGATTCCTACATGGTCAAAATTATTCCGGAGCGCCTCCCCTCCCCCCTACGACGCATCGCATCGCCTGTGTAGCGTCGGCCGTTAAACTTCAAAATCAATAATTATCATGAAAACGAAAGCATCCGGGAGTCTCTAGATGTGTGCGTGCAAACGGAATGACACACCCATTTAAACGTATTCACAGTACAAAATTGGAAGCCCATGCTGGAAGGACATTTCTTTCTTACAAAAAGCACATTTCCAAAAACACATTCTCGTGTAGCTTACCGGGTGTTGTCAGGGCGCCAAATACGGGCTTGCTGATCGCACGATGTAGTGAACGTGCACTCGTCTGTGAAGACGACTTGCTTCTACTCCTCAGTTGAACGTTGCGCATGCTGTCGAGAAAACTCCAGCCGTTTTTCTTTGTTCTGAGCGCGAAGAAGAGGCTTTTGGGCTGCAATCCTGCTCTTCAGACCCGCTTCCCGGAGGCGTCGCTTGACCGTTGTCACGGATGCTCTCAAGTCGAGGGTATTTTTGATTTGCTGAGCAGAGAGACCTGGCTTCACGGCTGCCGCCACAACGATACAAGTATCCTCTTGTTCAGTCGTAACTCGAGACCTCGGCTTCCGTGGAGCATCCTTGATCCGGCGGCAAGATTTAAATGCTCTTACGATCCTGTTGACTGTCTTGAGCGTTCTTCCCGTCCCTTCGGCGATTTTTCGCTGTGACCTACCCTTGAAATAGAGCTCGACGATTTCCCAGCGCTCACTCTCAGGAACTCTGGCCATGCCAGAAGGTATTGCTTTGACGAAATGCCACACTAAGAACACATGCAGCCTCTTTTAAACTCATAACGAGCAGAGTTTTATCAAAAGTGGGCGTAACTTTCGTCGCCTAAAGGCGCTGTTTGACATGCGAAGCATCCAAGGCACACTCTGTTAATTTTATGCCACGTGCTCTATTTCCTTTTGTAACCAAGTGAAACTTCAGCGACCAACTTCATTTTGCGACAAAAACGAACGTCTGAAATTTGAAGCCGAATACTGGGTGTAGCATGAACAGCGCGCCGAGATAACCCAGTTCAAATACTTTCTATCCAGCTCCACAGCTACAGTATTTTGGACCAGAGCGCGTGCGGCGAAGTGGGAGGCAACGTAGCAGACGACGCGCAGCCAACTCCGCCTCTGGCGCTGATTGCGCTTGCGCCGCAATACTTAGCGCGGCGCCCGCTTGGTGGCCCGAAGAGAGCAGCCACGCGCGCCGCGTTCCCTCTTACAGTGGCCGCGACTGTACATATAAGAGTGCTTAGGCATGATTTTACTTACAACACTGCAGCACTATTACAGATCACATATCCTTAGAGGAAATAAAGAGAAAAGAAAAGGCAAAAGGTCACTTAGCTCGAATGGAATAAAAGGCAATATGAGGAGAAAAAAACAATTTTTTGCCTGCCAGTGACATTCAAACGGGAGTATCGGTACTGACATTTTCATTTCACAAAAAAGAGAAAAGAAAAGAACTATGTTCCTTGAGATCGCCCTTTGGAATAAGATGGTATGCCGTGCAGTTATAATATTCAAGAATGATCTCTGTAGCTAAATGTACCAATTGGTGAACTTCCTATATTAAGCGCTTTTTAAAGCACCTAATTTCCAACGGAGTGGCCTGCATCTGACAAACCATGGCTACGGTCATGCGGCGTACAAGTGCATTGACAACAGTGCACCTACACTGCCCTAGAGAAAGTTTCCAAAGCTCTGATCCTCAGAAACTTAAGACCATGAAATTACTAGCACCAGATTTTGGGCTGTACGAAAGAAAATGACTATGGATTTAGCTTCTGCCCCTCATTACATTGCGTAAAATACAGATTCTTTATAGGTATATATATATATATATATATATATATATTATATATATATATATATATATATATATATATATATATATATATATATATATATATATAAGGAATATCCACATATTGTACTTGTGGTGAAGTGGGAACAAGATTATTATTCCGAAACTTTCCATTTCATACCTTTCATTAAATGGAAATTGTTACCTGAGAACCAGGAGCCTCATTGCTCGTCATGAAAGTGTGTGTTTTTGCGACACCTTTCCCGTCGTCTGAAGACCCTCAGTAACTACTTCCTAAGTTATGAAAATAGGGACCTTCAGTTGGATACACGGGAATGCGACTGTGGTGCAAGCTTCCTAATGTCCTGTAACAACCTACGCAAAACACACACACAGAGACACACACTCCATACACATATATAATCAGTGGGAAACTTGAAGGGCTTTATGCACTTGAAAGCGGCTATTGATTCCGTTAGCATATTTTGAGCAAACTTGAGTAATCCATAAAGGAATTGCTTTCTCGTACTTGTACATGCTTTTTTGTTATATATATATATATATATATATATATATATATATATAATATATATATATATATATATATATATATATATATATATATATATATGTTGAACTAGAGATTCCCGCGATACATATACATACACATTTAGAAGACATGACTTTCGATCAGAAGATAGAAAATCTCCTCGCTGTAACACCCGCGCGCGCACATACACAGGCACATGTGTATGAATCGTGAAAAACTTTAGTTAAACCCGAACTCAATGTACGCAAGACATCTTTGAAGTCCATTATATTCATTTGACAGCGCCTCTTGAGAATAAATAGATTCATATGCACTCAATAGAAATGCCACACAGCCTGTAAAAAAGACGGCGTTTGTTACCAAAGGTAAAGATTAGGTGCGATCGTGACAGAAAGGTACGATGTCACTTCGGAAGACGTATGCACGTAGAGCAATATTGAAGTGTTTGCATGTAGAGCTAGGAAAGTTTTTGTAGTGTTCTTTTGGACAGGAGAGTCAAGTATTGTAGATTTCTTATTGGAAGTCCTGCCTTTCAAAACAGCCATTTATTGCGTTAGCATAGTTTTGAACAAACATGAGTTCCTTTACTCATATTTGCGGCTCCAGAAATAACTGCTTATGCTTTCATGCCACGAATCTGTAATATAATATTGATCGAGAGCGTATCGCAGTTTTTTTAAGGCAAGCATATGAAGCTTGGCGAGTGAGAAAACGATAACAATTTCTTGAATTGGGCTAAACGAACTTAGCATTGCCATTCAAAAAACTTCAAGGAGACAGGGTAGAAAACGCGACATGCGAAGAAAGCGAATTATTCGCTAGAAATGAACACGTATTTAAAGTATTTATAGTGAGCATTCTCATATAATGAATACAGGGAGCTTATGGTAACATTTTGTCCCATCATTCATGGAAATGTGACTGAGCTTACTAGTAATAGAGCATCTGTGCCTGTAGCAGGCGCCTTTTCAAGGACGTCATTTTTAGTGCATTTCGGAATGAAGCATCTATTGGCTGTCTTTTAAGGATATGTTTAAGTATTCTACGCAATACTCGCAGAATAATTTCACAGTAGGCCTGACAACATTTAGCGGATATTTGTGTGCAGAACTCGAACATGAGTGCTGATGTACTCCTCCAAGACAACACGAGGTTTGGCAGCACCAGCGTAGTCCAATGGTTGAAGAGTTGAATTCCGCAGCTTTCATTCTTTCACCCATTTAAAACACCAAAATTATAAAACACCGAGATTTTCTATATTCGATCATTTAAAAATATATTCTGGCAATAAATTACTGTGCACAAACTATAGAGGACGTGCTTTCATCAAGCGCGTTCATTTCCAAAACTCACTTAGGCACTATGGGAAGGACAATAATCTAACCAAGTGAAATATTTGTATAAGAAAAACTGAATCATCGTCGGTATCCGACACAAACGTAGATAGGTTTGAAGAAAGTATGCTGCGTACTCAAATGTCCGAACTCAAGAGGACACATTGACGACAACTTTGCCCTAGGAATGTAACTTACAAGAGTGGAAGCTTGGGCTAGTTGGTGCGTAGTCATATTTGCAAAACTTGTTTCAGCACGCGGACAAAGGAAAAAAAAGACAGGGTATAAAGAAAAAGCACTGGAAGCGCTCTTTCTGTTTTTCTGTTTCTCTGTGTTTCTGTCTTTCCAGCACTCTTTCTGTCTACCCTGTACTTTTTCCTTTGTTCGCGCGCTAAAACAATCGTGCAAATTTGCTCTAGGAGTGTCAATTCTTAGGGAAGTGCGAGGCTTGGTGAAATTCTCTATTTGTTTTTCTTCAGCTTTCTCTTTCTTCCCTGTTCTCTGTCTTTTTAGAGTGTTACGTCTTCGTATCTAGTTATTTATTTGTTTCTTCAGTGTTACGTCTTTGTATCTAGTTATTTATTTGTTTCTTCATATTTTTCCTTTTCTCCCTCTTTCTTACCCACTTGATCCTTCTTTTTTTCCACTTTCACAGGCGTTTTTTATACAATGATAAGCACCTAATATTATCGTTAAGGTGCTAGAAGAAGAAGGGGAATCAGGTTATTTTGGGCACGGGTGAGCGCTCATTGTGCTGCAGATGCCTCAGCCGTATGTGGTTGTTGCCTGTGTTATTATCAACATCAATGAGCTTTGAGATTAACAGGAGGATGTCTTCTCTCTGGTGCAAGCACGTAAATAATGTGCTCTAGATTCCTCTGATGCTGTATGCGGTTTCGCCTGCGTTGAAATTCTCTGTAGCATGGGCAACACATTGCTATGGTGTATATTGTTTCAGCTGCGTTATCCCAAGTGACGCTGACAGAAAAGGACAGCCGGCTCTTCTAAAGTACTTCGCATATAAAATCGACTGCATGATACCGCGAGAGCAGAAGGTCGTAGTAGGTAGGTAGGTAGGTAGGTAGGTAGGTAGGTAGGTAGGTAGGTAGGTAGGTAGGTAGGTAGGTAGGTAGGTAGGTAGGTAGGTAGGTAGGTAGGTAGGTAGGTAGGTAGGTGGGTGGGTGGGTGGGTGGGTGGGTGGGTGGGTGGGTAGGTAGGTAGGTAGGTAGGTAGGTAGGTAGGTAGGTAGGTAGGTAGGTAGGTAGGTAGGTAGGTAGGTAGGTAGGTAGGTAGGTAGGTAGGTAGTCCAAACAGGTACACGTGGTACCAATGCAATGTTGCATTTCAATCTACCAAATTTATTTACACTCATACTCGACCTATCAGCACATATCTACATATCTGCCGACCATATCTACATGCACATTGCTTCCCTTGAATACGCTTTTTGCTGAGTTTCCTTGATAATCGTGGTGTTGATCCACTTCACGAAGTGCGACACACGGGTGTGAATGTTAAAGCTTCCATTTCCGCTACACCCATACGCGAAAGACACCAGGCCAACTAGGACGAATCTGGTGGCTTTGTTGACTTGTTGCCATGCGGTAACCGGTCCTCCTGAGTCACCCTGAAAAAGACAGCAGTGGGAAAGAATGCAACTAATAGGGCACACGAGGTGCTTTGAATACAAATACGAGTATCTATCGATTTTGACACAGTTTTACTGATACCCAATATTCAATTTACCGTTCCAGCCTTCAATAAGCTTTTTGCCTTTCTGTCGGCCAACTTCAAGTTTCCTTGATACAAAAGCCAAAGGCGTTATCCGGCCACTCAAAGAAGACCAGCCAAGTTTTTAGACTAGGTCATCTGGACATCTTGTGTGAAGAAAATGAACTTGTCCAAACAACAATAAAAAAAAACGTGATTGATTCTCCTTTTTGAGAATCGGTTGGTATAACAAGAAAGTGGAAGGTGTCTTCGCAGAGGTGGTTCAGCTTTCGTCGTTCATTGTTTCTCCACAAGGGCTAAGGAATGAATGGTGAAATAACAAATTGCAATTTCACACGAAGAACGACAAGAATGTTGAAACTTGTAGCACATACCTCAAGAAGAAAGCAAGCACGAAAGGGGCGTACACAGAACGAGCGTGGAGAAACACCTGTCAAGCTTGATACCCGAAGTACGCTGCTCAACCAAGAAAAAAACGTACAAAACGAACGGGTAAGTATACACCTAGGTGAGCGTGAAAAGGGCTCACAATTCTTACTTCTTCGTGTGTGAGGAGTGCGACCCTTTTATAAGTGCGGCAGTGTCAGTGAGCGAAAGGCGTTCACGCTCTTGTTAACTACTGTAACTTTAAAGCAAGCTTGTGGTGGAAGCACAAAATGTACTGAGCGCTTGAATCCCGAGATTCCACGACGCCAGATAGCGCCAGAAGCCACTATGAGAGATAGCGTCTGTACGCACTTTAATCACGCAGTGTGGAGGCACGCGAGCACATCGATGTGCGGAATGGCGGGGCACAACAACCTTAAGAGCGCGCACGCTGGTGCTCGCTTGTCGGGCCATCTCACCTACTGATGACAAGAACGTGCTGAAGGGCCTGAGCTCTGAGAACCAGCAGGGGTACATAGTGTATATACATTGCTCGCCGCTAACATCTTCCAGAAAGGTCGCTAGGAGGCTTGGTGGTAGCGCCGCGCGCTGAAAAGCACGAGGTCGCTGGTTCGACGCCCCAATTCGAAACATTTCCTTCTCGTTTTTTTTGCACTTGGTTGATAAACATTTTAGAACATCTTTTTCATGTCAGAAATATGTCACATATTCATGGTGGACCCCGGCACTTTCGCATTAAAAAAAATGTTTCCTGGACTGAGCTTTGCATCCCACGTCACGAGATTGCCCATTGCTTCTTGCGGTAAATCAGTTTTCCCTGCATCGTGTCGTGGTGCATACGACAGGAAAAGCGCGAAGTTTATCCCACACAGTTCCACACATCAATCGAAAAAAGTACTGACAAATGTACAAACTGCATGGTAAAGTGCGGTCGTAGACTAGTACCACATGTTTGGAGGATAGTTGGTGATGCGCTGTGCTGTGCTCGGTGATGTTCTGCGTTTGCGCAATACTTCCGTTTCTGAAGTGTGCTGAGTGTTACAGTGTTCTTGCAAATAGTCACAGCAGCTATATTCACAGCAGATTTTGGGTATAGTACCTCCAAAGATTCTCTTTGGTGGTATCTTTTCAATATTTTCACCTACTCTCTAATACAGCAGGGCCTTTTGCTCGCGTTATGCACAACTCTCCTCTCGTTAATTTACGCGGCAATTATTAGCCTGAGAAGTTAAACAGCGCCGTGGATTTTCCGTGTTTTGAAGTACACGCTTTAGACGCGATGTGAAGAAAATACTGGGATTGGCAATAGTACAAAACGATATCACAGCTGCAAATTTCTGTGGACAGAAAAATGTAACTGTTCATGAACAGGACACAGAGTCTCCTACTGTTGTACGCATAACGAATGCAAGTGAGTTGAACAAGATATTGAGTGCATATATCGCAGTCACATTAATAAATTAGTGCCTAGAATATAGATAGTGTCTTCAGCTTATGTAAGGGACCGGTGACATCTTTACGAAGCAAAAAATTACTAACAAGGACATTGGGCGTCTCAATTCACAACCACTTATAACATGAATGAAGTCAGAGTGCTCACTGAATTATGTGTGCTTGAAGGTTTGATGTTACTTAAGCCCTGGTATGAAGATCACTCAGATGCTGTAGGCCCATGTGCTCAGTGTAGGGTGCACGTTAAAAACCCCAGGTGGTCGAAATTTGCGGATCACTCCCTTGCGGCGCCTCGCATATACATATGGTGGTTTCGGGACGTTAAACCACGCATATCAATCAGTGACCATTCAGAGTACTACGCACATCAAGTATGCGAGCATTTCAATAGGGCTTGCGTGGAAGGCAGAGGTGACAGGCGTTCCGATTTTCACTTCTTTAGTTGGTTATGATATCCTTCTAGAATATAGGGTACCAACAAATGTTTATGATGTTTTGTGCATTAAAAACAAAAGACAATAGTTGCGGATTCTTATTGATACCCGTAGGCCAGCCAGTGGCCTTTTTTGATTTCTTAGACAGTGTGCTGCTATTCGTAAATAAAAAAGCTATCTAATTATTCCTGAAGAGAACATAATATCTACGTGATCACCCCACGTTTTGACAATACTAGAGTGCATTGACCTCTGTTGCGTAATAAATCATCTACTTGTGAAACCGCTACTATTTCATCGTTACTCTACGCTTTCGTGAAAATCCCGACTATCGATGCCACAAAATTGGGAATCATTAGCTATAATGGAAGTCAGTGATCGCATTGAAAATAGTTTTTTTTTTCTGGAATAAAATACGTCGACTAAAAGCACGTTTAGCGACAAAAGAAAGTACCACAAAATAGTGGCCCACTTGTGGGCCAAGATATCAGTCTAAATATTGGTCCAAGATTACGCAATCGACAGAAAGCATTAGTAGTGTTCCCTAATAGACTAAGGCGGCTTCGCAACCTTCAACTAACATAGAATATCTGTATCAGTTTTATTCCGTTAACAACTCACTGTAGTAGTCTGCCCTTAGCTCAGACATAAAAATTGTTACGCCTGCCTACAGCAATGAAATATTTGTATAAAGTAGTGCACCATGCAGGCTATAAGATAAAATGTCAACGTAGTTGTTACATTAGTATTTAAATGTAGGAGCGGGCAGCGTGAAGCTCGAAGCTATAGAGCATCTGTCAGCATTCATTGCCCGTACACCGTAAAACATTCAGGAATAGCCTTGGGGTAATATGTGTGTTCAGGCACCAAGCAAGAGTACTGATATTCACAGCGCCAACTTGCAACAAGGCGGACTTGGTATGCTTACTGACGTAGTACCAGCAGTGGCTATAGCATTAGTTACTGGCATGGTTTACAATGATTGCCCTAAAGAATAAAATATAAACAATAAAAATATTTTGGTTGAATGAGAATTTTGTTAAAGGTCGCCTGCGTAGCGAACAGATGTCCTAACACAGACTCACGCTAATGCTACCATTTGCGTCGAAAAAAAAACAACAATGCTGTTTTATTGTCTTGAAATCAATTAATTTTCCTCAACGCAAGCTAAGTTAAAACACTCTGTTCTCATATTTTGGAGCCATTTGGATCAGGTTACACGTGTTGCGCTTGTAAAACTTTATTATAAATTCGTGCTGCTTACCAGACAAGTTCCCATGGCATTTGCATCTGTGCATATCATTTCAGAACGGTTGAAGGTGTGGCGCGAGTTGTTGAACTGGTGTGGGCAGTGTCTGTAAGGTAGAACTTTTGTCTTGATGTATTGAAGGCGGACTGCCTTTCCATGTGCTGGCCGCGAGGAAAAGTACAGTTAAAATGAACTTCTTGAAGGTGCAAATACAAAACGTTTCCACAAGAATATATAATGTCTTTGTAGGTATAAATTAGCGCTAGGAATTGTTACTTCGCTATATGATGGGCGCGATCGTTGGAGTAGCTTACAACACAATTGCGGCACCTGCCACTTCGCTTAACCAAGGACTTCTAGTGCGATTGTATCCACACATCGAAAAGGTGTTTTGAAATAAAATATATTATGCTCTAAAAGTTTGTCGGAGGTAATAATTGTACAGAAACCTAACGGTGGCACAAAGTGTCGTAACCTAACTACACAGTCTCTCAATAATATGGGTACAAAAGGATCCTATTGATTCAATATAGATTACTGAATATTCGACAAAAAAATTTTTCTGAAGTAACAAAAAGCTTACTCTGCCTTGCGCTTACTCACCGCACGTGATGTTAGTACCTTAAGCTCACAACGCATGGACATATATCTCAACAACACAGGTTGATGAAAACATACACGAAGTGGAAAATCGGGCGAGATTCTTACGCAATACTAATGTCACAGTCGGAAGGGGAGGTGAGGTAAGGCAGTATGCAGGTACACTGCGCCCCAAAACTATGTGCACAATTCTCTCTCAGCAGTGTTTGTGAAGTGGCACTAGTTTTATAACTTCGTTGTGAACCTTATTAAGGTGAAAGCCATATGTGCGATTCATCACGTGATAATTTCGGCTATTGGCGCCAGCATTACGTGGCGTGGGGAAGGAGTGATTCGCGATTCGTCATTACGTGCTTACGTCACGTTACTACGTCACAATGATGACCTTGGCACTAAAAATTGGCACTAAACTCAGACATCATTGTGACGTCACGTGATGATGCTGCCAGAGTACATCTTAGCTTGGTACAAGCTGGTCTGATCACGAAGGATATGCTGAAGCACAACTGGTGCAGAACGCTTTGGAATTGTGGTGGGGCCTGATCAGTTAGAAGTAAAAAAGAAAGTGTACTTTGTCTTCCAGTTATCTTAAGCTTATGTATAAGGTACCGTGTGTGTGTTTGGTCTTCTTACTTATGGCATCACCTCCACAGTGTTCCAGGTGGTGCTCAAAAGGAACCGACATGTGGCTGCGCAGTGAGGATTCACAATAGAACGCAATACTCCCCCTTCACGAGCATCATGCAGCTGACCGCTTCTACCTGTGTAGTTTACTCGCAATATAGATACATTTTTTCATAAAATTCATTAGTTCTGCCCTAGAATAGAAATTTGGGGCTTTCATAAGTTTAGCGAAATTTCGATAAGCGAGCATCAAAGTTTCCGAGCGAAATTATACCATATTTTGAAAGAACAAATCTAAAAGAGACAGAAACTTTTTTGTTTGCTGTTTGCAAGAAAACATAACCATTCTCACGACCATGAAATAAAATGTTATAAGTGCAGCAGCACACCATCATTTAAATTGGCCACCACGAAAACGAACGGTGCGGTGGACTTATTTGACGAAACAAATCACTGTACCCGGCGAGAAACTTCCTAGGAGAAGCAACAGAATGCATCATATGTTATTATTATTATTAACACTATACTAATAATCACATATATTAATAGTATTCATAATATTCATCATGATTTTTAGCCTGTCCTAATCCACCATATGGCGACGGACTCTCCTACTGATCTCCACTTTACCCTGTGAGAATTGACTTCACATGACCTCATAGTAGCTCTTATTTTTGTCCTTACATATAACTGTCTGCCTTATGTAACTAAAAAAACTTCTCCTTGATAACCAGCCTGCCTGTCTTATTGTTCACTGGTTGCGTCTTAATTCTGCGCTTTACGTGGTGTGCCCGGGTTCACATTTTTTTCGATTGATGTCAACTTGGATATATGAAACTCCTGTCTGTTTCTTTACCTATTCTACCATCTATAGACCTATTAAAATAATTGCCATCAATTTACGTTCCATGGAATGCGATAAAATAACTAGCTTTTGTTCTAGTTATCTTATTAGTGTTCATGTTTCGGCCTCATAATTTAGAACAGCCAGTGTGCATTAGACCGGAAAGGCATAGCGCGACCCTCACTTAGCAGGAAAAAGGCGTCCTTTAGTACCTTAGTTCATAGCAGCGCTATTCCAAATTTTCAGAGTGCATCCTCGTAAATATACAATCTTCAACCGGATTCCTTGATGCACATTCCAGTTGCTCATGCATCAATAAATATTATGTATTTTATGTAAAATCAATAAATATTATGTAAATATTATGTAAAAAGCTCCATTGTAAGCCTTTTACAGTGGAGCTGTTAGGCCAAGCGTTGGTTCATTCGTGCTGAACACGAAACTCCGCACATGAATGGCTTAATAACGTTGCCTAGCAACCAAAGGCAAAGCTTCGTGTCTGCCTCGTTAGTCCAGAAACGGAGCTCTTTTCATCTGTAGGCAACCACTCTGCCCCACCAGTCGTGACGATGCGATTAGCCAAGCTTGCCTTGGCTCCTTTGAGAGTGTCGGGAAGCAGGAGTTCACATTGGCTTTGATTAAAGCTAGCTCAATCAGGGACGACACCGCGGGCAATAAAGACGCTGAAATTCTGCGTAGGGCCACATTCATACGCTTTACCGAGACATGGGACACCTGCAGGCAGATCGATGAATAAAAACTTTGGCATATTCTCGAAAGGCCAAGACCAGCTGGATGCCGATAAGCTAGGTGTGTCTTCAGCTTTGTGTACTGTTGGGCAGGCTATGGTCCATTTTTTTTATTTTTTATTTAGGGCACCTGGAAAGATGTGCAGATTGCTTAGCCCTCTTCTGTTCAGAACTATACAGTGGAACGACAAACGATAAGCTAACGTTTTAAGCACACAAAAATATGGTATGGACACGAAAAAGCTGATTCGACTCGATGATGATACACAGTATTATGCTTATTGCGTAACTGTTGAACAAAGACTTGATTACGCAGTAGGCATAACTATAAACCACGCTGACCGTTGCCGAGTAATGCTGAAGCAAGAAAAATACAATCGTACCCAAGTCAATACACAAGCAAGTAAAAATGACGCATAAGTTCCACGCAAACGCCAGAATACTACTGATTGTTCGTTTAGAACATAAGCCCAAAACAACGAGCTTGGTAGGTGTAATTGACCAAGTTTCAACAGTAAGAAATTGCATGCTACTCAGAGAAGGATGAAAACCGGTGGAAAGAAGAGTGTTCCGGACGTTATTAAAATAGAAAAAAAAATGATCGCGTATCTACGTGCCTCTGCCGGCCTTCTTTTGTGCGTAGCGTTGCAATTTCAGCCCAGCCTAAGAAATACTAGGCTCTTTAGAGTTAGTATCTATCTCATTTCTAGCAAAGGAACACAGCACCTAATGCTTACGTATTGATATTGTGCCTTAGATATACAAAACAGTCGCCTTTTTATCAGTAGAAGTATGCATGCAGCCACCAATTCGAGATGGCTGGGTGCCTAAACTTTGGTTGGGTCGTGTAATTCTGTGACAGAGAGACTGACGAAAAATTCTGCTTTCGAGTATCCGAAGAAAGAAAATGAAAGATTGAAACACTGGTATGCTATACCACACTGGAAAATTTTATAGAAATGTTTGAAAGCTAGATATTGAAGGACAGATGAACAAAAGGAAAGAGAAATAAGAAGGTGCCTTCTAGGGGCATTAAAACTTTGAAGTAGTGGAATGTTGTTCAATATAACCCGTATATTAAAGCATCTATTTATGAAGACAGTACGTACCGTGTCTGCTTTGCCGTGTAATCTGCCTCATATCCAATCAAAACAAGTGCATGCGCACAAGCCTTCGTTGTAACAAAAATGCATATGTGCACTTTAGAAAGTGCACTTTTGCATGAATGACCCACTTCCCAAGCTGGTCTGTTGGGACTATTACGTACCTTCGTCTACGTGTCCCCAACCAGCAGCCAGTACCGCATGATTCGCAAGCCACATATTTGTCGTGGGCAAACAAACAGGCTTGACGAATTCGTCGAACACCAGTGGTTTTGTCAACTGATTCGGAAGGACAAAAACACACACAGCCACGCTTAGCGTTTCATAGGATTCTGGATTTATTAACTACGATGTTTGCAACAATTTATATCTGCTTCATGTTCGTTACAGGTTAAGGCTCGTATCTTGTGAGATCGAGTTTCTTCGATCGATACCCGTACACTGAATTTTGTGTCAAAGGGGGGGGGGGATCTCAGGGTCACGTTACCCGTGAGCCCTCTTCCACCCATTGTTTAAACATACAAGATATCTCCGCCATGCATAAAATAGAAAATATATATTGCAAAACGGCCGCACATCACACCCTCTTTTTTCAGTGTAAAAGTGAGAGAAGCTCTTCAAAAACATCATAAGAAACAATGACTCAGCCTACATTGATAAAATGCAGTGTGAAGACTATAGTGCCAAACTTTTACTATTACATGTTCACAATTATCTTTAATGTTCAGGTTAAATTTACATAAATAAATTTTGCATTGAAAACCCAACGTGTCACGTCCGAAATTTCAAGATGTACTTTTCGTATTTCCTCAACAATGGCTCACTGCAAATTTTTGAAACTTCACATGAGAGGTCTGTGGCAGTAAAAGGTAACAATGTACCTCGTTTTCGTCTATTAGAGTCTACGTTGGACCCACTAGACGCCTTCGAAATTTATGACGTTGCGAGGATCTCAGGGGTGCATTTTCACCCACATATTGTTCTCGTACGTTTTCTGACTTTCAAGCTGTCGTCTAATGGTACCAGTGGTATTTTCGGGATTTGTACAAAATATTTTACTCATTCACGAAAAATTGTAATTTTCTCTTCGGTGTCCCTTTATTGCAAGATCATTGGTCTTCAATCGATAATATTGTGAAAACCATGTGATGCCGCCATTGCGCGCATTAAAATGACACGAAAAATCTGACTGCAGGATATAAGGGGCCCACTTGGCGGTCCCTGATAAATATACAGCCCCTTACCCCCACCCCTCCCATAATTTTCAGGATGCTGTACTTTATCACATGTAAGTGCTGCCTATCAGTCTCGGTATACGAATATTTCTGAGAGTTATACAGCCTCTAAACAGGGCCCCAGAATCTATGAGAGTCTTGGATTCAAACACGGTACACCTTCGGCTTTTTTACGCTAGAAGAGCGTTAGCTGGGGCCACAAGACAGCTCTTTGACGATGGCAGCTAGCTACTTCTCGAAGGTACTAACGAGTACGTAACGTTCGATAATTCAAAAATTATAAAAATGAATGTTTTTATACTCCTCTTCAAGTCCTCGTTTAAGAGTCTTTTATATTAACCATTGCACAAAGACTTACTTTTAAAAGAGCTACGTCATTCTGCAGTGTCGTTATTTTGAAACCCGGATGCACAATTATTTTCTTCACGTAACCACGCGGTCCTTCGTCTGCCCATGTTGCATTGTACTTCACATGAACATCGTCTGGGCGGTCCAAGCTGGAGATAAAAAAGAAAATAAGGTAGGCTTGCCCAGTGAGCCTTCACACTTCAGACACACACGCTCGCGAATACGAAAATTTTAAAAGCAAAAATGAGTTTGATGCACTTCGAGTAATGACTCCTTTTCGACACTGTGAAGAAAAAAATGCTTTCGTGCGCATGCGAGAATTTTACATGCGGAGAATTTCAAGTGTCGTACTTTGTCTTATTCTTCAGTGAGACCTCACTGTCACTTAGCGAATTGCAGACTCGACTAATCAGAACAGACGGCTGTAGCATATAGGGAGAGGTGTTTGCGTCAAGGAGAAGTCTCGTTCCACAAGTGCTTTAAGTGTTTTTTTGAGCGCTCTGTCAGCACACAAGAAAAAAGGCATCATGTCCTATATACAAGACACCAGCGCTTGGTGGTACTTAAGTGAAATATGCGGAATTTAAGCACATATGTCTATCTTTACCCAGTTAGCCCGTGTAGTTGTTCTGAAACTACAACGTAGCAAGCACGCGTTAGTTACGTTTGATAAAATGCCGACAGGGAGGTTTTTGCGCTCGTGATAGACAGTTTCTCATTTCACTTCGGATGAACCTCATCAAATATTTGAACGCTTTCAACTACCGACTTGACGAAAGGTTGCCGAATTCTGCCTTCGTTGTGCCAAAGTTGTTTCCGCTCATGTCTGATAGAGCACGCTGTTTGAATTGCACTTCATCGTCGTCATCACCTAGATTCCTAAGAGACGGTTCATGTAGTGCAAAAAAAAATGAACTGAAATAATTGAGGGCCGGTCTCGTTATTAAAGACACCATATATATTACCTCACAGATCTGGGACAGGTTCATCGACTAGAATAACAGCAAAACGGTAGCTGGCACAGGAGCTACAACTCCGGATTTGCATCAATGCAATCGGAGTTCTGAAAACCACTGAGCCCTGGGTTCCTATATTTAAGACACAAAGATTGTCCAATCTTGCGGTCGAGGTGTTAGTGTTAGGGGAGACCAAATTTGAAGTACGAAGCTAAACATCTTAAACTGAATAGGAACATAATTTGATAGCTATTGATATATTAGCTGATTTTTATTCGTCATTCAATATCAGGTGGAGGTGATTGTCCTCTTTTTCCCCTTCCAGCAGCTTGCTTTCCGCTTTACCGATTTCCGAAGAAAATGTATACGCAAATGTATTCAGAATGCCTCAGATACCTCTTTTAATTTCTGATTTATTTTTGCTGCAGTCTGAAGCAAAATTTCTTAGTGTCCTTTTTATAGGACACCAGTGCCTAAACTGTCAGAGCACGTCTTAAGAATCTTGGCTTTTAATTAGCGTAAACAGATCACTTGCCTGTAAACTACGCAGTGGGCTGCTGTGATTATGAAGCTAGGTGATATAATACTCCCTCCACATACTTGTGACTTGAAATGACCAGGCCTATCCTCGATGTCCATGACCATGTACACCTGTGCAACATACCAAGGTATATTTAACTTGCCCCTCAGTGAAACTGCTTTTCACGTAGCGCCCTTTCAATTGTGACACTGCCCCGCCGCGGTGGTCTAGTGGCTAAGGTACTCGGCTGCGGACCCGCAGGTCGCGGGTTCAAATCCCGGCTGCGGCGGCTGCATTTCCGATGGAGGCGGAAATGCTGTAGGCCCGTGTGCTCAGATTTGGGGGCACGTTAAAGAACCACAGGTGGTCAAAATTTCCGGAGCCTACCACTACAGCGTCTCTCATAATCATATGGTGGTTTTGGGACGTTAAACCCCACATATCAATCAATCAATCCATTGTGACACTTACTGTTGTCTTATGATGGAAGCAGATAGTCAAAAAAAGTTTCAAATTTTGTCCAGTGCTCAATTGTGTGACCAGCCGTGGCATCGAATTACCAAAAGAGACAAGAAGAGGTCTGACGAATGGGATTTTGAGTAGGTGCACACCTCCCACCTGCCGTCCCCGGCACTCATTTGTGCATCTCTCTGCTGTCCGTTTGACAGGAAATTGAAGTAAATATAAAGAGTTTTTTTAATGCTGCAGTCTGAGGCCATAGGTTAAGTAGTCGTGGAAACGGCAGCCACTTATTAGAGTTTACAAGGTTGCGTTAAGGTGCTAATATATAGAACGATCCTTACAATCCATGGCATTTTTGTCCGTTCGGTGTTATTTCCGTTTATAATCCTGCCAACAACTTTTACGAGGCCACAACCTGTGAAAACATAGTCGTGATTAGTACGTAGAGCTGCTTGTGCACAAGTTACAAGTGCCAAAAACCTCTCCAAGTAAGCACACGTTACGAAAGGTTATAATTATGGGTGAAAAAGTAAGGTATCACTTACGATATTCTCTTATTATTCACTAAAGAGACGAACGTGACAGGCTCTGGACGAATCATGATTTTTTATGTGTAATTTCAGATGGCGTTAGGGGCCTTATTATTATCAATGGTGCTCATTTCAACAACGTTAGATTTACGATGTTATGTGTTCAATTTTGCAAAGTATAATTTCAGCTGAAGCCCAGTGAACCTCCTGTAGCTTTATGCAAACAAATACGAAGAACAAAAAAAAAACATCACACTTTATTTTGCCACCTGATTCTTTTGAGAGATTATTTAGTATTCCTTAGGGTGTTTGATATGTTTTGGGTACCTCCTAAAACTTTATTTTATGAGAGGTCGTATAAATCATCCTTTCTATTCTGTGCAACTTTTCTTCATTTGTCGCTGTAGTAAAAGTTTATTTCGATTTATCTGTATAATTATAATTTCATCCCTCACGCTCAATATTTCGTTGCATGTACAGTACAAATAAATAGTGGTATAGATTGTTACCTGGCTGATTAATTATTTCCAACAATACCTGAAACAAAGAAGATTCTACTTTTATTGACAACATAACTAAGTGAGGCAAACAGCTCTATGCAGTTGCATACATGATACAGCATCAGGGTTAACCTCTATAATATATGCCCATAGGTCAAAATTACAACAATCGAAACAAAATGCACAAGATAGAGATTATCCCAAAAGTCTGCATCTATTTACGCTTAAACTTTCAAGTTTTGTTTATTTTAGTCAGTGTCTCCGAACCACATGCTTCAAAAGTATACAATGATTCAGAGGTATGACTCATTACGGAATAGAAAATTACTGTGTTTTCTTGTCTGGTTCAGCCAACTATAGCGAAAAGTTGCCCCCACTCTATACTTTTGAATATTTATTGGGTTAACTGGCTCTAAATAAAGCTAAAATTTGATAAAAAAAGTGGCTCTGAGGAGCTCAGCAAACAGTATGTGACGCTACATTAGCCTATGTTGCAAGACAGAATAATCAGCCAATATTTTTCTGGCTCACTTTACGCCCCTCCCCCCCCCCCCCCAAGTCACAGTACCCATCACCCTGATACGTCACACTATTCAGCTAACTTTGGGCCCCCCCATTCATGCTACTAAGGGGCAGCCGGCCCTACCGGTTCAGTATGTGCGCATACATATGCCCAATTAAAGCGTTCTTGTGCATAGAAAAAAGTTCACATATCTAAAAACAAGTTAATATGTTCATTTTAGCTCTTCCACAGGCAGACACATGATGAAGGGCATCATCATCATGCAAAAAAATCCTGTTTATGTAACTACAGAAATAAAATGCACAGGATTAGTACTGGGCAACTGGGAACTGGGGTTCTTACTTGAGGTACAATCAATGAAAAAATGGGAATACTCATCCACGCTGGTGGTTTCATGACTTCCTCAGAAGCTTTGTTCTCCGATAAATGGTTTTGTGCAGGCAGCGGGCTTATCCGTCTCGACTTACACTAACTGTGAACAATGAGAAGCAAATACGACGAGGCTGGAGCGCGAAGGGACTCCGATGTGACACTATGCTTGAATCGAACGACTTAGATGGACTCAAGAGCGCCTTCATCGTAATCTCCCAAATATTAACAAATACCTCCTACGCGGAAACGACTGGTATTGCAAAACTTGCATAACCCCGGACTTACATTGACGACACGTTGAAGTTTGCCGACACACATTGCTCGTCCCGAATACAGTATAAAGTTTTTTGGCAGCATCGATGCTGTAGGGGCCCGTCTTCTCGTGATCACACGTAATGGAATCGTCCTAGTGATTAAAAAGATGTCTTCGGAATCGCGCGCAAAAGGTTATTCACGTCTACGTATCGCTAAATGGTTGTCCAAAGCTTTCTGGCGGTGATTTACCGCATGCCATGCAGTCTAGCTCTCGAAGTGTGTTGGTTCATTGTGTCTTTGATAGTGCACGTGAGATGAAATGATATCACTGACGTGCTCATTGCATTCACAGCTGCTTAGACGTAACATGTGCCTATTTGCAGGTCGTTGCACACGTCAAAACAAAGATGGTAAAGTGACACCAAGTTCTACTGTGATCGCCTTGTTCATATATGTCGTCGTACGCCTTAGCGAACGTCTTTTTTCGTTTCGTATATGCTTATGTGACAACATAATTACAATTATGTACATGCGAAGATCAGGACCCATATTCGCTCATTATTCGCCAGATACTTCACATAACTTACTACAGTGACTTACTACATAGAGGGAGATAAAAACATTATTGTTTATGCATATAATGGAAGTAGAAGGGAGATGGACCAGGGCGGGCCACCCCTCACACACACAGTAGGTGGGCTCCTGGTTACAAAAGTCCATTGACAGCCAACGCGACTCGAGTATGGTTGACCAGGGCCTTCTGGCTCACCGGGCTTCTGGCTCGACAGCTGAGCAAGGCGGCCTCTCAGTCCTCCGGAATAGGGTTTAGTTTTGGGGTGAAGTGCTGAGTTGACTAGCATGCCCACACCATGTGGAAGATATCAGAGGACTTCTCCGCGCAGAGCGGGCATTTTCTTGCATAGACAGGATCAAGATATGTGAAAAATGCTGGGCACGGCCGTGTTTTGGTGTAAAGGTGGAGGAGTAAGCGTTCCGCTGCATTTGCGAGGCCCTTACAGGGTTTATGATAAATTGATGAGGACACATTCGCGCTGACGCTGCTGGAGAGAGGGATCCTAAAGTGTTGGAATCAACTCGGCAACACTGCAGTCGCTGTCCTTGCTGATTGTAAGCCGATTGAAGCACAAGTAAGAAAGTGTTCTATACTCAAGGAAACAACAATATTACACCAGCCAATGTGGCAAAGAATTTACAGGCCAACGTCATTGAAAATGGTAGGTTTAGCCTTTGCTGACAGATTTGCGAGTTGTACTATATGCATCAAATGAAACCCGAACGCAGGCAACCCTTGGTAATGACACGGTGTGTGCCGTCCAGTTATCACCATGTGGACACGCACGCCTATAATCGTAGAGCTGACGAACAGGATGCGCGTGCCCGTCAATCGTTACAACCAGACGGTGCGTACTACACACTCTAAATAAAGTCACAGCTTTGCTGCTAAGGCGAAGCAATGAACGCGATAGCAACAAATTCGAAGGTCGCGCGTAGAATGGCAAGCAGATCGAAGCGTGCCCCGCGTTTCTCACACCTGAATGACACACGAAACAAACTAACAAGTACAAATTAACGCGAATAAGCGTCTCAGTTGTTACTTCGCTGTGACAGAAAAGCGCGCCCTTTTCGCAAACGGAGATTGTGCAATCATTGCACTGACCTTTGTGCGCCCGGTAACTACAACAGGATCATTCCGATGAAACTCAAAGGCCTGCCAAGACGTATGATTCTCCCAACTGCAAGATAAGAGCCGCGTACACCCTCTTATTCTCTACGCGGGTCAAAGTACGCGTGAGAGATGAGAGCCGCCGCGGGCTCACTACGCCATCTTGCTGATAATGCTAAAAACACAATAGCCCCCTCCCCCACCCCGAGATGCCCCCCAACTGCTGTAAGTGGTAGACATGAATAGCTTGCTGTTTGAACGTTGAACGAGGTACCTCTCGGTGGCTTTCGCAATGGTCGGAATGTACTTAAACGAGTTACAAAAATGCCGGCAGCTCCAATCGCAACAACGTTCTTTATTAAATTACGCACCAGAACACTTCCTGTAAAAATTTTCCTAGAGGATCGTGGGTTTCACACGCCTTGGGGATGTCACTGTCTAACCTGTAAGAAACCTGAAACTATTAACCATGTTTTCCTGCTCTGTTGGGAAGGAGTACTTCCGGGACGTATTACGAAGGACATTTAAAAAGAGTTCCCGTTAGACCCTCATAGGATCAGGTCATTGGCAATAGAGAACAATGATGGATAACGTTTTTATTTTATCAGATGACTGCCTCGCACAGTATATTGCGCTCTAGAATGACTGGAGTTCACTGCGACCCCGACAGGAGACCAGCAAGAGTATTAAAAAGAAAGTATCTCAAGATTTTGAAGTAGTAAGAACAGCCGAATATGTACCCTTATGGGTAGAAAGGGTAGAAGCCCTACTGAACATGAAAGAATTCTAGGACGTGATGTGTTATAGTAATGCTGGACGGCCTTAGTTATTTTTAGTTTTGTCATTGTTCGTTGTGTGTTGTAATATTTCATCTTAGCAACCCGTTTGTGAAGTTCAACCGGAAATAAAAAAGAAAAAACCTCTCGGTGGCTTAGTGGTTAACACCTCGCAGTCACAGAGCGGAGGTCCCACGTTCAACTACGTGTGCTGGAGTTTTTTTTTCTGCGATTTTTTTCTTTCTGGCGTTTTCACATATATAGATACGTATACAAATACGGTGCATGACGTCGACGTCGGCGCCGACGCTCTCGCTGACGTTGGGGGTAAAATTCAGCCGAGAGTGTCCATATAATTGCTATCGCACTAAAAGTCGAGCAGTTGGGAAGTGTTGCTGCTACGCTACAATATACGTTTTGCGGTGAACAACGTTGCACTCTTTGAGAATGGCTTCGACGACTTCAGACAGGAAGATGTGGCCTCGATCACTGAGCAGTTCCTGAGGTGGACCGTGTCGCAGCATGAATCGTTGGAGCAGGAAGGAGGCCACATCACTCGCTGTAGCCGCGGGGAGAGTGGCAGTTTCGGCGTATCGCGTGAGGTGGTCCACAGCAACAATGACCCAGCGGTTACCAGCTGACGTTAGTGGAAGTGGCCCATACAAATTGATGCCAACGCGCCCAAACGGCCTGGCAGGGCAAGGTAGAGGTTGCAGATCTACCGGTGACAGTTGCGTTGAAGTTTTGCGGCGCTGACATTCTATGCAGGAGCGAACGAATTTCTGCACGTAGCGGTACATGCCGCGCCAAAAGTACCGTTGGCGAATGCGGTGGTAAGTCTTCGATACCCCGGAGTGCGCACATTGCGGATCAGAATGAAAGAATTCGCATATGTCAGAGCGCAGACTGCGAGGTATGACTAGTAGCCACTGGCGGCCGTCACCGTTGTAATTCCGTCGGTGGAGGAGGTCGTCGCGAACGGCGAAATGGTGGGCTTGACGACGCAACGCGCGAGTGGATGGAGTGAATGGATCAGTCAGCAAGTCTATCAGTGAGGCAATCCATTGATCCTTGCGCTGTTCAGTAGCAATGGCATGAATGCTAATCGAAGAAATGGCAAGGTGAGACACTGAGTTGTTGGCATTGTCGTCAGGCAAAAGAGAGCGCGACAGGGCGTCGGCGTCAGCATGTTGCCTTCCATTGTGGTATAGCACGCGGATGTCATAGTCTTGCAGGCGAAGTGCCCACCGGGCGAGACGGCCTGAGAGATCTTTCAATGACGACAACCAGCATAGTGCGGAGTGGTCGGTGACAACATCAAATGGGCGACCATACAAATAAGGTCGGAACTTTGCAAGGGCCCAGACGATTGCCAAACATTCCTTCTCGGTGACTGTGTAATTAGTCTCGGCTTTAGTAAGCGTACGGCTCGCGTACGCCACGACATATTCCGGGAACCATGGTTTGCGCTGCGCAAGGACAGCGCCGAGGCCGACACCACTGGCATCCGTGTGTACCTCTGTAGGGGCCGTAGGGTCGTAGTGGCGGAGAATGGGAGGCGACGTCTACAAACGACGAAGTGTTCTGAAAGCGTCGTCGCACTGTGATGACCACGAATGGAGAGGCTCGTTACTTCCGAGAAGCTTCGTCAGCGGCGATATGATAGTCGCGAAGTTTCGAATGAAGCGCCGAAAGTAGGAACACAGTCCTACGAAACTGCGCAGTTCCTTGACGGATGTCGGCTTGGGGAACTCGGTCACGGCCCGAAGCTTGGCTGGATCAGGGAGAATTCCGTCCTTTGACACGACGTAGCCGAGTATTGTCAGCTGCTGAGCTGCAAATTGGCACTTCTTTAGGTTCAGTTGCAGACTGGCGTTGCTCAGACGCGTTAAAACATGCCGAAGACGTTGAAGATGCGTCGAGAAGTCAGGAGCGAAAACGACGACGTCATCGAGGTAGCACAGGCACGTGTGCCATTTTAGGTCACGCAGAACTGTATCCATCATGCGCTCAAAGGTGGCGGGCGCATTGCACAGCCCAAACGGCATAACGTTGAACTCGTACAAGCCGTCGGGAGTGACAAAAGCGGTCTTCGGTCGAGCGTCCTCAGCCATAGGTACTTGCCAGTACCCTAAGCGCAAATCGAGGGATGAAAAGAATTCTGCTCCTTGCAGGCTGTCAATCGCGTCATCTACCCGCGGTAGTGGATACACGTCCTTACAAGTGATCTTGTTGAGGCGTCGGTAGTCCACACAGAACCGCACAGAACCGTCCTTCTTCGTAACGAGAACGACCGGAGATGCCCAGGGGCTGCTAGAGGGGCGAATAACATCGTGGCGAAGCATGTCGTCGACTTGCTCGTTGATTACACGGCGTTCTGTGGGAGATACGCGATATGGACGTTGCCGCAGCGGTGGCTGTGCGCCTGTGTCGATGCGATGCGTAACGGTGGATGTGCGGCCGAGAGAAGTTTGAGCGACATCGAAAGAAGAGCGGAATTCTTCCAACAGGCCCAAAAGCTGGGAACGCTGGCCCTGCGTAAGGTCGTCGGGTATGCAGGGACCGAATATATCATCGAATGATGAAGCAGATGTCGAAACAGCACCAAGCGTACAGGAACTTGAGCAGTGCATGTCATCGGGTTGATCCATAACTTGCGCGTCTTTGATGAGTTCCACGCTGCCGAGACATTCCCCTCGCACCAACGTAACGCTGTACGGAGATGAGTTCACAACAAAAATAGTGGTGCTGCCGTGAGTGAGTTGCACGGTCGCGAAAGGAACCAGCAAGTTTTTTTTTTATGAAGACACGATGACATGGCGAGAGGAGTGCAGCGGTGTCAGAAAGGCTTGCGCAGTAGAGCGACACCGCAACGGACGAGTTTGCAGGCACTTGAGTGTCGTCTCTGACGAGTAACTTGCTTGCAGCGGATGGACTGTCGGCTGGCGTCAAAGAAGAGAATGGTGTGAGTTCTATTTCTGCTGGTGCGCAATGAATGACGGCGTCGTGGCGGGAGAGAAAATCCCATCCTAGGATGACGTCGTGAGATCATGAAGAAACTATTATGAATTCGACCGCATACATCACGTCCTGAATCATAAGGCGGGCTGTGCACATCGCCGTAGGGTGAATACTTTGGGCGCTGGCTGTACGGAGGGAGAGCCCACAAAGCGGCGTAGTCACTTTGCGCAGTAATCGGCTAAGTTTTTCGTCCATCACGGATACGGCGGCTCCAGTATCTACAAGGGCATATGCACGAACGCCATCCAAAAGCACGTCTATCACGTTCGACGGGCTTTCCTGAGGGCTTCCGCAGTTCGACAGCGTCGCAGCTCTTGCCTCGTGGACTGCGACGACTAGTTTTCCTGGTCGCCCTCGAGTGGACGTGGCCGCATTGGCGACAGTGAGCGACGTCGTGGAGATGGTGAACGGCGGGTAGACGGCACGGGGCGGGACGACGGTGACATAGGCGGCGGATGGTCATAAGAGCGGCTTGACTGGCTGGGTAAGTTGGGGGCGACCGGCGGTTGCTGCACACGATTGCAATAGCGTGCTACATGACCGACGCAACCACAAGCAAAGCAGATGGGGCGATTGTCAGCAGTGCGCCATTGGTTTGCGGGTCGCATCCATGTCGCAGAACGCGATTGGCGAGCCGGCTGCTGATATGAGTGCATGGTAGGCGGCACTCAGGGCACGTGAATGACGCCGGCGTATGTAGGCCAGACCGTTTCTCCAAAGGCCTGGGGCCTCGCGACGGTTTCGGTGTAATTTAGGGGAACAGTTGCAGAAATCGGTGGGAGCGGCCTTGCAACAACTTGGGCGTAGCTGAGTGGCACAGATGCAGGAGGCGGCTGGTGGTATTCAGGGACGACCTCCGCGATTTCCTGCTGAATGGCTCGGCGGAGCGGAGGTAGAGTACTTGATGGCTGTTGAGCATGTTGTGGGGAAGCAAAAGCCAGTAGAGAGACCTGGCGGGCAACTTCCTCACGCACGAACGACTTGATTTCGGCGAGCAAGGTTGCGTGGTCAGGAATTGCTGACAAGGCCGAGAGATCAGCATCACGTGGTGGCGGTCGACGGGTCATCAAGCGCTGCCGCCGCAGCTCGTCATAACTTTGCATAACATGATGACTTCTGCCACAGTGCGCGGGTTCTTTGCCAGGAGCATGGTGAAGGCATCATCGGCGATGCCTTTTAGAACATGCGTGATTTTGTCAGCCTCTGACATGTTCAGGTCGACTTTCTTGCACAAGTCAAGGATGTCCTCGATATAACTTGTGAAAGACTCGCCGGTCTGCTGGGCTCGTTCACGTAAACGCTGTTCAGCTTGCAGCTTACGAACGGCCGGGCGGCCGAACACGTCGACGACAGCGGTTTTAAAAGCGGACCATGTCGGGAAATCAGATGCGTGCTTGTTGTACCACATGCCGGCCACACCCGCGAGATAGAAAACAGGTTGCCGAGTTTACCTGCCTCGTCCCAATGGTTGGGGACGCTCACGCGTTCGTACATGGCCAGCCAGTCCTCGACGTCGGTGCCATCCGCTCCGGCGAAGACAGGAGGGTCGCGGATGCGGGAGACACCGGGACATGGCGTCGGTGTAGCAGGAAGCGTTTGCTGGGCGGCGTCTTGGTGCATGGTTGGAGGCACGGTACGGGATCGAAGCTCCAAGGGCATCGAATGCGGACCGAAGGTGTTTGAAGGGCAGAGCACTCTCAGCCCTCTCCACCAAATTGTTAAGCGGTTTATGGCGGACACTCGGCGATGATTAACGACAGCGACAGTCAATGCGGGGATCGACTCTCTGCGCGAGCTGCTCTTGTTCTTATGAAAAGGGCGACCCACTAGAAGGCGCTGAAGAGGACGACCCACTGTTCAAAGGGTTTACCACAATATATATATATATATATATATATATATATATATATATATATATATATATATATATATATAGACTAACTGGCCCATTGAATTATTACTCCCACTATATATATATATATATATATATATATATATGTGTGTGTGGGGGGGGGGGGAATGCAAAAAAAAATCCAGAAAAAGATTCTGACGCACGAAATTGATTAATAGGTGGGGCTTAACGTCCTAAAACCACCATATGATTATGAGCTCAGAGACGCCGTAGTGGAGGGCTCCGGCAATTTCGACCACCTGGGGTCCTTTAAGACGCGCGAAATCGAACATCGTACTTCCGCGTCGTGTATACGCAGCGTTAACCACTGAGCAACTGAGGGGTACCTCCTTCAACGTTCAAACGACAAGCTATTTATATCTACCACTTACCTCTGTTGGCGGGCATCTCGGGGGGGGGTATCGTGTTTTCAGCATTATAAGCAAGATGACGCAATGGGAGCGCGGTGGTTCTCATCTCTCATGCCTGTTTTGGCCCGCGGAGAGGAGGGAATGAACGGTCTCTCGCGCACCCTTATCTCCCGGTGGGGAGAATTATACATCTTGTCTGGCGTTTGGATTGCACTGGAACAATTCTGTTGTAGTTACGGGGCGCAGAAAGGTCACTGCACTCGTTGCACAGCCTCCGTTTGCGAAAAGGGCTGAGACAACTGAGACTCTTATTCGCGTTTATCTGTACATGTGAGTATGTTGCCTGTGTCATTTGTGCTTGATAAACGCGGGGCACGTTTCGATCTGCTTGCGATTCTGCACGTGACCTTCCGATTTGTTGCCATCGCATTCATTGCTTCGCCTTTGCGGCAAAGCTGCGACTTTTTTTAGAGTGCATCATCGGGAAGGCTTGCCACTGTTTGGTTATCATTTGATGTCGATAGTCCATTTAGTGATCTAAGCGGTATCACTTTATAAAAGGGTTCCACCATAAAGGGGTAAGCCTGCCGTATGCTGTTGTATGCTGTATTCGTTGCTTGACGTAACGCAGGCAAAACCACATAGGCTTCTAGCTGCAGCAGTATGAGTGCTTGCTCGGATCACAGAGAAGTCCTCTTCCTCTTGTTACTCGAGTGTGTCCTAATGATGATTGTAATGCATGTCTTCTTCCTGGCGCTTTTTTTTCGAGTGTCTCCATGATGATATTACCACAGGTGGAATTACACAGAGCATAGCCACCTGTAGCATGTTGAACGCATGGTCACGCCAAAGACAGGCCTTTTTCTTTTTTGTTTTTATGGTACATTTATATTGATATCAAGGTAAGTGTTACATCTATAGCTTCAAAAACACCCCCCCCCCCGCCCCCCAAACTGTATGTAAAAATCTAAAGATGAAATGAGAAATAGGAAAGAACAAATTGAAAGGAATAAATATAGAAATATACGCAGGCAGAAAATTACTGAACAACAAGAAGAAAGAGAGAGAGAGAGAGAGCGAGACAGGAGAACAGAAAGAGAAAATCGAACAGAAACAAATGAAGCTAACACCTGTAGGACAGAGTTGCTTATTTCAGAGATAAAGTTTGCGCGTCACGAACAAACATTAGGCGCTCAAATGCTTTTCCAATGACCCAGAAAACAATACAGTGCATTAATGTTACGTTTAGTTCCAGAATTAATTGCACAAAAATATTAAGCACGTGGTAGCAGTAAAAGCCACCACCCAGAAAAAAAGTGCCACAAACATAATTTTTTGTTACATCAGATCGTTATGAAGTAGCAGCACACTAAATTTAGAAGGTGAGACCACTACAGTAGTTTATCTATTGTCCTCAGTCCCAAGAATTCATCAATAAAAAGCTTTTGCAAAATTGTGTTATTTGACTCCCTGTTTTTCAAAACAAACGTAGAAAAATTATGAATCGAAAAAAATCAATAGTTGTCTGAAATAGTGATGTAGCCATCTTAGTGCTCCTGATTGCTCGGAGTCTCTAAGACTGAGTGCAACAAAAATAACAGACCGAAATGACTTTCAATATGACCTACCGGACGTCCGCAGTTGAAGAAATGTACTATGGACGTTGTCGTTCACGCTACGATTAAGAAAAAAAAAAGCTCTAACATTTCACGAGGACGAAGCCGAGCGCTCATGAAGTGCGCATCCAAGCGGTCGTGCAGAACTCAGTCATTTTGGTTCTCTCGTTTTACGAATAGACACACTGCGCCACTTGTCGGGGCTTCGTGAAAGCAACTCCTCCTTACTGTGTCAAGGCCGATTTGGGCACGCGGATATTAAATGGTGATGATCTGTAGCCTTTCAAACAACGGTACGCAATTGGGTACCCAAGGACCAAGGAGCGCTACCGACGACCGAGTATCGATGGCTCAGGAACCTTTTATAGAAACTTAGCATATAGTTAATAGAGAAGACATTTATTTTTCTGCTGCCCTAAGTATGATGCAGCTTTCGCTGTTATAACGTGCCGTAATCTAAACACTTCTACGTCATTTTGTTTCGCCATGGCCTACATTTTGTCCGCTGTAGGCGGGAGGTGATCTAACCGGAATGTCCCACTTTTTGAGTGGATTCCGAGATATCTTTTACGAGCGGATTCAATAATTTCCCCGCCCTGCCTAACCTTTCGTTCAGTGTTTCCAATTTCTGAGTTTTCAGCCGTTCTTTCTGAGTGGCCACTGCTTGTCTAGTTCTCCTACTAAACACTCAACCAAGCAAGGTTAACGTTGTTTATTTAAAGTCAATGTGTACACAGGCTACGCCTCCTTCGTTTCTAATTCATAATTACAAGCATTATAGCACGGGACTTTTTCCACTTAGGGCAAACAGACACGACGGGCAAAAGCGTTCAATTTCTACTATTATAATCAGAAGTGAGAAAGGTTACTTCGCAATTTCGGCAGCTGCCATCAAGAAACCGTATTTTTTCCTAAGGGATAAAAGAATGAGTGGCGTTCTAACCAACTCGTCATCGCCGCCGTCCATTGCGGCAGCTTCTATCAGCTGCCACGTGCACTGGTTTCGTTTCTGATCAACACGGCAGTTGTGTCACTAGGTGTCTTGTTTCACCAAGAATCACAACCCCCAGAGATCGCCACCGGGGTTAAATTAGGGATCACCGAATGGCTCGATGCAACAACTTGCTTAGTTACATTTCTCATTCAGTTTCTGGGATGCGATCTCCTATGTTTACGATTGCCATTTACCTGCTTATATAGTGAAACCTAGGTATTGCCCATTACCGTATGCTCCTCCAGTTCCTCTGTAGCTTCAGTATTGCTATTGACACCTCCGACAACACCCGTTTTATCCGAGAGTAATTGAAATTTTATGAGGTACTTTAGAGTGTGCTTGTCGTGAGCATTGTCAGGCTCAGTTTGAAGTGGTGGGATTGTCCAGATCTAGCAATTATTGGCACTCGGAGCTGTGTTACTAGTCTGATTGTATCCGACATAAGCTGTTCCGCAGCCAAACAATTAAAAGGGTGAGAGTTTGACTGTAAGTGCAATTCGCGAGTTTTTTCTTTTTCGTGAAATATGGCTTTTGGCGAAATAAGCTGCCTCGTGGAGAGGCAGCTTAACGAGTGTAAGCCGTCTGCTGTTTCGCCCATATAAAATGCATCTTCCGTAGACGCATTACCTAGAAAACATCGCGATTAACTACGAAAACAGTTATTAGATATCCATTAAATTTCTTTACTTTCTGAAACTATTTGAAACGTCAATCCACCTATTATTAAGCAGTTATACATTTATGTACTGTAACTAATTGAGCGAGTTCAATTGCGTTCCGATTGTTTGGCCGAGGCAAGTTGCCAACAGCCCCTACAGCAATTTATATGAATTTTAAATGCCTATGTGAACAATACAAGCATTAACTAACCTGTGTTTAGATAACAAGCGCGAAGTAAAAGTTTATCTGCACCCGATAGACGGGGAAAGGTTGGGCTGATTCGCATGAACACCCTCATGAGATGGCCTTCACAATGTTTTTCTGTCTCCTCTGTGTTCCTACCATACCATACGGCCCGTATAGTTCAGGTTCTTATATAGTTTGGAGGTATTGTAATACCTATAGTCTCACCAAAAACATCTATCATTTAAACTGTTTTCAATTCCACATGTGCTCCCCTGTTATGTTCAGGTATTCTCTATTTGGAATATAAGCTAGCTATGGGGCTGTCACTGACGCCCGTCAGAGCGTCTGCGAGTAGGAGGCGCTGTAACGTGCGATATTTGCTGGTACGGAAGTTGTTGGAAAGGGTGTTCTCTTACGCTAGCTTTATTTATTAACGATAGCTTGCAACATGTTCACTTTTTCAATGTATGTGCGTTTATAATGGATCTTGAATTTCTCCTGCTCTAGGTGGTCATTGGTGGCGATTTTGCACAAAGTTAGCTACTTTTTTCAACTCGTTAGGCAATTAAAATGTCCTGTTGGTGCCATGTATATTCAATAACTTCTTTATACTTCCAGTTTGACTTATTCAAAATGATTTTATTTAATAATCACTAGTAAAGACTCTGTTCATAATACCACTCATGTTCTATTTGGCTGCCGATTAGGCGATAATATTAAAGCACATGACTACTTATTATACATTTGGCTAGTGTGCTGCGCCTTTTTACTTCAACCCAATGACAGTACTGATCCAGCTTACATAATGAGTGAATTATGCCTCCTGCCTTCACCCTTATCAGACATTGCGTTGAGGCTTCGCTTAATCGATCTGAAAGCCTTGGAACAAAACATCTTTTTTGTGAATGGGATAGTTCTTCCGTCTGACCGTGAATGTCATTGATACACGTTGTTTTTTTTCTTCTTTTTCGATTGGCAGCTGCGGTGTCGATTCAAGCCCTGTGGGCTAAGGAGCGCGACCGGACGTGCGGTCGCATCAGTAGTCGATGATTTGCACTCTCTTGCGGGATGCTATCTCGGAGGCTATCCAAGGCAGGTAAAACTGTAGGTTCGTGTGCAACGTAGTTCCGTGGGGTCGAGCACAGCCCAGACCGAATGACACGACTCCTACTTGGTAGCCGAGCCCGTGCCTCCACGTGGTTACGGGGCCGCCTGAATCACCCTGTCGACAAATGGCAATAGTGGTCGAGTAATAGATTAGGACACGTGAGAGACACGATTTCAACACGTATTTTCACGTCCAAAAGTATTTGGCGTTCGTGGCTCGTTTTGACAGGCTATTGCTATGCGTCAACCATTTTCCACATCAAATGGCAGTTGTGGAGCTATACAAGGCTTCCATTCAAGTCCTCTCTTTCACACTGGACCTAACAGTTCATTATGTGGTTCATAGTGTGTAAATGCGTGGTTTTACGGGTAAACAAACACTCACTATTAGACTGTGCAAGTTACCAATTGTTTAATCCATGAGGAAAAATGTGTATACCGGAAATGCCAGTCAGATCAATGAGTCCTCTTAAACATCTTTTACAAATGGAGGGCGTGCAACTATTTCCGTGACCTTTGTGCGCCCCGTAACTACGACAGAAAAATCATTAGGAATCAATGGCTGGTTTACTAGCTTCTACTTGCTTCTAGTTAATCAAACTTCTAACTGAGGGTGGATTTAAAGGATATCAGAAATTATGGTCTTGACATATTTGGTTGAAAGGATTACCCATTGAAGGAAATCATGTACTGCTGTCAAAAGTTGCCAAATGAAGATTCTTTCGCTAGAAGTTTCCATTATAAACGCATGAAAAGAGAGCGTAAAAAAATCGCATAAATTCAACTAAACAACATAAGGTGCTAGGAAATATGACACCAATGGCTACTCTGTTAAAAAAAAAACTCACATGTCAAAATTTTGTTTAGGGCAAAGATAAAAAAATGTTACATAGGCTTGTATAGTGGTGTGTCTACTGAAAGGCAGCGTAGTTAAACGGTCTCTGTTTGTGAGCATTTTTACAATTATTTGAAAGCATGCACATATTCATAAATCTTCCGAAATAGCCGTTTCTTTCTTTTAATGTAAGCTAAAGGTGTCTCACATTCACTCACCATCGACATCTGAGCTCGTCAGTTCTGTTGAACGCCGTGAAACGTGCTACTGGCAAACAAAGACGTTCAATTCACAGGAACTGACATTGAGCCTATCGTTCTTTCCTCTAAGCGTATTTGTTTGGAAGTAGAATCCTTCATGATTCTCTCAATCTTGCGGCACTAATCCCTTTGTTTCTCGCCCCCGATTGTTTGAAGACACGAGGTGCTCTTTCAGTGTGAAAAAACCCAGTGCCTCACCTGACACGTGTCTTTGCCTGTTGATGAAGTGCATACAATCAAAGACTTGTTAAAAAGGGACGCCTGCCAGTCCTCTATAAAGGTTTCATTGCACCTATTGTATGGCAGGATCTTGCGTTTTATGTAAAGAAGCTTGTCAGATTCTTCAGTTTTATCTGGAAAAAAGTTAAAATAATGGTTTTCAGACATTAGAGATTGGCCTCAGGTTCTGCTAGAAAGAAACTATTATCATACGGTTCAGCTGACTGTTCTAGAGGAATGTGATTGCATTTTCGTACAGCAGTCCAACGCGGAATATTAGTCCTTAGATGTACCTTCCTGGTACGTTTTTTTTGTTCCAGTACATCGTAAAACACTTGAATTAGGAAGAATGGTTAAGAGAGATTCTAAACAATGCTGTCTGAGGTAACAGTTTTAATTATCGTACTTCATTTCGGGAAATATCAGGAGCCTAGTACGCCTCTCTTAGAATCAATTTTACCGCGGTGCCGCAAACAAGTTCGCTTCACAAAAAATTGTTTCAGCGTAGCTGCTTGTGAGCGAAAAGGGGCGTTATTATGACGTGAAGGTCAGTGAAAAACTCTATATATAACGTTTCTTGGCCCACTGCTGTGAAACCTGCAGCGCTGGTTGCCTTTCGCACAGATGACCAGCGTTTGACGTTCGTAGAGTTCACACTGGTAGACGTACTCAGCTATGCATGGCCCCACTTTGAAAATATGCCACTGCACTCTATTCATATCAGTCACGGCGCACACTATTGTGATCCCAAATATTTAGGGCACGTAATCACCTGCGTCTTTCGTCAAATGGTCCGAAAGTCAGTGAGCACATTCCTGCAGGATTTCTGAAGTCCCAACTAGTGATGACTTAATTTTGTTGTGCTGCATATCACTCCAGAGGATTCGTTTGCTAGAGACATTAACTTGTGCTATGATAGCCGACATGCCGAGTCCTAAGGCCAACGTTAAAATATTTTTTGCAGAAAAAATGCAATAAAAAGATGCATATATTTTGGGTGTTATCGCTGATTCTTTTCAAGTAAGTACTGAATGTCACTAGTGGCAAAACATTTATATAGTTCTTTCCACAACGATTGTTTTAATTACCATAACTCATGAAGAAACAAGTTAATTTATATTTTTGAATTGTATTGCTTGAAAATACAGGAGGGTCTAGTTAGGGCATAGACGAAATGGCATGCCTGCTATTGGAAATGCGTCGAATGAAACGGACGCTTAGAAACAACGTGATGAAAAAACTAATTTGGGATGTCACGGTCATGATGCATAAGTGCTCTTTACCATGAACACTGTGAGAAGATGTTTGTAGATATAAAAAGCGTACTTTAACTTTTACAAACTATGCCATTGTGACCCACTGGATAGCGTGCCCGGTATTTGTTATCGCAGTCTCTGAGGTGAGGTGTTCGAATCTTGCTGACATAATTTTTTTCGTTAAATTCTGATCGCGTGTAACTTTTTGACGTCATTTCCGTTACGGAAATATGTCCTTGAAGTCTTGATGGGTCCCGGCATGAAACATTTTTGTGGGATATCAGTGTCAGACGGGCACTTCTAATCGCGATCAGGGTGTTCTGGATAAGAGTTCTTGATCTCGATCAGCTTTATGACCGCTTATATTTGGCCCAAGAAATCCGGTTCGAGCTTGGGTTAGATTAAATGCGCCAGGGTGTGATTGTGTGCCGCGGACATGTTATCGTCAAAAGTTAAGGTGCGGTATTTCTATATAGCGCTTTATCAGTAATGTTATTCGTGGAAGAACCGCTTGAACTTTAAGAACTTTGCGTGCCACTACAAGAGCAATTTAATAAGTCCATCATTTCATAGAGTTTTGCTTGCACTTGCCTGTATTGCATTGTGAGATTCTTAATATAACCTTTCATTTTTGATGGCCCAGGCTCGTAGCCGTCTAGTCACAGCGAAGCGTCAACCTCGTTGTGCTTGCCAGAGTTTCACGTCTGTTGCGCCTCAAGTATTACAGTCGCCCCTGCCAACAGCCAATTACTGTAAAGGTCCCTTAATTTGACCACGAAAAGCGCGTACGTAGCGATGTAGTCGAAAGGCTTGGGACACTCATAATCACTTTGCTTCGAGGTACTCCAACTGCTGCAACGGTGCGAGAGTTGAACCGCTTGAACTAAGCACGGAAGATGAAACTCGCCTGCTTTTCGTCTCCTTCTCGCATAACTGCATGCGGTTGATGCGAATCTTAACATATGCCATATTCTAGTTATAGTTTCAGTTTAAACAGTTTGGAATTCGTTTTCTTATAAACATCTAGCAGTTTTATTGTGTTTCTTATAAACTGTGCTCAATTTTCTTGTTTATTTTGCTTTCAACAAGCTTTGACAGGCGGTGCAGACGACACAAAATCGTGATCTCTCCGCCAGATCTCGATGTGTGAATTGTGATAGCCTTGATCCCGATCGCGTCTTATCGTGATTAAAAGCGACCGTGTAGCAGCACCTAATCCGGATCATGGTTATTCTGGATTGACATTGATCGCGATTAAAAGTGCCCGTGTGGCACCGGTAATAAAAATTCTTATGAGAAAGCTGTGCAAGCTGTGCACCTGATTACAAATCGTCCTATTAGGTCGTTTCTAACTCTCTATACACTTAGTAGCACACGTGTTGTCGGCGAGACTGGACACCACCGGGAGGTCACAATCTGAGCCGCATCGGGCACATTAGGCTTTCAGTTTGAACTGTACGACGACATGAGCTTACTCTCAGCTGTGTATCCCCAACCAGCAAGAATGACTGACTTTCCTTCGAGATCCCATTTCTCCTCTGGTAAACAGACTGGTGTCACGAATTCGTCTATGTACAGGGATTCTGGCAGCTGTGGAATAAAAAGAAATAGGTTGAATCTTGAGTTATAATATCACAACACATTAGGCTGGTGTACTTAGGGTACGTTTTAACTAATGCGCTGCATTAAGGTTGTGAATTCTTTATGTACGGGCAGGTTTTATGACACTGCAATAAATATACTTTTTCCATTCAGTGCATTGTTACGTGGATGTTACTGAATATGCTAAGATACACACCTGCATGTGCTTTACATATACGAACAGTAAAGGCGAAACGAGAAAAAATTATGTTTCAATTTTATAAAATTTAGGTGAGTATTTGTAAGGAGAGTAGCCTTGCACATTACAAACAAGCAACCCAGCGCATGCACAAGTAATAATGACCAATACGTAAGGCTAATTATCTTTAAGGTGACGTTCTAGCTGGCACTACCATTATGCTCGAAAAAATTTAAGATTTAAGAGCTTCTGTAGTTTTATTTCTTTCTTTATTTTTGGTAAGTTGAACTCGCAGGGAAAATTAAGCCGTGCCACTTTGACCTTGAACCACGATGCACGGCTCATTAAGATCAAACGAAGATAGAGTGAGAGAGGGAGGTGTGTGATTCGAAAATGCAGAGATCTTGAACTGAAAATAAATATCCGATTGGCTACCCTGCAATGAAAAAGGAGTAACGGGAGCCAGAAAAGTGCGAAAGAGATGAATGAGAGAAGGAAGGTCGAGAGTAGAAGTGCACACGCAAACCTACCAGTGTGTGACAATTGTTTGGCATAATCAATCTAAGAAAGAAGCATACTTTTCCCACAGAAGTTGCTTAAAAAGCACCGCTGAGGGAGTGAAATGGCTAGAGGAAGGGCATGCTCCGATGAAGCAGGCATAATCTTGAGTGATTCGTTTGTAACTCCTACATGCGTAAGGCTGTTTAACATAACACTGTGGTATGATACTGTACCCAAACGTATTCCTGCCACAGGTTGGTCGAAATATAATAGCACTAGTAAAAAGCTGTCGCATTAAAACACATAAATGAAACGAAAGAGAGTCAAGGTGACAAAAATAAAAAAATACCTACCACTTACCTTAAGAAGGGCAATGTCATTCTCAAGGGTTTCATCATCATAACTCGGATGCGGGATTATCTCGGATGCGCAAACTACGGGGCCTTGCTTAGCTCTTGTAGTATTGTAGTAAATGTAAACTCTGTCCACCTTTGTTCCGCACCTGCCTCTCCACATAAAAAATAGGGAGATAATGAGAGATTACTTCTAGGGCTCTCGCATCAGCTAACAAAGTGGCACAAATGATTTTAGTCTTCCCCATCTGAAAAAAGGAACTGTAGATGTGGCACTTTGTCTTGATGATTAGATTTGTGCAAAGTAGTTGCATGAAGCTCGATTACGTTTATTGCTAATTTGTAAACTAATGAAATAATTGAGTGTGAGGCCCACCGAATGCTCTAAATACTTGACCACTTCTTCTAAACATGCGAAATATTGCGCATGTGATGTCGCAAATAGAACAGAAACGCTTGACCCTGCTTTAAGCTGAGCGAAAAGAGGCTTAATAATGAGTTGAAAAAAAAAAACGTCAATTGCTTCCGGCTGTTTTTTTTTTTCGTAAGCATTGTCGTTAAGATGAACACGTAGTGATAATAATCTCGCGACAATGATCGCCACAGCTAGCACGTTTTGCTCGGCCAATGATATAGCGTTAATTCTGATCCAAGCCGTTGGATCACGGCAAACTTCCCAGCAAGCAACAGCATATAACACTCATTGCATACTTATTTAAGTATTACATGATTTAGCAGTGCTGTCCAGGCAGTTTACGGGGTGGCTGGCACCGACATACGCTCTTCAATGTACGATATACTATTTCAGTCTAAGTTGCTTTTGTGTTGTTATGTCCAGCTCCTAACTAACCCACTTTTTATGACGGTAACTTTTGCAAATTTTTCTGCTGAAGCGAACGTCGCCAAATGAAGGGAAAGTTCAGTGCGATAAACCTGAATGTTGCTTGTTACCAGCCCCACAAAAGGAACAATGTCAGCTGGGTAAGCGCAAATTCATCGTGCTCAATGGTAATTTGGCATGCAAATATTTGTGTGAGTGACTATATACCGTGAGTTTACTTCGCGTGGAGGGGGGGGGGGGGGGCTTCCAGTAGTCAATAATGAACCCTCCATCGTGCGCGGCCATTGCAAAGGTTGCGCAGGTGAGATACTCACGATGTGAGAACACAGTGTGCTGCTGTTACGACATAATTGTGTGCAATCAAGCTCCCAGCACACCGACGCTTGGTGACGGTCGTTATGTTTTCATAGCGCACGCTCTCCAAATAAACCTTGAGCAAAATTGAGATAATAAATATTGTCAGTCTCTTTATTATGTCATCGACAAATTCGCGTGAATAATGCACGGTTTCTACAAAGACGGATGCATGCTTTTCAATCTAGGAACGAAAGAAACATTACGCGAGAAAATCAATTATAGAACATGTAGGACACAATAGCTTGTCAAGGCAGGAGTTGATGAAAGTGCGTATGGGCATAATGGGGATAATGCCGTTTAGTTAACAGCAATAACTTCATATACAATTGCTCGAAAGCCGCCGTATACTGTATTAAATTTCTTTGCCTTGAGAATCAATTTATATATTATGATTATTATTATTATTATTAATATTATTATTATTATCCTATAGCAACACTGCAGATGTCACAAAGAGACCAATAAAGGGAGGGCATAAATATTACAGGTGCATACATAATACAAATACGGGATTCGATCCTGTGACCTGCTGACTCGCAGGTCACAGGATCGAATGCCGGCTGCGGCGGTTGCATTTCTGATGCAGGCGAAAGTGTTGTAAGCCCATATGCTCTGATTTTGACGCACGCTAAAGATCCCCACGTGGTAGACATTTCGGGAGCCCTCCACTACAGCGTCTCTCATAATCATATGGTGGTTTTGGGACGTTAAACTTCATATATAAATCAATCGTTCTTTTTCTCAGTTGATCGCATTCGTACCCCCCCTTTCTCTGGAAACTTTCTACGCCGAACGTTGCTTCCCACTTTCTCTAATACTGTCTCCAGACTAAGAGATGACGTCTGGTTATGACGTCGTCATACGATCCCCATTATGAGACGTAAGCAAATGAAGCCGCGCTATGTGACATAATACAAGGGTATACATACTACAGAAAAACACGAATAAACAATAAATATGTTCACAGAAACTGCGCAACATATACATTTGCTTTCGTCATGTCCAAGAACACAAATAAAGATGCAGCATTATAACAGAAAAACTCAGTCGGTTGCAATCTCGTATGTTTTGTTGGAAATATGAATGTAAAGCAATTAGAGAGAGAAGTGTATTTGTTAGTGTGGACGAGCGCCTGTTACGTGTCAATCTTGAACAACTGAAAGAGATCGGTTTTGACGTGTCGGTGTTTATGTCCACACGAAATAATTGAAACCAAAACTTCAACCTCTCTATTTCAGCTCGAATTTGCAGTGTTAAGAGACAGCTTTATTTATTAACTCCGTAGGGCAATTGCTTAAGTTGTATTTATTATACAAATAATATTATTATACAATTAATAATTTGTATTTGTATATATTATACACCTCCCGCTCTTGTGACGAACAATTCCTAACTATACTGAATATATGTTGAAGTTTATTTCTATATTTGTTTGCCTTGTGAACAAATAAGAAAACGTGCCCCGCCGCGGTGGTCTAGTGGCTAAGGTACTCGGCTGCTGACCCGCAGGGCGCGGGTTCAAATCCCGGCTGCGGCGGCTGCATTTCCGATGGAGGCGGAAATGTTGTAGGCCCGTGTGCTCAGATTTGGGTGCACGTTAAAGAACCCCAGGTGGTCGAAATTTCCGGAGCCCTCCACTACGGCGTCTCTCATAATCATATAGTGGTTTTGGGACGTTAAACCCCACATATCAATCAATCAAATAAGAAAACGTGGTGAAATGCCATTAAAGCTTAAATACATAGATTGAGGTGCCCTTATCGCATCCGTTTTATTGTGACTGTAAGTCGCACAAAAATAGTAAAAACACTTATTTACATATTTTTCTGGGGAAGCAAGAAAACGCAAATGAAGACAACATATACTGATGACTAATCTTACGCAATGCACAATGTCATAAGCCATAGGTTGCAAAAACGTGCAGACGTAAATATTTTCACTTGTTTGAAAAAGTAAAGAAAAACGGAATAAAAATAACAAAAAGTCGTGCTTACAATCCAGGGCAGACGGGTTCTTGACATTGGCTTTCCCATAACTATTCTGGGACTGCCTTTTGCCCGACCACAGTCTAAAGCAAAAAATGCAAATATCCATTTATTGAACTGTGCCATAGTAACGCTCTAGCGAGAGAGCCTATTTCATGCTAAAATAAAGGTCGTGCGAACATGTGCTTACATTAAAGTCGAGATGCCATACGCGCTTTTACTGTTTTCGTGCTTACATGCCCAGTATATATAATCAATCATTGTAAATTGGCGCATTGTGAATTCGTACGTTGAGCAAGCAGTTTCGGGCACAGTGTCATTCCTCATGACGTATTCAATTGATGAAGAAATGCGCTTTTACGAAGATGTGCGTTTCAGAGTCAAGAATAACAGGCGTGTGGCATGAACAACAGCTACGGCAGCTGGCTCATAGAGTTGTTCCAATAGCTTTGATGCAGGATGACGTCCGGGTCCAAGTCTTTTCGTGATGGTTTTCTAGATCTGCTTGATAAACTCTTTTATTCCAATCAAGGCATGCTCACTGCCTCTTCTCTGTGTTGTATGCACTTCTGATTCTTTAGCGAAATCACCATGAGTTCAACTTGAATGTTTCCATCCATTAGAACTGCATGATGACCTCCAGCAGTGGACTTAACTGGCAGTTCTGACTACAACAGTTATTAAAAACTACCTGGTGCAATGAAAGCAATACACTCACATGGTGTACAGCGCATCTAGGAGTCACAATCATTTGTAAAGAGCTTCGTATATTTTTATTTAATACCATCTGACGACAATCATATTGTGGCATCTGAAGTGACAACGTACTGCAGTGGCAGGTCACAGTGTATAACGCTATGCATAAATGTCACATTTAACGTATAAACGTATCAGCATCACATGAATAGGCAACACTGTAAGCGTAGTTTATTTGCTTGCAAATCCACATTTAGTGATTGGTTTACAGCTGGCGTCACAAATTATTGTGGTGTAGCGCTTAAGTGCAGAAAGCTAACACAAAATGGGCTGGATGGAACATTGATGGGAAAAGAGGGATGCCAGAAACTGAAAGAGGAAGAAATTGGCACAATTGCAATAATGTACAAAACTGGCAAAGTACTAGACGAATCAAGGCAAGTGGAAAAATGGGGTACAGTTCTGACAATAACCGATCTTTCTTTGTTCGTGGATAATACCTTCGAGATTTAAACTGTCATGTAGGCCATGAAACGGGAGAGAGAGAGAGAGAGAGAGAGAGAAAGACTATTAGGAAAACAAATTCATCAGATTGGAAGTGACCAAGGGTAGGGGGCAGTTATGACATTATGATGAGGGCCGCATGCAGTCCGTGGTCACACCATGAAAAAAATTCCATGCATCGCAACGAAGCAAATTAATACGTATGGTGACGCTAAGGCCCAAGGTCCACTTTTTCTACGCTGATATCACTGACTAATATAAAGGGTGCGTTATCTTGTTGTTTTATACTGTTCTGTCACAATAATGATTCGTATAAGTGTATTGTATAACATTTTTTTGTATATCACCTATGTTTTACAATAGACTTATACTTCAATAATAGCCATAACAAGAGACACCATGCACAGACAAACCTCGTCCTTAAGGTGTTTCGTCCTTAAGAAGTGAAGCACGCGACATATCAGCTCAGTGACTGTTATAACCAGTGAAGCCCAGCAGCGAGCCCGGATTCACTATTAGCATAGCAGATGATAGAACACCGTAACTTTTTTAATTCAAGCAATCACAGAAACCTATACAAGTATAAAACAAGCTAATCAGCTTTATAGAGTACAAATAATTGCAAACAAACACGTTACCTGGGTCGCTCATCCTCTTCCCCGAAACCTGTAACATTGCTACAACATTAGATGCCTCAAAGTAGATATCTAACCCAACAGATACTTTGATAAGTTGTGCTGAAATAAACAGCTATAATGCCAAAAAGAAAATACAAAGCAACACTTGAAATCAAAGTAGAATGATCATTCATACATCATAAGAGCCTGGCTACTCCGTCCGCAAGTGAAGAACCCTCCCATGTTTCGCAGATAAACCCATTCTAGTGTTTCGGCTGGCACGAATACCTGCAATTATCTTAACCAAATCGCCCTCCCTAACTTTCTGTCTCAAACTTACATCGTTTTCTTCTCTTAGAGACTACCAAGCCACAGGTTAAGAAACAAACTGCTCTGAAGAGCAGTTCGTTCCTTGACCCTTTTTTTCCAAAACCGTGCACTTGTCATAACAATACCTTCTTTTAGATTGACCCATAAGAATTCCTCTAGACGACAATAGGTAGCCCCGATAACTTTACAAGTGAAGAAAGTCGAAAGTGTTACGAGTAGAATTCAAGCTAGGTAACAAAAATGGTATGGTTGGCAGATCACCTGTTCAGATCACAGTCTAGGGCAGTTCTTGAAAGAGAAAAACAAAATAAAAAAACGAGGACGCCACTTCTTTTACACTATGACCTTAGGAAGGAAAACGACCCATGTGGAAGTGTTAATAAGCAAATTTTTTGTATACATACTCGGCTCACGTCTAATGGCAGCAAAGCGAGCTAAGACGACTGAACAGTGAGATTGATTTGTTGTTTTCTTTGTCCCGTCGTGGTGGTCTAGTGGCTAAAGTACTCGGCTGCTGACTCGCAGGTCGCAGGATCAAATCCCGGCTGCGGCGGCTGCATTTCAAATGGAGGTGGAAATGTTGTAGGCCCGTGTGCTCAGATTTGAGCGCACGTTAAAGAACCCCACGTGTTCGACATTTCCTGAGCCCTCCACTACAGCGTCTCTCATAATAATATGGTGGTTTTGGGACGTTAAACCTCATATATCAATCACTCGTTTTTTTAAAGATGATATACTTTCTTGGGGACGTTTGACGAAAAAATTTTGGTCTGTCTGTCTGTCTGTCTGTCTGTCTGTCTGTCTGTTTGTCTTTCTGTCTGCCTATACATTTGTCTGTTTGTCCGCCCTAATGATACCTCAAACGGCACTAAACGGCCAACCCCGTCCGCAGCGTCCACCAATATTGCTCAAGGTTTTGCGTTCATAGTTGTGCAATTGTCAATTAAAAAGCAACTATTCCGCATATCTTAGGCGCCGCAACAACGCTTCGATGTTTTCTATGTATGCCTTTATACTAGATGAGGCACACACAATTAATTGTAAGGAATGTAGCGTTTAATGACACTGCTCTGACAGTGCAACGCGGGGCTCAAAAAGGTGTTTCCAACGCTTTGCTACGACGTCATGGTGGTGGCACCTGCCCGTCGCTTTGTGTTCTACACCTTAACTCCTCCGAGACCGGTGGGCATCTTTCTCCGCGGGCTGCACACCTTCGTTTTCTAAGATAACTGCCAGATGGCTCTTGTGTCTAACGTGCCTAGATGTGCTCGTTCGCCTCCTCTACACGCTCGAGGCACTCTATCGCAGCGCCTGCAAAATACCATTCAGTGATTTTCTTGCGCAGAACATCAAATGAACGTTTTGTTCACTCTCTCCAGACGCAAGACTATCGTCTTTCGACGACATTTACAGTGTAACATGCAAATTAGGGCCCACTTTTTTTCTTAGTTAATCGCATTCGTACACCCCCTTTCTCTGAAAACTTTCTACGCAGAATGTTGCTTCGAACTTTCTCTAGTACTGTCTCCAGACTAAGAAATGCACGTCTGGTTATGACGTCGTCCTACGATCCCCCGTTATGTGACGTAACAAATGAAGCCGCGCTATGGGACATCATAATGGCACCATGACTACCTTACGCACACATAACAAAATCACGAAACTTTGTCCACCTGTGACGTCATGCTAACTTCAACTCATGATATATTTTGTGTCACTCGTGTTTAAGTCGGCGATCTCATTCATTTGGGCATCGAGCGGATTCGCCTCGATAACCAGGGCCAAGTTGAAGTGGTCTTGTTTTTTATCGACAGTGGGGGCTGATGCCTCAGTTGCACACATCTACACTTTCCTATACAGCAGTCTTACCTAACTATTTGGTGATATATGTGCAAATTCAGCTTACAACTACGCCATTTAAAAATGCTGCCTCCAATCACTGCTATCTCTGTCTCAGCATTATGACGTATCTCCCTGCTTACAAATTTGTAGTTCTGCCATAATGAGTCAATGTGACGCCTATAATCACAAGTCTACCTTCATTTAATTAGTACTTGTCCATCCACATATCCAACTTGCGTTGGCGTCGCTGGTTTCGAGCGGAAAATCAGCATTTTAAGTGAGCTAAAGTTCGAGAAAGACGCAAATAAAAAAAAATATTGTAAAGCCTTTGGCTAGAGTGCCAGTCGAGCTTCTTCAGCTGAATTTTCTTCCTTTTTTTCGACGTTTTAGTGACTATTTTTGAGCTTTATTCCAAAACTTCTTAGAATTCAGCATCTTTCCTACAACAGCCAGCGTGTGCTCGAAATTGCTTTAAAAAACAATATATATATCATATACGCTCATCAAGTCATGAACACATCTTAATTAAATCACAAATGCGTACAATCACACCAGGCGGCAAAAACCTGTGTTTCGCACAAGTAGTCGTTTAAAGGCCAATTTATTACACATCACCCATGCATATTTGTTTATACTTTTCAACAACAATAACGTGTTTAGGCGCGCATACTGCGTGTGTTGCCTTAAGTATTCACTATGGAGAGCTCGGAATCTCTCAAAAGGAACAATAATGTTGCAGCTGACACTTCGCAACTCTACTGGTGGTAATAATTTTAGAGGGTAGTTCAAAGCGCCAAATTATGGGCTTATAGGCGTTCCTTTGTGGCATGGTTTAGGTGTACAGAGAAAAGAAAAGGCAGGCGATTGTTGAAAAAGAAGCTTCGAACAGTACTCGATTACGATGTCCGCGATTCCATTCTTGGAGGCGAAACTCAATCATGTTCATTAATGCAGCGTTCTGTGCGTTTCCATTTCTCATCCTAGTAATCCAGTAAACAATGCGTTCCGCAAAGACAGATCTTTAGGGTGGAAGCTTGAAGCGCGAAAAGTATGCCCAAGGCACGTAAAATCCATTGGCAGCTTGGTACCGGAATCTTCTCGTCGACAATATTTACCTAAGGCAGTCATGAGGCAATCATGGTTACTGACTTCAGGACTATTGGAATTGTGCACTAGCAAACAATGATATATGCCAAATCTTCACGTAGTCAACTGCAGTAACTAGTGAATGCATGATCTCGGGATGCGGTATCTGTGAGGTGCTTCTTTTTGCCAAACTCTATGGTTCAAGCGGGACCTCGTAAACGGAATTGTAGGTATCTAAATGCAAGCGCTAACTCAGGATACATGACGCGTTTGGTTTACGTGGCAGAGCTCTTTTCTAGGAAAGCGGATATAATCTTGAAAGAGAGAGAGAGAAGTATATAATGTCGGAAAGGTTTGAGAGCTCAATAAAACTAAGTCCAGTTTGCTACCCTACATCGTGGGGGGGGGGAGTTCAATGAGGGAGAAAAAGAGACTCAAAGAGACAATATACTCAAAGCTCTGACTTGTGTCGAAGATTAGTGTAACGAAGACAGAGTGTACGAGTGTAAATGCCACTCGAAGAAACAACAAAGAAAAACTCTGTTAGCCACTGCTCCTTGACACTTTTCCCATTAAGCCACCCATTATGATTATGACTGCTTGTTACGTTGTCACTCATATAATAAGCATGTTTATCTAATGCATAGTACTCAATTCAAGTCGAAGGAAACCGAACGCTATTTATTGTGCAATGGTGTCCAAGGAGTTCACTTCTGTTTTCATATCGCCGATTCTAAGCACTTTCTCGTAAACAGCTATATTCCATAATTAACACAGACAGGTACAGTTCAACAGCTGTACTTCTGAGTAAAGGCCATTTCGTGCTCCGCGTAGGGACAACCTATCTATATCGTACCGAAGTTCATTAGGACATATTACACCCTAGACGTTTTGATTAGTGCGCGTATAGCATGCTCTGTTCTTCGTTTTTATATAACAGATTCATTAACACCATCACTGGACACTCAGATGGAAGAAATAAAACAACTGAAAAAAGTATCAGCTAATGAGAAAAGTATTTACAACCTATCTATATCGTATCGAAGTTCATTAGGACATATTACACCCTAGACGTTTTGATTAGTGCGCGTATAGCATGCTCTGTTCTTCGTTTTTATATAACAGATTCATTAACACCATCACTGAACACTCAGATGGAAGAAATGAAACAACTAAAAAAAGTATCAGCTAATGATAAAAGTATTTCAGAAGTGCATGAACTGGAGCCTATTGGTACATGTTCATAGCAAAAAAGCGCGTAGCAACAAAGAGCAGAAAGACCGCTCAAAACTTAGGACATATTAGGACATATTAGGACATATTACACCCAAGACGTTTTGAATAGTGTGCTTGTAGCATGCTCTATTCTCGGTTCTTATATAATATGTATATAACAGCGAAATAAACACTTGAATCTGCTTTTACGTCAGCTGCTCCAGAATACCAGGCCACTTGCCAGCTCTGTCAAAGCAATCAGTACTCCAGACAGAATGGGAACAGCAGAGTGACTTGTTGGTTGAGTTAGTTCACTACGCTTGTCCTTCTCTCGTGTTTGTTTTCAAGCCATAAGCTACGCTTAGTCTGAGAACAGGTGTGTTAGCCTGTGAACTAACACGAGGCGTTTCAACTTCATAGCGTAAGCTACACTGGCTGAGTCTAAGCAGTTTCACGTAGTTTACGGTGAGCACTTTTGCGCAAGTGTGGAAAGCAGTGACATCACGTGGTAGATAGCCGAAGTGCCGCAGGCTTGGAAGCTCCTGCAGTGACGTGCCTATAGTCGGCTGGCGTTTGGCTCAAGAGAGATCGCTCACTCGCTATTCCAGCCACCGTCTATCTGTGATTCGTTCGCTCATACGTCCATACGTTCATCCGTGGTTCATCCGTTCGTCTATTCATTCATGGTCATGCGTTCTGCATTCATCCGTAGCTCACGCTATGCCTACTTTGTCATCGCAAAGCTCAGCGCTGCTGACTTTTTCGCAGCTTCTATTTTTTCCACCATAATACAATATTCGTCGAACACAGATGCACACAACAGCGGCGTGGCTTTTTGCTTCACGTACCTAACAACCCACATGCGCCAACTGTCCTGAGTGAGTAAGAGATTAAGTTACATGCGGAGAAAAACATCCACCTACTTTACCTACCCGCTTCTTTTCAACACTTGTTTCTTCTGGCCGACGCGTCAAGTGGGACATTACGCCACTACTAGCACCCTCGCAGTGAAACGTGGTGACAACTTTCAGCTCTACTCGTGCGCCTTCGCTCATTGCCTGGGACGCGAGATGGTAGGTGGCATCATGCGTTTTCATCGATCAATGAGCGGCCAGGCTATGCTATTTATAAGATGACGAAAATTAGGTGGCGTTCAAGGAAGTGTAACATAGGAGCAAACTGATGGTGACTGAAATCACAAAGTATGCATGCAAAATTCGATTGCGCATTTTCTCTCTGCGTAAGAAGATACTACTGGTTCAACGGTGTTAATATGAACTCTATTGAAAGCATCGTTCACATGAAGATAATCGGCACATGTGCAATGCATAGTTTGCTCATATTATGAACGAAACTTCACATAACAGGAACCAATGACGTATGAAATACCATAATATAAGCACTTTTGATCTAGACACTCCAAAATACTGATAATGTTGTCCACGCTTGGTCTAATTTACTTTTGTGAACAATCAGATTGCTTGTAAAATTCAGCATTAACATTGTTGTAGAACGTTGGATGTGTCCTGAAGCAAAGGTTTATTTTTTTAACCATAAGCGAAAACATAGCCTCAGACAGACAGTAGCATCCGGAAAGTTTTCTAGTTTTGCACTTAAAGAAAAAAAATTCATTTTGTACATTGTGAAAATGAAAACGAAACGGCTTACTTGAAATATTATAAATGTTGAAAACGTAAGCAATATTGGTGCTGCCCCCTTCATTGCTTCCCTCGACGTTGTTTCTTTTCCCACAGAACCCTGTGTTACCAAAATGTACCGATCTCTGGAGGTTCGGAGCTTTCTAAAACGAACAGTCAGTGACAAGAACACAACAAAAAAGTGACTTAACGCTCCTTCTCTACTAACAATCTGCGGATGATCTGAACAACTTGGACTACTCGGGTCGATATTAGCTTTATTCTTCAAGGTATTAGCTGCTGCTAAAAACATATCCTTGTACAGCTCAGTACATTCACACAAATTTTGTTATCGTTTGCCGCACTCGAAAAGTGGATGTACGCAAGTAACATGGCAATCTCACTTTGAAAGGTTGAAGGGTAAGCTGACACATGTGGCGCCTTTCTACTACAGGGAAAAAAATTGATGTCGTTGCATAAACGTTTCTTGAATACGTGTCTTCTTCATTGTAGTATCTGCGGCGTGCATCAAAAGGAACAACTATGAAAAAAATCCTTAAACCGCACGAAACGAAGCATTTACGCTGACATATCTATACAGATGGTCTGAAACGCTCCAGCTATGATTTACAACGTAGCATTGTGTGATCGTCATCTGTATCACGACCTCATTTTTATTAAAATGATGTACTTGCGTAAAAGTGAAATCCGGAATGCATTTAGCACAAATGGCGAATGCTTTAGGGTACTATATCCTCTCCACTATAGACCAGGATCGGGCTCTCGCATTTAGCACCTTAGCACCTTCGCTGTGCAAGGAGAAGCTAATGTTCAGTAATGTTGAAAGTTGGATGAGTTGCAAATAGCTCATGATCACGTATGAAGCAGCGCACGACGACAGGCACAAAAGGAATAGGGACACCGCTGCACTTTCAAGTATAGTTTATTTCGCCGAAAAACATGGTTATTATACAACAAGACGGTGTACCACGTGCTTCAATAACGTCTAGGCTACAGCATATTTTCTAAAGAGCACATATCGCAATCGCTCAATGTTATCGATGCTTGGCTAATGCAGTAATCTTTCATTTTGCGATGTGGAAGGCCTCTATCACTTCCCTGGTCACCTGATCTCTGTGACTGAAAAGTGTTTCAGTCTCAGAGAAAAGCGGGGAAACCGCCATTCTCTGAGACTTCAGAAGCTTTCTACGTCTCATCTTACTGCATCTGTTTTTTTTTTTTCAGCTATTGTCGATTGTGCCAGTGCAAATCGTGAAAATTCAAAATGATGAATCGTGGATACGCATCCAAGCCGCGCCACTAGAGTTACTGTAGTCATGCATTGCCTTCTAGAAGTAAATTGTCATATTACACTATATCTACAATTTTCTCACTCTTAGCTAATGGATTTGTAATCAGCCATCTTTCAGTGCGCTGCGTAAGCTCTTGAGCCTAACTATAGAAATTTATGGGCAATTCGAGCGAAGTCGAAATGCTGGAAATACGCCCATATTATCTACGCAGAATTTATATCAAGCACGTACTCGAGAGAGGAATAGCCATTGACGTAATTGTGAAGCTCCACTAATAACAAGCCAATAATCAAAAAAATCTCCCAAAAAGATGAATCATACACACATTGTATTTTTTTCAATAAAGAGACCCGTAAAATTTCTACAAAAGCCTTTTGTTTGAATTCACCGGTAGGGTACGGATTGAGCCGACTGTAAGCACAATCAGTGTTGCAATGATCTCTTATAGACTGACGGAACGCTTTCAACAAGGTGTACATAGGATATAAAAATCTTATATGAGTCGATACCAATGCATATTAAAAGTGATTGAATATTTTGCGTGAAGAGCTTCCTTTTTTAATTTCAGTTGATGTTGCTGTAATTTTTGTTGGTGTTATATTGAGTCAACACCTTCATGGTAACAAAAATGAGTCGCTGGGCTATTTTTGTGTGTCCTTACTTGCTACGTACATCACTTCTTTATTGCGACACGTGAATTATTTTTATATCAATCTCTCTTCACGAAGTTGGACGACTGAAATGAGAGTTAAAGTATCTCATTGAAAAAAAAACTTTTACTTGGGGCAAGTCAACACTCTGCTAGAAGAGTTCTACAGACACTTTTTAGAGCGTATCAGATATACCCTTGGACCGAAATGGCCAGTGGCGGTGCGCTGTTGTTTCTACCATCGACGGCGCTGCGACATCGGCGCGGCGTTCATCGGATCGACAGTGGCGCAGCGTGTGCAGTAGGGGGGAGGGTATAGTATCAAGATTCAAGAGTTTGTGCGGATAGAAGCTTGTCCCTTCAGTTTTGAAAAAAAAAATGTTTCGCTTAAAAAGCGAAGCAGCAATGTAAAAGCAGCATGTCTGAACATTATTGATTTACAAACGCTGAGGTCTCAGTTATCCAGGCGAAGCAAGCGTAAATACACGAGGCGATGTTTAACAGGTGCAGCCTTACGCGGAAACAGCGATGACAAATGACCATAGGTTCGGCGATTTCACAGCTTCAGCTCGGACGCTAGTCAGCCGAACTTGCTGAAGTATTCGTTTATCCTTTCCAAAACTTTTGGTACACTCCAACGAGGAGGTCGTGGTCTTCTCATCTGGTTTTCGATCCAGCGCACGTGGCAGTGAACGCGGGTGTACATGCTGGGATCGTAGCGCCGGCCACATCCTCGGCCGTAGGACACGATGCCGACTTGTATCGATCGGCCATTCCTGGATCGTACTGTGAGCGGTCCACCGGAATCGCCCTGTAAGAATATGGTCTTTATGTCGTCAATCCCTAAATCTTTAACGAAAAATGTGCAACTACGCAATAGTGGTGCATGTGATACCGACAAAGCAGCGATCTCCTGGCCTCACTCTCCTTATCGCCCTATCATTCATCTCCCTTCCTAATTTCAATTCCATCTCTTTCGTCATACTAAACAATGCATGGCTATGTTTTGCTAAGACCTGCTTGATACACGCCTGCTTCCTCTTACGCATAACCGCTGGATTTTCGCACACTATAAGTATAAGTGATAGTTTAAATAGTTTTGCTGGTTGAAATAATGAATGTTATACATGTAGAGAGGGAAATATATGAAGTGATAAACAAAAAAGCTCTAAACCATGAACCTACTGCTAATCATGAAGTGTCATGACGTGAGTACAACTGGACGCTAGGTATCCAGCTGTAATCTCAAATCTATTCATGAAAAACTGAAACAAAACAATGTGTATGAAGAATCACTTTTTCTGTCGGTGGAAACCAAGCCCACGATTTCCGCGTTACGCATCCGATGCTCCACCAGTTTAGCTACGATTGAGTCACTGTCAACTTCATCGTGCGCACAGATGGGTGAAGGTTCATCCCTGTGCCCTTCTCCCTATAGTATATCAATGTATGGGGCTGACCTTGCACTCATCTTCCCAAGTCACAGCGCCATTCCTTTCGATATAAAGTTAAAGTGAGGGGCCAACTTAGCGCCCCCTCTCATGTGAGTAAGGAGGGGGAAGCAGTGACTAAGGAGGGGGGAGGCAGTCACTTCCTCTGTCTCCCCCTCAACACCTCCACCCTTGCGCATGCGTATACGGCCCACTTTATTGGCACTTCTGTGCGTCGAAAGTGCGGGAGTGTTAGGCAGCACCACCTGGAGTCAAGACGGGGTTGTGGAACAGCTTTCCTATCCAAACGGTGTCAATCGACCTTACACATCAGCGATATGGCAGGTGACGAAGAATTCATCCAATCATCAGTGTGCCTAATAGCATATACTTAGTCGGCGCGAGGCCGCAGGTGTAAAATGCAAAACAAGAACTAGACGTGTCTTCTTCTTTGATAGGCGCAACCAAATGAATCCAATGGGTTGTTAAACCACAAAAAAACATACGTGACATTATTTAGGGTGTTGATTGATACGTAGGGTTTGACGTTCCAAAACTACCACAACGAATTTGTGTTCTCTATCTCTCTGAAAACCACTACATGACTATGAGAGACGCCGTAGTGGAGGACTCCGGAAATATCGGCTACCTGGGGTTTCTTACCCAGCACCCAAATCTGTTTATTTGAGGTGTTGAACAGAATGTTGTAATTACGACAACATGAAATCAGTAACTTGATTGACAATTTTATGGGAATGTTCAGGAATAATAAATCATTGAAGGTAGCCCAATGCTTTTAGGGTGGGTACTTGGGTGAATTGATTCATGCTTGTAAGAAGCAAGAACAGTACACCAGACAGGACACAAGCAGTTAAGCGCTGTTGTGTCTTCTTCATCTTGTGTCCTGTCTGAATTTCAGTTTGTTTTTACTTCTTGAAAGTTAGCACAAAACTTTATAAAGTACAGGTAGAAAGAAGGCAAGTGACAACAGCTCTCGGTTTGTCTTAAATTGTCCATGATTTGTGACTAAATACGAAAGTGATTCCCGTGAACTCTAAAAAAATAGGGTTGTAATGACGAAGTAGGCACGAAGATTGTCGTTCCGGTTGTATTCACACGTACTGATACATATCAGGTAAACATGACTATTGACTATTAGATAATTTTTTTTAAATCTATTGTGTTGCAACTTACTTGGCAACTGCCTTTCCCGGGGGTCAAAGTGCACATCGTGTTGTTTTCATTTAGCACTTCTTTCTGCCCAGGAAGTATGAAACCCATGTGGCACTGGCGAAATGGCATGATTCTTGTTAATGCGTACATTAAGCAATTGGATCTGGTGCCATCTGTAAAAACAAGTCAGCCTGCATTAAAGAATATTGGCACAGACCATCACCGATCTAATGTACTAGAACTGATTCATTATTAGTTAAAGTGTAATACGCAAACTACTAATGCAATGAAGATAATAAAAAACACCGAGAAGCATGTGGAGGTCGCTCACTGACGCACTCGGCCAGCGGTCAACAAATGTACGAGGTTAACATGGTATGCATGTGCACCCAGCAATCAAAGAACGTAACGTAAATATTATGCGCATGATAGTGACGTCAATTGAACGCGGTGTCACATGATTACTTCATCGCATGCGTCCCGTTTAATCAAACGTAGGTCGATGCCATAGACACTGCGAAACCTCGTTCAGTGCTGAAGGCCTTGGATAGGCTGGGGGGAGAAGGGGTGAGGGATTAGTACAATGGACGGAGAAGTAAAAGAAATAGATGAATTTCACCTTCATGTAGTCTTAGATAAGTGCTTAAGAGGCCGCGTAACTTTTCATAATGGTTCAGTAGTAAATGTTGCTGCCTGTTTCAGGTGGTTACCTTAAACTTCTGAAGTGTTGCTTCAAAACCGAGTAGGTACACACTTAAGCTCGAAGAAAGCCACTGAAATGTCCAAAACTCAGGGCGAAAGTAGAAACGGTGAACACACAGGTGGCTGTGAACATGCTGTTAAAAGCGATCTTCACCTATAGACCTCATTGTTTTACATGTTTCACTAGTGGGTTGCGTAGACCGAACACGGTGAACACAGAGGTTTCGTACATGGAGGAGTGAACACAGAGGCTGAACCCAGCCACATCTGTGTTCACTAGCTGCCTCTGATTCTGCCTCTCACTTTTCTCCATCTTTCGACGTTTCAGTGCCATTCTTCCAGTTTAACGTTAAAATGAATTTAACTGTCTGTATCTCACTGTTTATCTTCAAATTGCACTGGAAGCAGTTACTACCTAAAATACTTATTAAAGCTACAGTTCGGTAATTAAGTTGTTGAAGAACAAACAGGGCCAAGAGCCAACTAATGGCATTGTGCTCGGGATGTAGAGCGTCCGAGAAGCACTACGCATACAAGATGACGCAGCTAGCGTTAGCGTTACTTGCTTTCTTCCGTAAGGCCCCAACCGGCAACCATCGCTAGTTGTCCATCAAGGTGTAGCATCTTAGGTGGCAGGCATATCGGTCGAACATGATCGTCAAAGTCTAGTGGTCTTTCAACCTGCGCATTGCAATTCGATCACCTTTACCTGCTGAAACACAAAGCGACTATTAGAGCCGTGAAAACTATTGCGAAAGATAGAAGTGAGAAGACCCAGAAGGTCGTCCTAAATGCATCTGGTTATGAAGTGTCTGTACAGAGAGTACAACGGTGTAAAAATTAGAAACTGATAAACTGAAATTAACTGAAATACAAATAACCTCACAAATTCCGTTCAAGTAACCACAAAGGCCAAGAAAGCGTGGAACCTGTTGCCTAATTATTAAACATGTGCAGAATGCACGTCAAGCCTTCCCCCAGAAGAAAAGAAAATCTGATATAACATTCTGCACCGTTTCACGTGCTCTTGGTTTGCTGTTTACGGCAGGTGGTATGTAGGCGTATGCTGTAATGAAAAAATTGAGGAACATCCCACCATTGTGATAAGTGTTTACATGCTAAACACTCAGCCAATTCTCTCTCCCTTTGAACCAAGATGCGCCTATGCTCAAGTTTGAGCCAATGCTTACGAAATGTGTCAATGTCTTGATGTCTTCGTGTAATTTGGGGTTGTACTTGAATTGTACACTTTGCGTAACATGTCAGCCGGGTGAGATCATGCATGCTTCTCTCGAAATGTTCTGATAGAGTGCTGATAACAATGTAAGGGTTGCATTATTTGCGCTGTTTAGTCGTAATGTGACCCACCACGAAGGCCGTATATACCGCTACAGTGGCCTCGTCTCCGCATGTCATCGTCTTTGTCAGTAACTACATATCGGACGATAGAGGAGATTTCTATTAGCCATAATTCTCATGACATACTATTGTTATCACGTTTATGGCTTCAACTTATGGTTGAAGTTGTGACTTCTGTTTTAGTCTGAGAGAGTACCTGCGTTGCGTGGTTGCAATGAATGTGGGAATAGCAAATTACACTACCGAAAAAAAAAAGAGACAATTTCTTATCTTGCTGTACAGAGAACACTGCAGACCGAGCAAATTGGCCTAAACAGATCTCAATACCTTGACCAAGATCCGATTTCTGTTGGGTAGTTCCCGCGCGTGTTGCATGTAAAATTTACAAGAGTAGCATAAGCAACTACTTACTTTGACCAAGGCGATGTCATTTAATATCGTCGTCCACTGAAACTCCGGGTGATGGATCATATCTTCAATCCACACACTCGGTCCCTTATTGACTTCTGTCGTGTTGTAGAAAACCCGCCCGAGAAACGGCAGAGTGTTCCTTGACGTAAGGAAATGTTACTTTGATCAATCTACTTATCATTGGCGGCTCATTGAAGTAGCAATGAGATCTGAAGAAAATCTGATCACCTGGGGTGAAACAGTCAGAAAATAAAAGAAAGTCGAGCGAAGATAATGCGCAGTCATGATAAGGAAGCTACAGAAAACCAACATACCCACATAGTGGATTACCACAATTTGTCGATGAGTCCTTTATTTCCCTGAGAAACCTTAGCAACGCCCTCGCAGCTGTTCTCGCTAGAACTGTTATGCAACAAGTTCAGATCAAACAACTAATCCATACTGTGATCCCTAGGTCATCTATTTCAGTGTGAAGGACTGCGTAACCTCAATAAAGAAAAAAGTTCTGCGCCGCCTCGACTTACAAGTAATGGACGCAGTGCGCTGCTGTCAGAATGTAGCTCGGTGATAGGATGCTGCCTCCGCATAAAATGCTCAAAAGGGCCGTCTCGTTCCACCTGTATATAATTTCGAGTTGCACCTGAAACATGGAGATTCAATGAATTATTTACCATTAGATCTACCCAAAATGGCAAGGAGTGGTTTCCGTGGTAGGCGACGTGGTACTCTAACAAAAGTGTCCTTAGTGCTTTCAAATTCTTAATTGAGGAACGTAATACATCGTTTGTAATAATTGCACAGGAATACATGACGCGAGAATCTGACACAAAAAAAAGTTCTATAAGTGCACTGCGTCGTTTCAAGCAATATTTTGCAACTCAAGGCCAGCCTTACAAACAATACAGTCTGCTGTCGAGCACCCAGTGAAAAAAAATATAAAATAGAGGTCGGAAAATGGCGATGATATACTGGTTTAGTGGATGCAAAATCATTGTCGAATTGCCTGCAATGAAGCTGCACGTTCAGCTCATGAAAATACCAACACACTCTTATACCACTCTATAGAACGGACGCGGGGTGACAACTGCAATCATTTGCTTGTCCTGTCTCACTTCCACAATAAAATACGGGTGGGTTTCTACAACTCGCGTGCATCTTCTATTTCCACTATTTTACGGCTTCGCTTGTCATCCAGACTCTCCCATCAAAGTGAAGATTTGTTGTGTCGCATGTGGTTGGGTGTGCCCTTCGCAAATGCATACTGTCATCCGACAAGAATGGCCAACAGTGCCGCATGCAACTCGTACAGCTGCGAGGAGACTGTTGGACACACTTTAAGGCACCGACCATTCTACCAGACTCATTGACGTGTACTAGGAGCCGAACTTGATCGTCTTGACACGAGACCGCCGTCTGAAAAAGACGTCCTGAGGCATTTGCACACGGTTTCGAACCAGCAAAATGCGACATAAATTCTTCTATGGACTACCAGCGCGTGTATTTGTTGTACGTGTTCTCCATAACTGTTCATTTCATTTTCTTTCTTTCTTCTTCATTTTACTTATTATTCTCTTTTTTCACAACTCACGTGTTGTGTAGCCAACCATGCCAAGCTTCGTTAACCTCCCTGCATTTTCCAATCATTGCTCCTTCTGTTCTTTAGCATGAATTCTTTATGCATGAGCCAGGTTGCCTATTCTTATTTATGTGTTTGCATTGCAACCTTTGTCGCTGCTCTTCTCACCCAACACGTTGAGCCCATAAACTCGTTCTTACTGGACACTAAAAGTATAGCTGCGTCGATAACACTCTTAAATGGTGACATAAGCGCTATAAAAGTTATACTAAAACGAAGAATTTGCCACAATTCAGCCAAATTATGTACTAATTAGTATTAGCAATAACTGCAGAAACAAGTGCCAAACATCGAGAACTCTGAAACAGATTATAAATTTTATTATTTTCTATTAAAGCCATTCAAATATTTTCACACTTGAAATATTGTCACAAGCACTTGCTGCGTTAGACGAAATAGTCGAAGTTGCCTCGCCGTGGTGGCCTAGTGGCTAAGGTACTCGGCTGCTGACCCGCAAGTCGCGAGATTGAATCCCAGCTGCAGCAGCTGCATTTACGATGGAGGCGGAAAGCCCACGTGAACAGATTTGGGCGCACGTTAGAGTACTCTGTCGAAATTGGTGGTCGAAATCTCTGAAGCCCTCAACTACAGCGTCTTCTATAATCATAAGGTAGTTTTTGGACGTTAACCCCCACATATCAATCAAATCATCGAATCAAAATAGTCGAAGGTAGGCTTCTGCAATAATAATGAAAAATTTCACGATGAAGTGAGGAAAAATATTTGGCAATTTTCGCATAATTCGGCAAAAGTTTTTTTTTTAGGTGTGTTCAGATGGAAAATATGCTGGGATATTACGAAACATCCTCGTCACATCTACTTACAATCCAAGGAATTTGAGCCTTGTCACCCTTCTTGCCATGAAGAATCCTTCCAAGGGTGGCTTCCGATGTACCGCAGTCTGCGTAATAATGCAATGGGCAGCCACTTTCTTATCGTTTGACCAAAAGGTCTACGATACTATCTACATATCACTCTATATCAGCTCAGGTGACGCGTGTCATGACGCCAATTCATTTCGTTCCCAACCTTCTAGTAATAACTCTCAATATGTTCAATGGCAATATGAATGATTTATTAATGCGTTAATTAACTTCACTTCGGACTATATCAAATAAACCAGTTTATTTTCAGTTGAACAATACATAGAAAGAAGGTCCTGTGAAGAACGTCTGGTCAGGGAGCTCGTATAATTAAGAAATACCTAAACAGCCAGTACATAAAGAAACTATCTACAAGTTTGTCAACTTATCATGCACTTTGTGTTCCTATCGAAACCATGAGAACATATAAAGGAGCTAGGTGCTACAATTATCAGTATAATAGGCGCTTAATCTAAGAAAAAAGAATTACTAAGCATATAGTGAGTACATTGAAAAAAATCACGACCGCAAATAAAACTTATGAGTTATGTTTAAAATACCACCTAAAACTGAAACAGACACGTAAGCATCAGCTTTTTATATGAAAGTTTTTACCGCATACAAGCTTGGTATACAATTTTTTTGTCGTTCTGCGCAGCTTTCTCGCCAATTGTGATACATGCGGATGAAGTCCAGCAGAAATCGCTTAAATTACGTTTTGTAAACGTGCTCACTATAAATAGGAGAGAGAAATTTGAATATCTGACTTACTGAGCGTGATCTATGCATGATGAAAATTGGGTGAGGCTTAGCTCAGCTAATACCTCCTCTGCAAGCTAATGTTTCTTACACTTCGTTATGCTTGCTTAACTTTGCAGTCGAAGCACTATTTGCCAACCAAATGATATGACTAAAAGAACAAGCAAACAGTAGCTTCCTCTCAATAATTTCCGAACCCATCGCCGAAGTCAAAAGCAACGCGCTATAGCCACACCATAAGCTTGTCGCTGTTATCTTTCCGCTTTCTTCTCCCGGTGTTTAGCTCGTCGAAGTTGCCCTTCATAATTTGTTTTGGACTGTCAATCTGATCGCTTGAACTCATGTTTTCAATTTAACTCACTAGCAATCTGAGCAACCACCACAGGTCTGTCTGACGCAGTTGGCCGCTTTCGAAGCTGGGATCGCGCCGACTAAATCAGCACATATGAACAAGGATGCTCGCTGTCTCTTTGCACCACGCGACTATGACACAAGGGCTCAGCTAAAAGCATTCACCTGCTGATGCGACGTGGCTCAGCATTCTCATGTTTTGGGGACATATGTACGGGGTGCCATCTCTTTACGCCAGCAACACCATCCTACCATGACTGAATAAGAAATCGGAGAAAAAAATCACATCTCACGAAAAAGTCTAGTTATCAGAAACTATTCCCGGCGATACGCTGCAGAAATTCACTTGAGACTCGAAGCAAACGTGTAGTATTGCCGCACAAAGCGTCTGACTACCCAGAACAGCCCTTTAGAAATATATGGGGCCCATGTTAAATTATTGAAGACTCTTGGAAGCCAAGTGTGACACTGTTTTTTTACCAGAATAGTTCAGTTGGTTTATTCTTTATTCTTTATTCGAAGTATACCTGCAGCGCCCGAAGGCGTTATAGCATAGGGGTTACAGATTCGAAAAAAACGAATTTTCATTTACAGCAGACACTTGTACACTTGTGAGCCCATTCCACTCATGTATTGTTCTGACAAAAAAAGAATTTGCAAACATTCAAGTCTTGGGACGGTATTCCCTCAGTTTAAAAGGATGACCAATTCGATTTGACAAATAATACAGCGTCTGTAAATACATATCCTTATTGATTCCAGTTTTATTATTAAATATTAGATATAAAAGTTTTAATCGCATTTTTCTTCTACGCGATGAAAGCAGCTCCCAATTCAATTCTTGTTTCATAGCGGTAGAGCTTCCCCGCCATTGATACCGTCCCAGGACGAACCTTGCCGCCCTGTTCTGTATTTTTTCTATCTTATCACTAAGATATACCTGCGCCGGATCCCACACAGCGCAGGCGTACTCTAAGACTGGTCGTACACACGTCAAATACGCACATTCTTTAAGTTTCTGCTGAACATACCTGGTATATAGTTGTTCCTGATAAGTATTTTTTGCGCGATATGACGTTTTTTTTTTTTTTTTCGCGCATTTCCTGTTCGGTGACGCCACGTCATCACTTTCGCCGACGAGAGATGGCCCTGGGTGTACATGTCCGGAAATCGTTTCCATGAGATCGTGGAGTGACGTGATGAATCAGTCGGACGTAGCTGCCGAAGCAGTGTTTGCCATCCTAGTAGTGGTCGGAGCAGTGCCAGTCGCGAACCCGAATGTTCACGTGGTATGCGTTCTTTAGTTAAGGCAAAGCGGAGATACACGGCAAAAGTAGATCGACCACGCCATTGAAGGTTTCGTATAGGACACGCTTAACATTCTTCTTCAAGTTGATTGCAGTAGCGTAAGCGGGCCCCTTGCGCATCGTGTTGTCAAGTGCTAGCTTTCCTCGTTTCTCAGTGCACGCCATAGAGTATCCTAAAATTAACTAGAGGGGTCTCTCTCGCTGCGATCGCACAGCGACCATGAAAATGATGTATAGTACACACATTTGCCTAGTCTTCGTACTTGTGGGCGGCGAATCGTACTTGCGGCTTCGTTTGTTGCTGTGTTTCGGTTTTGTTTTGAAAGAAAGATTGAGCCCTTTTGAACTTCGTTACGTCGTTTGTAAAGGTAAGTCTAAAAGAATACTATGGCGGTGAAGCGCAACCGCTGAACATTTGCTGATTTTTGTTTCGTGAGAAAACAGCTCTAGGGGGGGGGGGGATAAACAACAAGAGGGAAGGCAGGGAAGTTAACCAGGCACATGCCCGATTCGCTACCCTACGGTGGGGGAATAGGAAGGGGGCATAAAGATGAGAGAGAGAGAGGAAAGAGAAGAGAAAAAGAGAGAGAGAAAAAAACGGAGGATTGTCAGTCAATCGGCTGGCGCGTTTGCAGTGGTGGCACTGCACAAAAGTTAAAGGTGGTCACATAGGTCTGTAGTCCTCAAAAAGCACAAGACAGCTTTGACTGCTTTTTGAGCCGACGAAAGGCAATGCCGGTGTTCCAGTAGCATCTGCACAAAGAGTGGCCGATCGTCCAATTGTCGCAATGCGTCCGAAAGCTTCTGTCTTTCAGAGGCAAATCGAGGGCAATGGCATATCAGACGGTCATTCTCTTCTTTGGTGCAGCAGACCTCGCATTCCGCATTGTCGGTCAATCCGATGAGGGTTCTATATGCTTTTGTGAAGGCAACCCCAACCAAAGGCGACAAAGAAGTGAAGCTTCACGTCGACGAAGTCCGGATGGAGGTCGAAGTTCCAGTCGAGGGTTTATTTGGTATAGTCTCGTATGTCTAATGCTTGGGGTGTTCCACTCCTGCAGACTCAGACTACGTGCCAGGTGACGAAGTTGCTTTGCAGCGTCAGTCCTTGACAAAGGAATCGGAAGGGTGTGTTCATCTTGGTGCGATGTGCGAGCCGCGTTGTCTGCGGAATCATTGCCACTGATCCCACAATGGCCAGGAAGCCACTGAAACTTGACCTCGTGGCCTGTTTCTGTGACGTGGTGAACAAGCTTGACAACTTCGTAAGTTAATTGTTCATGGCAACCTCGTCGAAGTACTGACTGCATGCTCTGTAGGGCTGGTTTTGAGTTAGAAAACACAGCCCAATTACTCAGTCTTCGGGATTTGATGTACTCTACGGCACCACGCAAAGCCGCAAGTTCTGCCGCTGTGGACGTAGTGACATGTGACAGTTTGATTCGCAGAGTGATTCCTCTAGCTGGAATCACCACCGCACCACCAGAACCAGACGCTGTGGTTGAAGCATCGGTGTATATGTGCACGTGGTTGTTGTACATTTCGTGCAGATGGCTCAAGCTCAATTGTTTTAGGGCTGATGAAGGCAAATTTGATTTTTTCTGTTTTCCTGGAATTGAAGCACGTATTTGTGGAAGTGTCAGGCACCACGGAGGATACACCAGTTTCTCAGCAGGCGTAAAACCTGACGTAAACGACGCACGATGAGCACAGACAATTGCACTAAATTTCGTGCGGGGCCTCTCAGTAGCGAGGGTTGCCAAGTGGTGGGAAGTATTCCTAGCATGTTGCCTGAGGTACGTACGCATCGTTTCAATAGTGATGTGCGTCATGATCGAGTAGTCCTGTGCAATGGCAATCGTTTCAGCTGTCGATGCGCAGCGGGGTAAACCAAGGCATATCCTAAGCGCTTGGGCTTGAATATTTTGAATTGTGCGCAGGTTCGTTTTGCATGTGTTAGATATAACAGGTAGGCTATACCGCAGGAATCCAGTAAATAATACCTTGTACAGCTGTAACATAGACTCGACAGACATTCCCCCACTTTTCCCAGCAAGAAACCTGAATAAGTGACAAATGGCAGTCAGCCGCTTTTTCACGTAGTTTACGTGGGGTGTCCAAGACAGGTTTTGGTCTATTACGACTCCCAAGAACCTGTGACTCCGGCTGCATGACACCAACTGCCCGTTAATTGATATGCCGTAAGCGGACATTGGTTTTCTAGTGAAAGCCACGACTGCACACTTCTCACTTGCGATTTCAAGCCCTTGTTTGCGTAAGTGGTACGATGTCACTGATGCTGCCTTCTGAAGTCGAGCGCAAAGTTGAAGTCGAGTCGCACCTGATGTCCACACACAGATGTCATCAGCATAAATGGAAAGTCGTACACTGCTTGGTTGCTTGCCAACTAGTTCAATGAGTGTTACGTTGAACAGCGTCGGGCTTAGCACTCCGCCTTGCGGGACTCCTCTGCTGCAGTAATATTCGGGTGTCGGGCCATTCTCTGTCTGCACGTGAAATGATCTATTCTGTAGGTAGCTCTGAACCCACGTATATATCCTGCCACCGAGTCCCACTCCTTCTAGTGCGCTGAGAATGGCTTCGTGGGTGACATTGTCGTGTGCCCCTTTAACGTCAAGAAACAGAGCAGCAGATAACCGTTTGCAGGCCTTCTGGTGTTCTACATATGTCACCAAGTCAACTACATTGTCAATTGACGAGCGCCCTCGTCAGAACCCGGACATGGCATCTGGATATATTTCGTAGAACTCTAAGTACCATTCCAGACGTGTTAAAATCAACCATTCCATAACTTTTCCCACACAGCTCGCGAGGGCAATCGGGCGGTAAGAGGAAATGTCTAAGGGTGACTTGCCGGCTTTGAAAAGTGGAATCAGGCGACTAGACTCCCATTCCTGTGGAACCATGCCAGTTTGCCTGGAGTCATTGTACAGCTGCAAGAGTGCCTGCCGAGCTTGATCTCCTAGGTGACACAGAGCGCGGTAAGTGATGCCGTTAGGTCCTGGCGCTAAAGAACGTCTACACAAAGCAAGCGCAGCCTTTAGTTCGTCTATTGAAAACAATATCTCCATTGAGGGATCACGTGAGGATACAGAAAAGTCGGGCGTCTTTGTCCCAGTTGAATTTGAGCCGCAGGCAATCCTTCGACAAAAAGAATCTGCGACATCAATCTCTTCGCATCGTAAGTGAAGTGCCAGAGATTTTAATGGGTAGCGCTGAGTAATGGTTGTACGAAGACCCCAGACAGTTCTCCAGATTAGTGACAGAGGCTTTCTGGGATCCAAAGACTCACAAAAAGATACCGATCGTTGCTTGTCCGACTTGTCCATGTGACGCTGTATTTTCTATTGTGTGCGTCTGGCCACTCTCAGATCATCAAGTGATCTCGTGCGTCTATAACGTCGTTCTGCACGACGACAAATCGCTCGGAGTTTCTCGAGATCAATGTCCATATCAGTGCGAGATGAGCTCACCGGAAGCGAACGCGTCGTTTACTGTAGGGCACTCTTTATTGTGTCCTCTAGGTTGAAAGGTGAGGCGCCAACATAGTCTTCCATGATTAACTTGTATTTTTGCCAATCGGTGCACTGGACGGCTATGAAGGACTTGAGCTTTGGAAAGCCGTCAATCTTCAGGTATATTGGGATGTGGTCACTACCCCTTGTTTCCAAATCCGAAAACCAGTGCACTCTGCGTGTGAACGAGCGTGAGACGAAAGTGAGGTCCAGGCAACTGCTATAGGCCGATCCGCGCAGATAAGTAGGGCTACCGTCATTCACGAGGATAAGTTCACATTCAGTAGCGAAAGACACTAGCTGTCTACCTCTAGTGTTGACCCTGGAGCTTCCCCATAAGTAGTGGTGGGCATTGAAGTCACCAGTTATCACCCATGGCTGGAGAGTTGAATTCAAAACTACGCGCAAGCGCTCATGGTCTAGACGACTTGATGGATGTACGTAGGCTCCGATGATGGTGAATGTAGTCTTCTGTTTTTTACTGTTAGGCAAACGTACTGGTTTTCATCGTAAGGGGGTACAGGGTGATGAACATAAGTTAAGTCGCGCCGTATGAACACAACGACCTTGCTGCGCTCTCCGTGCTTAGAATACATAAAGCACTCATATCCAGACAGTCTCATCTGAGCTCACAGGTTCAGTTCACAAATCACAATTATGGAGAACTGGTTCGTGAATACAAATAGCCGGAACTCGGACATACGCGCCCTAAGTCCTCTGGCATTCCACTGAAGGACAGATGCGTTCTTGACCTCCTCTCGAAAGGATAGCATGTTGCGGGCCATCGTTTTACCTTAGAGCTGCAATGCACCGGACTCAAAGTGTCCAGCACTTGGAGTGCGCTCTGCGCTGATGGGGTGTTCATGTTGCTTAGGAGCATGCGCATTGCGCTCATAAGGGTCTGCAACATATTGATGACCTGGCGATCAACAGTTGTCTTTTCATCAGTGGTTCGTGATGGCATCGAGGTTGGCGGGGATCGATGCACCTCTTAAACAGGCCGTGTTCGTGGAAGTGACGGCCGCTCTTCACGAGGTGGGAGTCTTGACCCTGATTCTGTTTTCGGTGTATCCGTCTTCGCAGAACTTGACGATGGGGGGGGGGGGGCAGTTCTTCTTGCTTGAGATGACTTGTCTCTATCGGCAGATGTCACGTTGCGTGATGATCTTCTGTGGTGACGCCGACGTCGCCTGGCAGTAGCAGTGGCTTCCCTGTGCGTTGAATTGTCGCGCACCATGCGTTTCAGCACCACGCGTTCATTTCTCACTCGTGGGCAATCTTTAGACGACGCTTTATGAGCGCCGTGGCAATTAGAGCATTTGAACGCAGTTGCGTGGCAGGTGTCTTCTGAATGAGGTTCGGCACACCGCGGGCACACGACATTGCTGGTACATACTCCTTTGACATGTCCCATCTTGAAGCATCTGAAGCATTGCAGGGGCTTCGGTATGTATGGACGGACCTGATGGCGAACGTGGCCAACTTTGACGTGTGGGGGAAGACTGTCTCCCTAAAAAACAATCTTCAGGCATCGTGACTGACCAAGTCTTGTGATGTGCTTGATGAGGATGTCGTATGTAGTTGGCTTTATCAAGATTGGGAAATCGTCAGTGGGAATGGAAATGTCCACGTCATAAATGACGCCAACACTGCCCTTACAGTCAGTGGGGATCACTGATTTAACTGTGACTCTGTCGATTTCCGAGATGTTCTGTAGGCTTTGCAGAGCACTACGGTGTAGAACATCAACTGCCAGAACATTCTTCCGTGAGTTGATCCTGACGTCTTTAATCTCATTTGGAGCGAGTCCTTCGAGGTATGCAGAGAGGACTTGCCTGTTAAGCCGCCGTAGGTTGGCCGAAGGGTCCACAGCCATGAAGAGTATAGTGTGTGGCGAACGCTGCACGGTAGCCTGCACGGTGGATATACTCGTCGTCGACGATGTTCGTAGCAGTCTTCTTTTTGCATTGCGGCTCATGACGACTGTGTAGTCGTCATCCGATGACTCGAAACCGTCGGAATAGAGCTCCGTTGCCTCGCTGTCTGTGCCACTTGAGGTGGTCCCACGTTTCCTAGCCGCTGCCAGACGTAGCGGTTGTCCACCTCGAAAAACCCTGAGAGGCTTCTTCATTCATTCTCGCAAAGAGGGAGCGGCAGCTCCCAGAATTTGCGGTGAAACAAATAGAAAATTTCAGACAAGGATACAAGCGCTCTATGAAATAGACACTCAAAAAAAAACAGCTCCAAGACAAACGAACACACTCGGAGCCCAAAGCAGCCCAGAAGTACCAAGATTAGACAAGTGTGTGAACTACGCATCATTCCCATTGCACGCTGAAGCGCCGTGCGTTACAGCTCCCATAGACACTAGCGTCAGAGTTCTCTCTAGTGTATATCAGGAAACTCTATGGCGCTTGCCTCAACTGTGGCACCCGGAAACAAATGTCTGTGAGCGTAACAATGGTAATTTATCTGTTTTAAAATGCCGACTTGAAGTACTGATTTGTAGTGCCCACTACGCCATTATTATCCGTTTATTGAATCGGCCGGGGATTCAGTAGGCGACCGCATAGGGCAACACGCAAACCTACGAACTTGCTCATATTGTCTGTGCTTTTAGTGCTGCTCATGTCACCGAGCCCATATGCCCCTGAAATAAATGTAAAGTTTGAGCTTTCAAAACGCCCACTCGTTGCACAATTTACTCGTTCTGACGCCAGGCGCGATTTCACGTTTCCGCCACATATGGACTCTTCTACTAGAGCATGAAATTCATGTAGTTTCATTTTTTCTGGAGGATTTTCAAGAAATAGCGTAGTTGTATGATAGAACACCTGTTTACCACTGACGGTTTGCCAGGTTTGATTATTACTCGTACTGAAGATTTTATTATTTGTTTTGTTTGCACCTTTCTTGATTTGTTGGTCATGCCTGGCGCTGATTTATCATTCACATCCATTTACGCCGACACCAACTCTAAACTTTTTGCGTAAAGAACTTTTAAGCGCTATTGGTTTAATGTGGCATCCACGTCCACTCGCTTTTTTTTTATTAGATCCAACATCTTCTGTAGATGACGTGGTTTGCCTGTCATACCCGACTTCTGTTATGCCACTTGCGATTCATCACGAGACCTCGAGGTACCTGATCAAGTCCTTGTGCTCACTTCACCTTCCAACACCCTAATCTGTGCTCACGTAAATGAATATTCAATGCAATAGTTTATTAGTACCGCTCTTCACAACCTTTTGATTAGGGTTTCGTCAGAAAGTACTTGTACTTCATAATATTTAATTTGCGTGTAATACAAGCCATGATATCACTGTGACCATCAGTACATTTTATTGATTTATTTGTTTATTCATTCATTTAGAACATACTGCCAGTTTAATTACATAGTATGGCAGGAAAGAGAGAACTTTTAAATGTGTAAAGGTAAAAAAATTAGAGAAGCATTCATGCAAAGTAACAGAACACTTGTAGAAGGCAGCTTAACGGGTTCAGAAATGCACTGCGGTGCCAATACCGCTCGATACCAAAAGAATATTTCATTGAATCTATCGTTGTCACAAAAAAATTGTCAATCTAAATGGCAAGTCTTTATACTTACCAGCGCTATTGATTCGCTCACACAAAGCCTGCGAAAAAAATATCATGTTCAAACACTTAACAAAAAGGCTTTCTATACCACTTAAAAAACTCATTTCTTTCACTGCCACGAAACAAAAAAGGAACTAATTTTGGTTTAGTTCATTAAAATTCACTTACACCCTGCACTGGCGATATAGTTTTGGTTGCCTTGGTTAGCTTCTGATTTAGTTACACAAGCCTTGTCGTGTTATTTAGATACATTCAAGTAATAACGAAAAACTGCAGATGGCACATCAAACGCGTAAACTGGCCGTCGGGGTCAGGAGGAGTGCTGCGAAAAATAATCGCCACTTGTTGACGTTGTGATTTTATCGATGCACATGATTGTTTTTTTAGAGGTGAGCCGGCCACGCAATCAGTGCAGCAGCATATTAGATGTTTTAAGCTTATGGAGAGGGCGGGGGGAGAAGACTGTTCTTGCCTTGGTTTAGTGATAGACGATTGCATTAGAGACGTGTGGGTTATTATATTTCTTGTGTCATGGTTTACACATTAAGTTTATATGTTCTGTTTGTTTCTTGCTATGTAGTAGAGCCACGAAGGGTCATGGCATGAGGGAAGAGTACCAAATAGAAAAAAAATGCAAAGCTATGCAATATACTTTACACCTCAATATCAACTGTTCGCAGTAAGCTAAAGAAATTCAGGAAGTGATAAACATGTTACATGCCAGGGAAGGGGATTTTACTGTACCGTAGAATGCACAAGGCATCGATTAACATGATACCTGCTGATCACGACCTCTCAATGTTCAGGGGAAGCTTCGTCTACATCTTAAGGTTTCTTTTATATTATACAGGTGGACATGGTTTTATTACCAGACAGAAATCAGGGAACTGCCAAATACTGCTGCGTTTTATCTGAAACTTGCTGGCTAGAATTTTCAAAATTCATAATTGGTTGTAGACTGTGCTGCACATTAAGCGCTCATGTCTACTGTTTTATGGTGTAACCTGCTGAATATTCAGTGTCACCACACGTCTGTAGATGCACAGGCAAAAGTCGCAATATGCACGCATTGGTGACCAAATGAATGTGATTCGAGAAATGGTGACGTTATACAAGTGAGAGTAACAGCTAACTAGGACCCGGTCTGGCGTTACTCTATTTATTTACCATTTAGTATTCATTTATTTACTTTTGCAATAAAATGAGTTTTGGTGCTCACAACTCAAAAACTGTATTTGGTTTCTCATAACCTTAGCGAAAATGTGTCATACAGTATACCTCTTTGTGAAAATCTGAAGCCTGTATGCTATGACCTCCGTTTAATATAACGTGTCTTGAAACTATCTAGTTCGTCATTGCCTAATGAGCCAATTGTGCGCTGTTGCAAAACTCCAAAACTAAAGCACAACCTTATCATATGTATAGGGCAGAAAAACATGTAATGATCTGTTATTTCTTTTATTTTAGTAATTAGGTAAAGTTCTCGCATTCCTCCAGTTACAGCTTTTCATACTGCACAAACATGGGACGTGTACAATGTCCAAAAGAAAACAATAAATAAATAACAAGCATGACGATTATTTACTGTTAGTATTTCATAACTTTCTTTTTCTTTTTGCATCTCTCCCAATTCGGGCATCCACCAAGTCCTATGAAACTGTGGTACTTCGGAAATTTAGGCATTTTATTTATTTTATTGGCTCATTGCACAGAAATGCTCGCGTGTACTACGAGCACATCATATCAGCAAGGCTGTCAAACAGCAACAATAACCAAACGTTTATCGCGAAGTGCTAAAACTAGAACGAAGAAAATAGTGCTCCGGCTCACCATGCTCATGTTGAATAACACAATTATTCCTAGAACGAAATCCACAGCCCTCTTTTCAGTTATCGCCGACATTTCAGGTGCGTCAACGAGTTCGACGCACGCGGAGCTATGCCACCCAATTTGTAAAAAGGAACTGCCCTCGCACAAAGAGAGAGAGAGAGAGAGGAGGGACTGTTCTGAAAACTCAGTTCAAATCCTGTCCAGCTGGCGTCTTCCTAAAAACGCTTCTTTTACTTCTGAAGACCCTGCCGATGTCGGTGTCACTCAGATTCCCATCACGTAAGACTTGTATGGAAAACCTGTGTTAGGGCGTATTCGAGTATAAAAACTGTCAGGTGAACGATTTCGGCAATGTGAAATTTCACTTGAGCTATGTCTGCGTGGTTGATTTGTGGATGTAAAGCGTAACGAAGAGAAAAAGTTAAACGAACATGAATGGAGCCGATAAGTGCTGAGGAGTATGATTCGACTTAAATGCTTGTTTTTTCTTCACACTCACGCTGTATAGGGCTGAATCCAATGGCACATCACCTCAAGTCGTGTCAGCTTTCTTCACAGCCCTATTTACTTGAAAAATCCTAACTTACTTGACAAAAAAGAGTAACTGAACTAGCTAATTGAATTTCACTCTGCCTTGTTATTCACTCAATGAAACAGATGAAGAGCAAAGCATATTACGTTTTTTTAAAGAAAAGGACTTGTGAGTCAGCGGCTGAGATTTATTTTACAGGTTAAATATTTTATTCCGCATGACCTGCGTAACGTACTCTTATGATAACTCCTGCAAGTACCTTGCGCTGCGGGAATCGGTGCAATGCAAAGTATTGAGCGCGGAGATGCATTCACCATAATAGTTCGTTTTAAGCCAAACAAAGTCATTCATACCATACAATCACGTTCAGCATGACATGTGCGTTCTAATCTTCGGCTATATCATGCTAACGAAAGGACCACGAAAGCCCAAAGAACACGCGATGAGAAATCGTGCCCTGATTTTCGTAATATGATCTGTCATTCATACTTTTATTACACTCCTTGATGCTCGCTCTTCACTTATGATACATATCTAGCAAACCACATAGCTACGAATGCACCAAGACTGTACCGTGCAAATCTTGACGTAAAAGCCACACATACCGCCACGGCCTTGTTCATTTGCGTCACATACTTGTGTCATTGCATACCAATTTCGATACATAGGAAGTCAGAAAGAAGCAAGTGAGAAGGCAGTGATAACGTCGTCTAAATTATGAATGATATAGTGACGCTTCCATTACAACCTAGTATCTTTCCGCATCACACACATTCATGCCATACAAATTTTGTTATATAGGAAGTTGACGACATGGCTGTGAGAGTGCCAAGACCCCGCCGTCTTAAGTTTCCCGTAAAGTACACATTGATTGAGACAGGGCAGTTGAGGGATACGTACTGCATACACATTCACACTGTCCTCAGTTTGGGTCATGCCGGTGTGATTCAGGCTCCAACACGTAGATAAGCGCCCACATTATTTTTAGAGACCTAATTATCGCTACATAGCATGGTTTACTCGAGGAATTGCGCATATACCAGTCACCAAAAATAGTTGACACCACGTGTAAATCCTCGTTTACTGTACGTGTCACGCATGCTATGATTATCATTGTATGGACTCTCACTTATTTTAGTTGTCATTCTATCAGTCGTGTTTGTTCTGTTCTGTTCTAACTGTTTTGCTGTGGAGAGGTTGAGGTTCATATTGCCTCGGCCATATCAATAAGTTCTGCAGCGAAAAAAAGAAAGAATAATGCTGAGTAGTACTTATATTGGTTATATCTAGTTTTGAGGTTGACGTTAGTGAAACAAGATAACTTCATACAAATTGCAACGTATATGACGTGCTTGTTATGGCCTCTCAGTTAAAGTTTTTTCACTTAACCACGCCATAAAGATGGTGGGTAAGGGACCTAGGAAAACCTAAATCGAATTCTTCTAAACCCTTGAGTTTGAAAGTGCAGCTGTACTGGCGTGATGTTTAAAACATCTCCGGTGAACCACTATAGATATTCTGCGCCATCTAGCGGCTAGCGTCGCAGGAACACAAAATGGTGTTGGGGCTGTTCGTCAGGAGGTAGCGCTTGCTTTCAAATCTGCGTAAGTAGCGAAGCTTGTTGGCCAAACAGGAATTCGGCGCAGTTTCCTAACCACCCAGTTCATAAAAAACGCTGAAAAACCGGACTCATTCAGCGAAAGACAGAAATGCTTCGCGTGTTGTCTTGATATCAAGCGCTGTCATTGAATAGCAGCATGCGATGCACGCTGTAGGTCGCTAGAGTTTTGTTTCCCATTTCCAGGAACTACAAGAAAAGTGTTTTGCTCTCCTTTTTGATCACACTCTACAATGACCCCAGAAAAAGAAAGCATATTCATAATGGCAACTGTCGACAGCATGACAAAACTAATGATCTAATGATGTGACTGCAGCAGTTAGAAATCAGACAGCCGATTTAAAACCAATGTGTCTATATATAATTGTTTTTGTAGAAACAAAGAAAGCAGTATTGAAAAGAACACTTGCAAGCGCATGCAGACGAAGACATGAGCATACTACCAACACTTGGTAGTGTGCTATTGTGCACGTCTGTTGCGCTCTCACACACAACAGCAACTCTTTTGACCGAACACAAGTTCAGAACAATCAGATGGAGCAGCAGCGGTTCATGCTTCTAATATTTCTTTGTGTTGGCGCAATAGTTATTTGTGACAGCCTTTGTCATCGCATATTTATGGCACCTTCGGGTTCGCGCACCATTTTAACGCGGCCCTTTTCCTGTCTGCTCAATAAAACCTGTGACAGGTAAAATAAATATAAGGACTACATTCACAATCCGCCGAACGTTTCTCTTCATGCCGTGGGTGTCTCGATACGCCAGTTTTGTTCGCCACAGCTGTTGAAGTGGTCGTGTCAGATACCTTATTCGTGTCACGTATGTAAAAGCGAAATTTCGCTTTGAAAAATGCAGAAAAGTGAAGCCCACGATTGTGTTTTTGCGTGCGAAAACAATAAAAAATAAAGAAAAGCAGAGAGAGCTGTGCGTATAGTCTTGCAGCTATCACAGGGGGTACATGTAGATGGTATTTATTCATGAATGGCTAAGAAGAACAGCCCATGTTACATAAGAATTCGTCAAATCTATTTGTAAGTAACAACAAAATGCATGAAACTTGAAACAAAATACATGAAGAAAGTACGTACGACTTCGAAGCCAAAAACAGAATAATAATTTGTTATTGATACTAATACAGAAGTGTTACATGTATTTAGAAGAAGGTGCCATAAGAAGGGGCCAAAGTAGAATACTGTATCGAGACCACCTGCTAAGGGCACATTATGGCAAAACGAAGTGTTTGTAGCAACATTAGCAGTAATCGTAAGTTTGAATTTGACAAAACACGTTTTCTGCAGAACAATGAACGAATATACAAAATTAGAACATAGTATACGCATTAAAACGAAATCAGGCCATGAATGATGCTAAACAGTAGAAATGAAAAAAATTCAAAAAGTTGTAATACATTAAGTGTGCAAAACGAAACAAAACTATAAAAAGAAACAGTATCTAGTTCAATTTTTGGTTAACTTCCTGGCAGTGCTCTTAGTCTTTTTCTCTCTCCACACACTCAATTAGATTTTTAGGCACATATCTTTGGCCCCACGTTAACTTGAGCTTTCCACTCACAGCATAGATTTTAAGTTCCTTATTGGTTTTGCTTTTTGCTTCTTGGCTGCACTGACATGTACTGCTACACACTTCATTTTCCTACTAAAATCTGTCGCATGAAAGGCCTATATTCAGAAATAGCTATCTATATTGTGGGTGCCTACTCCATTACAGAAAGTACATAGAAGCGGCCTAGAATGGCAAGCTTTAGTTTGCATATCATAGTTTAGTGAAAGAGAAATATAAAAAAATATTGCTTCATACTGATTGTTATGTGATGCATTGAGCCTGTTGACTTTTCTATGTGGTATAAAGACGTCATGTATAGGACGTGAATGTGGTTTCTATTTCACTAATTTGTTAGTGCTTTCTGCTACCACCTATTGAAATCTTCCAGTCATTACACATGAAGACCACATGATTTATTTAGTGTATAGAATTATATGCTAAGAGCAAATGCAACTTCACAGCATCATTATAACAAAGCGAATGTCTGAAGTAATAACTGTAGTAGAAATTATTCCGAATGGGAAAGTTTAAACTAAAACGCCAGCAACTAACTAAATATCCGGCCTGTCTTATCAAACGAAGTATAGCCGCCTCCAGAAACTGTTCCGAGAATTTGACACGCTGGGAATATATATGGGTCATAAAATTGCACGTGCTCGAAAAGACTCAGTGCGTGTTTTATTCGGGCAGCAGGTGGAGTACATGCAGATTGAATAGTAGCGTGAAAACAAAAACTACATATTATGCAAAAAAGTAGCCCGATGCGCTTTATACTGGCATGAATGTCGAACAGAGCCGAAGAGAAGAACCAGCACGACATCATTAGCACTTTCGTGTACGCTTTGCACAAACGTAGAATGCGAAGTTTGTTCGCCAATGCGTGTAAGTACGGTATCAGACTTATTGAAAGCCATTCACTGTGTGTGCGCCGCTTTGCGCTTGATAGCGACGTTTACTCGACGTCATGCGAAGATGGGTGACATTCGCTCTGATCACTGCTGCATTAGTCGCTAATCACGCAAGTGCCTTATCGCTTCTTTGTTATAGTCATTTATGATATGCCTTGTTACAGGAGAGTTTCGTAATTGTGCCTCACTATAGTTGACAACCCGGGAGGTCCTCATAGGACAGAATGTTTTGCAACCACATCAGTAAACTTTACAAGCACTGGCAGAAGGGTCCTAATGCGCGTTTTGTCAGGCTTTGATTCCTTGAAATCAATGCTTTCGGAAGCTTTTAGCAGCTCACTTCCTTCTAGGAAAAATTTTTAAATGCACTGATATTTTACGTTTTGTCTGAGAGGATGCCGTAATATCATAGCATTGTCGTCAAACCTACAATGCAGAATATGCTAGGATAACGCTAGATAGTTTACACACTTAGCAATTTTTGCCGGGCAGGGCTTTTTTGTGTTTGGCATGCGCTGCTGTAATACTAAAATTTCTCGGAAAGTGTACAGCTACATTTCGTCAGTGCATCATACTTTGATATTCTGGTGAAATGACAGATCACATTTTGCAGGTACGTTTGCTGCAAATGACGTATAACCTCGTAGATCGTAACATTAGTGGCGAAAATTAACTGTACATTCCATACATACAAAATTATCTTAGGAAAATCTAGAAGACTTAGTTTCATGAAGTTGCTTGCTGCCTAAAAATAAACTCCTACGAATTTTATTTATTCGTACCACTAACATGTGTTTTTTTTTAGTTCACTAATATATTTTGTCGTTCAATTCAGAAGGCTGCTCTTAGGCGTATTGATGTTTATCAAAGAACCGAAAACACACGCTCGTTCACGCATAAAGTGTACGCAACAGAAGTGTATTCCTCCCTGAAACATTTAATGCGTGATATTCCGGCATTCACAGGTGTACTGTGGCCAATCGAGATCATCCGACAGCCGTTCAGGATCAGGTGCGAAGCAAGACTTCTTTTAAAATACCTACTCGTAGTTGTTAGTATGTATTAGGTAATAGAATGTTTTGACATTGTGTAACTTTTTTTCTATTTTAATGATGCAATAACTTTTAGTAACTCAGTTACAGCACCGTTTTATGTCAACAGAGTATCCGCTCGACTCTTTCACAGCCAGTAACAAAGGGGTAAGCAAATAGGCTTCTATAAAGAATGAGTATACTCACTGAAGCCTCCAGCTGGGTTGTCTTTTACGCCTATTGCTTAGCGTAGGACTTGACTAAGTCATATTGTGTGGTGACTTGACTACCAACCACCGCAACTAAAACGACACATCGCCTAATCTAATTGATAGCGTACACCACTACAACTTGCCTCATCACCCGAAATGCGGGATAAAGCATTCATACTCGCGAGGCTACCCGTGAAGCACGAGCACGCAGAATGGCCTCAACTTCAGAGTGCCTCAATATCTAATACCATTTGCGTAGTGCCACAGGGTAGTAATAGTTAGTATTCAACCTAATGTGATTTTTCACCTATGCCTCGAGAACTCCCACTGAGAAATGCGCACTCTTAGAATGCTATAAAGAAAAACATATCCAATTCAGTATCTGCATTTTAGACCTACAGCGCATATAATTCAATACGAGTACTCCGGAATACTTTTTTGGGCGTCTCCGCCAGGCACTCAATAGCGGTTTTTGGCAAGCTACTGAAACATGTTACGGAAAGGTGGCAACACGGAACTGGCTGACGAGTGCGCATGCACGAACACTGTACGCGCATACGAAAAGGAGCCGTGTCGTATTTGCGTTATGTGTTTCCATAACGTCTTTCCTTAGCTTGCTAAAAAGCTCTAGTCATACTGAAACAAAAGGGGATCGTGCTAGAATGTGAGTGACTCGGCTAAATGACGATTGTGAGAAAGTGTTGAACAGAGTGTAATAGAGAAAAACTACTGAATATCAGTGCATGACACTTCTTTTTCCAGAATGCGGTCGATCGGAACCATTGGGTCGAATCATCAATGGCGACAAAATCGACAAGTTACACATACCATGGATTGTAAGAAACACTACACGCGCTTTGCGAGCTTACTTATTAGCACGTTTTTTTCTTTCTTTTTATCAATGTGCTATTCAGAGAAAACAATAATACATTGTATTGAACTTGAGCATGGAATGAACAGCCGCAGCCATGTGTGTTTATTTTAATAATTAGAATTACACCAGCTGTTCAGCTCTAAGCTTTAAACGCCTAGGCATACTTTGATAGGTGAGCGCACTTTCCCAACTTCGGCGATAAAGGGTTTCGAACATTTGGCCTTCAATCGTGTAATACTTAAAGAATTTCGGTTCATAATTTGTGTGCTTCAATATCAATATAGGGTATTTGAAGTAAAATTGTAGATAAACACCTTTGATCATGCTAAACGTTTGCTTAGCTGTTACAGAGACCAGTGTGTATACTAGTCAAGCCAAGTTTTATGTTACCTTTAATTTACCTTGATGGTGTAAACGCATAATAAGGTTCTGTCGAGATTTTGAAAGACCATAGATGACCTTTGTTTTTACATCAGCCAGTGTCAAGTAGCACTGCTCATAGCCCCTGTGAAGGAAACTGAATTATGGATAGTGTCATCTACTACACAGGTGTTACCTGTTATGAACATTTGCAAAGAAATACCGAAAGTTGTTTGGCATGCGCTCCTACAAGAGGAATTCATTGGATGATGAACTATGATGAAAAGAAGCAGCCGCAGTCTCGATTCTGAAATATTGCATCTCTGCTAACGTTCATACTGAGTTATGATGTATGTAATAATGTATACAGGATGTTTCACGTGTCCCAAAATCCTTAAAAAACAAAATGGGCTGTTTTCACGACTCTGTCATAGATTTTTTTGTAGAGGCACACACTTTAAAACGAGTAGGAGGATCTAATTACGGAGACGAATAAAAAAGAAAGACGGGTAAGTTGGGCCAGTTGGTGAGGATTAATCGTGAACTTACCGCGCAACACCAGAAAAATTACGGGACAGGGAAGGAGCAAAAGAGAAAGAAAAGACGGCTATTTTGCTCCTTCCCTGTCCTGTATCTTTTCTGGTGTTGCGCTGTAAGCTCACGACGGATAAAAAAACTAGGTAATTTGTGATTAGTGAATGCATCTGACGGGGTCGATTGCAAAGGTGCTTGTCACTATTATATTTCACAATGCAGTAGCTGGCAATTTTTATGGAGCAACAAGATCTGACTAATTTCGCGTGAAATTTGAAATCGAAACTTCTGCTAGATCTCCACTGCCATACTTTTGTGAAACGCTCCTCTTTTCTACTGAAATGCAATGTATTCGTCTACTGTTTAATTCAAGCAATGCATAGTGACAATATTTGCATCCAGTACTCGTTATGTCAATCTGCTGCTACAAAACAAAATGTAAAACGCAAATACTCGTGTGCCTGCATTTTATATTTTTTGTAGCGGCAAACAATTGAAAATGAGTTGAGGCATTCCAATCTGCATAATCTCAGATTCATGTTATGGTTCAACTTTCACTTCTAAACCATCAATTATGCATATCTTTGGCAGACATGGAGTGTGAAACTTGAATAGTGTCTTTTTTTATCAAATTCCTTGCCTTATTGACGTGTTTCATTCTTTCCTTCTGGTATGGGTGAGCTCGATTTCAATAAACGAGGATGGCAGAAGTGAAATGCTACAATGCGGCGGAAGCATATTATCAAACAACATCATACTAACAGCGGCACACTGTCTGAAACGCACGTGAGTAGCACACATATCTGACCGGAATCGTACAAGCTAGCTTTGATGTAGATTAAGATGCAGTGCTAGCTATTTGTTATTGCTTACTCCTACTGAATAAATGACAGACATCATAGAATGCTGCTCTAGAGATAATTATCGTGAAGCATGGTGCCTTTTATGTAAAGTCAGAAGTGAAACAGGAGTTTCCCTCATCTTTGAACACGAGCTTCCAGCTTTCTACATTGCTAAGACATAACTCATAGCTTCACTGCATTCATCATCAGCAGCAGCCCAACTTCAGCCGGTGTGGAGAAAGTGTCCTCACCATAATTCTCCTAATTACCCACTCTTGTACTTGCTTAGCCCCCGTCACCCCCGCAGGCTCCTTGATCTCGCTGTAGAATTGTGAATTGGGGCTTCTGAATCATGTAAATGGGCGTGAGTACTGCACGCGCTGAGACGCAAGAGTCGGAAGGCACCACTACAGATTATCAAAAGTTCACCAGAGAAATTTGATCTAAGTGAGTCAATGAATGTAGTAGCGTTGTATTCTCATGATTCCGCCAGCTGATAAGTATCTGGCCACCGTGAAATCATCGACTGATTTCGTTACACCACTGGACACAAGAAGTGACGTTATCTTTCTCTCTATTTCTCCGCTACAGGAACAATATTCTGGTTAAAGTGATTGTGTACTACAACACCAGTGAGGCATTACATGGACCTAAATCATATGTGAATCGGGTTATTGTTCATCCGCAATACAAAAACGTAAACATGGGCTATGACATCGCTTTGATGAGCGTAAGTATTAACACTAGCGTTTCTGCCGTCGAGTTGCGTATTAACGCGACAGCGTTAAAGCACTCGTTTGGCAAAAATTTGGCGATAGTGTCGTTGGTTGGGAGCTAAAAAATATTGTCGTTTTTATGACCAAGAAACTGAGAAAGATTCAGGTAAAATATATAAAAATTTCCGCCTCCGATTGAGGATATAACCTAGGTCGTTTGCGTGGAAAGCAAGTGTTCGACCACACAGCCACGTTTATGCTTAGAAATGATTTCGAACTTGCTATGCACCCTCCACGTGGAGGAGGAGAACAAGAACAAAAAGAGAGAAGGCAGGGAGAAGTACCAGGTGCATGCCCGGTTTGCTACCCTATGCTGGGGGAATGGGAAGGGGGAGCATAAAGATGAGGAAGGGAGAGAGGAAAGAGAAGAGAAAGAGACAAAAAAGGATTGTCAGTCTATGGGCTGACGCTTATGCAGCGGTGGCTTTACACAAATGTTAAAGGTGTTCAGATAGGCCTGCAGTTTTCAAAAAGTACAAAACGGCTTTGAATGCCTTTTGAGCCGACGAAAGACGAGGACGGTGTCCAATAGCATATAGAGAGTTGCCGATTGTTCGATTGTCGCAATGCGTCAGAAAGCTTCTGTCTTTCAGAGAAAAATCGATGCAACAGCATAGCAGATGGTCGATGTCTTCTTCGGTGCCGCAGATGTCGCAGTCCATATTGTCGGTCAATTCAATTAGAGTTGCATATGATTTTGTGAAGGCAACCCCCCCCCCCCCCCCAAAGGCAACAAAAAAATGGTCCCTATTCTACATGTTACACTGCAAATGTCGTCGAAAGACAATTGTCTCGCGTCTGGAGAGAGTGAACAAAACGTTTATTTGATGTTCTGCGCAGGAAAATAGGTGAATGGTATTCTGGAGGCTCTGCGTTAGAGTGCCTTGAGCGTGTAGCGTAGTCGAACGAGCACATCTAGGCACGTTATACACGATCGAGTGCCATCTGGTAGTTATCTTCGAAAACGAAGCAAGGCGTGCGGCCCACGGAAAAAGGCACGCGCCCATCTCAGAGGTGATAAGGTGCAGAACGCAAAGCGACTAGCAGGTGTCACCACCGTGTTGTCTTAGCAAAACGTTCGAAACAATTACCTTTTTGAGCACCGCGTTACACAGTCAGCGCAGCGTGATAAACGCTGCGGTCCTTAGAATTACTTGTGTGTGACTTCTCTAGTATAAAGGCACACATACAAAACATCTACGTGTTGTTATGGTGCCTCAGATATGCAGCAATAATTGCTTTTTAATCGACAATCGCACAAGTATGAACGCCGTCTTTTGAGCAATATTGGTGGGCCCTGCGGATGGGGTTGGGTGTTAGGTGCCGTTGAAGGTATTGTTAAAGGCGGACAAACAGACAAACGTACAGACAGACAGACAGACAGACAGACAGACAGACAGACAGGCAGACAGGCAGGCAGGCAGGCAGGCAGGCAGACAGACAGACAGACAGACAGACAGACAGACAGACAGACAGACAGACAGACAGACAGACAGACAGACCAAAATTTTTCCGTCGAAGGTCTCCAGAAAGACTAACGTCTTAAAAAGCGAAGCTTCATGCCAACGAATTCTGGATGAAGGTTGAAGTTATGACAAAGGTTTATTTGATAGAATCTCGTATGTCTTATGCTTGGGGTGTTCCACTCTAGAAGGCACAGACTACGTGCCAGGTGACCAAGTTGCTTTGCAGCGTCTGTTCATGTCAAAGGAATCGGGAAAGTGTGCTCTTCTTGATGCGATGTACGAGCCACGTTGCCTGCGGATTTATTGCCACTGATCCCACAATGACCAGGCAGCCACTGAAAATTGACCACGTGACCGGTTTCTGTGACATGGTGAAGAAGCTTGACAACCTCGTGTGTTAACTATTCGAGGCAAGCCTCGAAGGACTGACTGCATACTCTGTATGGCCGGTTTCGAGTCGGAAAACACAGCCCATTTACTCGGTCTCTGGGATTTGATGTATTCTAGGGCACCACGCACAGCCGAAATTTCTGCCGACGTAGACGTAGTGACGTATGACAGCTTGATCCGCAGAGTGATTCCTCTAGCAGGAATCACCACCGCACCGCCAGAACCAGTCACTGTGGTTGAACTATTGGTGTGCATGTGAACGTGGGTATTGTGCGATTCGGGCAAGAGGTGCAAACTCCATTGTTTTATGGCAGACGAAAGAAAATTTGGTTCTTCTGTATTGCTGGAATTAAAAGACGTACTTGCGAAAGTGTCAGACACCACGAAGGATACACCAATTTCTCCGCAGGCGTAACACCTGACGTAAACAATGCACGATGCGCATAGACAATTGCACTAAATTTCGTGCGGGGCCTCTCGGTAGCGAGAGTTGGCAAGTGGTGGAAAGCATTCTTAGCGTGTTGCCTGAGGTACGTGCGCATTTTTTTTAGTGGTGATGTGCGTCACAATCGAGTAGTCCTGTGCCACGTGGTCCTAAAGAAGTGCGTGCCATAAAGTGTGCGCCTTTTTGTAGTGGGCGGTCAGCTTCACCACACATTAAGCAGGACATTCAAGCTTGGGTACTTTTCACTGCCTTGGACCATCAGCACTTCATTAGCACTAAAAGTAAAGTTTCAATTTACCCATAGCAGTATAGCTGTTGAGCATTGTTTATCACCAGCTAATATATTGATGCAAGGCAGTGGAACAATCTTATCAGGGTAATATATGTGTGGCAGATTATGTGTGGCAGATAAGGATGAAGATGTTGTCTGCGTGCTCAGTACTGATACTGGCCCAAACTCTTACTGAGGTGAAGTTTAGTGACAAGGAGCATCCTACATGTTGCGCATTAAACTCAGAGAAAGTATGGTGGTAAGACGAGAAGCTTGACAGATTGTGCCATAAATATTATAGGTTTACACTTAAATTTCTGGGAAAGAGATTGCAGTTTCTAGTTCCAGCCTACAGTCGAATTATGTTAATATTTGAGATTTACAATTTCTTATTTTTTAGCCACAATCAATACATTCGTTACAAGAATGAAGAATAGGAATAACTAAATGGGCAGCCATATATGGGTAAGATAGCATGTTAAAAGCTGCATTATTGGGCGGGTCTCCAGAATATCCTAAATATTGGCTTTACGGCACGTCACTTATCCTCCTGAATATTTTGCAATACCGAACCTTACCTGAACATCAGAACCGTGTAAACGTGAGCACGTTGATTTGCATTCAAGGCAAAAAAAAAGTGCGGAAAAAACGAGGAAGAGACATATAGATGAAACCGGCCTATAGCATGAACATTTCATATTAGCTTGAACCGGTGTCATGTCACTATACTTTATTAGCTTATACCAGTGTCAAAGTCGCGCATGTTCTTCATAGAGTCAATTATTTTTGATTGGCTTATTCAAGCCGAGTTCGCAAAGTAGCCAACCACTGTTAATAGCTTCGATCTCGGCCTGGAATAATTGTAATCAACAGTGCATGGGGCGACTTGGTTGGAGGACGATTCGGGCGTGAAAAGTAACAGTCTTAACATTATTTTAGCAGCGAAGCTGTTAAGCAAACGATTTGTTGTCAGTTCATGGCTAAAAACTGTCGTGCTTTAACGCGTAGAGGCCACTGTGTGACTCATACGAAAACTAGATCATCATCAACAGGTAGGTTCCGCAGAAATTGTGTACATCCCGCTATTCTACACCGATCCACTAATGTGAACGAGGCAATAGTCCGCCCAACATGTGTCTGTGAAGCAACTGAGGTGTGCTGGAAACCCCTCTTACGTACAACGAGAGAACACTATTGAAATGTAAAGGCAATAACAGCGGCTGTGAGAAGATGCCGGTTATGAACAGTCGGCACAAAAGCCGATGCGCTCGTGAACGCGCGTAGTACGAACGCTTGATTTACAGCGCGTACGTCTGCCTCCAAAGTAAGAAGAAACACGTCGAAAAAGTGGCCGTCTCTTTTTTTGTGTGTGTCTTGATAGTCCTCTGCTCTGAGAATCGGCATAGAAATAACCTAGCCCCGTCCGCATAAATTCTATAATGACAACCTAGAAGCAACATAAAATTTCAGTCACCAAGTAAAGTTCTAGAAACAACTTGAGAGTCCACCAGATTGGTCTTCACAATCATCCAGTTTCCATGCTTGCGATGAGCTGCAAAGCATGACACCGACCACAAGAACAACAAACAACTTGAAGTGATTCACAAGCTTGAAGACTTACCAAGTGGCCCCTATCGCCGCCTTAGTAGCATTTATTGTATATATATATATATATATATATATATATATATATATATATATATATATATATATAAACGCAAGGAAAAAGACAATCCAGGAAAGTTCTCACTCTTGAGCGCGTGGCCTTAACCACTCAGGCATGAAGGAGTACCTGCTTCAAAGTTCACATGGCAAGCTATTTGTATCTACCACTTACCGCTGGTGGTGCCGATATCGGGGGACTTATCAACATGTTTCCTGCATTACCAGAGAGATGGCACAACGAGCGCGAGCGGCGCCTAGCTCGTTCACCTGCGCAGACTTTTCTTCTACGCGTACTTCACTCCGCGACGGGGTGGGTGGGGTAAGCGCTCGTGCGCTGGCGCTTATCCTGCAGTGGGGGAGAATCATGCGCCTTCGGGAGGAAAGAAATAAGCGGAAGAACAGAGAGGTTAGCCAGTTCGTGCAATTTCAGCTTGCACTGGAACGAATGCGTTGTAGTTGCCGTGTGCACAAAAGTCAGTTCGCTTGCTACACAGGCCCCGTTTGCGAAAAGAGCAAGCTTTTCACACGCAGCGAAGCAACAACTGGGACACTCTTTAGTTTACACTCATTTGTACCAGTGATTCCAATAATAGTATGGAAATCTTAGAGATGTGGTTTGAGGACAACCTTAGCGACATTACGGCGCGCACACAGTGAACGGGAAAGCGAAAGACGAGGAGACGAATAAGCATGAACTCACAACTCAGTTTATTGAAATAAATACACGAAATATATATCCCAGAGTAGCTCAAGAGTGCATGTACATAAAACAAAACGAAATAAAAGCAAAAGGAAGAATAATAACACACCATTAGAGAAATTTTTATATTAGTAGTATTTAAAAGTGCAGAAAATTATGAAAGTCAGGTATGGCTCAAAAAAGTGAACTTCTTCTCAGTTAGTGAAATGGATGGGCTGCTGTCACTTTTTGTGTCTCTCGTTTCACCATTCACTGTGTGCGTGCCGAAACGTTACCAAAAAGGACCTGTGATTGCGTTTCGTACGTTGTTTTTTTTTTTAAACAGAACGTTAAGTATCGAGCTGTGCACGTTGTTAGTTCGCTCTCATCCTGTGTGTGTTGTTTTCGAGCGTCATTCGTGTGTGAGCAGAGCGCTGAACGTTACTGCTCTGCTTGACTTTCTCAACTTTACATCCCAAGATGTTGCTGTCGAGCTCATTGCTTTGCCCTTGCAGCAAGACTGACTTTTTTTTTCTTATTCGTAGTTGGTGGAGCCACTTCGTTATGACGCATACGTAAGGCCTATCTGTTTACCTAAAAAAGCCAGAACACTTGATGAAACGCCTGCTTTGGCTTCAGGCTGGGGATACACCAATCCAGGTAAATTATTTACCGTGTGCATCTCGAGTACTCTAATAAACGATGTAGACTGGAAATAAATAGTAGACAAATAAAGTATACTACCAAAATCAGGCTAAGTATGTCCCACAAAAATGCAGAGCATTCCGAGCACTATATTTGATATGTCATTTGCGACAAATACACGACCACCACAAAAGTTATAAACAACATTAACGTATTCAGATAAAAAAAGTTAGCATTTTCAGGTGCAATACCTCTCTAAAGACACTACTTTTTTTAATAAAATGCACACGTATTTCTCATTTAGTCCTTGCTTTTACTGTTCCACATTTATTTTGACAACCGTGCTATGATTCTTTTTTCTTGCATCTCAGGCATGTGTTTCCAGTGCATTTTGCGTCATAAAAACGCTTGAGTGTTGTCATGTCACCACCATGATTAATCCAAAACTGTATGTTATTTGTGTCCTAAGTTATGCCTTGTTTGAGTCTTAATTTAGAAATTATAAATGGTATATTGCTTGCTAATAACCAGCACTAAAGCATCACAATATAGGTGTTTACTATTCAGGTCACAAGAAATTGTGGCATAAGCCAAAGTTCGCCACCTGTTCTCGTACCATTTCGCGTAACAATGCCGCATAAATTGGTAACAAAATATAGAGAAATATTGTAGCATCGTTTGAAAACGTAGTCTCTGTTTCCTAAAGCAACACAGTTTTCACCGCGAGCTGATGAATATTCTGCTTGAGTGTGGCTCATCATGATTATCTAAGAGCCCTAAGAAGAACAGAAGTGTATTTTCAGACTGTTGTTACAGTATGCTCGCATCATAATCGGCCCAATTGCAGGGTAGTGGTCAGCTTCATACTGGGCCAATCTACCCGGTCCTGTGCATTCTGTGACCTCGTTAAACGCGCAAACTTCTTTATTTCTGCCCACTGAACTTTCTGTACCTTCCTTGCTAATTTGCTTTCTCTTGAAATACAGTTTTGTACTTTTATATTACGAGCTATATATAATCGCTTGTGAAGATTTCCCGTCGCCCATTTCTTCTTGATTGCGACTAAGTCATGGTACTTGACACCTGTCTGTTACCTGGTCCACTCTGATCGTTTCATGTTCCTTACGCCTGCCACTTTCATTTTCATTGCTCGCTGCATCGTACTTGAGTTGAGACGTCGTAGTTTGTCTCCGGGTGATAAGTACCGGTAATATGCACTTGTTATACAACTTCCTCTGGGATGATTGTTGGGAACTACCATTAATAATTTACCCCATCACGGTGGTCTGGTGGCTATGGCTCTCGGCTGCTGACTCGCAGGTCAGCAGCCGAGAATCTCGGCTGGGGCGGCTGCATTTCCGATACAGGAGAAGGTATTTGAGGCCCGTGGGCTTACACTTGCGTGCACGTTAAAGAACCCCCGGAGGTCGAAATTTCCGGAGCCCTCCACTACAGCATCTGCCATATTCCTATGCTGGTTCGTGGACGTTGAAGGTACAATAAAGAGGGAAAATGATAATCAAGATGGGAGCCGGCCGCTGAAAACAACGTAGTGGGATAATCAGGGTAACAGTGAGAGTGCCTCACACAGGCTGGCCGACGTTTCGATAGGAGGACCTATATTTCACAAGAGCACCCTGTCATCCTTGGCGTGTTAGTTTTAAAGGGGTTAGTAGTGAAGTCATCTCCTGCAGCGGTGGCACATGTCCCTGTTAATAATCGCCGTCTGAAGAGAAAAAGAAACAATAAAACAGAAAAGTGCCATTCTCGCTTTATTTAAACTCGACTGCACTCCTCTGATTTATAGGTTTTTTTTTCTTTCAGGCAGCGATTACTAAATGGGACACGCGCCACCTCCAGGAGAGGACATCACTACTAACCCTTTTAAAACTAACACGCCAAGGGTGGCACGGTGCTTTTGAGAAGGATAGGTCTTCCTATTAAAACGTCGGCCAGCCTGTCTGAGGCACTTCCACTGTTCCGTGCGTGACATCAGAAATTTCAAAATGTATTTTTGTTATTTTCGCGGCGCTGGCTTGAAGAAGTTTTGTGAAGCTTCGTAGTCTAAGTCTGTGGCACTCACAAATTACAAAGTACTTTCTTTGTATTGAGTGGGAACTACGTGAGACTCAGTAGATTCTTTCGAAATTCCTCACGTCGTGGTGTGCGGTGCGAAATCTCAAGGTGGCGTGGCTGCCCACACTTTCTTTTTTCGCGCATTTTCTCGCTTAATAAGTGCCGTATAGCAGTAAGAGTGGTGTTTTTTGGATTGTAATATTGCAATTCGCTAATACGAAAAAATTATCTTTTTGCTCTTTAGTGTTTCATATGCTGTGTTCTGTAATTGAATGGATGCCTCGGTTCTTGCAGCAGGCAACCCTTCGCGAAACTTGCTTTATGTAGTGCTGAAGGTATTACCAGACCAGAAATGCAAGTCCGCATTGTATGATACAGAAGCTTGGAAAGTCAGCAGCTCAATGTTACTGTGTACTCACACTCCTGGAAAGGATATCTGCATGGTAAGATAAACAAGCGAAACTTTATTAAACTGTAATAAGAGGGGAGCTAGTTAAGCCCCCATTTCACCGGTTCGCATGAACAGCAGAAAGCACGTGTGTGCTATAAAAAGTGAGAAGGAGGAGGAGGAATAGAAGGTGGAGAAGGAGGGGGGACAGAGAGGTTAGCAGAAAGTGAGTATATGCCAGGTGGCCTATAGGATAGCACAGCTCTAAATAGAATAGGTATAGTATTGTAAAGATAGTATAGTATTCTACCGACTGCGAAAGGAAGCGACTGTGGTGAAGAAAAACGCAGGAGAGAAAGCAAAGGTGGCTTGTGTTACAAAGAGGATAAACGTGTCCAGCAGCTCCAAGCATAGCATAGTCATTGATATTTATACTCAAGGAAAGGAATAGAAAAGTGGGGGTGAGGTATTAGGAAATGCGCAGAGGAGGGTAAAGAACAAACTAGTCGTGTATAGTTTGGTTTAGCAAGAGGGTGAGAGAGGAACGTGGTGGTAAAGAAGCTGGATCTTGGAGTGAGAAGCAGGACAAGGAGGATGACGCACGGAGTTACTGTATAAAACCATCTACTATCAACAGAAAAGTTCTACGAGACGCGAACTGTCCGATAAGAATATTTGACACTTTGTCCGGGAACGTAATTTCGAAATAAATGTTCCACACTGCGCTTGACATTTCAACCACTACACACAATAGCTTGATTACAAGCGTTAGGCGTCGATATGGCAGAAATGTGCATTTTTTGGATCCAGCGTCCTGCAAACTTTTGCTGTTGATAGTAAACTGTCGCTCAGAAAGGTGGGAAAGAGAAGTGAAGGTAGTAGCAGTGATGTGATGGTCAAGAGGAGGAAAAGAAGAGGGCAACACAAGACTAGGGTGAATATGAGTTTTAGGAAGGTGATGTGCAAAGAAAAAAGGAGAGAGGAGAGTAAATAATTAAAAATCTTTGTATAATATAATTTAGGAAAGGAGTAAAAAAGGAAACTGAAAGTGAGGACGACTCCGGTAATGTTGAATAGGAGAGAAACACCAAGGAGAGATGGAAAACTATAGCCTAACTCAGCACCAAGCACGATATATCATACAGTTAGAATTGGTATGAGAAGGTCTAAAAGTGAGAGAAAGGGGCTGATAACCAGCTCGGGAGAAAAAAAAGTAGGAGAGCGACCAATACAGAAAGCGAGCCATGTAGAAGTTAAGAAAGATGACAGGAAGTAAAACGAAAAAAAATTACAATAAAAGATGAAAGAACGCAACCCGAGTTCTCGAACCGATGACGCTTTCTTGTCAAGTTTTCCGTTTGTTGAGGTTGCACAGACACGAAAGAGCGTTTGATTTTGTTTTTATTTTGGTGTAAACTGTGCGATTTCATGCGCGCCATGTTTGGGATTAAAGTAAATATTCAGCCTTTAGTAACTTTTTTCTCGTGAACATGTAATACCTACGCATAATTTCGTGCACTGCGCCGCATCACCAAGCGGCCACCATCACTTATATTTGCTACAATGGCATTGTTGTAGCTAGCATATGTTACTGGCAATAAGCTGCCACACCACGTAAGCGTCAACACAGAGTACTCAATTATACGATGTGGAACAACTATCGATTGCGATCGTTCGAAAAAGACAGATCACTTGTCGAGAAAACGAAGTATGTGGTGTTCATGCAATTGCAGAATTATATTTATTTTTACTCAGTTTGGTACTGTTTGCTTTGCCAGTAAATGCATTCACTTCAAATAGCAATTACATTTTCGAGATATTTGTTAATGTCTATATAATGAGATCTTACTCGCCCTTTTCCGTCATAGGTTCTAAATTCTAGAGAGAACGTTTTTTTTACAGAGGCTGGCAAGTGTTTCAAACCTTCTAAACTCTTCAGTATACGGGTATCTCAGGTAGCACGCAGCCTCAGGTAGACATCAATAAACAGGAATACTATTTATAAACACCGAGATAGGTAATGCGTGGCGTTTCACACTCAGGCTCTTGAACTAATGTGGTATGCAATTTTAAAAGTATTCGGACTTTCAATGTATAAAAAAACTGCAGTGTCATGTTCAGAGCGTCTCCTTATTTGGCTATCTAGCTGTTATGCGTCGGTGACAAACTCTTCCTTGCACGATCTCAATTTCAGGGTGATTCTGGTGGACCACTCACAGTTTGGAACGAAAATGGCCTATCGGAAGTAGTGGGCATTGTGTCGTTCACTTTTGAATGTGGTTCTCACCGTTACCCGAGCGGATTCACTCGCGTCTCGGCGTTCACCGAATGGATAGACAACTCTATAAAATCGCCCCAGAACTGGAAGGAGCTGCCTGTCGCCTTCATAGATTAGTTAACCAGCGTCGAATTTCCACCTATTTGTACTTCAGTGAACATTTTGGGCAACAAACACGTGAACAACATGGTGAACTTATCACAAACACGCCATAATGTATCAGTACAATGGAAGCCTAAATGACTAAAAATGTGACAGAAAATAAATTGCTTCTCACTTTTGACGTTTGCAGAGTATTTTTGTTCACATCAGAGCTGTTCGAGATAAAGTCGTGCCATGCAAAGTTACTAGAAAAGTACCAACATTACCTTAAGTGTTGAATTGCGCAAACAAGGAAGGGGCTAAAGGGAGAGATGATGACAGACAGAACGCACTACTACCAACAAAATAACAACAATCATTCTTAAGTAACATCATCAAGTTATAGTTTGTGCATCTAGTAGTCAGACCAAGGACGTGCATCCGGTTGTTGTCTTGTCTGTCGTCCCCTTCATCTTCAGTCTAAGTCCCAGACGACTTGCGCTAAGTTGTTCTGCCCGTGATAAAATAACTCGGACTGGCGACAGAACAATAATGACAGAAATAAAGAGAATGACAGAGCGTGTAGGTGGAAAAAAGTTGAAGTTCTTCGTGATGCGGCATTTGAAGTCGCATTTCCACGGTGCAAATCAGTGCCGCAACTACTCGGCTATCAAAACACGCTAGCAAACAATAGGATCACCGTAAAACAACGTAGCACATCCTTTTCGATTCCATTTCGGACATAAGCAAAGTACCTCCAGGGCTGTGTGAAACGCGCAGCACAGTCACAGCGAAAGCTGGAAGAACGGTTTTGCAAAGTCTTTTCTGAATACTTTTTGGGTAACCGCTACAAGCACGCTTGCCGTGTACCCGCTACGCCAAGAATAATCATGAATTCTGTGTAGCGGGCTGGCATTGACTACACTTACCTTCATCATTCTTCGCAAAAGCATGATGGCCTCTACACACTTGCAAGGAAACTTGTGCCAACTTTTCATAGAGAGGGGTGAAGAATTACGCACGAATTACGCATGCGCCACAGTAAATGGGTGATCAAGAAGAAGCCCTTGTATTGTGTTAGAGAATCCGATGAGCCTCTGCTTACGTAATTCGAATTACGCAAAACCTTTACAGCTCGTATTAACGCGATTCCTTTCCAAACATCAACCCTGCCTAAGGCAAGTTTGCGGACGAGTTCCAAGCGCTGGCATGGCTGAGTGGTATATTGGGCATGCACGCAGGGGACCCAGGTAAGAATCCCACTGCGTTTTTGGTGTTTTTTAAATTTACTGAGCTATTTTGTCAATTCGTGCGATAGCCTTTACGGCACCAGCGATGGTGGACCAGTACGTCACCTCACGTGACCCACGTTGTGATCTCATGAGAGCTTCCGCTGTAATAGGCAAATAATGGAAGACTCTAACTCACCGGGGGATGACAATCAGAAGGGCTTGCTTGTTCACTATAACACCTCTGCGAAGAAATGCAAGCTAATTTTTAATAGCGCGAATGTCTTGGGACGGGATAAGGCCAAAACGGCATGTGAAATCCTGGGAGCTTTGCAGGTGGCCTAGATAAGTGCGCCGATGATATGTCGGTGTATCATTCTAGAAAAGAGCTAGATTTTCTTTTATAGGCAGGGGTACGTTGTACATTCGCCATGTGGTCAACACTGTTTTCGCGCATGCACAGTAACACAAGGTAAATTCCTGTGGGAAGTCTCAGAGGGGAAGTTACGTCGAATTTGATAAGATAAGTTGTTATTCTGTGTTCGTCTTGTCTATTCCTATTCTTTTGTGTCGTGTCTATATTCGTTTGAGATTACATAATGTCTTACCAATCAGTTCACCACCATATGTTTCTCGAGCCTCCTGTAGTACGTATAGCATACAAAAGAGGTGCAAAATAAACTTGGGAGGGGGCAACAAAGGAGAGATGAAAAGGCAGAAGAGAGCGAGAGTGTGTGTGTCACAGCGTTAAGAGAAATAGAAAAAATATTGAAAGAAAATTAGAAAAACAAAAAGCCAAGTTACGAGAGAAATGCATATCATTAAAAAAAACAACAAGCATAGAAGCAGCGAGCAAGGTTTGAATAAAAAGTAAGAGGAAAAACAGAGACAGACAAAAGAAAGGAAATGAAGAGAAGCAATGTCAAAAGTAAATACAAAAAGCGAGATAGAGAAACCCAACGAAAGGAAAACTGTACTTATTCTGTGGTGATTAGCACAGAGACAAATCCTGCCCTACATGCAGATCCAATACTGTGAGATTTAAAGAAGTACGCACCAGAGGAACTCCGCAATGCTAGTTCGAATATTTCCCACTGCTCTTATGAGCAAACCACCGATTACTTTATTGTTATAGGTAAGCTAGTATGGCTTCTCGGACAGCATATTGTTAGGGTATTCGAAACTCGGTGTGAAACAATTTCTGCAAGGTCTGCTATATATAACTGCTGCTTTTTACTGCAGTTGAGAAACGCACTGCCTGTGTCAAGCTCAGTCGGGTTGTTGCGCCTCTGTACAAGTTGCGGCGGAGAAGCGCCATTGAGAGGAGAAATGCGGCGCTCTACACGTTGAAAATTTACAACAGTTGTTTGCAAAAGTGTTTGTTTAGCAACTTGAAGTAGACCATTGCGATTACTTCTTAGTTATTTGTGCTAATCATAAATCTTAACGTTGTTCGTTTATTTCGATATTGTTTTCAGGATTACCAGTCTCATTTAGTCCTGTGCCAACCTCACTTGCTTTTTGTACGATCATGCGTAATCTGTAATAATGAAGTACATGTCGAGCCCCTGAGTGTTACGTACTTATTAAACAGACTAAAAAAGAAAGAGAAGGGACAGAGATAAAAGACAGAGGAACAAGAGAGGAAGAGAGAAAGTAAGGAGACTCAAAGAAACGCAACCTTCCTCCCCAGCCCGCACTTCTTTGAGGCTCAGGATCTCAAGTGCGAAGGTGCTACAATTTTCCTTTGGCTTTAAAAGAAGTTATCATTCCTCAGTAAGGCTAAAGATGAGTGAGAAACGAAAAAACTCCCAAGCATTTCCCCGAGGGTGAACATGGTTAAGTGCGAAAGCACGGGGTGATGCTATGAGGGGGAGTAAAGTTAAAATCCGTTGGCATTCGCCTGTGAGTTAACGTAAACTCCCCCGTGTGATCAAATTGCGATTCCCAGGAACCATTACATCCATCGCACGACCCGCTCTCGACGGGAGACTGAGAGAGAAGGCGGGCGAGAGAGAGAGAGGGGGTGCGCGCGCAGCTGCAGCGAGCGAGGAGAGCGGAGGAGCGAGCGAAGGGGGAGGGGGTATAAGGCGCGTTACTGACACCGATATCAGCGTCGCGTCCGTGGCTTATTCGGTACAGCGTCGCGCTGTGGCCCACCAAGTCCTCTTTCTTTTAAAGATAGAGAGAAGACTGCGGACGCCGCCGACGGCAGTGGATGGTTTGGGGTCGCTTATGAAGTGTATTCACACTTAAAATGTTTGAAATGTTTATCAGGTAGCGCAGACAGTTTTGTCCTTTAGCACTTAACCTGGCAATTAAAGTTTTACGTGCCCTGCCCTGGTGGTCTAGTGGCTAACGTACTCGGCTGCTGACCCGCAGGTCGCGGGATCAAATCCCGGCTGCGGCGGCTGCATTTCTGATGGAGGCGGAAACGCTGTAGGCCCATGTGCTCAGATTTAGGCGCACGTTAAAAAAACCCAGGTGGTCGAAATTTCCGCAGCCCTCCACTACGGTGTCTCTCATAATCATATGGTTGTTTTGGAACATTAAACTCCTCATATCTGTTCTGTTCTGTTCTGTTTTAACTGTTTTTCTGTGGAGAGGTTGAGGTGCCTATTGCCTCGGCTACTCCATATCACAAAGTTCTGCAGCGAAAAATAAAATCATAATACAGAACGGTACCCAAAAATTAACAATACGGAAAAGAAAAACAAACATAATAGCACACTGAAACCAGTTCAAATATCATGCCAGTACACAGTTTTCTTCGCGCAGTTCACACAGTCATAAACTACTTACACGCACACCTTACTAATCTAATGTCAGTATATACATGACCACACTCTATATAATACCCATCTCTGGCTGTCTGTCATAGGCGCTTGTCCAGTCCAGTCTCCACTAAAAAGTCTGTCAGGAAGATTATCGCCTTTTTCTGGAGATGCATCTCCGGTCATGGTCCAAGTAGTTTCTTTATTGTGAGGGGCCGTATGTCCAAACTTGCTAATTTGTTCTTTAATTTTTCTGTTTCATTTGCGTATTTAACGCACTCCAAAAGAATATGGCGAACATTTTCTTCTGCATGACCACAATGGCATTCCAGTGAGTTAGATCGATGTATCTTGTGCAGGAAGCTGTTTGTGTATGCTACTTCCAATCCAAGTCGGTGGTTCAATGTCTCTAGGTGTCGTGGGAGGTCTGTCGCTATGGAAAATTTTCTGTGTGGATCAACTTCATAAAGTACCGTTTCCTTTGATTTAGGGCTCTCAAACCACTTCTCCATCGAACAAAGGTTAGCTCCTTGCGATATAAAATGACGAATATCCGCCCCAGACACGGGGATTGCGCAATCCCGTCCTTCCTTCAATGCTTTCTTCGCGAGGCTATCAGCATCTTCATTTCCCTTTATTCCAATGTGGCTGGGTATCCATTGGAACACGATGTTGTGACCCTGCGATGAGGCATATGCCACAGTTTCTGCGATACATTGTGCTATTTCACCATCTTTGCAAGGTGATCTCACATTTCTGATTAGCTGAAGAGCAGGTTTGCTATCAGTGCATATCACCCATTTTCGTGGCTCAGGATTCTCGCAGATAAGCTTAACAGCTTCAATGCAGCCACCAATTCTGTTGTCGTCGATGAAGATTCGTGCGATAATTTGTACATCTTCTTTTTCTGAATTTCGGGTATAAAGACCGCACAGGCTGACGCTTCTTCTGTGCATGATCCGTCTGTATATATCTTCGTTTTTTCATTATGCATTACATGAAGCTGATGAAGTACATGCCAATTAATCAATCAATCAATCAATCAAAGTTTTACGTTTACCTACAAGCAGCTGCAAAAGCTCACCAAGGTGTGCAGGCGGACTGAAGCCCACGATGTGGCATGCGATAGACCACCTTCGAACAAATACGGGAGCACGATAACACAGCCGTTCGGGGTCCTTAGGAAATTGCGCCGTGCACCCGTGTACTCTTTTTCTCTTACTGCCATCAGCGATACAGAACGCCTTCTTCGCGTCACTACTCGTACGACCCGCCACTCTTTAGACACACTGGGACACCCAAATCTGTATGCACTGCGTTAATGACGCCATTTCATCCCCTCACTCGTAAATACCGCACCTGCCATCACACCCGCACGGGTTGCACACTGAGAGGCCGTGTACCTGAACTTGTATATATTCGCGACTCCAGCAATTCACGTGGCACCTAGCGGCAACATAGGAAAGCTGCATACTGAGGTCCTTGCAGTCCAAGTGCCAGTCGTATACGGTAGGAGCAGGGTAGGACGGTGTCGCCCGTGAAGAAAAAAGGAACGGCCAAGAAGACTTCTTCTTTCCAGGTGAGGCACCAGTGCTAAACTGTTAACTCGAACCCAATAAATGACCGTTGTGTGAAGAGGTTTATTAGCCGTTAAAGGCAGCGACGAGACAGCGTGAAGAACCGTCCAGCGATCGGCACAGCAACGAACCGGAGCACGAGCCGAGAGAGCCGGGCGTTGGCGATGCTGCTTGCTGCTGGCACATCTTCTTCTTCACAATCGCCCCCGCTGAAAAAAGAGCCATCCTGGCGACCTAAGAAGTTTCAGGGAGAGGCTCATGATACGGTTTTAGGCGGGAAACATGGACGATGTCACGTGCACGCCGGCGCATGTCATCCGATCGAGAAACTGGCTCAATTAGGTAATTAACCGGAGAGGTTTTCTCTAAAACGGTGTAAGGCCCCTCGTACCGGGGGACAAGTTTTGATGAGAGTCCCGGAGTTTGGTATGGGATGGCAAGCCACACGAGAGACCCTGGGGCATAGCTGGGATCTGGAAGAGAGGTGCAAAGGTTTTCTTTCTGGCGTTGCTGCTCGTCCGAGGTGAACGCACGGGCGAGCTGGCGGCACTCTTCGGCTTGTCGAGCAGCATCGGAAATAGGTGGACATTCTGAAGCATCAGGATGGTAGGGAAGTAGAGTATCAATTGTATGGGAAGGGTCACGTCCATAAAGAAGAAAGAAAGGTGAAAATCCCGTGGTTGCTTGCATTGCAGTATTGTATGCAAATGTCACGTATGGGAGAACACGGTCCCAGTTGCTATGATTAGATGCCACGTACATCGAGAGCATATCACCCAGCGTGCGATTAAACCGTTCCGTTAGCCCATTAGTCTGCGGGTGGTATGCTGTCGTTTTCCGATGAATGACGTGGCATTCCGAAAGCAGAGCTTCGACGACCTCGGAGAGAAAAGCGCGGCCTCTGTCACTAAGGAGCTCTCGAGGTGCGCCATGTCAAAGGATAAATTGACGTAAAATGAAAGAGGCGACATCCTGAGCGGTAGCGCTCGGTAAAGCGGCTGTTTCGGCGTAGCGTGTTATATGGTCGACCGCCACTATAATCCACCGATTGCCATCTGATGTCAATGGAAGGGGGCCGTAAAGGTCAACGCCAACGCGATCAAAAGGCTTGGCAGGGCACGGAAGTGGCTGCAATTCGCCAGTAGCACGTAGCGGTGTTGATTTGCGTCGCTGGCAGTCAGGACAGCACTGCACAAATTTGCGTACGAAATTGTACATGCCGCGCCAGTAATAGCGATGGCGAAGGCGTTCATATGTTTTGAACACCCCGGCGTGGCCACATTGTGGATCGTCGTGAAGAGAAGCGCATACCTGCGATCGCAAAGCGCGTGGAATGACCAGTAGCCACCGGCGGCCATCAGGAGAGTAGTTGCGTCGATGGAGAAGTTGATCGCGGATGGCAAAATGGAAAGCTCGACGTCGGAGGGATCGAGATACCGGAAGGTTGGGCGTACCGGATAGATATTCGAAAAGAGATGCGATCCACGGGTCACGACGTTGTTCGGTGGCAATTGAGTCAAGATTTAACGATGACAAGTACTGGAGGCACGTGTTTCCGCACGTCGGATCTGGTGGCAAAGGTGAGCGGGACAGGGCGTCAGCGTCAGAGTGTTTGCGTCCGCAGCGGTATACGACGCGAATGTCGTACTCCTGGATGCGGAGTGCCCATCGCGCAAGGCGGCCAGAAGGGTCTTTCAGCGTGGAGAGCCAGCAAAGCGCGTGGTGATCAGTTACTAGATCGAACGGGCGGCCGTATAAGTACGGCCGGAACTTTCCAAGCGCCCACACCAGAGCCAAACACTCTTTTTCTGTCACGCTGTAATTAGTTTCGGCTTTCGTCAGAGTGCGGCTAGCGTAGGCTACAACGTATTCTGAATAACCGGGTTTTCGTTGCGCGAGGACAGCACCTAGCCCGACGCCGCTGGCGTCGGTGTGCACTTCGGTAGGAGCCGTCGGGTCGAAGTGGCGAAGAATAGGTGGCGAGGTGAGCAGACGGCGCAGAGTAGTGAAGGCAACGTCACATGCAGGGGACCAGGAGGAGAGGTTCACGTCACCGCGAAGAAGCTGGGTTGATGGTGACATGATGGATGCGAAATTGCGAACAAAGCGCCGGAAATATGAGCATAGGCCTACAAAACTGCGAAGTTCCTTCATGGTCGTCGGCTTGGGAAATTCTGCGACTGCTCGAAGTTTTGCTGGGTCAGGTAATACGCCGTGCTTCGACACGATGTGGCCTAGGATGACGAGCTCGCGTGCAGCGAAGCGGCATTTTTTCAGGTTAAGCTGCAGGCCAGCGTTGGTCAGACAAGTCAAAACCTGCCTGAGGCGAAGGAGGTGCGTAGGAAAGTCGTGCGAGAAAACCACGACATCGTCGAGGTAGCAGAGGCACATATTCCACTTGAGGCCACGTAGCGTATTATCCATAAGTCGTTCAAACGTGGCGGGCGCGTTACAAAGCCCAAAGGGCATGACGTTAAACTCGTATAGTCCGTCAGGTGTAATAAATGCAGTTTTTTGGCGATCGGCTTCAGCCATTGGACTTGCCAGTAGCCAGACCGCAAATCCAGCGACGAGAAGAATTCCGCTCCGTGAAGGGTGTCGATGGCGTCATCAATGCGCGGCAAAGGATATACGTCCTTGCGGGTTATCTTATTCAAACGACGATAGTCTACGCAAAATCGGATAGATCCGTCTTTCTTACGCACCAGGACGACAGGAGACGCCCAGGGACTGTGAGATGGTCGAATAACGTCTCTACGAAGCATATCTTCGACTTGATCGTTGATGACGCGGCGCTCTTCAGTGGAGACACGGTATGGTCTTTGACGCAGTGGCTGGTGTAGGCCGGTGTCAACATGATGCTTGACTTGCGACGTGCGGCCTAGTTGAGGTTGGGACACATCGAAGGAATTCCGGAACTCATGCAGAAGATCAAGCAGGTCGGCATGTTCGGTGGGAGTAAGGGTGTCGGCGATGGCGCTGGAAAACGTATCCTTAGACGACTCCTCGAGGGCCGACAGTGATTTTGGGTGGTCGCAGTATTCATCCGGGACATCAACCAAAGACGAAGGGTCGAGATCCTGCACGCGGCCGAGACATTCTCCCGCAAGCAAAGTGACAGTTGTGGAAAGCGGGTTGAGTATGAACATATTACTTCTTCCGGCGGCAAGGTCAATCGTTGCGAAAGGCAGTGGCAGAGCTCGACGACTCGTGAAGATATCGGAAGGCATAAAAAAGACTGTAGCGTCAGTGTAGGCGTTGCATGAAATCGGAACAAGTGCGAAGTTTTCAGGCGGAATATCGGTGTCTTCATGCACAAACAACTTTGGCGGCTGATGAAGAGCGTCAAGTAATGGGACATCACAAAAGGGTGAAAACTCAACTTCAGCGCGTGCACAGTCGATGACGGCATTATGGTGGGATAGGAAGTCCCATCCGAGGATGACATCATGCGAACAGACAGCAAGGACAATAAACTCCACAGTGTAAACAATGCCTTCGATGGACACTCTTGCAGTGCAGGCTGCGAGAGGCGTTACTTGCTGTGCACTTGCGGTGTGGAGTGACAGTCCAGAAAGTGGCGTCGTGACTTTACGTAATACACGGCAGACATTAGCGGCAATGACAGAAACAGCGGCGCCGGTGTCTACAAGGGCGAAAGTAGAATAACCTTCAACAGTTAATGCGACCACGTTAGCAGGAGAGGGGCGAGGGCTTAGACAGTTCGAAAATGACGCAGTTCTTGCCTCTTGAACTGCGGTGCTTAGTTTTCCTGGTCAGGTCTGGGCCGGCGACGCATGGGGGAGGGCGATCGCCGACGAGGAGAGGGTGTGCGCGGCGTCACAAAGTCGGGGTCGTTAGGAGGGGCATAGCGAGGTGACGAGACCGGCCCGTATTGCGCGAAGGGTTGGCTGCCGGTTTGCGACGATCGGACATAGTCGCCGAACGCCTGAGGTCGACGGCGGCAGTAGCGAGCAACGTGTCCGGGAGTGAAGCAGGTGTAGCAAATCGGTCGGTTATCGGGCGTCCTCCAGGGATTGGCGACTGGTGCTGCCGCCCAAGGTGCAGTGTAAGCAGCCGGGTGTGCGGTCTGTGAGCGCGTAGTGTAGGATGGTTGCGGAAGCCTACGCACAGCGTCTGCATATGTGAACGGCGCTGCTACAGGCTGCATCACTTGCGAGCAGGCGACAGGAGGAGCCACAGGCTGCGCTGCATACGTTAGGGGCGCGGCCACAGGCTGCACGGCTGGCGGATAGGCGACAGGAGGGCCTACCGGCTGCGCGGCACGCTGGCAGTGGGCAAGGCTGGATAGAGGCGGCTCGTGGTGCGCAACAGGAACAGCTTGGGCAACCTCTTCCGAAATAGCAGTGCGAAGCGGGGCAGGTAGGCGGGTGGTGGTCTCGTGAGTGAAGGGCACTAAAGAAAGTTGGCGGGCGACTTCCTCACGGACGAAGGCTCGAACTTGCTGAAGCAGTGGTGAATTGTCCGGCAGGGTGTCGAAACTGGACAATGACTCACCACCATGCTGAGGCTGCCGAGTCAGAGTGCGTTGCTTCTTTAACTCGTCGTAGCTCTGACACAAGCTGACGACTTTGGAAACTGTGCTCGGATTTCTTGCCAAGAGCATTTGAAATGCGCCGTCGTCGATGCCCTTCAGGATGTTTTTGACCTTGTCAGATTCGGGCATGGTGTCATTCACACGTCGACAAAGGTCGACGACGTCCTCAATATAGCTGGTAAAGGTCTCGCCAGTCTGCTGAGAGCGGACGCGCAAGCGCTGTTCTGCCCTCTGCTTGCGGACAGCCGGCCGACCGAACACTTCGGCACATGACGTCTTGAAGACGCTCCATGTGGGGATGTTGTGTTTGTGGTTATTAAACCACAATTCGGCGACGCCAGTGAGATAAAATATCACGTGGCCCAGCTTGTCGGCTTCATCCCACTTATTGTTGGCGCTCACCAGTTCGTAGTGCTCGAGCCAGTCTTCGACGTCGGTCCCATCCGCACCGCTGAAGACCTTCGGCTCCCGTAGCGTAGGATGGCCAGGGCAGTTGAACTGGAGCGAAGGCGTCGATGTAGTGGCGTTGGCAGTCATGACAGGTGGTAGCGTGCGGCTTCGCAGCTCCAGGGTGTAGCAACGGGGATTAACAGCACCTTCCACCAAATGTGAAGAGGTTTATTAGCCGTTAAAGGCAGCGACGAGACAGCGTGAAGAACCGTCCAGCGATCGGCACAGCAACGAACCGGAGCACGAGCCGAGAGAGCCGGGCGTTGGCGATGCTGCTTGCTGCTGGCACATCTTCTTCTTCACAGTTGTAACAAGTGACTACATTTCGCTGCGGCACCCGAAATATGTAAGCAAATTTCGCAGCGGCATGGTGCGCCTTGTGCATTTCACACACAGCGCGACCACTTCAAGAGCACCGCTCGCGCTTGCGGGACCACTGCTGCTGACTAAAATAACATGTTCCGCGCCAACAACCCGTTCCCCTGCTACAAAGCAGCGCGAACTTCAACCATACTGCAGAAAAGTCAATATTTGTGTTAGCGACAGCGGACGCGGTGACCTCCGTGAATCCGCCATGCTGCCACTTCGCCGCGCCCTATTATGTTCGTTTGAGTTGTGAGTATATATTGCATACAGACTCTGCCACCAGCAAATCATGGCGATGCCACTACTGTTGAACATTACTCATTGGTTATGCACAGGACCACCAGCCATTTGCCCCTGCGCAGCAGTGTTACTTTTTTCGTGTCAAGCGCGCACTCTCCGACGATTATTACTATGAATCCATTAAACTGGGAACACACTTCTTTAACAAAGGGCTGAGTGTGTGAGTCTTCGAGGTACTAAAGAAGTTCAGCGGATTTCGAACGCATGCTCTGCTCTCTTTGATTGAGACAAAAAGGTCGCATTCAGAAAGTGCCGCACGATGAACGGCATACGCAGAGCGTTGCCATACGCAATGATAGAGTATGAGGGTCACATGCTTAGGTTATGCGCATGACGACCAAAAAGATAGCATACTCGTAGCAGTACAAAAGCGAATTGGTTGTGTTCTAAACAACGCGCCCAGTCAGCTCATCTGAATTCTCGAGGAATCGACTATTGGAAAGAGGCAAACAAGGATTTGCCACAGCCCAAAATTACTGCCTCCATGAGGTATATAAATTTTGATACCGCTTATGTTCTGTGTAGCATCATCCCAACGTGAACAATGAACGCGCAATATTCTTACGGCCTACTCTAACAAAAATTTAATTATTTCTTTTATACACCACCTGCATCGCGTGCAGCGAAAGCCGGCACATCTCTGTCATCGGTACTCTTTGTTAATTGTTTCTACTACAGCTGTTTAATTAAAGCCTGAACTTGTACTTGACGATCTTAAAAAACAACTCATTTCACAATAAAAGAAGTGTCTTGAGTTTCGGGTTTAAACTAATATAGGGAGTGACTGCAGGCATCATGTTGAGTGGCAGTCATGTGTTGCCTGCAGAAATATGCAGCACAACTGAGCTTCTGCTGTTGTTGTAAATATTATCTCGTGTTTCTCCTATGTTTGTCACTCTTGTTTCTATGTCAAGGCACACACGTGAGTTGATGAACACCTTCAAAGGAGTAACACTTTTTTTTTCATACTGACATAATCATGAATGTTTCGGTGTGAGATAAATTAGGAGTCTGCTTTTCTACATTTACATTCTTTTTTAAAGCTAATTTTCGCATTGAATAATTTAAAATCATCTTGTTGGTCAATACGAGAACACTGTGATGGTATAGGAACATTTGGCTCGGTGTTTCAGCTTTGAACTTTTTTGCTAGTCTTGAGAAGCAATATAAATATACACAGGTGTGAGTTTTAGTGAGTGCTTAAGTTGCATGAGTAGTCAGTTTAAATACTGACTCGATATTAGGTGTGTAGATGAACTCTGCATTACTTCTATTTCTTAGTGACCAATGAGCATGATGAAGTGACTTGGAACAGCCTGTATGAGAAGTAGCAGGTGAGAGAGTGATGAGGTCACGAGCTTGATTATCGTCATGAATTCTTAAAAAAAGAAATGGTATACACCTTGTCATTCAGCCCATTGGAATCACTTCCTTGGCCATAAAGTTTGAGTGCAATACTTAATAGATTTGGACTCACAATTCAGAAACAAATGAACATTGTTTTTTTTTCGTTTGGTTGACAGTAAAATGAGGTTGCAGTGAGACATCTTGTGCCTTGATACAAGGCACAAGATGTCGACGAGGTCATGCTGCAGTAACCTAAAGTGTTCGCATGAGAAATGAGCTTTTGGCTGAATTTCACCTTCCACCATAACACTCAGCTACTAAAGAACTTAATCTATGCTGACAGCTTTTGCCATTTCGATTCTGTTCAAGAGCTTTCAAGAATATTGTGAAGAGAACCATTGTTTTAGTGTCATATGAGAGCTTGCACCTTATTCTGCAATCAGTATCAGAGAGCTCGGTAGACACTAAGTATTTGACTTAGTGAGTCAACCCCATTCAAGTTGCGAGACGTTTTGTGCTAAATTTTTAGGAGAAAGCAATCTGTCACTCAGTATTCGCATCGCCATTTTTTACGAAATGTTTGAACCAGTATTCCTCATTCTGCAGAGAATGGATACACACATAAACCGAAAGGGTGAGTCACCAAAAAATTGCATTTTTACTTTGCGATGCTGGTAAAATAGCATATTGCACTATTGCATCATGATTTGGATTGCAATACTAGCTCCAAGTCGCTAAAGAGAAAAAACATGGCGTATGAGCCAAGCCACGTCTCCCATTCATCGTAGCGTCACACAAGTCGACAGGATGGAGACCTGCCTGCCCCTTCACCAGTCACTCATCATCGACGCAGTTCTACGCAAGACACCCTGAACACCACATGGACAACCGTGCAAGTGCCTAGCATTACGCATTGACCAGCATCATGTCAGAAGCATCTACTGACCTTCCCATCCCCAAATACACCGGAGCAGCGGACGATGGACCCGTACAAGACTGGTTAAACCTGTTCGAACTCCACGCTACCGCTGCATCTTGGTCGGAACGGGAGATGGTTACGAACTTCAGCGACTACATCACCGGTGAGGCATTCAAATTTTACCTAATTCACATCTTCGAGAACGATGAGTCTTGGAAAAAGATCAAAGAAGAAATGATCATTCGTTTCAAAGAATACGATGAAGACCTGTTCATACCTCATCAGCGGAAGGCTTTTCAACTGACCCGTCACAGTTACGCGAAGTCTTCCCGCAGTAAGCCTATTTTCCAAATGAGATCTCAGAGAAAATATACCACCATTGTGCCATCATATGACTCTTCCGAAAAAACGTCACGCATTCGAACACCGACTGGTAACGTGCACGTTGCAACAGACAAGGTAAAACGTCCGTATACCGAAAGGAATCTAGAAAATTTCGCCAAAAAACTGAACCTAAACCCGCCTTTCCCAAGAGCAATGAAATCAGCATTTTCAACGTGTTCACTGCACCACAACACTTCAGCTTTTACAGAACCACCCAAATGTCTTGATGCATCGTGTCACACACAAGGCCCAAGCGGTTTCGAGCGTGCGACGGAATTCACGCGTGACGAGCTAGTGAATCCTCACAATACCGGCCCCTACCCTGACGTTCCGGACCAGGGTCGTTCGACAGACATTGTCAGCCTAACTACGCTGCAAAAAGAAAAACATACCCCATCAGAACCATCTGAAGCCATGTCTGTTGTGCTCTCATCGTCAAGTGACAACACACATGTGAGTCAAAGCACTGCAGCAATTTCGAATCCACCAACGCCGGCGCATTGTCAACTGACAGAAGCATTTACAATCAAGGATGACTCACAACCATCTTGGGAGTGTTCTCATCAACCTGTCACGCTGCTTTCATGGCAGGACAAACCTAGCAGTACAGTGTCGACTACCGACAATCTACTGATCACATCACCATCTAAAGAAAAGCAGACTCATGTTCCTGAAAGAGGCCCATCTTGACGAACTTCACAAGAAGACGAGCAATTTCCAACAAAGGCAACTCCACGAACTCGAAGAACTGCAACGGCTACTTGAACAAGAACAACGATCAAGTGAAACCTCCTCACGAGTACACTTGTGGCTGAAAGATCATCAGAGACAACATCAATTAAAGAAGCAAAGACGAAGTCGATGCCTAAGCCATCTTCGCAGAAAGCAACGTCGTCAAAGTTTTCTGCACCAGTTCTCAACGCCGTGTCTACGATTCAACAAACTGAGAGAAGACCACAGAAAGCTACGAAAGAGACGTGCAGCTACCACGTGTACAATGAAGGAACAAAGGCATCATACCATCAGCTTCGGTTCTCGCACATGCAGGCTGCAAGCACTCGTTCTGTCTCAGCCACGACACAGAAAGCAGCGTCTACGACGGAGAACTTCGTGCCTACGACATCCGACTCTCAAATGCTACAAGTACTTCGACACTTGTTCATTCATGACGAGATTCGCTGTGTCATCAGTAATTTCTACGTTCAAGGCGTGCTTCAGTTGGCCAGAACGCAACAGTCAACCTCGCCCACCAGAGTTGTCATAAAATTCATCGGACTGGTCAATCGGCCTTGAAGATTTCGTGAGATTGTGAAACTCCGTCTGGACGTGAAACTGTGTATTTGGGCATTTTTTTGTTCATTCACTTCTTTAATTTGTTATAGTTTGTAACCAGTGCCATCTTTCGGGGGGAGGGGGAATCGTGTGACGTGTCAAGTGATGGTTAGTAGAGGTAGAGAAGGAAGAAGTCAGAAGAGAAAAAACATGGCGTATGAGCCAGGCCACGTCTCCCATTCATCGTAGCGTCACATATATATTCTCACGCATGTAAAAAACGAACATCATTTCATCAAATCTTTATTATAGGTGTACGAAACTGTGTCCCTTCAAATAATCCATGAAGCCAGCATCAGTTTCGGAGGCAGTTCAAAGTTGTTGTTTGCATCACGAGAAATTAGTTGAGGTGAAATAGCGATGAGCAGGCTGACGTACTGTATCAAAGTGAACAATTGGGCCAATTGGTGATACATTGATAGTTGGCGTCTCTCCTTGTCTTTTTCCCGTGCGTATTTTCTACCACGTAGTACTCTTAGATGACCTTCCTTCTTTGCGTTGGAGCGGAAATATGTGCTCTCAAGTGAAATACGGATATTATAAACCCTTAGAGAATTTAGCTCTCACACGCTATTAACAAAATATGTTATAAATTGAAGAGTTTTAAAAGAAAAGGGAACAGAGATGTATTATAGCAGCTTCATAGCGTGTTTCATATGTTGACCAGCATTCCTTTCATATTCAGATTGCGGCGTGTCGGAACATACCGGACGGGTATTTAATGGCAAGATCATAGAGAGGCCACAGATTCCCTGGATAGTAAGTGCACATTACCGAAAGGTCTCTTTCATTGTAAACTGACAGATTTCTCTTAAGCAAGCTAACGTAAGGGCTCGCATGTACACTGTGAAGGAGTATTGCTGAACTTTACCGAGTACAGCTCGAGAAGTATAAGCCTTAGTTTTGGGAAATAAGAACGGAGTGATATCACAGTGCAGACGTCTCGTAAAGTCTGTTTTTGCTCTCGATTGCTGCATATTGTTATGACAATCCGAGGTAGTGTTCTATAAATAACCGTTCCTGCAAAATATGGTCTTTGCGAGACTTTACTTTTGTATATGTAACGAGAAGACGCTCGAAATATCGCTTTCGCAACTGTTCATCGCTGCGCTGCTAGCTGTTTTGCCTATATAAAAGCTGCCTATGCAGGAGACCTTAACTGACAATTTATCTTAAGAACGCTCCTTGAAGAAGCAGTGGTGTTATGAGGAATATCAGCGTGCCCAGACGCACAAGAGTGCATTTCTCCTTTAAGCAAATGCCTCTGTCGATGATGGGTAAACTGAGCGAAACGCAGGTCGGTTGCGATGCCAGCAGAGCTTTTTGCCATCTTTTCTAAAGTGTTACCCCTTAAAAACAGTTGGAACTGGTCTGAACTTTTTGATTTTGTTTGGTTGGATTTTGCAATGTACTGGCTAACGGGCGAATCTCTAGTAACTAACCCCTGTATTCACAAACGCTACTCGTTTCAACTTTCACCCTTCACTTGACAGAGTTGAGCGCTGCGCCACAGCTCGGCTCAAAAATGACGCTGTGCTACTCAAGAATTGCAGCAGATTATCGCTGATATTTGCCATGCCTAGAGACGGCGCTCCCATCGGCTTTCTCAAATGAAAGTGGAGCGTTGAGTGAAGGGATGTTCTAGAATACGGGGGTAAGATGTTTCAGTGGCCGTTATTATTGCTACATGTTATCTCATTTTCATGCTGTTCGCAGAAGGAAATTTGCGAAAAACGACAATTTCTTGTCCCTCTTATCAGTTATCTGCACGGAAAAATATAACTAGGCAGAAAACAATACCGAAACATTCTTCAAAGTTGCATGGACGCATGACGCTGGATATGGGTGAATACGCATGCGTGAAAAGGGGCGGCATGCGAATTAAGATACCGTATTTCGTAGCAAGTCTGCGCGAATCGAAGTCACTTCCACAAGAATCGCCCTTCATAAACTGGCTAAGCTTTGTTAATAAGAATGACAGGTGCACGCAAATGTGGCCTAGTTATTCCAAGAGCTGCCTAATGTTGGCCCGCTGTTAGTTAAGGTTCCCGAGTGCATGCTAATTTTGGCTAAATATGGCTGATTCGGGCTAACGCTCAGTGAATGTTGGCGAACTGCCGGGTAGTATTGCTTATTGCTTGCTAGGGTTACTGATTGCGTAATAGCAGTGCATAACGTTGCCTAAAGCTTGTATAGTACTTCCTAAAACTGAGAATCATCTATTGCCCCATAGTGTTGGTAATACATGCCCTCTATTGATAGTGGTGGTTAGTGCTGGCTAGTATGACTTGATGTTTGCTAACTGTCACGCATGGTTATCTTGTGCTTGATATTTTTGCATGTCTTTTATTGCTCCTCCTCTCTCTCTTTTTCACCCTCATGCCCCTCTCTCCCGCGTAAGGTAGCAAACTGCACTTAGTCTACTTAACCTCCCTGCCTTTATGATATTTTTTCTTCTCTCTCATTGCTTGTTGCCTAGTGTTAAACAACGTCGTCTAACATTGGTGAGACGACAGTTAACGTTGTCTAGTCGTGACTAACACCAAGGAGTGTTTTATTATCCACGCTGATAACTTTAAAAGCATTACATACCTAGTACTGCAGCTACAACCTATTGTGTACTGTTGTTCAAGCCTGTACGAATGCAAACACGAACTTACTATAGTTCTTACGCTGCTAGTTAATGATCCTACACGTGGTAATCGCCCTTTAGGTCTCTTCTTAAAAAACAACCCCGATATTGCCAAAACACATGTCCTATAATCCATTAATGACCATAACGTAGTGAAGTGCTCTTTCGCACTTTCTCATGCTGACAAAACAAGCAGTAAAAATGCATTCTTAACTACGTGCTAGCTGATAATGAGAAGATCAACCAAATTCTGCAAGCATTCTCAATCGGCTTCCAAGAAATCTTTGAGAACTGTTCAACTATAGTCTCAACTGTATCGTATTTCACAATAAATTGAAAGAGATAGAGGATTTCTGCGTGCAGAAACATATAGTAAAAACACGTGACGATGTTTCGTAGTTTACGCAAGTGGTAAAGAGATGTTTTGAATAAGAAAAAAAGGTCGCACAAAAAGGTGTCGCATAAAAACATTCCATCTGACTGGCAAAACTAAAATACATGTCTGTGCTGGCAGAAAGAGCTATCAATGACACTGAAAATGAATACTTTAAATTCACGCTTCCTAACATTTTGAAAAACGAACCTAAAAACTTGGGAAGTCACGAATTCAAAGAATAATCGCTTTTACCAACGCTTCGAGGTGATGATAGCGTTGTATTATCAGTTGCTGAATGCGCAGAGGCTTTCAGCAATAATTTCGCCTCGGTATTTACTAACGAATTACCTTTAGATAGTTCACTTAATCTCCCTCAACCTCATGTTGAACCTCCTGTTACACCCATTATAGTTATAGCAAACGGCGTACAATGTGCAATAGAACGCCTCCCAGTTAAAACAAGCCCATGTCCCGAAGAAATTAGCGCTAAACTTCTAAAGCTAACCAAGCATCATTCAGACTACATACTTTCCCTGCTATCGCAGCAATCTATCTGCACAGGATGCATACTAGAAGACTGGAAATCAGCGTTCATAATACCTATATAAGGTCAGGTGGCAGTTTCCTTCCGGCAATTACAGGCCGATATTGTTAACGTCAATTAGCAGCAAGTTACTGGAACACATAATCAACAAACATATCATAACATATCTATACAAGAACAACTTACTTCTTATAAACCAGCTTGGCTTGCGCAAAAACCTGTCCTGCCAAGCCCAACTTTTCAAAATAGTAACAGATCTTCATCCATTACTTCACTCATCACTGTACGTCGACGCAATCTTCATAGACTTTTCCAAGGCATTCGATCGCGTCCCTCACAACCGCTTGATTTTAATAGTACGCAATGTTCAGCTCGACCACAAAACAACAAAATCGATGGAACATTTTCCAACAAACCGAAAACTGTTTGTCAACTGCTTTTATAATGGACACGATATATGAGCGTGTTTGTCATAGACAAAAGTGTCAGTTATGGTCCACCGAAACGTTCTTCTGTACCTCATTGCAGACGACGTCTGGTAAACACACACCACTAAACTACTGCTCAATCTAAGAGTAAACTGTCAGGGCTGCTCGTAACGTCTAGTTTGACACGCAACTTCACGCTGGTAGTATATGCTTACACCACTGAATGCGGCTGAGACAGACCCTCACTGGCTGCTCCACATAAATTATCTTCGACGTTATTATTTGAATATTTTGACAAGTGAAAAACATTATTGTAGCCTAATGCTTGTTACGATATTTTTAATAATGATCCACACTATGTCTTTCATAGGCTTACGCTCGTAGCTATAGACATTATGCAACCTCCTACCATGATGAAGCTCTGTCGTTGCATATGGTATTGCGCATGTGCTGAAAGACTAGCGTTATCTTTGGTATGGTTCGACATGCAATATTTTCATCATCATCATCATCATCATCATCACCACCATCATCATTATTTTCCCTTAAGTGCCCCTGACGGGTATTACTTAAGGGGGGGGGGGGGTCGAACAAGGATACAAAAGGGCAATTCCAGATCGAGAACCTAAAGTAGGTTAAAATTCAAGAATAGGAAATACAAGGCAATAATAAAAAGAGAAATCGTTATATAACTAATAGCATGATTATAAAAAAATGAGAGAAAGGCAACTGTCTACACTGAAATTACGACGGTGCGGTTGTAAAAACAAGTTTCTAGTAAGGTTTTACACTTAACAGTATTTCGTTCGTTGGCTATTGCATCTGGAAGCCAATTCCCATCCTCAATTTTTAACGGGAGGAAAGATTTGTTGAAAGCCTTGGTTGAACCTTTTAAACTTTGGACACTCAAAGAATTGAAGAGATGGCGCGAAGTTCGAATTGGTGGGAGAAGCAGGGAGCCATGTAAGTAAAAATAATTGAAATACAGTTTGTGAAATAAACAAAGGCGTGCTATTTTTCGTCTAAGATCCACAGATGTGAGAGACAGTGATGATTTTATAGCAGTAACACCTGTGCGGAAATCGTATTCGGAGGTTATAAAACGAGCCGCGCGATTTTGAATGATTTGAAAGGCGTCTATTAAATAAGATTGGTGTGGATTCCAAATTTGGAGAGGCATACTCTAGTTTACTACGGATGTAGGTTTCATAGGCGAGTTTACAAACTGAGGCCGGTGAGCAGGACAGGGATCTTCTAATGAATTGATTGATTAATATGTGGAATTTAACGTCCCAAAGCCACCATATGATTATGAGAGACGCAGTAGTGGAGGACTCCGGAAATTTTGACCACCTGGGGTTCTTTAACGTGCACCCAAATCTGAGCACACGGGCCTACAACATTTCCGCCTCCATCGGAAATGCTGCCGCCGCAGCCGGGATTCGAGCCCGCGACCTGCGGTTCAGCAGCTGAGTACCTTAGCCACTAGACCACCACGGCAGGGCGATCTTCTAATGAAATCTAATGTTTTGGGTGCATCGGCAGTAAGCTGTGCGATATGGTCAGCCCATGTTAGTTTGCTGTTGATGAGAACACTTAGGTATCGGTACGATTCTGCTAGAGCGAGATCGTTAGATTGGAGGGAATAAGTAAAATTCAGGTTTGAACGCTTACGGGAAAGTTGCATAGATTTACACTTATAATTATTAAGTTGCATCATCCATAAAGAACACAAATTTTCAATTACATATAAATCATTTGGAGGGCAAGTTGATCACAGCCATCACATATACGGCGGTAAACGACACAGTCATCGGCAAAGAGACGTATTGAATATGTAGCACTTGAGGGAAGGTCATTATTAAAAAATAGAAAGTGGAGAGGGCCAAGGACGAAACCTTGAGGTACGCCAGATATTACATTTGTAGTCGAGGAACGGTGACCTCCGATGACTGTGTATTGGGATGAATTAGTGAGGAAGGCTTGTATTCGTGGCAGTATGAGCAGGTCTAGATTAAGGGAGGAAAGTTTAAGCATAAGTCTTTGATGAGGAACGCGATCGAATGCCTTAGAAAAATCGAGGAAGATGACATCTGTTTGAAATGAAGAGTCGAGGCTTAAGTGGAGGTCCGTTGTAAACTCAAAATGTTGAGTTTCACAGGAAAACCCTGAGCACAAGCAATGCTGATTTTTTTTTAAAAAAGAAGGAGTTGTTTTCAAGATGGGTTACCACGCTAGAGTATAATATGTGCTCAAGCAGCTTACAAGATATTGAAGTTAAAGAAATTGGACGATAGTTTGAAGGAACGGACCGATTACCCGCTTTAAATATTGGAGACATGCTGCTTAGCTTCAAGTCATGCGGAAGCGTACTGTCTTTTATCGTTTGCGTGAATATTATTTCTAATATTTTGCTGGAACACGTTATCGCACCTTTAAGCATTTCAGCTGTGACTTTATCTGGTCCAGGGGCACAAGATATATATATTTTTTGTTTTTCAATTAGTTTAGCGGCGCCCGAGGCAGTAATGCTAATCGGAAGCATTTGGGAGAAATGTTGGAAGGGTAAATCGGGGCTAACAAAGTTATTTTCATGGGTGAAAACGGGCAGAAAAAATGTATTCATGGTGTCAGAGCGTTGGTCCTGTGGTACCTCTTAGCCGTCGGAATTTCTCAAAGAAAATGTATGTGTGTAGCTGTGTTTCGGGGTTAGGAGATTTCAGAATTTACGGGGGTTAACGCGTAAAATGCTTAACCTGTCATGGTGATAAAACTTTTCTGTAGAGCGTCGCAGAAGACGTGTGTAATCACGAAGAGACTTGAAATATTTAGACCACTTCGCTGTAGTGGAGCGGCGTTTTGACTCTCGAAAGAGAGGCAAAACGCCGCTCGTTACGAGAGACGTTACGAGCAGCCCTGAAGTTTATTCCTAGATTGAGCAGTAGTTTAGTGGTGTGTGTTTACCAGGGTCATGTGAGTATATAGACCAAGATTTTCTTCCGCAGTAGAAACTCTTAATGAAAGTAATTTATAGAACTAAAGGAGAATGCTTCCACTCTAATGTTCATTTATGTGGCATTTGAATGAATACGTTGTGCGTGTTCACTAAACTATGGTCCATGGACTGGATTTGAAGAATTGCGCAAATACAGCTTTTTCACCTGGTGACAGAAATTTCCGATTGTGAACACCTATATTTTGTATTTCTAGGTTCAGATTGTTTCTCCTATACAAGGAACAAAGCATGATGCCGCTTGTGGTGGAAGCATCATAACAAGAAATGTTGTGTTGACTGCAGCTCATTGTTTGACAGGGTGAGTAGGACTAAGAGTACATGTATGCGGTGTGTTCAACTGTAGTAGTTGGTGATATGCAACATTCCAAATGCAGACCTCGAGAACCACTATAGAAACACAGACCAATTACAGTTTCATCACCCCTCTTAACATCGGCGTGGAGAACCAAACATGATGTGTATATTCCTGTGTGGTAAACATGCACATACGACTGTCTCAAGGATGCAAGCTAGCCTCATTAGATGGACCGAATATGGTCGTGCAGATGTGCGAATGCCAGAGAAGCAAAGCTTCTTTTTTAAGTGTGAATACACTTTATAAGCGACCCCAAACCATCCACTGCCGTCGGCGGCGTCCGCAGTCTTCTCTCTATCTTTAAAAGAAAGAGGACTTGGCGGTGGTGGTGGTGGTGGTAAAAAGCATTTATTTCAGAAAAAGTTTACTAGAGAGTGCCGACGTGGCCCATCGGCGTGCTAGAGTGGCAAGACCCTATTCCGGGACGCCAGTGGAGCTGGAAGCTGCCCGTGCGCGCTCCACCAAGGAGCGTTGTGCAGCCAAGGTAGAGCAGCCGAGCAGGTGCTCCTCCCAAGCCTCTCTAGTTGGGATAGGAAAAGGGGATGAGAAAGGGACGGGATTAACTGGGCACGATGCTACGACGTGATATGTGTCGGCGAGCACATGACAGGTCGAGCAGGTGCCATTGATTTCCGGCAAAAAGTGCCTGGCGACCGCCGGACTGATAAAGGTGTTCGTCTGCAGGCGGCGTAGCAGTCGTTCGTCCGCTTTCTCCAAACCGCGTGCGGGGTCCGGGTAGAGGCGGCGCGAAGCCCGGTAATAAGCCAAAATTTCGCGAAAGCGCGTCAGGTTGGTATTGCCAGATTCCGTCTCGGGACATGGAGGGGCAACGGCCCGGACAGGAGAAGCGCGGGCAGCGGCATTTGCCGCCTCGTTGCCGGGCAGGCCCGAGTGGCCTGGGGTCCACACTATACGAATGGGATGAGGGTTAAAGCGCCAAGAGGCTGCCTGTAGTAGGCTAGCCGCCAGCGGAGCAATGGAACCCTGAAGGTACTGAGAACAGGCCGAGCGCGAGTCCGTCAGGATGGTGCGTGAGGCAGGGTGAGAGGCGGCCAAAGCTATGGCAACCTCTTCAGCGTGCGTTACTGTGTCTGCTCGAAAGGAGAGGCCATCTACGTGTTTGCCCTCTGTAATCACGGCAGCCGTGAAGTGACCCGAGGGGGAGGGACCCGAGACGTCCACGTAGAAAACACCAGGACGATCGGAGTGTCGCGTATGAAGGGCCGCGGCGCGTGCTAGTCTACGGCCAGGATGGAGGTCAGGGTTCATATTACGGGGTAGAGGTTCCACCCATAGCTTTTGACGCCAGAGCTTTGGTACCGGCTGCAGAGGGTCTTGGTCAGATATCGGGTTAAGGCCAAGTCTGTGTAGAAGACGGCGCCCTGAAGGCGTCTGTGACAGTCGATTGATTTGGTTAACGCGATGAGCTTCGCGCATCTCTGCAAAGGTGTTGTGTACCCCCAGAGCCGTGAATCGGCTGTTGGAAGTCGCAATAGGTAGGTCCAGAGCGCGTTTGTATACTGAACGAAGAAGGACGTCCAGCTGGTGCTCGTGTCGACGACGCAAGCGAAGGTAAGGCAAGGCGTAGAGGACGCGACTGGTCACAAACGCGTGGGCCAATCGGAGGGACTGAGACCCGCGGAGGCCGCCGCGCTTGGTAGAAACTCGCCGTATCATGCGGCTCACCTGTTCGCTGGTGCGTCTGAGGCCTGCTATTGTGCCCTTTGGATCCAAGGACGATGTGAGGTGAAGGCCAAGAACCCGAATATTTTGCACTGACGGGACGGGCCCGGACGGAAGAAAAATTTGAGGCGGCGGTAGCGGAGAGACTGAAAGAAGAGTCGATTTAGCTGGAGAGCACTCCAGGCCGCATGAACCTGCGTAGGTGTCCACCAGAAGGGCAGCCTTTTGCAGGCGTTCTTCGATTTGCGCTAAGGAGCCGGTGTTGGTCCAGATTGTGATATCGTCCGCATATAGTGCGTGTTGTATTGCCTCGACCTCGCTTAGAAGAGAGGGGAGGTTCATCATCGCCAGGTTAAAAAGCAGAGGAGACAGGACTGCCCCTTGAGGTGTACCCCACGTGCCTAATAAGTACGGGCCATGTTCGGTAGAATTAAGGCGAATGAAGGCGGTGCGATGTGATAGAAAGGCGCGAATGTAGTTGAAAGTCTTCTGCCCGCAGTCTGTGGTAGACAGGTTAGTGAGTATAGTGCTGTGTTTGACGTTGTCGAACGCCCCGCGGAGATCGAGAGCGAGCACGGCTTTATCGTTATGGCGCATAGTAGTCGGCTCTATGATATCGTGTTGAAGCTGGAGCAGGACGTCCTGCGCCGACAGATGCGGGCGAAAGCCAAACATCGTGTCGGCAAAGGTGCTCCTGGCCTCCAAGTTGGCGGAAAGGCGTTCGCGAACCATGGTTTCCATGAGTTTGCCTGCGCAAGACGTAAGTGAGATAGGTCTCAGTGCCTCAATACTAACGGACTTAGCCGATTTGGGAATGAATGTCACGACCGATGTGGTCCATTCCGTTGGAAGCGGAGAACCATCCCATATCGAATTTATAAGCTGGAGTAGCGAGAGGTGTGCTTGGTCGGGAAGATTTGCCAGGAGCGATACTGTGATTCCGTCGCGTCCAGGGGCCGTGCCCCGTCGCATTTTCGTGAGTGCAAATCGTAAATCAGAAAGCGTGTATGGGGCGTCAAGGTCGGTGTTAGGGGCGCCGGAATACGTATATGCTGGGCCTGTGGGATCAATTGTGCGGCAGATGTAGCGGTCACAAAGTTCTCGCGCGAGTTCATCCGTAGTGCCCTGAAATGCATGCAGAACACGGTGGAGCTGGCGTTGCGTTTCTCCCCTGGTGGTGGAGGGATCGAGAAGGCTTCTAAAGAGTCGCCACGCACTCTTAGAGCTCATCTGGTTTGCAGCCTTCGAACGCGTGTCTGCCCAGTTAGCATCGGAAAGTTGTGCGGAGTATGCGGCCGCCTCTGCAGTGAGCGCCTCAATGCGAGCGCGAAGTTTCCGATTAAGTTTGTTGCGTTTCCAGCGCCTTATGAGCCCGCGGCGAGCGTGCCAAAGATGTAGGAGGTGTGGATCGATTGCAGGAGTCAAATTAGAGGTTGCAAGGGTGCGAGTGTTCGCTTGTTTTATATGAAGAGCGTATGATGCCCACGCTGCATATTCGGTCGAGGAGAGGCCGGCGGGGAATGGTTGCATTCTGAACTGAGTCCAATCGGTGAGACGGGCTTGGCCCCAGTGTTGGCGCATTTTCTGCCGCGGTGTGAACGAAATGCGGAGTAAAAAGTGATCGCTGCCTAGGTTTTCGCCTAAATTTTCCCATGTAGCATCGCGGATGTGACGGGTGAGGGAGAGGTCGGGGCATGTGTCTCGCGTGACCGAGTTGCCGGAACGTGTGGGTTGTGCCGGATCGGTAAGAAGCGTCAGGCTCAGCGAGGAAATGAGCTCCTTGAGCTCTCTGCCCCGGGCCTTCTCGTAGTGGTAACCCCAGTGAGGGCTGGGGGCATTAAAGTCCCCGACAATCACCAGTGGTTGTCGGGCCGCTATACGCAGTGCCCGATGGAAGAGATGCGCAAACGAAGCCCTCGAAAGGCGAGGGGGACAGTACACGTTTAAGATATGTATTGATGGTTGGCCCCTCTGCTGAGACAGCACTGATATCATGCAGTAGTCGTAAGGAAGATCCAGATCGAGGTCGATCTGTATCGCCGTGTAAGGCGATACAGATCGCCGTGTAAGGTCGCCTCCTCTCCCTCCTCTCTCTCCTCTCCACCTTCTTCTGCCACAAGCACTACCGAAACACAAAAAACTCAGGCATGAACTCGCCCTTTTCCGATCTCAGAATGAAAAACTAGCCAGCGAACTTGACTTGCTCAAAACCAATCTCACTACTAAGCCCTCGTTGAGCGACGAAGAGGAAAATATAACAGACAGGGAGATTCCTACTACTGTAGAGAGTCGCGTCGCGGCCCTGGAGACCCAGGTGAATGCAATAGAAACACAATTGGCCGACCTCCCCAAAATTATCCACGACACCATCGCGCGTCATATGGAGACTGTCATCGCACAGGTGACACAAACAGTAACTCACATTATCCAAAAGTGGATACAAGACAATCCGCGCGTCCTCAAGCGCGTAGGGCCAATTAGGGACGTTAATCGTCCCTCAAAATTTAACAGAGTGACTCCAGATGAGTCGGACTTTTCTGAAGACTCCAGTACGTCAGCACAGGGTGCTGGTGAACTGAGTAATCTTAACAACACAACCCCACCCTCTATCTCCGAACATGGCCTCCAACCCTAGGTCGCGAGCCAGAGCAACTCAGCCGTTGTTACTAACACAGTGGAACTGCAGATGTCTCAAGAACCATAAGAAGCGGGCTCATTTCCGCCTCTATCTTGAGACCTTTGAGTTCCTTGTTGCCGTGGTTGCCCTTCAGGAACCCGGCTCGGACGTCAAACTCACAAATTACACTACATTTCAACACAACCCGGAGACATGTATACTTGTTCACAAGCAATATACCGCCCAGGAAGTCACACTCCCCACAACACCGCCTTTCCCATACACAATGGTGTCGGTGCTGCCTATAAGGCGATCTGACCCACCTGTTCATATTTTAAACATTTACTGTCCCCCAAAGCTTAAGAACGTCACGTTCAGCGAAACTTTCACACAAGCTATGCAGGTGGCAGGACGGGACCCCCTCCTGATCGTCGGCGACTTCAATGCCCCAAGCAGGTTATGGGGTTACCCACGAGAGGACACGCGTGGAAGGAAGCTTGCGGAACTTCTTTCTACACTTGGACTCACCCTCCACACTGATCCCGCCAGCCCAACACGTGTAGGCAACTCTGTTCAACGAGATACTTGCCCGGACCTCACAATTACACGCAACATACGCCATGCCGACTGGCTGAACACACAGGACACTCTCGGTAGTGATCATTGTGTATTAAACACAACTGTGTACATGCGTCCCTTAAAACGCCCACTTACACAAGCTCGTATCCCAGACTGGACAACTTTCCGCACCACTCTACCTATTGTAGACCCTCTCCAGTCGGGATACGACACCTGGTCTAAATCACTGACGTCTACACTGAAACAACACGAACAGCTGATACAGCTCACGGAAACTCAAACGGACGTGGACAACCACCTCCTCCATCTTTGGCAGGCCCGCCGCAGCCTCACCAAATGATGGAAAAAACAGAAACATAACAGACGCCTCAAGAAACGCATCCTAGAACTCACGGAGCAAGCTGCGGAATATGCTGCTCAGCTAGCCGACACTAACTGGGTGGACAGGTGCAACACGGCTGCACGCCAGATGTCTGGTCGGAACGCGTGGCGCCTGTTTCGCGCTCTCATCGATCCAACACAAACACGCACGGAAACTCAACGTCACTTACATAAGGTCATGCACAACTTTACAGGAACGACAACACAGCTGGCAAACACGCTCAGGGACCGATACCTGTCCACCACCAAGGACCCCCGGACGGCCGCATACTCCTACGCAGGCAAAAAGAACACGCAGTTGGACACCCCGTTCCAGCTCCACGACCTCCAGGCGGCCTTACGCAAGATGAAGCGTGGCACTGCACCAGGGCGTGACCAGGTTACGGTCAAACTGTTGGCCAATCTTCCCGACGCAGCCTACGCCACGCTCCTCAAATACATCAATAGCATTTGGGACGGAGAAACTCCTCTCCCTCTTGAATGGAAATCAGCTCTCGTGACCTTCCTCCCGAAGGCAGGTAAACCTATTGACGTGGAGAACCTTCGCCCCATCTCCCTCACGTCTTGTGTCGGCAAGCTGATGGAAACGATGGTGCGCGACAGACTCTCCGAGTTTTTAGAAACACAGCACACTTTTGCGGACACCATGTTTGGATTCCGCCCTCAGAAGTCAGCCCAGGATATACTTCTACAGCTCCACCATGACATATTAGATCCTGTTGAATGCCCCCACAATGACAAGGTAGTCCTGGCCTTGGATCTTAAAGGAGCATTCGACAACGTGAGGCATGAGGTAATCCTTGACCACCTCAGTCAGACCAACTGTGGTTATAAAACATTCAATTGTGTTAGACAGTTTCTTACAGACCGTCGAGCCTACATACGCATACAAGATGAGGAACATGGGCCTTACGTCATCGGCTCGAGGGGAACTCCTCAAGGCGCGGTCCTCTCTCCCCTCCTATTTAATATAGCCATGCTTCATCTTCCCCCCAAATTGGCTTCTTTACCAGGGATACATCACGCTCTTTACGCGGATGATATCACGATCTGGGCCACGCAAGGTAACCTGGGTCACATGGAGTCATGCCTGCAAGCAGCAGCGACTGTAGTCGACAACTACGCAACCAACTGCGGACTCCAGTGTGCCCCGGCTAAATCAGAATTTGTGCACGTACGTCCCTCCCCTCAGGACACAACTCAGCTCCATATCAGTCTTCCCTCGGGACCGATCCGTGAGGCCAAGGAGATCCGCGTCCTTGGCCTCTTCATACACCACCAACGCAAGGCCGACACCACAATAGCCAAACTTCGCACGGTGGGAGACCAGGTGGGCCGTATGGTCCGCCGGGTCTCCAACAAGCGGGGCGGATTACGAAGCAGGGATGCAATGCGGCTTGCCCATGCTTTCGTAACGAGTAGAATACTCTACTCGACTCCCTACTTGCACCTACGCAAACACGAGGATGATCAACTCGAAGTCATCCACCGTAAAGTTATCAAGCGGGCTCTCGACCTCCCTATCACCACGTCCAACCAGAGACTTCTGGCCCTAGGCGTGGTGAATACCTACCGGGAACTTCGAGAAGCCCACCTCGTTAACCAATACACGCGCCTTGCACAGACCCATTCCGGTCGCCGCCTCTTGGACCGAATACACATCAAACACGATTACTATATTGAGGAAAGGGTGAGAGTGCCAGAACCTTGGAGACGCGCCCTCCGGGTCCGACCCCTTCCCCGCAACATGTCCAAAGAAAACCACAGTGGTCGCCGCCAGGCGCGCGCGGAAGCGTTGCAGTGACACTTTGGTCAAGAGGAACACGTGTGCTACGTGGACGTTGCCGGCCCGCACCATGGGGGGTGGTATACTGCCGCAGTCATACACAACGCAAACACCGTAAACGGGCTCACTTTCAAAGCCTACAGCGCAACACACGCGGAGGAGGTTGCCATCGCTCTGGCTCTCACCTATCCCTCTTCTAAACATATCATCACCGACTCACGAGGGGCCTGTCGGAACTATCAGCTAGGGTGGGCTTCACCGCTTGCTCAGCGCATACTGGAACCTAGCTGCCGATACGTTAATCCAACTCCGCGAAATCTGGTTTGGGCACCCGGTCACCAAGGACTCAGGGGTAACGAACAGGCCGATCAGGCCGCCCGCGCACTCTCTTCCCGGGCTATCTCCCTGTCTTTGGAAGCCTACTCGCAATCAGACAATTCGGCCCTTTCATTCAAAGATATTACCAATTACTACAAGGAGGAGCACCGGCGCTATCCAGACCCTTGTAAGGGACTGCATCGTGCTGACGAGCGCCTCCTTTTAAAACTGTTTACCAATACTGTACTGTGCCCGGCGGTGCTAAAACATTTCAATTCATCCTTTGATGGCACGTGCCAGTTCTGTGGTGAGGTGGCTGACACCTTTCACATCGTCTGGGCGTGCCAGTCTAATCCATCTATCCCCCCCAACCCCAATCCCACGAGAGAGGACTGGGAGGCGGCCCTGCTCGGCTGTCAAGACCTGAAGGCCCAAGAGGCTCTGGTTCAACGTGCGCGGGCGGCGTTGCTTGCCAATGGAGCCCCGGAATAGGGGTTCCACCTAGTGCTGTGAGGGTAGAAGGCCAATAAGGCCCCAACCCAATCACCTCTCTGTAACCATTTAATGGTTATTAAATGTTTTCACCACCACCACCACCACCACCGTGTAAGCTTTATGCACGAGGAGGCATGTGGTGGTGCCGCCTACATAGGAGCAGTATCCAGAAAGGGATGGAGCAGGGCCAGATTCTTGGAGCGCCAAGACGGCCGGCTGAGAGCCAAGTGAGCTGAGGAAAAGGGAAAGATGTGAACGCTTTCGCCTGTTCCCAAAGCCTCCAGGGTTCCACTGTATGATCTCGAATTTAGACGCAATGTTTGAACGGGACGTACGATTGGTAGCCATCTTGACTGTCCTAGGTTTTATATTTGGTCCTCCATGTCCCGCTCGGAATCCTCAGAGGCAGGGAGGGGCACGGAGGCCGGATTGTCCGACGGCGGGGTGGTGGTAGCCACCTTACGACGACGCCGTGGAGCTGTACCCTCACTGCTCACCGAGCAGGAGCGGGAACGCGATGCCTTGGGTTGAAACTGGGTGATTGCCCAGGCTTGAATAGCCTGGGTAACCTCTACTACTATGCGTTGGACCGAGAAGCTGGTGAGGAGGTGATTAATCGAAGCTTCGACGCGCGTGAGGCGTTCCTCTACGCGCGGAGTGTGCTCTTCGCTAGGGAGAGTTTGGTTAGCGGGCAAGAGAACCTGAGGTGCCCCAGGAGCCTCAAGAGGTTCTGGAGTAGATGTGGCGCCGGTTCCGAGTGCTGGAGTACACATGGCTGCTTGAACCGGCGGTTTAAAGGGAGTGTACTCAGCGCGAGGACTAAGCTTGGACGTAGCTGGCGTAGCCGCCTGGACAGAGGAGGCAATACCGGATGGCCTTGCAGTACACTGTTGTTGGGGTTGAAGTCGCTTATTTAAGAGTTCAAGCTGTTTAGTTAAAAGAGAATTTTGCTTTTGAAGTGCCGCAACTTGCTGGCGAAGGGCCGCAAGTTCGGGAGAAGGAGAATCGACAGAAGGGGGTGAGAGAGGCTTAGAAGCAGCTTTCCCTGCCCAACTGCTCACCTGAGGTACCGCCGCTGGTGCTTCGAGCGGTGGGAATGCTTGAGAGTCGGCGTGGAGTGGTGGAGCCGAATGATGCAGGTTTGTGCTGCTGTCTGGCTGTGACGAACATGAGGTGGTCCCTCGAGGAGATGTTGAGGGCTGCTTGCATTTCCGATATTTTCGGTATTTTGCCGTGCAGCCACTGGTCCCAGTCTCATGGGCGCCGTGGCAGAGGAGGCACTTGGGGTGGCAGTCGTGGGCATTGAGACCTGCAGGTGCGGGGGTTCCACATTTGGCACACTGGGTTGGAGCGGCGTGAGGGCACTGAGGTGGTCGATGACCGATGGTACCGCACTTGGTGCATACAGGGACCGTTTTCTTGTAGGCGCGGATATACGTCGCCACGCAGTGGTAGAAGAGGAAGCGGGGTAACTTCGTGCCCTCGAAAGTCACCACCGCCGCCGCGGAATCTCCGAGTTTGCGGACCACAAGGATAGTACCTTGAGGCCAATACAGTTCAGACTTTATCATTTCCGGGCTTTCAGCAGGGTTTACATTGATGACGCCCTTGCATGTATCCCCTGGTGCCTTGGCGTGGCCTCGAACGGGCAGCTGCTGATCCCCCACTTGCAGCTGGAAGTCCCCGAGGAGTCGCTGTGCCATAGGCAAAATGGTGGTGCTACAGACCAAGATGTTCTGCTCCCAGATTGGCCACACTTGAATTTGCGTGGTAGTCCGGTCGCCGAGGTAGCTGCGGATGGCGTCGCCCACGCGATCGGCCGGGACAAATGTGCGTAGCTCGCAGGGAACGCGAGGTTTGAGTACTACGATGTAGTCGTCGCGAGAGAGGCGAGGAGTTTGACGTGGACGCCACTTGCGTTGCTTCGCTGGCTGCGAGGACGGAGCAGAGGTAGGCACACCGCCGGAGGGATGGCGCGCCGGCGTTCCTTGCAAGGCTGGGGAATGGTGGCCCGCCGTGGCGTCTCGTTGTTGTTGAGACGCAGACTTCGATTTCGCTTGCTTGCGTTGCCACAGTTTCACCATGTCGTCGAGGTATTCATCTTCTGATGGCATAGTGTTTTCGGAGGATGAAATCTCCATGGACAGCATTTGGCTTGAGGTAGGATCATAGCCCGTAACCACGTTAGCGGCCGCCATCGCCGGGCTGAGAGCCCTTAGCGAGGCGGCGTTGTAGCCGGGAGTGAAGGACGTCCCTCAAGTTGTCAAAACTGGACCCACCTGGACGAAGGTGTTGTCTAGGCGAAGCGGAGAACTTGGCGGTGACGATAAATCCAAGTTTCAGGGGTACCAAGGTAGATGTCCGCAGAAATAGCAGAAAATCTACGGAGGCGATGTGGAGTGCGTCCGTCACCATCGAGCGCTCGCAGCGCCCCCCCCCCCCCCCCCACTGGGACCAGGACTTGGCGGGCCGCAGCGCGACGCTCTACCGAATAAGCCACGGACGCGACGCTGATATCGGTGTCAGTAACGCGCCTTATATCTTTGACGCCGCTGCGCGCACACCCCTCTCTCTCGCGCGCCCGCCTTCTCTCTCAGTCTCCCGTCGAGAGCGGGTCGTGCGATGGATGTCTCGGAGGCAACGCTACCATCAACAATGAATGCAGTACAACCGAATGCCAGCACTGCACCCGTCGTTGGAGGTGACGGTAGCGCGGTGGTTTCGCCGACGTTGGTAGACGAGGCGGCGCTGCGAAGGGCTCGTGAGACCGGACGTAAGCGGGCGAAGCGTGCAGCGGTTGCCGAACTGCGTGCTCGCGAGGCCGAGTGCAAGCGGGCGAAGCGTGCAGCGGATGCTGAACTGCGCGCTCGCGAGGCCGAGATGAGGCGTCAGCATCGAGCCGCGAACGCGGCCCATGAAGCGGAACCACAACGCAAGTGTCAGGCGGAGAAGGGCGATGAAGGCCGGCGTCAGGACGCCGCTCGCAATCGTCAACGGCGAGTGGACGCTCTCGAAGCCGTTCGAGCCAGTGAACGTGCCGCGCGGGAGAGGGTGCGAGCCCTGAACTTTGCTCGTCCGGACGCGCGTTTCAAACGCGACTTTGTGGATCGCAGCTTCGGTCACAGCTGCGCCGTGTGTGACCGGCTGTGGTTCGATAACAACCTGAGCTGCATTTCCGACGTGAGGAACGAGACCAACAGGTTGAACGCGTTGCGGGTTCTTTGGAACGAGTTCGGAAGACGGTCGGGCGAACACCGATGCGACGACATGGATGCGCAAGACCCGCGGCTGGCTCCCTTCGGTGCGTTCCGGGTGTGTGCGTCTTGCCGAGAGTCTCTGCTGGCCGGGCTGGATCCACCGTTGAGCAAGAGCCACGGCTACGCGTACCGGCCTCGTCTTGCGGACCTCCCCGATCTGAACCCGGTGGAAGAGCGCCTCATCTCGCCTCGACTCCCCTTCATGAGCATCAGGTGGCGTCTTGGAGCAGATGGATGCGGCGACGGAAAGTGAGTCGTGCGCGCGCGTCCCTCGGTTCCGATTGTGGTGGTGGGTGACTTTAACGTGGACGTTAGAAAGGACAATGGCTGGTTGGTTGACCACATGCTGAACAATTACTCGATGACGTGTCTGTCTCTCGAGTTTCCGACCACGATCAACGGTGGCTTCATAGACTTGGCGTTCAGTAGGAACTGTACGGTCCGCTTCGTCTTGCCGGATCCGCTCACCGTACATTTCTCGGATCACAAAGCGCTGGTACTAACCGTGAGCTACAACGGTAACACGAATAGGTTCTAATCTGTAGTGTAGTTTGTGTGTGTGTGTGTGTGTGTGTGTGTGTGTGTGTGTGTGTGTGTGTGTGTGTGTGTGTGTGTGAACCGCTCGCGATGTGTGCATTCATTGCATCGTACGAAAATCGTGAAATGTAAATAAATAATACTTCGTATATAATGTATCTGTGTACAAATGCTTCATGACAAACAACACTTGAATTCATTATTACACTTTAATCATCATCACCAGTAATAAAACTCCCAAGCATTTCCCCGAGGGTGAACAAGGTTAAGTGCGAATGCACGGGGTGATGCTATGAGGGGGAGTAAAGAGAAAATCCGTTGGCATTCGCCAGTGAGTTAACGTAAACTCCCCTGTGTGATCAAATTGCGATTCCCAGGAACCATTACACCATAAAGGCACCATAGTGTGATTAATAAATTATAATAGTGCGAATTCATAAATACCCTTCATAGCATCACCCCGTGCATTCGCACTTAACCATGTTCACCCTCTGGGAAATGCTTGGGAGTTTTTTTATTGCCACAGTGGTGATGTGAAGGCCGCAGCCTATATTAAACTTAATTGCAAGTAGTGAATCAATTACTACAAGTGAACAGCGCAGACCTTCAAGAAATTCAATACTACCTTATTATACGTATCGGTAATATTCAAGACAACCATTTTTACAATAAAAACTACAAATGTATGTCTGGCATTCAAGTAAGGAGGTAACTTATGAAAAGTTGGCCAACACAAACATAAACTAAAAGCCAACAGGCAAGCCTTTCGTAACTCTACTTTTCTTTAAAGCTGCTTCACAGTTGGCTTCACAAGTGAATGTTTGTTCTTTTCTATTGGCGAAAGGCCACAGGAGGCATATTTGTTACTAATATTCAGGTACTAGTGTGCTGGTCAAGGCTTGTGAACATTCTTTCATGTATGTTTGCCTGCCTCGTATAGTCATGCTGTCACATACGACTTTTTTATGGCCATCGAAAAAATGTGGACACTCAGCTGATTTTTGCGTCGCCATCGCCGCCATGTCCTAGATTGTATATGCACTTAGATACGCAGAAACCATAAAAATGAGTCTGACGAGAATTCCATATACATGATACCGGAGATTCGAAGCAGCAACCCCTCGCTCCACAACCAGCTGCGCTAGCCAACCGGCTAGGTATTCATACGCTCCGGCTAGGTATTCATACGCTCCGTTTAGCACTCGTGGTACGCAGATGTCGGAACAGCTCGCGCGTATTTTCTTTCACCAGCTCTGGTAGATATCCTTTCATAATGAAAGCTGCCACTTGAGACGTCCAAAGAAAAGTGACCCTCTTCTGTTCCACTCATGATGTGGACGAACAAAAAAAAACATGCGGCATACAAGATGGCATACAAGAGGTCAGACGCAACTACGTGACAAGAGACAAAGAGGGGTCATTTTACGTGCCACACCTTAGAAGAAGGAAAGCAAAAAAATCGAACAATGCCTGCTTCCACATTCCGAATATTTTCAGCGCGTTCCTTATATGCACACACGTAACAGTTACGGCGGTTGTTACGCCTTAACCAATTGCCTAACTAATGCTCACTTGATTGAGCGTACCCGAGAGCTAGGTTGAGACCAGATAACCGGTGGGATGACAATGTGTATCGTCAGCCACAAACGTGTTACGGAAGCACATGGTCTCGGGTCACATTACTATACAGCTTCGTTCACAACCAATGGTGCCTACACTCTAAAAAAAGAGCGAGTAAAAAGGGCGTCTTTCTGTCCTACAACAATAACCGTCATCTATATTGCGTTCCATCCTTGCGCTATCGCCTCGCGCCCAGTACATTCCGGTCCCGATCGACATGCCCATTATCAGGGTTATATTGCATTCTCGATAGGAAAGTGGCCAGCGCCGAGTTTTCAAGAAAGGAAGCGCACGCAAGCCTGATGACGAGTATTGTTGTGGGACAAAAAAACACCCTTTTTACTCGATATTTTTTTAGAGTGTAGCTGACCGAAGAGAGGTCGTGTGCCCGTCGTGGTAACTTTATGGACAATGGTAGGTGCCTACGGTGACGTTGCTTTGAACACTTTACCTTACCGGGATGACTGGGTGGTACACTTCAAAGTGCACATAACAACCTCTATTGATGTAGCACTAATTCCTTTCAATATTTCCACTAGGGCAGCATAGACTTAGCGTTCTGTGGGTGATCTTCCAGAGCTACTACAGTAGCCTGCATCTTTTTTGCCGAAAGGCAGCCGATAATTCACTTCTTTCTGTGGAGTGTCCTCAAGGCGGTGTTTTGTAGAGTTCCGCCATTTTTCTACTCGCTTAAGTACGGCGGTGCATTGCTCAGTAGCGCGAAATCCAAGTTGTACTCAATGTACTATGCGATTTGGTTGATATAGCATTCATTTCTTCCCCCTTGCGGCCAAACTGACTTTGTTTTTGTTGGCTGTGGCCGTACGTAAGCCGACTTCGCCTGTCGCGGCTTGATGAAGTGCGTGCTGGTAACGTCAATGAGATGGCGGGGACCTAATCTTCTGGCATCAAAACAGAGTGCTCGCTGTAGTCGTTGATCAATCTCTTTGAGCAGCTGTCTCTGTTTTTATGTCTCTTAAATCGATTGCGTTAAAGAGGTCGTTTCACAAAAATACTGGCATCAGTCTCTTCAGATCTGACAGTAGTTTCCAGAAAAAATATTTATATACTTACTGGATACATCCGTTGCCTTGAAGGCATTATCGCGGGGGAGACAAATTATTATCTCAATCTGCAAATTTTGCAGTGACAAACAAAAAATACCATTGAAACAAGATCACCATCAAGGTAAACAATAGGCTAGCCAGTCGAAAACTAAGAAAACGTGTAAAGAAAAAAAACTAGGACAATATATACAGTATTGTAAAAACAATTGGGAATAAACATTAGGATTATAATATAGAGAAACAGAGTTTTCCGGTAACACGTTCCAATCTCGTACAGTTTGTGGGAAATGAAGATTTGGAGAAATGTTTTGTGTGTCAAATATACGCGCGTATTTATTTTCTTGAAGTGGTCGTGCCTAGCCGAAACATAGGATGGTTCTGACAGGTAGGTGCGATGTCACAGAACGAGCGCTAAAAATGAGCGCGACGCCAAATTCTTGCGACAACGGGCGGGAGAAACGCCGCGAAGTCAAAAGAAAAAAAAAGGAAAGAAAAAGAAAACAAACGGCCAAGGCTCCCCGGGCGCGCGCTCTCCCCGCAGAAGCGTGGCTTCATCGACGGACCTCCTCACCCCACATCGGCGGCCGAGATAGCCCGCGATGTTTCTAGAACGAAGGAGGCGTGGCCACGCCGAGTTGACTCATCCGACGCGGAGGGCAGTCGAACCGTCTCGCGCCTCTCCCCAGCCTTCGTTGCGCATCACGCCGACGAAATGAGAACTTTCTGGAAGGTGGCGCGGAAGGTATTTAACCGAGCAGGCGAGATGAGAGATCAGGAGCAGACGGAAGTTAACGCCAGAGCGCGTAGGGATTCCGCCGTGTAGTCGGCGAAGGTTTTGGTCCGTAGGGACGAAGCCGGAGATGAAGAAGATTTCCACCTGAGGGGTGAAGGCTCGGGCTACAGGCAAGAGCGTGTGTTTACCGCTATCGAGCGAAGACCCGTGGCAACAGCTGCGGGTGTGAAGCCGACGTGTTCCGGCGAAGAAGTTGAAGTTTGAAGAGTGGCCAATTGAAGACGGGAGGTTTCCTGGAAGAGAAACTTCGAGGGGGCAGCGGAACGACAACAACGCTGGACTTTGAGTGAGTGATTCTCGGAAGAGTATCATTCAGACTTTTGTTCCAAGGACTTTGGACTGAATAGGTTTTCTATCTCTTTAGTCTCTAACTGTCTTGGTTGTTCAATGCATGCGACTGCATTGTAGTGCGTATTGTTGTCCGTGTCCGTTGTTTCAAGTGTGGCTGATTGTATTGTGTAATACGTTGATTGATTGGTTTGTTTGGTGACATATTGTATGCAACTATTGTGGAGTGTGCATTTTTGTGTATTGTTTTCGATCTGCCATTATTGAGAATATAATTTGTTTGTTTATAAACTCTCGGCTCCGACTTGTTCTTTGGGCCACAGCCGGCGTCCGCTGGCGCGCCAAAAAGGACCACTTCTAAATTGTCCACGCTTTCGTGGTGCGGTTCGGGGGGCCGATACTTCGGCCCTTGGAATTAGCCCGGCGATTGCCTCCCTAATTAACGGGACCGGTGTGACAATTAATCTGGCGTCCGTGAAACAGGACCTTTTGGTGCACAGTGTGTCCAAAGTAGTGAGAAAAAGCCTCGAGTTGTTGATAGTGCTATCGGAACGACTTTGTGTGTTGTTCAGTGTTCTCGTTAACGAGTGCAGGGGAGTGTTCCGATAGACCGATTTAGGCAGATACTTTTTGCACGCGGCAAGGTTTTATTTGCGAGTTGCGAGACACAATGGATCTCGAAAAGTTAGTTGCGCTTGGTGAGAAGATGGGTCTTTCCGGCGCCGAACTACGGAAATGGGTAGCCAGAAGGAGAAAGAGGCGGTGGAGAGAGAAAGGTTGGCAGCTGAGAGAGCCAAGGAAGAAAAAACAGCTGAGTTGGAACGAGTGAGGTTGGCGGTCGAAAGAGCCAAAGCGGAAAAAGAAGCGGAGTTGGAGAGAGAGAGTTTGGCAGCAGAGAGGGCCAAGGAAGAAAAAGCAGCTGAGTTGGAACGAGAGAGGTTGGCAGCGGAAAGGGTGAAAGAAGAAAGAGAGGCAAAGGAGCGACAGCTGAAGGAAGAAAGAGAGCAGAAATTGAAGTTGGAGCTGGAGAGAGAGAAGTTGGCAGCCGAAAGGGCGATAGAAGAAAGAGAAGCGAGGGAGCGACAGCTGAAAGAAGAAAGAGAGGAAAGGGAGCGGCAGCGGCAGCACGAGATGGAACTCGAGCGGCTCCGTTTGCAACAGCGAAGTGAAACTCCGGTCAAAGCTAGAGTTGAAAGCAGCGAACGGGAAGATCACGGCTTCCGCTTGAACCCAAGCAAGCTGCTCGTAGCGTTTGATGAAAGGAAGGACGACCTTGACGCGTACCTTCACCAATTTGAGACGATTGCGAAGAGCCAGAATTGGCCGGAACATCAATGGGCAACTGCTTTGAGTACTTGCTTGAGTGGTGAAGCGCTCAGTGTGTACGGTAGGCTGACGCCGACCGATGCAGCCAACTACGCAAAGGTGAAAGCTGCTTTGCTGAAGCGATTTGGATTTACGGTGGAAGGATTCCGGGACAGATTTCGGACAAGAATGCCAGCTGATGGTGAGACGGCTACGCAGTATGCCGCCCGACTTTGCCATTATTTCGACAGATGGATTGAACTTTCAGGGACAGCGCGGGAGTACGATGAGCTTAGAGAGCTGCTAATTAGAGAACAATTTCTTACTAGTTGCCACCCAAGCCTGTCACTGTACTTAAAAGAGAGGAAGGCTGACTCACTTGAAGACATGCTTGAATTGGCTTATCAATTCTTGGAAGCGCAAGGTGGCACTAATTTGGCCAAGGTAAAGAAGGAGTGTCCCGATGATTCGAAGAAATTGGCTCCCGAAGAAAAGAAGCGTGCACCAGAGAGCATTCCGCGATGTTTTCTGTGCAACCGAGTGGGTCATCGCGCGAAAAACTGTCGACCGATCTTTACGAGCCCTACGGCAGTAAAATGTTTCAAGTGTGGTCAGACTGGGAACAAAGCAGACGCTTGTCGGAACGGAGTGAGTCAAACTCACCAGGTATCCTGTGTGCAAGTGGCACCGAAATCCGATAATAATGCCGTCACCGACGGATTCGTAGAATTGAAAAATGGGGAGAAAATTCCTATTGTTGGTGCTGTAATGTCAAAACAGCCAACCGGCGTTACGAAAGGAATGCCAACGCTGCCTGGAAAAGTTGCGGACAAAAAGATTACGGTGTTAAGAGATACCGGTAGCTCCACTGTTATCGTGCGGAGAAATTTGGTACGGGAAAGTGAGTTGACAGGCAGAACGAAGCCGGTTTGCCTAATTGACCGTACGGTTCGGATGCTTCCCGAAGCAGAAATTGAGGTTGAAACCCCGTACTTCAGCGGGAAGGTTACTGCTTTATGCATGACGACCCCCCTGTATGACCTTGTCATCGGAAACATCGACGGGGCGCGAGGGCCAAGTGACCCAGAATGTTTGGGAGAAGACCCGAAGATAGAGCCCTCGCCAACTCAGCGGCCGCGAGATACAGTGGAGGAGCAGCCCGTGACGGATCTCACTAGAGCCCAAGGTGAAGCCGCGGCCCAAGAGACAGCGGATGAGAAGATGATCGTGTTGAATGAGCTCACGGGCCGAGCAACTGGACTTACGTCGGCACGACCTCAACCAACCGACAGTGTAAAGGAGACGGAGTTGGCCAGCCGGGCAAAATGTAGAGGCATGATCAAGCGGGTAAATAAACAGACAGGACCCGTCGAATGTAATGACGCGTTAACGGTGTCGGAAGAGACAACGATGGCTGAGACAACGCCTCAGATATCGTCGTTAGAAAGGGCTCACCGAAAAAGAACGTGGAAGCACAAGAAGAGATCGAGCGAGCACCGCAAAAAGGGGCGCAAGCGCTGCTCGAAGTACGCAGGATAAGTGCTGAGGTCAAAGCAGAATGTGGTTGGCAGTGTTGAGTGCCATATGTTGTGTTAATGTTGTGGTATCCTGTGTCACAAGTGTCGAAGTGTTGTGCTGTGATGTGATGTATAGTATTGTACCATTGTTGTAGTGAGAGACTTTGTACATTTGTATTATTGGGAATGTGCGGTGGAGTGTTGTACTCATGTGCTTGTGGTTATGTTTTCACGTGTTGTGTAATTGAATTACAATGTAGAATTGTATTAAGTGATCTATTGTGAATGTGAAGTGTCATGAGCGACTGTTGGTGTTACAGTCTGTGAGAGTGTGTGGTGACTTTTCGCGCTCGTCTGTGTGGTTTTGAATATTATGAGATAATATTCTTAAAGTGGGGGGCAGTGTCACAGAACGAGCGCTAAAAATGAGCGCGACGCCAAATTCTTGCGACAACGGGCGGGAGAAACGCCGCGAAGTCAAAAGATAAAAAAAGGAAAGAAAAAGAAAACAAACGGCCAAGGCTCCCCGGGCGCGCGCTCTCCCCGCAGAAGCGTGGCTTCATCGACGGACCTCCTCACCCCACATCGGCGGCCGAGATAGCCCGCGATGTTTCTAGAACGAAGGAGGCGTGGCCACGCCGAGTTGACTCATCCGACGCGGAGGGCAGTCGAACCGTCTCGCGCCTCTCCCCAGCCTTCGTTGCGCATCACGCCGACGAAATGAGGAGAACTTTCTGGAAGGTGGCACGGAAGGTATTTAACCGAGCAGCCGAGATGAGAGATCAGGAGGAGACGGAAGTTAACGCCAGAGCGCGTAGGGATTCCGCCGTGTAGTCGGCGAAGGTTTTGGTCCGTAGGGACGAAGCCGGAGATGAAGAAGATTTCCACCTGAGGGGTGAAGGCTCGGGCTACAGGCAAGAGCGTGTGTTTACCGCTATCGAGCGAAGACCCGTGGCAACAGCTGCGGGTGTGAAGCCGACGTGTTCCGGCGAAGAAGTTGAAGTTTGAAGAGTGGCCAATTGAAGGCGGGAGGTTTCCTGGAAGAGAAACTTCGAGGGGGCAGCGGAACGACAACAACGCTGGACTTTGAGTGAGTGATTCTCGGAAGAGTATCATTCAGACTTTTGTTCCAAGGACTTTGGACTGAATAGGTTTTCTATCTCTTTAGTCTCTAAGTGTCTTGGTTGTTCAATGCATGCGACTGCATTGTAGTGCGTATTGTTGTCCGTGTCCGTTGTTTCAAGTGTGGCTGATTGTAATGTGTAATACGTTGATTGATTGGTTTGATTGGTGACATATTGTATGCAACTATTGTGGAGTGTGCATTTTTGTGTATTGTTTTCGATCTGCCATTATTGAGAATATAATTTGTTTGTTTATCAACTCTCGGCTCCGACTTGTTCTTTGGGCCACAGCCGGCGTCCGCTGGCGCGCCAAAAAGGACCACTTCTAAATTGTCCACGCTTTCGTGGTGCGGTTCGGGGGGCCGATACTTCGGCCCTTGGAATTAGCCTCCCTAATTAACGGGACCGGTGTGACTTGCGAATGTTATTGCCTGTTTGAATATAAAAAATACGGTCTAAAGATATGAGCCTCCAGTTTTTTCTTCTAGCTGCTAAAGTTTCGCCACCCAGTAATGTTTTTTTTTTAGTTCAGTAAGCAATTGACAAGAAGCGCAGTTACTGAAGACAAATCGTGCAACCTAATTTTTAAGCTTCTGCTTGTATCCACACCACAGAGCCAGGATATGGTTCAAAGTGATCCGATATATTTATTTATATAAACATGATGTAGTGCAAGGTCTTTCCCTAACACGTCTTATATTGCGTGGAAGGAGAGAAGAATAGCGCTAGGCGCCGAAAGATGTCAATTGAACGAGTGCGTGTTTTGATTGATTTGTGGGGTTTAACGTCCCCAAACCTCCATTTGATTATGAGAGACGCCATAGTGGAGGGCTCCCGAAATTTTTACCACCTGGGGTTTTTTAACGTGCACCCAAATCTGAGCACACGGGCCTACAACATTTCCGCCTCCATCAGAAATGCAGCCGCCACAGCCGGGATTCGATCCCACGCCATGCGGGTCACCAGCCGAGTACCTTAGCCACTAGACCACCGTGGCGGGGCCGAGTGCGTATTTTAAAGGAACCCCCATTCATAAAAGTGCTCGAAAATTTTTCGTTATCATCAGCAACAAAAGCATCAACAAAGTGAACAGCGGCGTATAGATTTGCATGTTAACCTGTAGATGCGCAGTGGGCCCTTCGCTGAGATTTGAGATGATTATTTATGGTATAGAGGACACTTAAAAACTACGCTGTATACATAAATGATTCAATTGACCTTGCTTACGGTGTTCGTCACTTATGCATCCCTCGTCAATTCACTGCATGTCTAGAATATGTAACGTTAGTGAGCCGCATTAACAGGCGTAGGGTAGAGTGCGGAAAGCTGCATCGTGTTGTTGTTTAAAACTGCACGCCATCTTTTTTTTACGAGAGGGCAGTTCACCTTTAAACGCCCATGTATGCCGGGAAGAGGCATTGGGTCAAAAAAAAGAAGTAGTGAACCACACTCACAGTAAAACCTTATAATTAACATTTCATGAAACTTCAAGTACACTTTGAGAAATTTCGCTCGGTGCAGGTCGCCGATAAATGAAGTTCAGATCTACTACAACTCGACAAAAACGAGAAGTGGTCCCATCAACTATGGGGAAAGCCTCTACGTTCACCCAAGCTTCAACAAGAAGACTGCCATCAAATATGACATAGCGCTTGTGAAGGTAAGCTATCATGTTGTCTCTTAATGGGTGTTGGGAAAATTTAAAGCTCTATAAGTACTACTATAGGTTTGTTTGAAACGAAGACCCATAAATTATTAAACGAATACGAGACAGAAGAGTAATATATGAAATTTATTCGTGTGCATGGTCCAAGTCTAACGTGGACTTGTGACAAATAAAACAACACACACACGCGCACTCGTCATCATCATCATCATAGTCAGCTTGACTACGCCCACTGATTGGGTAAAGGCCTCTCCTATGCTCCGCTGAACAACCCGGTCTTCTGATTTCTGCTGCCACGTTATACCTGCAAATTTCTTAATCTCATCGGTCCACATAACTTTCTATCTCCTCTTCGTGCGTTCGCCTTCTTTGGGAATACAGTGAGGTACACCAAATGACCAGTGGTTATCCTGCCTACGTGTTCGCCCGATGTTCATTTCTTCTTCCTGCTTTGAACACACACACACACACACACACACACACACACACACACACACACACACACACACACACACACACACACACACACACATATATATATATATATATATATATATATATATATATATAATATATATATATATATATATATATATATATATATATGTATATATATACATATAGTCTAGTAGATCCTCCGTGAGCGGTCACAGCGTGGTTTATTTCGACGTTTCGGCCTAGAGTCTGGCCTTCATCAGGATCTACTAGACACTATGCAACGCTTCGGCCACTCAACCACCATGCCTGCCTATATATATATATATATATATATATATATATATATATATATATATATATATATATATGTATATATATATATATATATATTGTGATGTAACGGTGAAGGCAACCTTTATTAGGCCCAGAAGACACGATGAAGATGAACATGGTTTGACAGGCGCAGAGAAGAACGAAACATCGAGGAAAGAAGTGGGGAAGCGACCATGGACGAGGTAGAACGGCGAGTAACCAGTTGTGCGCTGTACAGAGGTATTATACGCAAAAGTGACAAATGGCAAAATGGTGTCCCAGTTTCTGTGGTCGGGTTTGATATACATCGCTATCATATCTGACAGTGTACGATGAAAGCGCTCAGTCAGGCCGTTCGTCTGAGGATGGTAACGGGAGCTTGTTTTGTGTGTAGATCCGGATGCCTTGTGCACTTCTTCGACGAGTTCTGAAAGAAATACTCTTCCACGGTCGCTCAGGATTACACGAGGAGCTCCGTGTCGAAGGATTATTGCTCGAAGGATGAAGTCGGCCCCTTCCGAAGCTCATGCAGAAGGCACGGGAGCTGTTTAGGCGTAGCGGGTCAGGTGGTCGACAGCTGTAACCATCCATCGATTGCCCGTGACAATCATAGGAAGCGGACCATACAGGTCAATGCCAACTACCTCGAATGGTTGCAGGGGACATGGGAGCGGTTGTCATTGTCCACTTCGAGTTGATGTAGGTAGCTTGCGACGCTGACAAAGGGCGCATGAGGCAACGTACTTCGCGACACAGGTGGACAAGCCCGGCCAGTAGTAGTGACATCTTATGCGGTCATACGTTTTCAGGAAGCCCGTGTGTCCAGCAGACATGTCGTCGTGATATGTCTTGAGGACTTGAGCCCGAAGAGAGCGAGGTAGAACGGGCACCCAGCATTGACCTGCAGGGTGGTAGATATGACGGTACAGGACATGGTCGTTGAGCTTGAATTGCGTCAGCTGTCGGCGAAAATGGGCGTTAGGGGGTCGGCAAGTCCCGTCAAGACGGTCCATGATGCGGCGACAGTAAGGGTCAGCACGTTGGTGCGATAAGAAGAAACCACACTCGTTTGGAGAAGTTGGGTCCACAGTAGCTAATGACGAAACATGTAGGAAAGAGACGGCCGAAAGCTTCTTGAGTGCGGCAGTGGCGGGTTTGTTAAGTGGCTCCGAAGAGAGCGGGCAACGCGAAAATGCGTCGGCGTCTTGATGCTTGTTTCCCGGACTTGTATGTGATCGTGAGGTCGTATTCTTGTAAACAAAGAATCCAGAGACAAAGGCGGCCGGACAAGTTCTTGATTGTCGAGAGCCAGCACAAGGCGTGATGGTCCGTAACAACAGGAAAGTGGTGGCCGTGGAGATAAGGTCGAAACTTTTGTATCGACCATACGACCGCTAGGCACTCCTATTCGGTGACGGTATAATTCTTTTCGACAGGGGTGAGTGCATGGCTCGCGTATGTGGGACTTTCTCACGTGAAGATTTGTCTCGCTGCAGGAGAATTCCACCAATGCCTCAACCACTAGCGTCTGTATGCAGGAGCGTAGGCGCGGTTTCGTCGAAATGACAGAGGACTGGTTCAAATGTGAGTGCACACTTCAGTTGGGCAAACGCTGCTTCACATTCAGGAGTCCACACAAAGGCGACACCTGATCCGAGCAACTTGTGCAATGGTGAAGCTATTGAGGCGAAGTCTCGAATGAATCGGCGAAAGTAAGAAGCGAGGCCGAGGAAACTGCGCAAATCTTTGGCTTTTTCAGGACGTGGGAAGTGTTGGACAGCGGAAATCTTGTCAGGATCGGGACGATTACCGTCCGTGCTTACGATGTGGCCTAACACTTTAATAGTCTTGCTCGCAAAACGGCACTTCTTGGTGTTCAGCTGAAGGCCTGCGTTTGCAAGGCACGTAAGAACTTCGTCCAGGCGTTGCAAGTGCTGAGGGAAGATTGACGAAAAAATAACGATATTGTCTGAATAGCACAAGCAAGTCTTCCACTTCAAGCCTCGTAAAACTGTGTCGATCATCCGCTCGAATGTTGCTGGAGCAATTGCAAAGGCCGAATGGCATGACGTTTAATTCGTACAGCCCATCTGGTGTTGAAAACGCTGTCTTTTCTTTGTCATCCTCGTGCATGGGTATTTGCCAGTACCCTGAACGCAGGTCTAGGCTTGAGATGTACTCAGCACTTTGCAGTGAATCCAAAGCATCGTCAATGCGCGGCATGAGGTAAACATCCTCGTGGGTAATCTTATTAAGTGCTCTGTAGTCCACGCAAAATCGCACGGAGCCATATTTTTTCCTTACTAAAACAACAGAGGATGACCAAGGACTCGCGGAGGGACGTATAATGTTCCGTTGCAGCATATCGGCTACATTTTGTTCAATGATCTCACGCTCGGACGAAGAGACGCGATATGGTCGACGGCGTACGATGGAAGTGCTATCGGTCTGGATACGATGCCTAATAATGGACGTCTGTCCCAGAGATGAGGAATGGGCATCGAACTATATCCTATGCTTTTGTAGCAAGGCAAGCAACTCATCTGTCTGTGAAGAGGTCAGTTCTGGACTAATAGTCGCAGCAAGAACAGAAACGCTTGCTTGAACGTCAAATAGAAGGAAGGTCAGAACACGCTGGCATAAGCGGCACAACAGAGACAGGTTGAGATTCAGAAACGCAAGCCATTGTGGAATCAGAATTTTCTCAGAAGTCTGGTTTGTGGCGTAGAGAAGTCCGGAGCCATTGTGAAATCGCGCTAGACCTGAAAAGGACTCTACCTCTTGCGAGACAGCGTGCGGATGGTTGGACAAACATGTCACTAGATTCGATCACAATAGAGGTGATGGCAACTATTTGCTGATGACCAGGTGGTAGCTCGGTATCTTCAGCAGCGAGCATGCGAACGGGCTTGTCATTCGCATACAGGGCATAGTCAGTTTCCATCATATGAACAACATTTTCTCGACAGCAGATGGAAGCGTTCGCCGTAGACAGAAAATCCCAGCCTAATATAAGCTGGTGCGCACACGAACTCAGCACAGCAAATTGCACAAAATGAAGAAGACCAGCTATGAAAACTCGAGTGGTGCACATAGCGGCAGGTCTAATGGCGTCCCCTTGAGCAGCGTGCAGTGTAGGTCTATCATAAGGGGTGGTGACTTTTCGCAGACGTGAGCACAAAGAACGATCAATCACATACAAACAAGCACCAGTGTCTATTAAAGAGTCCACGTACACACCTTCTGTTAAAACAGATATCGTACTATATGGACGCACTGGTGGAATTTCCGTCTTTTCGTTCGATGCAGCTTTTCCTCCAAAAGCTGCAGAGATTAGTTTTCCGGGCGTTGGTTGGTGAATTGCGAGACAGGTCGCAATGGAGACGTGGAGCGGTGGAGGGGTGAGGGTGAGTGGTGTCTAGTAGAGCGGTAAGAACTGGTTGGCTCAGATGTCACAGTTGGAGACGGTGAGCGACGTAGCGGCGGATCATAAGGACGACGTTGGAAAGCGTACCAGCTTGTCCCATCATCCCGTCCGTAGGTGTCGAATCCACGACGCTCGTCCTGCTGACGCTTCCGACAGACGCGTGCGACTGTGGCCCCGATAGCCGCAGTAATAACAGATCGGACGAGGCGGGCGCCACGGTGGGTGAAAGGGCTGGCTAGGCGCACTCGGAGTCAACGAAGCCAGCGTGACAGGCGTCGAGTGTGCGGCCATCGGTTGTACGACGGGTGGTGAGCCAGCGAGGACTTGTGCGTACGTCGGCTGGAGTCGAGGTACTGGAGAGTCTACATACGCTGGCCTGGTCATGGACGCCAACTCCACTTTGATGACGTCACGCAAAGATGTGTTGGAGGGGGAAGGTGGAACTCGGTGTCATTGAGATGCCGAAAGATTGCAGCTCTTTCCGTATAATCGCCCGGATCATGGCACGCAATGAGGCATCAGTCGTGGTGGTGTTTTCAGCGCTGTCCTGTGGTAACCGTTGGGATTCAAGTTCCTCTAGGCGTTGGCACGTGGCAACAACCTCGGCGACTGTAGTCGGGTTTTGAATGACCCAGGCATTGAACGCGACCATGTCGATCCCTTTCAATAGATGACGAACTCTCTCTGATTCAGACATGGACGTGCTGAAACGGTGACAGAGAGCAAGCACATCCTCTATGTACGATGTGTAGGACTCACCGCATTGTTGCTTGCGAGCATCCAGTGTCTTCTTCGCGAGAGCTGAACGAACCACCGGGGTGCGGAAAATTTGGCGAAGCTGTTGCTTGAAACGCGTTCAGTCCGTAATGTCCGTTTCATGATTGAAAACCATGTTTTCGCTACGCCTGTCAGATAAAAGGAAGCACGTACGACGAAGCTTGGTGGGATCATCCCAGTTGTTAGTGGAACTCGCTCGATTGAACTGGTCCAACCAATCCTCCACATCTTCACCTCGAAGTCCGGCGAATGTGGGCGGCTCACGCTGGTGCGCGGTGATAATTAACGATGGATAGGCCGCGGTAGCCGGGGCCGTGGAGGTAGACGCAGAAGTGCTGGTTGGCTCGTCCTGAGGCATGTTACCGTACACCTGGCACGAACGACGACCTGAGCGGAGCTCCAGGAGGCAGATCGGGCTGGGAGAGGACGGAAGATCGGAGAATACACTCCACCGCTTGTGATGTAACGGTGAAGGCAACCTTTATTAGGCCCAGAGGACACGATGAAGTGACCACGCCCAAGGCACAGAACTCAGACAAGCCAAGTCCCCACAGCAGATGAAGATGACGACCACTCATGATGATGAATATGTGGAAAGATAGTGGATGTACTTAATGAATGGCTACAATATATATATATATATATATATATTTGTGTGTGTGTGTTGATAAAAACCAAGAATTTTCTGTTTTCATCAGCTTCATTCAACACATTGAAATTGTTTGTTCAAAGTCTCATGCTCCAATAATGTCAGTTACTTGTAAATGCAAATGAAGAGAATCACAACGGCCACGGCACAACGCGACTTTTTCTCCTTCTGTTTGCTACACAGCACCATCTCCCGCTATCGTCTCCACACCAGCGGCAGTCCCTGCGCATGGCCTTATGTTTTGTATTGACACACGATACGGTATTGGCTGTGTGGGATTCTGTCGACGAGGTTTTCCACAGCATTCCAGGGGAGATTTTAAAACATCCAACTACTAAAAAGTGTTCAGCCCGACTGCACTGCTGACGCTGAAATCGCTCTAATTAGCCAAAGCGCAGCGCGTGAAAGTAGAGTGTCTGGGGAATAATTGGCTTTCACGTTTAGAGCACGCTTGCGTACCAAGCAGTTCGCAAGCAGCAGAAGAGACAGCGCTTGCCCGGGTGCATGCTTGCGTAATGAGCTTGAAGACGGAGGGTGTTTTAATTGAGCAGCCGGTTGCATGCCTCCAATCACTCTATCTTTTCCTTCCCAAATAGATGAAGTGAAGAGAGGTTGTGGTTGCCCACAATCCCACTTGAAGGCGCGGCAAGCAGTCGCTGGAGCATGCAGGCCACGCGGTTGCGTGTTCCCTTTCAGAAATATTGCTACAGTACGTAGGAGAAACACCAGTTGGTACAAGTGGAAGCTGCACAACCTGGCCGATCAATGCCTACAAGTCATCAGACGCTAATGCTAGGAGAAGGAAAGGCCACCTAAGCGCGTCATGAGCAACTCGAACCACCACGTGGCTGTGCAAGAGTATGAAAACGTTTCTTCTCAGGCGCTCCTGAGTGTCGTGAAGCAGTACTTCACTGTATTGTTACAACGCGGCAACGTCACCACCGCCGACCAAAGAATTCTGTCACAAGATTAAGGCTCAGGATATAAAATGCGAGTTTTCGAAGCACCGTGCATGTTCTTCAGGAGGGCAGCGGGTAGAGCGCTCATTACCCGTTTTCATGAACTGAGAGGTCATGGGCTTAACTCCCGTGTCATCGGCGTCTACGGCAGTTTTCTTCAATATTTTCTTTGTCGTATCGTTGTGCCCATTCTTCCAGGATAATGGCAATCATGAAAATGACGTAAGTTTGGGTAGGCACCGATATGAAAAAAATAAAGACTATGAAAAAGAGCAGCTGGGAAAGAGCGTTTACATGCACCAGCGGTAGCATGTGTCTCGGTGATGTATGTTTTCGCTACCATATAGTGTGACCCAATGAACTGCGAGAAACTGAAAATAGTTGAACGTCTACATAGCGTAGCGAATGAATCAAATAAATTGACTGAGCCCAGATTGGTCGTCAAGAGCAATGCTAACAAAGGAAAGTGAAAATGACGCTGTCCGAAAGTGGAGAACGTACCAAGAGCTGAGCATTCACGGTGCAGATGAGAGCAGTAGGTGCCTACAACAAAAAAAAAAACGCGAATGTAGCACCACCGGTAAACCTTAGTTACTTTCACTATGCGTGTATAAAATGCTTCTTACTTGAGATAAAGCTCTGGAGGTGCACAGTACCACTCATAATGCAATAATTGACAGCGGTGATTTTTTTAAAGCTCTAGGTGATCTTGCATGCCACAGTTTAACTGAGCCTTCTAGTGTAATGTGTATTTGTGTTGCATTGTCTCTTATCTATGCTTGGCCTGATTGTAAAGACTCGGTATTCTTGTTGCAGGTTAGGGAATATTTTAAGTTCGATAGATTCGTTCGACCGGTTTGTCTCGCCAAGCATAACATATATCTGGGACACACACCACTTCTGTCCGGTGGCTGGGGAATCATTGATGATCGTAAGTTGTGTGTCTTTGATTACCTGACATTTTAGAGGTATTAGATTGTCGCCTTCTTTAATGCAAGAAAAGGTGTTCTTTCGCTATATTTTACAGTATTCCCATTTTTTTATTTATAAGCGAGTTATGCCTAATAAAAGTTGGTCCGAATCTACATGCTACACTATAAATGTCGTCGAAAGACGATAGGCTCGCGTCTGGACAGAGTGAACAAAACTTTTATTTGATGTTCTGCGCAAGAAAATCGATGAATGGTATTCCGGAGGCGCTGCGTCATAGTGCCTCGAGCGAGTAACGGAAGCGAACAAGCGCATCTAGACACGTTAGGCACAAGCGCCATCTGACAGTTATCTTCGAAAAGAAAGGCGTGCGCGACCGCGGAGAAAGATGCGCGCCAGTCACGGAGGTGGTAAGGTGTGGAATTCAAAGTGACCGGCAGGTGCCACCACCATGCCATCGTAGCAAAGCGTTGGAAGTACCTTCTTGAGCATCGCGTTGCACTGTCAGCGCAGCGCGTCAAACGCTACAGTCCTTAGAGTTATTTGTGTGTGCCTCTTCTTGTATAAAGGCAGACATACAAAACATCAACAAGTTGTTAAGGCGCCTCAGATATGCGCAATATTTGCTCTTTTAATTGATAATTGCACAACAATAAGCGCTAAACCTTGAGCAATATAGGTGGGCGTTGCGGATGGGGTTGTCCGTTTGGTGCCGTTTGAGGTATCGTTAGGGCGGATAAACAGACAAATGTACAGACAGACAGACCAAAATTTTTCTGTCGAAGGACCCCAAGAAAGACTATCGTCTTTAAAACAAAAACAGAATCAACGTTATTCGCACGTGATATCTTCAGCACATCCTCTCTAAGATGCTCCTTTAACAGCACGTTTCTTTTGCTTCGATCGCCACACCACCCTTGGGTATATGTGTTTTCCTGAAGTAATGACGGTCATCACCAACTCCTTTAGGTATGGACATGTTCTGTGGCACATTTTTATCTATATTGCATGCTTATCTAATTCTTGTGATGTGTTTATAAGCTATACTTATTGAAACAATTTTCTACCGCTTTTTCAATCTTGAAGCCTGCTTACAGTTACCCGTTGTCACCCATCACATCATCGCTGACAGATAAGTTTCCTGAAGCGTGAGCTCATACATGTTACTGCAGTGAGAAGTGCGAAAACGGGACTTAAACGGACGAAAAGACAACACAGCGCTTGTGCTGTTTTCGCGCTGTTCACTCCAGTACAATGGCTTAGTACTCTCTGGCGACAACAGGCCCTCGCGCCAGCAAACACCACATTCGCGTAATCATCATGCATGCTCGCTCACATGTATAAATGGTAATTTCCCTTCTTCGTACTCGCAGGAAATCCTCCCACGTTTGCGGAAAATCTGCTGTACACCATGGTTCGAGCTATGTCAGCATCGAAGTGCAAGAAAATTCTGAAACGCTTCCGTGGTGCCGGTGTTGGTGGAGTGGATGACAAGCTTATGACCTGTTTAGAAGGATACAACGGAACTCTTTGCGGAGTAAGTAGTGGTTCTTCGCACAAATAGCACATTGTACGCCGAAAGATGACTCAAGTTAATTCATGGAAAGAGATAGATGGCGGATGTTATCATGAGAGTAAAGCAGATAGGTCGGCCTGAATAAATTTTCTTAACTGCTTCTCTAGCGTTAAGTAAGGTCGGTTGGCTGGTTGTTCCTCAGAGTCCTGGCGCAACCCGCCACGGGGGATCGGCAATGAAACGGATCGTACCTCATTTGTGAGGTGGAGTTGTTTTACCAGCCGGATTATTTAGATAACGATGTTTAAATAAAGAACCAATTGGTAAACGATAGATTAGAAATAAACTAGAGGTAATACAAAGAACGAACAGGCTAATATGATTTGAAATAAAGTGAATTTATGCCTCAGCTTAACATTCTAATCGTTTTGTTGCCTTTAGAAAATTGCATACGGCCTCGCAAACATTCCTGTGGCTACATCCTTTCTCAGTTGCTCCAAAGGAGAAGATCACCGGAAGGGATAAACTTAGAGCCAACCTACAGAGAGGTTCTTCTAACAGTCTCTTCCTTTGGTTTGTGTATAACCTGCATGTTAAGAGGAAATGGTGAAGGGATTCACTCTCGTTGCAGTGGAGGCATAGGGCAGTCTGTGCCAGACCAGACCTTTGTAGATAAAAGTTCAGGGGGGCGGGTGGAGACTCGGCATCTTAGTCTCGTAATTGATATCTCCGCCGTTCTAAAGGAGCATCATCGATTTTTCCAAGGGTACTTTAGATGGGAAAAATCCGATGTTGCCAAGCGAGATTTTCCAAACTGATCTGACATGACAAATTTTTCAAAGCGTGCAAAATGGCGTTTCAATCCATCATCACCTTCATCCTCATCGTCAATCTTTTGAGGAACTTATTGCACATGTGGTGGTAATGAGCACCAATAAATACTTCCAAACCAACTTTTCCAAGTAACTCTTTTACTTACTAGATCATGGTCGCTCTGCAAGTACACAATTCAGTGGGTACTTGTGACTCTCGGTGGCAGCAGAATGCAGCCCGCTAGTTCAAAGACGTTTGTAATTGTATTAGGGCAACTTCATGGCTTGGCCAACTGTGGTTAAAGATAAGGTGACATATGGCCCGCAAATACTTTTGAACATCTACTCTTCTTTCTCTTGAATCACACGCCACTTTTCAAGCCTTTGACCCTGACAAAGAAAGACTATTTTGCTACCAATCTGGCATCTGTGAACAATTGTCGCCAGAATCACAAAATAGTAATGGAACACAATTGCTATGAGGACAATATTAGGAAAGAAGAGTGCGAGCATTTAGAGCTAAGCAAGGCACCTACTTTCGTTTCTACCAGCATATGCAATTCATTTCAGCACCCCTGTTCATGTATTATCGGTATAGATCTTGCTCGAACACTAATATCTGTGCGGACGTTGCATTCTGCGTCAGATTTGCTAACAACGCAATCAGAACCATCGAAAAGTGAAGGCATTGCCCACTTTGACTCGGAGTTAAGCAGTTTCTCCAGTATTTCTAACTGTTTTATCAGTTTTTATCGTTTCTTTGATTAGATGAGACGACAGATTGCGCAGTGTAGAACTGACTACTGTATTTGTGAATCCAAAGCACCAACTTTGTGACTAATTCATTGAAGCGTGTCTTTCTTTGATAATACGCCCAAATAGCCTTGGCTAATTTATGGCATCTTCCTTGCTACCGAAGCCCCCATGTGAGCTGCCTTTCATACCTCATTGGTTCCGCCGAACCCATTCTCACCCCTGAGGTGAGTAGACCATTGTTACGCGAACCATATCGAATGCATAGGGTGATGCAACGGCACGTTTCTGTAAAAAGACAAAAAAAAAGCCGTTTACCAGAAGAGCGCAAGAACAAATTAAAAATTAAAAAATAAAATATAGGCCAAGGTATGGGAACCCCGATAACACGTAACTACTAAAGTGTGGCGAAGCGTACAATGCGACAAAGAGATGCAGGCTTTCTGCCGCAGAGACCATCCCTACAACGCATGCGTGACCCTCGTGCTCCTCTCCCGCTTCCCTTTCTCTTTCGAGTCGCCGGCAAAGGAAACGCAAAGCCTTCTCAGCAGCGCCGCGTCCACGTCTCCATGGTCCCCTTGACCGGGAGATGGTGTGAATTTGGGGGGATGGGAGGAGGGCCTCGATTATTTGTTACTTTTCAGTAATGTAGTCTCCTAACGAAACAGGTTTTTGGTTAGTTTTTGATACATCCTCATCAAAAATGTTTAGCGCTACAAATCCTTCACACGCCCCGCCGTGGTGGTCTAGTGGCTAACGTACTCGGCTGCTGACCCGCAGGTCGCGGGTTCGAATCCCGGCTGCGGCGGCTGCATTTCCGATGGAGGCGGAAATGTTGTAGGTCCGTGTGCTCAGATTTGGGTGCACGTTAAAGAACCCCAGGTGGTCAAAATTTCCGGAACCCTCCACTACGGCGTCTCTCATAATCATATGGTGGTTTTGGGACGTTAAACCCCACATATCAAAACGAATCCATCACAATTACGCATTGTAATTCGAAATGCATGCCTGTCATTTCAATAAAGTACCTAGAGTTTCTGCCCAGCCAGTGATAATCTTTTTCTATGCTATCCTTGTTAAATACAGAGCCACAACATTTTAAATAAGGTAATCAACTGTAATCATCGCACCAGCGTAGACTTAAGTGAGCAAGCTTGTTTACAGTGCACTATCATGAATACCAGGGGTAGGATGCCCAGGATAACAGTGAAGGCCATCTTGAATTGTTTAGACGTTCAGGCTCTTGTTTTTGCTTCTCTGCAGAGTGATTCGGGAGGACCGATAACATTGAGACGCAAAGGACATTCCATGCAAGTTGGCGTCCTCAGCCTTGGGTCAACTTGCAACAATCACACTAAATTACTAATTGTTATTCGTGTTGCCAAGTTTGTGCGGTGGATTAAAGTAGCGCTCCACCATCCTCAACGATGGCGAGTCCTTACAGGTGGCAAGGACGGTTCGGGCGACCAGAAATGTAACTGTTGCTTGATTATCAAATAATCTACAATAAATCGGGTAACATACCACGTGCGGCGTGTCGTATATGGTTTATTGCGTCGGAGCGCTGCATTGTGACGAAAGGTGTCCTATCGATAAGATGACAAGCTTTCGTAGCTTTCTTTTTAAACATGAGTGAGGTTTATAGGAATTCTGATTTCTCAAATGCGCTGAAAGTTATACACGCATAAACGAAAACCATCTATGATATACTTCATTTTAAGATTAGCGATGATTTGCCATTCAGAAACACAAGTGTAGTAGTCCTGAACGTTCACTTTTATTTCGTCTGAATATCGGCTTTAAAAATTCGTCATTGCAAAAGAAACAGAAAGACCTCCGGCTCTAAAATAAGATAAATGGCTGCGTATTTGCGTGCTTTACTGAAAAACTCTTCGAAAGATGATAGGCTTCTGTATGAAGGCGCTGCTTGAGATATAAACGCCATCTGGCAGTAAGGTTGGGCAATAGGAGCCTCACAGAGGTAGGTTCACTAGCAGGGGGCAGAACCATGTTGTTGAGAAGCGGTTTTTCGGGTATGGCGTCGCATTTTAAGCGCAGTGTTAAAATAACTAGCGTCATCGCGACGGTCACATCACTAAAGTTCGGGCAGTTGAGTAGAGTTGGAAGCGAACCAAGCTGTCTGGTTATCTTGACTCGAGACAGTGTCTTTCGGTCCCGTGAGTGGGCTGAGAATAAACATCGTCATCCAACCGGTTAGCAGATCCCTACCTGCCTTGCGGGCGCGCTCGATCACGCACCCATCTGTTAGCCTATAAATGACCAATGCGGTACCACCACCTGGCCGGGTCATGTGCAGTGCGTCGGTCTCGCAATCATGGCTCTGGTTGCGTGTTTAGGAGTAACAATACTATATGGCATCTTCCTGCATCGGTCACTCGTGAAAACTTTGTCTTCTGCGAGGCTGTGGCTCGACGAACTTTTCACATATGCATCTAAGTTGACTTTACAGCAAAGCCGTGTCAGTTGGCCCCGTGCCGTTTACCTCAGTGGCGTTACAGTGGTCACAATCACTGGATGAGAGTTTAGCTCGGCGAAAAACATGGAGAGCTATGCCACGCCGAAAGAGGCCCGGTGGAAAAAGAAAACAGCCCGCCAAGTCATTCAATTTTACACAGCGCAGCCTGAGACATGCGCCGGCATGTATAAAGGGGTGGTGGCACCAATTTTTGAGGTTATTCCAAGCCTGCTGTGGGTTTCCCCTCTATGCAAGGACTCTCTATAAGAAAGGTTGGACAAAATAAAAGCGTAGAATACATTTTATATCACTTTTAAAAGTGTAGCTGTATGCCCGCCCGCACGATATAGAGCAATCGCTTGCGCAGCAACACTGACGTTTAAGAATAGAAGAAGCAACAGCAGTCGTCGTGATGTCACACCAGATCAATAGTGACGAGTGTGATGGCGTCCCTTTCAGAGAAACTGTGTGCATCCGTCAAGGATACTGGGTGCTTTAGAAGAGACACTCGACGCATCCTTGTCTGTCAGAGACGCCGCGCTTGTGCAACATCGGGGCTGCTCTATGCTCCTTCAGCATATCGGCATCTATAGAATGCCGGCGCACCTACCGTCGGCCAGCTTTCCCGTCCACGTTGTGTACATACGTTGTAAATATAAACGCGTTGTTTCCTTGTGGCTGCCTTTTGTCTTGCAATTGCCTGGATGCCACTGCAGCTGCCCATGGCGATTGTCAGTGCGTTTGGTTTGCTGGCGCTTGTGTGGCGCGTGCGTGTGAGAGCAGACGAAACTCAGCACGATGCGCGTCACAGCTTTTGTGTGGTCACATTACCAAGCCACCCATGCGTGGACGTCACTGCCAAACTCGGCGCCGCGAAACCGAAACCGAAATTGATCCACAAAAGTACAGCAATATTAAACTATTAAGCGGAAATACAAGAATCTTGGTGCGTGTATCACGCTTTCTGGAGCTGAAGGAAACGCTTACAGCAAAGAACATGCATTCCAAAAATTTGGTGTCACCACTCCTTTAAAATCAATGACATATTCAACATACATTCGACCTATGCTTTAATACGCTTGTGCTGTGTGGGACCCCCGGGCAAAGTACTTTAAGTGACAAACTTGAAAGAATACAAAATAGAGCTGCAAGGTTTCTTCTAAGTCGGTACTCGAGAAATGACAGTTGCATTAATATAAAAAAAAGTTAGGATGGGAGTTACTCTCGTTGCGTCGAAAGGAACTGCGGCTAAAGCTCTTCTACCAAATATTTCTTTGTAAAACCAGCTTTTGAAAAGGAAATTATCTTCACAGCCCTTATTATATTTCTTCACGAAATGATCATTGTTTCAAAAATCTAGAGTACCGTACCAGATCTCATTCGTATGCTTATTGGTTTTTGCTAGTTGCATTAGAGAATGGAATCGCTTATCTAATGAACAAGTGTGCTGTATAAATAGAGATGTGTTTTTCTCAACATTGTAACCCCCTTTCTGCAGAGCCTTCGGGCTAAGCGGTGTAATCATTAAAAGGGAAATAAAAAAAACAAGGTACCTGACATATAGGAGAGAGAGCAAGGCTCAGCCCGAATGTGGTAGGAAAGTGGCGTGCCATGCGATTTCAGCCGGAAAGGGTCAAACACTGACGCCCTTTAGCAACTTACTGAAATACGGTACGCAAATGCGGTAAGGCAGTACGGTAGCACTCCTCTTTTCCAGTGACAGTGCGTCTCGAATGATAGGTGGTTCTAGGTTAAAAATGCTTAAGCTGCCAGGCCACAATTCCGACAGGCCGCAACGAAACGCGATACTGAGAACAATTTTTGAAAAAGCTCTTGGGTTCTATACTATCACTAATATATGGTCAGCGACCGCAAGAAACAGCGCGGTTATACTATACCGTATTTGCCTCCTGTATTTCTCTAACGTGCGAATAGAAATATTGCCGCATTGGATATGCAGCACCAAGAGAACAACGAAGAACACGCGCAGCGGGAGAAAAAAGAAGAGGTTCACTTCCGATCAGTTTGCCAGTGTTATGGTACAATTAAAGTGAGGAGTTTCCTGTATTTAACTGCTGCTGTTTCTGCATTGTGACACTGGTGGAGGTGCTGGGTACATGTTCGGGACGCCTGACAACAGCTCCGCATCTGGTCAAGAAAGACTTCCGCGCATCGACACCCCCGTTCACCGCAGCAGCCGGCGCCTGTTAGGCCTCAGCCCGGAGTTTGGTCCATTGCCGGAAAGCGCGACTGCGCCAAAAAGCATGACGGCGCCTGGAAGCACTGGCCCCAACATGTCCAGCCCAAGCATGACACAGGTAACTGTTTTGAACCCTCTACTTCCGGTTGACTTCCACGGAAACGCATATGAGGACGCACAAGACTGGCTCAAGGAATTCGAGCACACAGCGAATGTTAACGGGTGGAACACCACTCAGAAATTGGGCTACGTTTATTTTACGCTTCAAGGTGGAGCGCGAACATGGTTCACGAATCGCGTGTGGTCATCTTGGCACGAGTTCCGGCAGAAGTTCCTCGACACGTTCGCGAGCACTGAAAGACGAGAAATCGGACAGCGTCTCTTCGAGTCACGGATTCAAAAACCAAATGAATCCGTCACGACGTTTGTTGAGGACATGGCGCGGCTGCTTCGTCGAGCAGATCCTAATATGCCGGAAGCCAAAAAGGTTAGCCACCTCATGCGGGGCGTCAAGGAGCAGCTCTTCGCTGGTCTCGTACGAAACCCGCCTACAAGAGTGGAGGAATTCTCCAAGGAGGCGACATCTATCGAACGCGCACTGCATCTACGTTATCGCCAGTATGACCGCCCAACCCACAGTGCACCGATCAGCGTGGCAGCCACGACCATAGCAACAACACCCGACGAATGTTCTTTGCACCAACTAATACGAGAAATCGTACAAGAAGAGGTCAAGACGCTCGTCGCCAAACCGAATGACTGCGCGATGGCCTCAGCAACGGAAGTTGTACGCCAGGAGATCAAGCAAGCGCTCTCGCTTCCTGAGCCGAACACGAGCACTCCCAGGGCAAGCTATGCAGACATAGTCCGCCGACAGCCAGCGAACGTGCCGACACCACATCAGTACCACCAGCAACATCCGCCGACAGCGCCTTGGTACTACAGAGAAACTTCGACGCCGAGGCGGCCACCACTTCGCAAAACTAACATCTGGCGTACCCCTGATCATAGGCCCCTGTGTTTTCACCGTGGGGAAGCAGGCCACATCGTTCGGTATTGCCCGTATCGCGCCGCAGGGTACCAAGTGTTTCCTTCCACTGTTCCTCGGCGCCATTTCAACGGAACACCTGACTTCGATGCGAGTGTCATGACCCCGCGGGATGTTCCTCTTGGGTTTCGGTCGCGCTCACCCTCTCCTGGGCGTTATTCTCCATCCTCTAGACAGAGCACCACTGACATGCCAAGAGGGAGATCTCCTAGTCCACGCCGGGGAAACAAAAAGCAGCGACCTCAGGGGGGAAGGTTGCGAATCGTCGAAGTGCTGAAGATCCCCCAATACTGCCGTGCAAAGAGAGACACATTTTCAATGAATGGACGAAAGATGGGGTTGTTACTGCCGAAGTTTTAATTACGATTGACGGACATGACGTCATGGCATTGGTCGACACTGGCGCGGACTTCTCAATAATGAGTGAGAGTTTGGCAGACACGCTCAGGAAGGTTAGAATGGATGAAAAGGACCGCAGATTAGAGGAGCTGGAGGGCAGCTACTCACACCTACCGGAAAGTGCACCGTAAGAATTAAGATAGGGGATGCATCCTTCGTCGCAACTTTCGTTATTCTTTCTGAGTGTTGCAAACAGGCATTCTTGGGGATAGGTTTCTTGCGTGAATATGGTGCCATCATCAATATACCGTACGGTGTACTGACATCTTCAGCGGATCAAAGCGCCGCACTACACCGAAAATCCCTGCGAGTCATTGACGATGTGACCGTACCTCCGTTACAGTGCTGCCTTGTTTCAGTCACGTGCAGCGAGCAGAATACTGGAGAAGGAATCGCTGAACAAGTATTGACGCTTCTACTCTCTCGTGGTGTTGCAATTGCCAGAAGTATCGTCAATGTTGTGTGTGGAGAAGCGGAGGTTTTGTTGACGAATTTTACTAATGAGCGGCGACACATCACACAAGGCACTACAGTTGCCTACTTCGACGAGACCACCGAAATCCGCGAGTGCTGTGTAGTACAACAGGACGAGCCGCAAGCCACGTCAGCCGCACCACCTATTGACGTAAGCACGGATTGGTCATCAGCGCGGAGACAGTGTCTAGTAGACATTCTTAATCAGTTCAAAGACTGTTTTTCATCGACCTCGAGGGTGCGTCAAACGCACTGACAAAGCACCGGATAATAACGGAGGAGACGGCAAGGTTAATACGACAGAACCCATACCGCGTAGCACAGAAAGAGCGTGAAGCGATCCAGGAACAAGTGAAGAAAATGCTCGATGATGACATCATCCAGCCGGCAAGAAGTCCTTGGGCGTCGCCGGTAGTGCTGGTTAAAAAGAAAGACGGAAGCTTGCGATTTTGTGTCGACTACAGCAAGCTGAACCGTGTGACAAAGAAAGACCTATACCCATTACCGCGCATCGATGATTCACTCGACAGGCTCCGGTATGCACGCTACTTTTCGTCAATGGACCTCAAAAGCGGGTATTGGCAAATTGAGGTCGACGAGCGAGATAGAGAAAAAACGGCTTTTGTAACACCTGACGGGCTTTATGAGTTTAAAGTCTTGCCATTCGGATTGTGCTCAGCCCCCGCAACATTTCAACGACTGATGGATACCGTTCTGTCAGGCCTTAAGTGGCAGACATGTCTGGTCTATCTGGACGACGTCATTGTTTTTTCAAAAACATTTGAGGAACACCTGAGCAGGCTGCTATCGGTATTCAGGGCAATAAGGTCTGCCGGCCTTACACTGAAACCTGAGAAGTGTCATTTCGGTTTCAAGGAGCTCGAATTTATAGGCAATGTGGTGAGCCATGAAGGTGTTCGACCTGATCCCGATAAGATTGCGGCCATCAGAAAATTTCCGGTGCCAAAAGACAAGAAAGCAGTCAGGCGTTTCCTTGGCCTATGCGCATACTACCGAAGGTTTATTGCCAATTTCACCCACATAGCCTCGCCGTTAACACGACTCACAAGAGAAGTCGTTTCGTTCTCATGGGGCGATGATCAACAGGTGGCATTTGACGCATTGAATATGCAGCACCAAGAGAACGACGAAGAACACGCGCAGCGGGAGAAAAAGCAAGAGGTTCGCTTCCGGTCAGTTTGCCAGTGTTCTGGTACAATTAAAGTGAGTTTCCTGTATTTAACTGCTGCTGTTTCTGCATTGTGACAATATACTATGTATCGCCGATTGGCACTCGGCGAGGCTCGATGGAAAGGCCTTCACCGAAAGACTGGGAATGACGCTCGACTAAAAATGACCGGAACAAAAAATAAGTGCGAAAAGCAGGTAAGCGAGGCCCGAAAAGTGCCTTTACTGCCAACTAAATGCGATAGACCAGAGATGGGCCGGCTCCACTGATCACTGCTTCTGCTCCGTTCGTCACCGATCGCGCGCGTTTACTCGCGGGAAATACATACAATGCGTCGCCGATACCTTTAATTAGGGCTTGATACGTGACACGATGACGACGCCGACGGCAGAAACACGTCAGGGTGTCATCATAAGTGTTACATCAATAACGACACCAGACAATTGAATACATGAATACAGCCCATGCCTTGCGTAAGGACGTCGAAGGTACAAAAAAAAGGAATTCCTACTTTACTTCGAAATTCTCCATAATGCAATTGTCCGGTGATAAACAGCATCGCTGATGACTTTCTCAGTGTGAAATTGCTCATAAGTTATTTATTCAAGGGTCTGCAGCCAGATTACGCGTCAATACTAAAGTAATCAACTGTCTGAGCCGCCTAATTTCAGGGTATCACAAGCAGTGCTCTATACTTTCATATAAGCTCTAAAAAGCCTAATAAACTATCTCACCGATAAAAACTTCGCCAATTCTTGCTTATACGATAAGCTCAAATTTTAAAGGACGTTTTAAGCGTTCAACGGGCATTTTCAAAACAGACAGTCGCCAAAAGAAAAAAGCTCACCACTATCAGCGGAATCAACGTCGTATGAATACCACCGTCTATACAACAAGTTCTGAGGATTTTTTTTTACAAACAAACATAAGTGTTACATATTAGAATGTTTGTTTGTGATTGCATGGTCAAACATTTCTGACAACTAAGATACAGTTAGTGTGCTAAAATAGTTTGAGCACTGTCGATCTCAGTTTAAAGACGATAGTCTTTCTTGGGGACCTTCGACGCCAAAATATTGGTCTGTCTATCTTTCTTTCTTTCTTTCTTTGTTTCTTTCTTTCTTTCTTTCTTTCTTTCTTTCTTTCTTTCTTTCTTTCTTTCTTTCTTTCTTTCTTTCTTTCTTTCTTTCTGTGTCTGTCTGTACATTTGTCTGTTCGTCCATCCTAACAATACTCCAAATGGCGCCAAACGATACCCCAAACGGCGAACCCCATCTGCACCGTTTACCGATATTGCTCAAGTTTCAGCATTCATACTTGGGTGATTGTTCATCAAACCATCTTAACCTTTTATACTAATTTTGGTTCTCCCCAAGAAATTATTGCGTATATCTGAGGCGCCATAAAAACACACCGATATTTTTATGTGAGTATTTATACTAGAGACAGCACGCATAAGTAATTCTATAAGGGCCACAGCATTTATCACTCTGAGCTGACCATTCAACGCGATGCTAAATAAAGCAAGTGTTTCCAACGCTTTGCTAAAACGACACGGTGGTGGCACCTGCCCGTCGCTTGGCATTCTACACCTTATCGCCTCCAAGACAGGCGCGCATTTTTCTCCATGGGCATGCACGCCTTCCTTCGTTTTCGAAGATAACTGCCACAGAGCGCTCGTGTCTAACGTGCCTCGATGCGCTCCTTCGCCTTCGCTGCACGGATCGAGACTCTCTAACGCAGCGCTTCCAGAATACAATTCACTGATTTTCTCGCGCAGAACATCAAATAAAAAGTTTTAATGCTCTCTCGTTTAAATTACTATTGTTTTTGTCGCCATTCCTGCGTACGTACAAGCTGGAAATTCCCCGTGGCATATATATATATATATATATATATATATATATATATATATATATATATATATATATATATATATATATATATATATATATATAATTCACATATAAAACCCAATAAAGTGGCTGGGGGGATATCTGTCCGGTAGCTCAGTGGTAGAGCATCGAACGCGTCATTCGAAGGTCGCAAGTTCGGATCCTGCCCACGGCAAATTGTCTTTTCACCCACTTTTCTTCATGTTTACATTACAATACGGTCTTATATATTCCCCTATACTTTCCTTGGCATTATTGTCTGTTAGATCTCATTATTAATGTGTAAAGCACAGAAAAACAAGCCCTTAAGTATACACTTCTTTCCTTATTTCATTAATGAGGGTCTCGTACTGGCAGACTAAGTACCTTTAGGTTGTGTACGAGTGACTATTGGTCAGCTGCCCACTCGTAAAATGTTGACGTGCTACGTGACGCCAAATAGGCTCAAAAGAGTGTGCTACACTCGCCGCCATGGCTACTGGTGGCGCTGACTGACACTCCCACGTTTAATTCACATATAAAAACTCAATAAAGTGGCTGGGGGGATAGCTGTCGTGGTAGCTCAGTGGTAGAGCATCGAACGCGTCATTCGAAGGTCGCAGGTTCGGGTCCTGCCCGCGGCAAGTTATCTTTTCACCCACTTTTCTTCATATATACATTACAATTCGGTCTTATATATTTCCCTATACTTTCCTTGGCATTATTGTCTGTTAGATCTCATTAGTAATATGTAAAACACAGAAAAACAAGCCCTTAAGTATACACGTCTTCCCATCCTGATGAAGGCCACACTCTAGGCGGAAACGTCGAAATAAACCACGTTGTGACCGCTCACGGAGGATCTACTGGACTATATGCAACGCTACGGCCACTCAACCACCATGCCTGCCTTCTTTCCTTATATATATATATATATATATATATATATATATAAGGGAAAGAAGTGTATACTAAGGGCTCGTTTTTCCGTGTTTTAACACCATAATAATGAGATCTAACAGACAGTAATGCCAAGGAATGAACAGGGGAAGTTATTGGAACCAATGGAATGTAAATGAGAAGAAAGACATAGCCTCCTTTATTTTCTGTGCCTGCGCTTTGCCGCCGGGATCAAAGGGAGCCGACCGTCAGGCTGAGTTCCCGCAATCACCACCAGGCGGCGCTGCCTTCCCAGAACCGGCAGAGCCTGTTCACTGACTCCGGTGCTACCGCCGGCACTGACGGGTCGGTCCTTCGTTGCGCGTTTGTGAGCGCGGCAAGCTTAAAAAACAAAAGTGTGATACCACTCCCGTGTGCCACTTAAATATTTAGGAGAGAACATATGCAAGAGAGAAAGAATAAGTACGCAAAATAGCACATTGAACAGAACACCATACCTTCAAGAAAACGGTAGAGAAACTTGTTTATTGCGTATTAATTCATTCGCAACCTGCGGAAACGAACAAGAGGGCGTCGATCGAAACGTTCCTCACACGCACACAGTCTGACGAGCTTTAGTACCCTCGTTGACACTGTTCACAAGCAGCAATCACAATTTTAGCAATCACAATTTTTTTTTTTCTGATCGCCGCGTCACTTCTCGGGGCTTTTGTCGAAGGCTGCAAGTAGCGCGGATATTCTTCGAATACGCTAGGCACCACACCTTTCATAAGCCTTGGTGTTTTACATCCTTGCTTAAAATCAGAAGCAGTGAAATGACGACTGCACACGGTTGAGTAGCAGGAAGTGGTGTTCGGCGTCCAATTGTCTCGTGAAATGACTTTTATCCACTTTTGCCGCAACTCCTGGTCGCTTGGAATTTCGTGGAATGAAATTCCTACTTCCTCCTTTTTGCTTGAAGACTTGCAACCGGGCACGCAACAGTACGCCATCGCACCTGACGCGGGACATCACAGCCGAATGAACCACGGAGACTTGTGTGCGTAGGCCGCTGCACGAGACAGAAACGAGAGAAACCGTAAACTAACATTCCTGATTACTTAGCGAAATTCGCTGATAGGTGCGCGGAAAAGCCTCACGAGAAAGAAGCGCGAAAAATGATAGCAAAGCATGAAACCGGCCCTGCAAACACGAGGTGCAAACGACGTTGTTTGTTTACACGCACTCACTTATTGCCGCGTGTCATCTGTTCACGCAACACAATGAAGCAACAGTTAAATATCATACTTGCTGAAAGTACTACGCTGCGAAGATAGGTGCGCGGAAAAGTATTGCCAGAAAGAAGCGCGAAAAATGATAGCCGCGCTTGACAACGGCCGTGCAAACGCGGGGTACAAACGACGTTGTTTGTTATACGCACTCAGTTAATGCCGCGTGTCATCTGCTCACGCAACACAATGAAGCAACAGTTACAATTATACTTGCTGAAAGTACTACGTACCGTTTTGGTCGTAAATAATTGGTGTTGCAAACGTATGCGACACGAACAAAGGTTTCCTGGAGATGCGTCGCCGCGGCTGAATGCGCCGACTCGATTCTGGGATGCGAGCGCCCCTGGCGGACAGCAGACGCAAAAAGAGAGGAGGATGCGGGAGGCGGCCGAACGGGCCCGGCGGACTGACTGCGCGGGCACAGAAAATAAAGGAGGCTATGAGAAAGAAAAGTGGATGAAAAAATAATCAGCCGTGAGCAGGCTGGTTATTTTTTCATCCACTTTTCTTTCTTCTTATTTACATTCCATTGGTTCTAGTAACTTCCCCTGTACATTCCTTGGGATTACTGTCTGTTAGATCTCATTATTATGGTATATATATATATATATATATATATATATATATATATATATATATATATATAGCAGCCCTCGGGTATTGGCCACTGTCTGGAGGAAAACACTTCACGACGTGCTCAACGGCATTATGGAGTGTTGACCATCTTAATCTTTTATACTAAATTTGGTTCGCTCCAAGTTAAGGGGGTGATTACGACCCATACGTAGGCGGCCAGATAGATAGATAGATAGATAGATAGATAGATAGATAGATAGATAGATAGATAGATAGATAGATGCAAAAAACACCTGCAGTACACAAAGAAATTCTTCGCATTTAGGAAATTCTAGAAATCGACAGGATTTTAACATGGGCCTCCAGTGTGGCAGTTGTGTGCTCTACCACGGAGCCAGGCTGGTGCTTTAAACTCCTTTGCAAGAAAACCCTCTACAGTCATGTCGGGGAAACATTGAATTTATCATTATTACGTTGTCCAAACCAAGGGTTGACCGCTCGTCGTGAACTCACTCACGGTGTAATTTTCTTCAGCAGTGCCCACGAGACGGCTTTATGCTCTCCCATAGTAGTGTATCTAGTACTCTAAATTGTTGCCCACTTATTCTAAACAAGCAATCACGTTAACATGTGTAATATTTCGTCACAGTCGAATAAACTAACAACGGGGCACCGCACCCTGTGAATTGCGGAACGAGTAGGTCGTTCATTGCTTTCTATGCATTATGAAAGGCTTAGCCACATTGTTTCGTCATTATTAGCCACGGCACAAACGCAGCGCACATAATGTCCTAATGATGTGCTGCGGGTACCACGGTTCTCTGCAGAATGACGAAAAAGGGTATTGTGTATGCTTGCCTACTTCAAAAATATTGCGATAATTTATGGCGTAGTAGGTAGCTTGCTTCAGTACTTGTCCGTTGCGCAATAATGTGAACAACGGACTCTAGAAAAGCCACTCTTTCACCTTTCGCCGTGACTGCGCTACGTTTCCTGCGCCTCCCGTGCAATATTTTGCCTAATTTCATAATCACGTAGACTTTTTAAAAAAATCTCGGAGGAATTTTCTAGAACAGGGACTCAAATCACCGACATCTTGCGTGCGAGGTTGCATGCGCGATTGCATCATAAACAAGGGCTTATGACGTGAGGACGCAATTTATTTGATGCTCATCGCCGTTCTGTTACGGGAGCTTTTCGGAGCTCTAAGTTGCAAAGAAACCGAGATGATAATTAATAGAGAACACCTTAGTTCTTTACCAATCACTCATTACACCGCATTGATGAGCAATGACAACTCCTGGCTACACACGTGGACCTGGAACGCAAAAGAGCAGGTGTGAAAATAATATTTATAAATCCAAATTGCTTCGGAACAGTCACCGACAAAACTCATGCCTAAGTGCAAACAAACTATGAACAAGAACTAGTAATAATGGTTTAGTTGAAAGCACAGAAAATCTCTTGCGTTTGTTACGCTGCAGCAATAGAATAAGAGAAAAATTTGCAGCCTTTCCACAGAGTGATTGATGAGTGGGCGAAACGTCCATTCATGTGTCTGTCCACCCTTTTTTTTTTGTATCACTGCGTGCTTCTATCTAGTTTATCGTCTCCACAAGATCTATTCAAACGCACGCAACTAAAGCGGTATTACATTAACATTAAAATGCACTTTCCTTTTTAATGCATAGACCTTGACCTTCAATATGTTTAACAAATACGTTAATTTTAATGGGCGTGAAAAATTGGGCAGACTTAGACTGGAGTTACACATATTATAACAAGGATTAACACATGTACCTATCACTAAACGGTGTTGAACCTCCCGTACGGGTGAGTTGGCTTTAAACTTGGTAAAGCAGTTTATTTGCATTAGGTTGCATTTCACGAATGACATGTAGCATGTAGCATGTAGTTGTAGCATGTAGCATGTAGATGTAGCATGTAGCATGTAACATGTAGCATGTAGTTAAGTTGCATTTCGCGACTGACATGTAAGATAAAGTCAAATGTTTGACTACGAATGGGTCTGACATGAGATTCTGCTAGCATACACGACCATAACACGTTATACGTTTGATTACGTCTCCAGCGAATGAGACCTTGTAGAAACACACATGCGAGTTCTCTACGTAGAGCATAACGTCCCCTGTCAACCCACCTCAAAGCCTCAGAAACAAGGAGCAACAAAGAACCTACGCGGTAACATTTATTAGTCAATCAATCAATCAATCAATGAAGCTTTATTTTCATAAATAGATATATGCAATTACAGGGATTATTTGGACCGATAGCCTAAAGTGGCTAGTGGACGGTCCAATACAATGTGCAACATAAAAAAGTGTACAGGTCAGCTCTGAGGTAACAACATAAAAAAAACAATCATGTGATACAGATAACACAGTAATACATTTTTCCTTGCAGATATGCATACTTATTAGCTTGCAGCTAGTTTCTATACATAGGCACTTATTAAAAAAATACAATGAAAATCGAATCACACACACATGCTTACATGTCTTGACCCCACACAAAAAATGATTTACATGCCATGCTGAAATTACGTGCCGTTTTAATCTCTAGGGGGACCGTGTTCCATATTTTTGTTCCACTAAACTGTATCAGTCTTTCTCCGTAAACATTAAAACATTTGGGCAGATTGAAATTACCATTCGAAGCATGTCGCGTATTGCGTTTAGGAATTGAAAAAAGATCAGCAGGCAAAGGTGAATAGTCCTCCAAACTATGGCCTCTGATGCGTTTACACAATTGTAGCGCACACTGAATTGTCATAGCTTCTTTGACCAACTTTCACAATGCATGTCCTAGTGATCTGATGGCCGTCTTCAACCCATGCATTAGTTACACGTAACTGCCAGAGCGTTTCTTGCGTATTGAGAAAATTGATATGTGAGTATAACGTCACCTGTCAACCCACCTCAAAGCATAAGAGACGAGGAGCAACAAAGAAGTTACGCGGAAACATTTATCACTGTCTTCCAAACTACAGCCTGAGATGCGTTTATACGATTGTAGCACGTATTGAATTGTCACAACATCATTGAACAACTTTCACAATGCGTGTCTTAGTGATCGGATGGGCGTATTGAACCCGCGCTCTAGTTATACGTAACTGCCAAAGCATTTGTTGCGTATTGAGAAAATTGATACGTGATTATTGAGGTTGATTTGTTTTAGTCTTTAGGGCTTTTATGCACCACTGCCAATACATACTTGGGAATTTCTTTTAAGGACGTTGAGTATAATAGCATTGAGAAGTTCAGTTATAGAGGAGCAGTAAAGTAGCCGGGAATGTGCTTTTAAATTACTGTACAAAAAGCTACTGAAGCACGATCATATGCGCAGTAGCAGTCATGTGTCACAGAGAAAATGTAGATTCTCGCTCCCACTGTAATTGCTGCTACTCATTTGTGTTTATGTTGTGCATCTTATTTTTGCAGTTCTCTGATGATAAAAATGTGAGTGTTCCGAAATTTCAAACAGCCTTACCCTTTCTCAATAGGACTGAGCACTGGAAAATGCAATGCGGAACGTAGATTGGGAACTTGCAACTGGGGCTGTGACTTGCAGCATGTGGTGGTTGCCACATTTTATTCCATAAATATTGGCCGAATGTTTTCTGCCATATCGAGCGAGGCAGAGATAGTTAAAGATATTTCTTCGTTTTGCGAAAGTGAATGGCCACATAAATAGCAGAGCTGAGTCACCGTTAAATGCACATTGGTTATAAAAGTTATTAGAAGAGCATGAGAGAGCGCTGCATTATCTTCCATGCTTTTATAGTTTATTGCGATAGTTTGCAAAACAAAGCATTGAGAGTAAGAATAGTTCGTTACAGATCCGATGCGTTTTTAAAGCTTGCCGCACCATATATGCGCTTACATAAGAGAAAAAATTTCGTGTTTTGGTGGAGGCTCATTCCAACCTAGGTATATCAAAACTACTTTATAGGAAAGGGCTAAAAGCACTATCAGATAAATAACAGCGTCTAATGGCCTTGTAACTACCTGGCTGAAATCATTTTGCCCCATGATAAGCGCGTCAACTAGAGGTCCTTCTTGTCACCCGTACTGCTCTGTTACCAACTCCAGTGGTCCTATCTTTACGTTCAGGTTGTGGCGTCTCGGAACCTACAGGACGAGTTTACAAGGGCAACGCGATAAGGAGGCCACAGATTCCATGGATCGTAAGTAACTGTTTTTTTCTACGATATACATTAATCCCGTACGGTATTTTACATTTGCGCAGAAGGAGATTTCTCGAACCAAGGTACGTGCGTAATGTTGCTATATTTGACATCCTCAGTTTTTGGGGTCCGTATCACTTAAGCCATATTGAGGTAGTGAACCACGCTGCAGGGGAATATACAGTATTAATTTTAAACCCCAAGGTTCTTCAGCACTCCTTTAATGTAAGGACACACACGCACTTGCAATATATATTGCACTTGCACTGATATTGACAGACAACATTGAGTTGCCGCCTATCGCTTGCTATACGTAAGGTCTACTTGTGTTTTATTTTCTGGGAATATATAATTTTGTGCGAATTTGCTAAGCTTTTGCCGTCTGATTTGAAATACGTATTTGGAAATATTGATACCAGTATTTATTGAGTAACATTTTCGAAGAAAGCGGCTTGCGAAACATGCCCAAGCTGCCTATTCAGATGACGCAAGTCTTTGCCAGTCGTGTATTGAAGGTAATGACTTTATTGATTGATAACCAATGTTTCTAAAATCCAGAATTAAGAGTAGGCAGTATTTTTTGCGAATAAAAAGAAACAAAACAAGGAAGAAAGGAAATTTCGAGCTCAACAACACATGGGTAGGACTCAAAATCGAGTATGGACATATTTATACTTGGGGACATATATCAACGAAACTTCGTGGAAACATTCTTAAAGGTTTGCAATTTTAAGCTTAGAAAAAAATCATCCTCTAGCTCAGTGAAATTATTCTAGAGAGAACAAAAAACAATGTAAATCGAGCACCTCTTTGTTGGAAAATTTGTTATTGACAAAAATATAATGAACCAGATAAACCACTTTCTGTACCTGGTGCCGTTCCACCAAAAGCGGTAGTTTTACCGCATAAGGACACCAACAAATGACCCCTTGCTTTTTGAACGTTGCATTAGTTTGTGGTTTTCCCGTCGGTGCTAAATGTTCGATAAATATTCGAAAATTATTCGGCGTTCCCAATGTCCGCCGTTCAGTTAAAAACCCACATCAAATGGTGCGCTACCCTATTCGTTACTATAAGCTTTAAAATATTCACAAAACTTAACTATTTCAGTCGCTATCGTGAAGGAAGTTATGTTAGACAATTCATGGTGCTTCGCTGTTGGGCTGTTTTGTCCATTTACAGCAATCCTAATCGACCTGTGTTTGAATACAAGGCCTCGATGAAGATTAATTGATTAATTTGATGAATATCTGGTAAAACAACTGTCCTAGCTTCATTGTGCACTGGCCAAAGTCATTGTGGTGAAACGTTTATTCCTTCTTGAATAAAACATAGTGGTAATGCACTTAGTGGACTCTCATAATTCTCAATCATTTGATATGGCACCTTCTTAAATGTATTTCGTATGGTCGTTATGTCAAGACAGTTGTAAGACCCGCCCAGTGGTCTAGTGGTCAAGGTACTCGGCTGCTGACCCTCTGGTCACAGGATCGAGTTCCGGCTGCGGCGGCTGCATTTTAGATGGAGGCGAAAATGATGAAGGACCGTGTGCACAGATATGGGTGCACGCTAAAAAACCCCAAGCAGACTAAATTTTCGGACCCTCCACTACGGGGTCTCTCATAATCATATTGTGGTTTTAGAACGTTAAACCCCACAAATCAGCCAATTATACAGCTATAACACGTCTCGTAAAGTGGCGACGAATGCGTTAATGTTACCCGTAGAACGAAGTTGTACAATTACCATGCTGTTCGTAAAATATGCTACAATGCTGCTACCTGGTAATGTTTTTAATGCACAATGACAACGTCTGGAATGATGCACGTGTGTGTCTCACGAAGAGGACGAAGGGCTGTCTCCGCCTGATAGCTGATTAACCTGTTATCACGTAAATACCCTCGCCGTGGTTGTCTAGTGGCTAAGGTACCCGGCTGCTGACCCGCAGGTCATGGGTTCAAATCCCGGCTGCGGCGGCTGCATTTCCGATGGAGTTGGAAATATTGTAGGCCCGTGTGCTCATATTGGGTGCTAGTTAAACAACCCCCAGGTGGTAGAAATTTCCGGAGCCCTCCCCTACGGCGTCTCTCATAATCATATGGTGGCTTTGGGACGTTAAGGAGGAGGAGGAGGAATAAATGAGGAAGGACAGGGAGGTTAGCCAGTTCTCAGACCGGCTGGCTACCCTGTACTGGGGAAGGGGGTAAGGGGGATAAAGGATGAGAGAAAAGAGACGTTGGGACGTTAAACTCCCCATATCAGTTACGACGTGAATGCTGGTAGTAATATATCTCATATACAGCTTCGTTAACCTTGCATCTCTTTCCTCTCGTAGCACGTTTGGTAGAGCGGCGGGAAATAATATGTATTAGTTTTATTTTTCGATGTAGTATTAGGCTCACTGGATTAACCGAGTCGGTAACAATATGTCATCGCACTGTATTTTACAATGAGGCAAAGTGTTTTCATAGCCAGACACAATATTAATTTGAACTAACTGATGTTAATGTCAAAGAAATTATAGGGGATAGTATTAAAAATAATTGTAACATAAATGGAAAGAGAGAAAAGTGGAGGAAAAGTAGACTTGCCACCGGCAGGTTCTTGAAGCGTTACAATAAAAATCAGTGCTAGTTCTTTGAAAGGAAAGAAAAAGGAACCCATTGATTTTATTGTAACCCATGAGCATAGAAGCAGCACTTTTCTGGCTTCACTTGCGGGTCGGTATGTTGATATTCTTTCTCCTTCGCAAGTGCCCCTATACTGTACAACCCGCAACCTTCGTAGTAAGTTTCCAGCACTTGCCGATTTCTTGCAGAGGCATCACAACGATAAATGCTTAAATCTACAGCTTCCGTGGATTTGCGGAGTCTTCTGTCTCTCATTGCTCATTAGGAGTGATTTGCATGTTGAAATAGAAAAAACCGGTTCATGACTGCGTGCTTTGCGCCTCTTTAGGTTTCTATCCTGCGCAACGCCGCGAATGAAGCCGGCAACAAAGCCGTCGCCAGCGTAAGCGTTAGCACCTGCTGCTTCGCATCTACGCATGCTTCCTTTTAGCAGGAGATGGTGTGAATTTATTTTATTGGGGGCAAGTTACATGGGACATATATGTACTTAGGCTTAAGAACCCACTAGAATACCTAAGAGGGTCCAAACTGATCTGGAGGACTCAAAATGGCATGGCTGATAATCTTCGTTTTGCCATTGCTATGATAGGCTTCTCTGGGTAGGCGTTGCTTAGACGCCGGATAAGATCGCGGCTGAGCCTACCAAGATTGGTTCGGGTCAGTGCTCTCCGAGTTGCACCAAAAGCGTTGACAACACGAAAGTCGTACTTTTAAATTCTTCAGCGCAATCGGCTCGCCCGCCGAAAACCTCACTGACTGACAGCCTATAGGAAGAGCTGTTGGTGTTAAAAGCTACTTGTTCTGTTTGACGTGCTACGAGACGTGCAGAACAATTAGCCGGAAGCTTTAGTTTCATCTGCAGGTACGTTTCCCATATTCTGAGGCGCCTTCATGTATTCGTTTTCCACATGCCGTGGATTGCCCGGCACGGCAGCCGCTACCATTGAGTCAACATTTCTCAGTTTATCTGCACGTGGGACACAATGTTTTTGCACTGTGCTGTGTTATGAGTAATATCATTGTTTGTCCTGCGTTGTCGCTCCTTCGTTGAGCAACAAAGTGGCTGTGCATATTCCCTGTCTTTTGGGTCTGGAAGGAGGCCGTGTTGGACTTACCCAATTTTGGGGTGGAAATCAGCAGAAGGTGGCCAGGGACAGTGAAGAGAGGAGAGGAGTGCAGGAGAAGATGGCCGGTGACAGCGCAGAAGGACGGCATTAGTAGATGTTGGCCAGGGACAGTGAGATAAAAAAATTTGTAAACTTGCGGTAGGCCATATATTATTCTTTTCCTTCAACGGCCACTATACACTTTACTGTTTTACACCTCGCTTCCGATTCTGGAGGCCTTCAATATAAAATAAATTAATAATGAACGTAAAATTTGATTCAGAAACCAGCATGGCACTAATAGGCAGTGTTGAATGAGCAGAATCTACTCAGCCAGTTTGAATTGCTGAAACACACGACTCGTACACTCCCCTTGGTGTTGTTTAGAGAGATGAAGGATACATGTTCCCTGATCTCTGCGTAGTCCTGGCGAAAGAATCGACACTTAGGCTAGTTGATGGAGATGCATATAGTATAGCTGTTGTTTAAAGGCACGAAAGATTACAAAGAACACAGGACAAGCTCTTGTCCTGTGATCCTTTGTGGTCTTTCGTGCGTTTAAACAACAGCTACACAATGTAGTGGGGGCAATTGAGCGACAGAGTACAGCCAGAATTTGATATCGTTTTGCAGACTTCAGCACCCGCATCGCTTGCAACATTTGCAATTATGATCCACGGGAGCAGCTGTGGTATGCAGTATGATCGCCATGAGTGGCGCCGCGCGTATCCCCAAAACTCCAGCGCTGGTTGCCCATAGCGTTGTTACGTGTTTAAGAAAAGCAAATGAGCAACAAATGGGGTTCTGGTATTTCTGACAAATAAGATAGTTTCGTGCAGCGCTGCGACGTTAATGGTTTTGACAGTTTTATTCACCGCATTAGTGTGGGATATATCAATCTCCATAATTATGATCCTCGGAGCATGCACGGTATTAAAAGAATTTTGATTTTTTTTGCCTGCCATACCTGCTTGGAATGTGTGGCCGGGGCGTAACAGGGGCAAATACTTCACTTTTTTTTCTAGGTTCAGATTGTAGCACTTCAAAGTGGGGATAGTGGAATTATGCGCTGGTAGCATTATAACCCACAACGTTATACTGACGGCTGTACACTGCGTTGCAACAGAGTAAGTATTCGTCTATTAGATCTACGTCTTCAGATAGTGCTACACTAATTTGATAGAATTGAGTGAACCATTGCGAAAAAAACCTGCATTAGGCGACTTGTTTATGTATCCGTGATTGTAATTTACAGTCGGTCATGAGGTCTTTATCACCTCCCGTTGGCGCACCTTACCAGTGAACAGTAAAGATGGCCTTCTTGCCTGATCCACACATATTTCATAAAATCATAAATGATCATGCTTGACATTTGACAATACTGTCCATGCCTGATTCGTTGAAACTGCAAACATGCCATGGATGGATGGATGGATGATGGATGGATGGATGGATGGATGGATGGATGGATGGATGGATGGATGAATGGATGGATGGATGGATGGATGGATGGATGGATGGATGGATGGATGGACGAACGGACGGGTGGGTGGACTGACGGACGGACGGACTTTATTTGGTCCTTCGGAACGTGCTTTAGCACGTTGCGAGCCACTCCCACGTCGGATTGGAAAGACCATGTTTCGCTGCTGCGTCGTGGGCCCGGTGGGCTGCCCATAACTATTGTTAGAGTCCGAAGCGTGTAATAGCATCTTCCCATTTGGTGGCGTCATGATTTCCCCACAGCGTAACGTGAGACATGGCCAGAGCTTATGTTCCAAGTTAACTATATCATCGCAGAAGGAAACTTCTATTAGTTAGCTGTTTTTCAAGAGAATGTTTGTTTCATAGCATGGGCTTTGTAGTACACCCCGACCTGAAGAAGCCTGAGTGACAGAGCCTGAGGTCTCCTTCGTTTTATGTGTGGTGAAGGGTATGGTCTCTCCACCGGGTAAAAATGTTCTGTTACCTCAATATACGAAATGGGACGGTCACGGTTCTCCAAAGCATCAGTGCTGTGCTCTCCGATAGCTACACGGTTTACTAGTCTTCGTGCAGCTATGTAGGCTGACTCGTTGAAATTGGGTGGGGCTCCCTAAGTGCGTCCCATATGAGCTGGGAACCAAACGAGTGTTTGTGGATCGATGTCTTTGCCCGAATAATTTGTAAAACGGGTTCCGATATTGTCCCCTTGGCAAAAATTCGGGCCGCCAAAACTCGTGTCGCTGCAAATTGTGGACCTCCTATTATCCAGGAAGGCCAATGTCATCGCCACCTTGCTCTCCTATTTTAGCCAACGTAGTCCGGACCGTTGTCGAGTTCACGATACTGCCCTCGGGGTTAATGCTCACTGCCGCATACGTCTTCCCCTTGGGATAGCGTGCCGCATCGATGAAGGAACAGTTCCCGGCGTGTTCCTGGGCCCTTTGTAGTAGAGCTTTTGCCCTGACCCGTCTTCTACCCTCGTCATGCTCGGGGGGAACATTTCGCCGGATGGGGACGATGGTTATGAGTTCTCGCTATTGACGAAGAAGGCTGCAGAAATGAGACTTGATTTCCATCGGTGGAATCCCCTGCTCCCCGCAGGATGTTTCTACTGGAAGCGTGGTGAACAGCCTGGCGAATCGCCCCCTCTCCAAGACCTCTGCAATTTCTTCCAGCATGTTCTTCATGCCAATACCGAACATTCTCTCCGTGCTTGTGAACATGGGAAACCCGAGAGCTCTCTTGATGGCCTTTATGTTTAACGTATTGAGCTTATGACGCTCTAACCTCTTCCAGTTGTGCATGACTGCAGCGTAGGTGAAACGGCACATCACAAACGCGTGCACCAACCTTCCGAGGTTATCTTTTCTAAGTCCCTGTTGCCTGTTGGCAACCCATCTTTTTAGTGTGATGACATTGTCAGTTTTTCTCTCGATACTCGTAACCATCAGGTTATTAGATCCGTTCGACGGAATGGTCATACTTAGCACCCAGAGGGAGTCCACCCTGGAAATCAAGGTGCCCTCACCGATCCTAAGAGTCATGTTGATATCCTCTAATGGCTTCCACCATCTCGATTTGGGGCCCCTGAACTTGGGCCTGTACAATAGCAGTTTTGATTTCCGCGGCGAGCACAGAAGACTAGTCGGTTTCGGTAGTTTTCAGTGTCATCAATAGCTTCCTGCAGCACAGCCTGTATTCGTCCATCGCTGCCACCGGTAAGCCATGTGGTGATGTCAGCATAGATGGTATGATCAATGTCATCGACTGCAGCGAGTCTTTGAGACAGACCGATAATGATGAGATAAAGAGAAAGGGTAGTACTGTTGCGCCCCTCTGAAGCCAAATTTTACCGGATGCGAAACCAGATCGCCTATCGTGAGTAAAGCCTCTCCGTCAGTCAGGATTGATTTTGTGTAGTCATGAAAGCGCTTGCGAAGCCCAAAGTTCGAGATCTGACTCCGCACCAAGTGATAGCGAACGTTGTCAAATGCCCTATCTAGGTACAGTCGCAATATCGTTCTTATGTCCCTTGTGTTCGTATAAATAACTTGATCCTTTATGAGCTTCATCGCGTCTTGCGTAGAGCGGCCTGCCCTGAAGCCTGTCATGTCGAGGAGATAAATGTCGCGTTTCTCCAGGTAACAGGTAATCCTGTCCAGGATAGCATGTTCAGCCACCTTACGCATGATGTCAGAGAGATGGGCCAGAGGTGAACGAGGCTGGGAGGTTTGCCCGGTTTGGGAATGAGGGTGGTGGTGGCTGTGTTCCACATCTCTGGGACACTACCACTCTTCCACACACCTGGTTGACGATAAGCGTCAGGTGCTCCACCGACTTGTCATCCAGGTTTCTGAAAGCCTTGTTGGTGATCTGATCAGGACGCGGGATTAACCTTCCGTTTTAAGTGATGCAATGCCTGCCTGATCTCCTCGCTTCTAAATTCCCCATCCAGTTCTTCGCTAGCACCTCTTCCGTAAATGAGAGCAGGAGATGGTGGGCTGGAAGCGATTGGCAGGTACTTCCCAACCAGTTCTGTCAGTACCTGATTGTCCGAGAATTCTTGCGTAGCAGCATAAAGTGTGCGAGTCAGCGTACACCTCGGGTTAGAATTGGTGTTGGTGTCATCTAACACGTGCTTTAGGAGGTTTCAATTGCCTGCCCTGCGCATCTTTCCGTCTACCGAATTGCAATTATCCCATGGTTGTTTATAGAGGACTTTGCAGGGTTCCTAAATGCTTCTGTTGACCTCGGCAATCTTTTCGCGAAGCTTGCAATTAAGGTGCTTACTTTCCACCTGGCCAGGAGCAACTTTTTGGCTTTGAGAAGATGAGCCAGTCTGCTGTCCGTCCGATCTACAGGAAGGTCTGTGGTTAATTTCTTTTTGGAAGCCTGGATATCGTCTCCTATCTTCCCCGTCCAGTGTTCCAGGTCAAACTTCTCCTCATCCTCAGACCTCTCCTTAGGTTGTGGAAAAAGTGCCAGTCGGACTCTTTGAACTTACGTAGTCATTTCTGTCCAACTTGCACGACAGTGGTGAGGAGGTAGTGGTCGCTGCAAAAGTTCGCGTCGAGGTTAGACCACTTGATTGCAGCGCCGACCAATTGATAGGCACTGCGCCGTGCACCCAAACGGGCTGTAGAAATTAGGCGCCTTTCTTCCTTTTCTAACCACTACCACCACCACCCCTTGACCTCCACCCCGTTTCGCACAAAGGTGAGGTCCACTGTCAAACCGCCGCTGTTGACAACTGATGGCAGCGGTGGTATGCTATCATCAACCTCCTACCCTTTACACTACACAAATCAGAAGCTAAACACACCGAGATTGAACAATGCCGTAGCTAAGTGCTGTGGGTCACGTGCGGCTTTCTGCGGTACAAGCCGGAACGACGCACTGACTGCGAGAGTAGGTTTGTCTTGATTATCAGGCTACTACTACTGACATATACTGTGTTGCGAATAGTCCGTTCAATCGTTGCTGTTTATGAAATGCATTGAAGTAACTCAATCTCACTTCAAGGAAAGCGCACTTGTGCCGGGGGGGGGGGGCATAATTGGACTGGAGTTTTTTTGCCCGAAATTCTCGCCTGCAATCCCACTTTTGCCCCCCCTCCCCAAAGAGCAATCATTGTCAAAACATGACGCATAAGTTCTGTGCCTCCCTGCCCACCTGCAGGAACACAATTGTCGTCGGTGCCCCCTACCCCCACAAAACTTTGACAGTGCCCCTGACTCGCACGCTGGACATATGATTGCTTTAGTGTACTCCCTCACCCACAGTATAAATAAAACAAAAGCTATATATGTGTAGCATATAGATTAATATATTATCATATTCGGTAAATTTTACGCTCAACATCTCAAGATTCAATAGTAAGTCTCACAAAAAATGCGCCGATCGCGCCTAGTTTTTTCCAATGTGATGTTTATGTTCCCAGTGAGCGGTAGAGACTACAGCGTGACCAGTGCTTCCCAGCGTGCTTTAAGACACTGGGCTACGCTGTACAGTGTGGCCTAGTGCATTTCAGTGCACAGGGCGACACTGGCCACGCTATACAGTGGGTCCCAGTGGGTTCATGCGCTGTAGTACTCTGGGACACACTGTACAGCGTTTTCAGTGTCAGCCAGCGCGCTGAAACGCACTCGGAGACACTGGAAACGCCGTTTTTTTTCGATAGGGATCCATGTGGTAACATGGTTACGCAAAGCTTTCGGAATGTCCACATCTTAGTTTGCATGCACTCGTAGAAGTCAAAAACTCGATATCATTGAGCAATTTCGTTAATCGCTTTTTTCATACACCATCACACCCAGACCTCCAGCCTAAAGTTTTTGATCTATTACAGTACAACCAAACCCAATGAAGGACCTTCCATACGGGCGGACCGCTTCATAAAGCATTCACGTTTTCACAGGCGACATGGCGGCAAGTACGACGTAGCACTCCTTAAGGTAAGCGTCCTTATTAGACAGTTATAGTTTAGCGAAAGCGTGATAGCGGAGGTTAAGGGATAGGCGTTACCGTGCAGCAAACGTTCGTTGGGAACAGCGTCCTTTAGTTTAGCGGGATAGCGTTTACGTGGTTTACGTGCCCCAGCTAGGACGTGGCGCCACCCATTGAATGAATAATAGGTTAAAGAACAGTGAAATGGAAAAGAAAACGAGAGTGTTTGCCTATGCCACCGGGCGAAGCATTGTTACAACTTCATTTTAATATAATAAAAGTAAATATAAACCACGCGCCAAACGAGAAAGCATTTATGTGGTGAATTATTTACATCGATCTTGTAGTTAGGCCTAGACGCGTTCGTAATGAGCAGTCACCTCAAAAACTACGTCAACGTATCGGTAATACTCGGTCATCGAAGCTAACTGAAGGCAAGCGAAGCCCCTCTAAACAGTCATTTGCTGCGAACAAAGTCAATTTTTCAACAACTACGCCAAAATCGCTTCGAAGCGGGCGTCTGAGAGAGCCGCCATGTTGTACGTACACCTACGCTACCAGGCTAACGTTAAATCTGAAAAATAGCACTCGTAGAAATAGCGGTATGGGTAACGTACGTATCTGCGCACTTGTAGTTTGATCCCGCTATCACGGTACGCCTGGTATTTTATAATTGTTTATTTTGTCGCGGGCAAGGATGTGTTCCTTGATTTTTTTATTAGCCCTCTTGTTTTCATTTAGTGACTTTGCGTGCACGGCAGTCATGTAAAGCCATCATCATAGTGTAAGGCAACACGTTCTTGTTGCGGTAAACCAGGAGCTGATATACTCATTATTAAAGTGCGCGTAACAACTACGGCCGACGTAAACCTATCCTAACCTTGACGTGACCTTCTTCTGCAGAATCTGGGCCCCCTCGACATGTGTGTAAAAAATATCGCCGTCACCTCGTGAGCGAAACTGCGGGCGTGGTTACCAAACTTGGTCTTTTGTTTGCTCATACCTGATTGGATGCTGCAAGAGGTGGCCTTGATTCGCATGGTATTCTAAGTTGTGACTGTGGTAATAATTGCTTCGCTCTTGCTGCGATGTTGATTGATTGATTGGTTCAACGTCCCAAAGCCACCATATGATTATGAGAGACGCCTTAGTGGAGGGCTCCGTAATTGCTCCGATGTTGTGACCTGTTGAATACGTAAGCTTTTCTGTGCCGGCTCAACGCGAAAGCTGTTCATTAGTGCTTCTCTGGTGTTAGCGGTCACCGTCTTTAGGAGGAACAGGCGGGATCAACGTATATTACATGAAAAGCTATCGAAACATTTGAAACAAAGAAACACGAAAAAAGTAAGAGTATTTTCCAGTCGGAGCAAAGAAGGGGAAATGGCAAATAAATGTCGGGTTTTGCGTGCCTAGCCTACTCCTTTTATTTGTATATTTCTTTCTTTGTTGATTTTAATTATTTTCTTCCGTTGACACCCTCCCCCCTGAGCGCTATGCTCAATTCTCACGTAAAACCAAGACTTCATTTTGTATAGCGGCCATTTCCGGACAGCTGTATTCTTGCTCAATCAAATATTCAAGTTTACCAAACTGTAACTTTCACTTAAACGTGCAGCTCCCAATAAGAAACTTACGTAACGTTCATGTGATTGTTTTAGGTCGCCATCACCAAGTACTTCATTGAACCACCCAAAACAAGTGTTACCTTGTATGAATCGGGAACCTTAACCCTGACGCACCGAACGTGAGGGTTTCTGAGCACACTACACTGTGAAAGAATACTTGCTGCGAAAGCTTTGTTGAACCATTTCAGAATAGCTTAATAAGAAAGCTACCTGTAGGATCACGTTAAACATCTGCACAAAGAAATTTGACCAGTAAATTTTGACTTGTCGAGTATTGAACGCCCAACACGTGGTGTGACCATCACGGAATGGGTCATCTTGTATACTGTTCCAGAAGTTCACGAGGTTGAAGAAGGACGCCATGCCGATGCCACGAGAAAACGAATTTCCTATTTGCGCCTTGGCTGTACACTTTCGTATGGTGAAACTGCCTGTTTTACGTATCACTTAGCATTGTCATTGCGATTAGCTCCAGCTACGCAAAATAGCGTGTTTCAGGACCTATTCACGGAGGACACGCACTTAGACTACCAGCGCATGTGGTTCTGCGTCGAACGTTCTTTCTTGTTCACACTCATTGCGGTCGCATAGGCTGTGTTTTAGACCGCATCTCTTAGACACGCGTACCTGCGCTCCATCCAGAGCGTCATTATCAGCAAAACCGATAGAGCAAACGTCAACGACAGCTCGAGCCACTGGTCGTCAACCCGAGCCACTGGCCTCTCACCTCGCAGCCTTCCTGCATTCCGAGCAGACACAGATTATGCATCACTTCATTCCAGTGCTCATTCGTGAGTTTTCTGAAATGAACTAGAGGGGACTCTGGCGCTGCGATTCTTTAGCGACTACGGGAATGATGGGTTGTACACAAGTTTTCATAGTCTTCGTTCATGCGGGTGGCGAATCGTACTAGTGGTTTCGTTTATTGCTGGTTACGGTTTTGTTTTGAAAGAAAAAACAAGCCCTTTTGAACTTCGTGACCCGACTTCAAGAGGTAAGCCTGAAACAACGAGATGGTGCAGCGCAACCACTGAACATCTCTTGATTTTTGTTTCGTGAGAAAACAGCTCCAAGCAACACGAACCCACACGGAGCCAGAATCAGGCCAGACGTATGAATATTTGAAAAAAATTGTGTACTACTCGTCATTTCCATGCTCGCTGAAGCGCCGTGCGTTGCAGCACCCACCGACACTAGCGCCAGAGTTCCCTCTAGTGCACATTAGGAAACTCTATACCTGTGTTCCCCCAGTCGCCACTACTGCGTCTCTTCCTCTCTGCGCCCCATCGGTCGGAGCTCATGTGTCCCTTCTTTCCTGCATCCCCTCGATCGAAGCTCATGAGTCGCTTCCTTCTGGCGTCACCTCTCTCGGAGGTCACGCGTCACTTTCTTCTTGCATCCCTTCGGTCGAAGCTCATTTGTCTTTTCCTCCCTGCGTCCCCTCGGTAGAAGTTCAAGCAGACGATGGGCTCGCAGAAGCACTGTGGCTGGAGTTACCGTTCGACTCGCATGCTTAATTTCGAGCTGAGCGGTTGTGTCGTCCGTGATATTGGACGCCAGTAAAGCTCTCGCTAATCGGCCCACCGTCCGCAATCTTTTGGTGCCGTGTAGCTATCTCCAATTTTGGTGCCGTTTTCAGACTTTTTTGGCAGTGTCCCCCATCTTTCCCATCTGTTCTTTTTTTTTCTTCACTTGATTGCTGCGAGTGGCCCATCTTCTTTATCTTTCGCTTTCAAATATTCAGTATTATTCCCTCCACCCCGCCCCCTCTTCCCGAACGAGGAGCTTAGCCTCGTCGCATATTCAGCTGCCAGAAATTAGCACATTTGTACTTTCTTTAAGAACCACTTACTACTCCCGGTTAGCGAGGCAGTTGCGCTACGACCTGTCTGCGGTGCTTGATTGCAAAATTGGCTGCAATAAATTGTCTACGCCAGCCCCCATACTCCACTGATATCTAATGGAGGTCAGTGCCGTACTCACGGTTTGGTATGCAACTGGAAATACATATACATATATCTCTGTAATTGTTCCCTCAAGTTATCAGCAAATCTAAGTTATGAAATTGCTGCTTTCACAATTGCTATTATACAGTATCGTTCTCGGTGGCAAACTATCACATGGCGACGTTTCGTCAGAATAAACAATGAGAAACAGTTCTCTTGTTGGAAGCGGAAAGAAAAGTTCTTACTGGATAAACTGCATGTGTAATCACACAGCGCCAGGAGTAATGTGTACATTGTACCTAGTGGTAATGCAAAACTAGTGCTACTAGACACACCCTAAAGTTTGTTGTAAAGTATGCATTATGCATAAACGTATGCTAACATAATGTTACGGGGAGAAGGCGTCTGAAAAATGCCTTTACTTTCGGTAAACAGGCAGGCATACAATATGGAGCCCGGTCTGCACGAGCTCGCGCTAAACATCGTCCTCTTTTCTAGAATGTTCATTTGTGGCGCCCCGTAGCATCACCCCCGGCGGCAAAGGCACCGTCTCGGTGCTTGGTTGGTCTGAGTAAAATCGTTTCAGCCGAGTGACGTGAACAATGTCAGAACACGATCGCGCGCTGGTGGCGTTAAGAGGTTCAATTTCATATGTCACGTCGGTGACTTGGCGCACCACACGGTACGGACCCGAGTACGGTCAAGTCAGCTTTTCGCACAGGCCAACTCGCCGCGACGGCGTCCAGAGAAGGACTGTGTCACCTTGACTGAAGTGGACATCACGATGGCACGCGTTGTAGACCTGTCGTTGTCGTTCCTGCGAATCGCTCAGACGCCGGCGAGCAATCTCACGTGCCTCTAAGCTCTAGAAATCACATCGCGGGCATATTCAGACGTGTGGCCAACGGCAGGAAGGAGCGTGTCGAAAGGCAACGTAGGTTCTCGTCCGTACAGGAGGAAAAATGGCGAGAAACCTGCAGTGTCATGCCGAGACGTATTATAGGCAAAAGTTACAAATGGAAGGGCGAAGTCCCAGTCACGATGGTCGGAAGAAACGTACATGGCGAGCATGTCCGTGATGGTTCTATTTAGCCGCTCCGTGAGCCCGTTGGTTTGAGGATGATACGCTGTTGTGAACTTGTGCTTTGTAGCGCAAGAGTGCAATATGTCTTGGATAACTTGTGATAAAAAGTAGCGACCCCGATCGGTGAGCAGTTGCCGAGGAGCGCCGTGGTGTAATATGACGTCTTCTAGAAGAAAGTCAGCGACGTCGGTCGCACAACTGGTAGGAAGGGCCCGTGTGATTGCATACCGAGTGGTGTAATCCGTGGCGACTGCTATCCACTTGTTTCCGCTCGCCGATAAAGGAAACGGTCCTAGTAAGTCAACACCTACCCTATAAAATGGTTCGGATGGGATCTGAATGGGTTGAAGGCGTCCCGCTTTAAGCGTTGCTGGTTTTTTGCGGTGGTTAGGATTTGCATGAGGCGACGTAACGGCAGACGGATCGGTAAATACCGGGCCAAAAGAAGCGACGTCGAACGCGGTCATAAGTTCCTGAAACTCCCAGGTGACCAGCTGTCGGAATATCATGCAACTGTGCAAGGACAGTCTGACGCATATGTTGTGGTATGACCAACAGCAGCTCAGGTCCGTCAGGATGCATGCTGTAGCGATATAAGACGCCATCTTGGAGCAGGAACATACGGAGAGAAGGAGGAGTTGTGGGACCACTAAGCCGAAGGATTATATCTCTGAGGTGAGGATCACGGCGTTGCTGATCTCCGATGTTGCTAAACGCGGAAAGTGCCAAAACGCAAGTAGACTCATCGCTCTCAGAAAGGTCTGCTGGGTCTACTGGATGACGCGACAAGCAATCAGCATCCTCATGGTGGCGACCTGATTTGTAGACAACCGCGTAGGAATATTCCTGTAGCCGTAGAGCCCACCGGCCGAGACGTCCACTAGGATCTTTTAAGGACGACAACCAGCATAAGGCGTGGTGATCAGTGACAACCGTGAACGGGCGTCCATACAAATAAGGCCGAAATTTAGCCACTGCCCAGACGAGTGCGAGGCATTCGCGTTCTGTGATGGAGTAATTTCGCTCTGCTGGCGATAAAAGACGGCTAGCGTATGCAATAACGCGCTCGCAGCCATGCTGTCGTTGTGCCAAAACGGCTCCGATGCCGTGGCCGCTGGCGTCGGTACGCACTTCCGTTGGAGCGCATATATCAAAGTGGCCGAGAATCGGTGGCGTCGTAAGTCTACTCGTCAGCTCAACGAATGCTCTGGTTTGTTCAGGTCCCCACACAAAAGTCACATTTTTTTAGTAGTTCCGTGAGTGGTCGTGCGACGTCAGCAAAATTCCGCACAAATCTACGAAAGTAAGAACAAAGGCCCAGAAAGCTTCGAACATCGTTCGCAGAGGTCGGCACAGGGAAATCTTTGACGGCACGGATTTTCTCAGGATCGGGACGAACACCAGAAGAATCGATAAGGTGTCCAAGGACAGTAAGCTGCCGGCGGCCGAAGTGACATTTCGACGAGTTTAGTTGGAGCCCTGCTTTGCGGAAAACCGAAAGAATTATTGAGAGACGCTCGAGGTGTGTTTCGAAAGTTGGCGAAAAAACAATGACGTCATCAAGGTAGCATAAGCAGATTGACCACTTGAAACCGTGAAGAAGAGCGTCCATCATTCGTTCGAATGTAGCCGGGGCATTGCATAAACCGAACGGCATTACTTTGAACTGATAGAGCCCGTCGGGAGTTATAAATGCCGTCTTTCACGGTCCAGGTCATCAACTGATATCTGCCAGTACCCGGAACGAAGGTCGATGGAAGAGAAATAATTTGCGCCACTAAGGCAGTCAAGAGCGTCGTCTATCCGCGGCAGAGGATATACGTCTTTTTTCGTAACCTTGTTAAGATTTCTGTAGTCGACAAAGAAGCGCCAGCTGTTATCCTTCTTTTTCACAAGCACAACGGGCGAAGCCCAAGGACTTGAAGAAGGTTCAATGATGTCTCGGGCAAGCATCTTGTCGACTTCTTGCTGGATCACGTGGCGCTCGGTGGAGGAAACTCGATAGGGTCGCCGGTGTACTGGATTCGCATCACCGGTGTTGATCCGATGTTTTACGACGGTCGTTTGACCTAGGGGTCGGTCGCAGAGATCAAAGACGTCTTCATACGACGCAAGAAGGCCACGAAGCGCAGACACATGCTCGGCCGGGAGATCAGAGGCAATCATTCCAGTTATGCAGTCTAGTGTACTGCGCGACTGAATACTTGTAGATGACGGTGTATCCTCTGTTAAGGCCGATATGTGGAAGTCGCCGGCCGGGGCAAGGGTTGCAAGGGATATTCCTCGTGGCAGCACTTCAGAGCTAAGTCCAAAATTCACAATAGGGAGACATGCCACGTTGTTCTTCATTGTGATGATGGTGTGAGGGAACGCAACATTGAGCGAACAGAGTACTGTAGGATTAGGTGAAATGACATAATCGCCATCAGCCACAGGTGGATCAGAAGAGACGTCGATATACGTCACAGCTCGGCAAGATAGGCGAACAAAGTCGGCGGAGCATAGCTTTGGCGGCGCAGGATCAGGAGGGTCAACGGCGTGTGGTAGGACGAGCTGAACAACACCAGCAGAACAGTCAATTAGGGCGGAATGTTCCGACAGAAAATCGAGTCCCAATATGATCTCATGTGGGCAGTGGTCCAGTACGTAAAACAGAACAGCGGTATGACGTCCAGCAACAGTGACACGGGCGGCACACATCCCGGTGACCGCTGGTGTTGCACCATCAGCTACTCGGACAAGAGTGATCGGAGCAGGAGTGAGCACTTTCTTGAGTCGAGCACAAAGGCTGGAGTTCATGACTGAGATGTGAGCGCCGGTGTCAATGAGTGCCGCCACAGAAGTACCGTCAACATTTACTTTAATCAAGTTGTTGTGTCCGGGTATCGTGTGTAGAGGAATTTTGGGTCGGGTCGTCGAAGCAGGCTCACCTCTAGGAGCTGCGCCCGTCAGTTTTCCGAGGACTGGTGGTAGGAGGGCGAGGGGGAGCGACGTCGGTTAGTTGAGCGGGACATGCGTCCAGAGGGTGACGGAGAGCGGCTTGGTTGGGCGGGCCTGGATGGCGAAGCATCATCTTGTGCCGTGTAGATCGGCATCCGAGAGCCAGCAAGTGGGCGTCGGGTGTTGGCATAATGCGACCATGGCTGCCAACCCCAGGAAGTGCGGCAATGACGTGAAATATGGCCCACTCGTCCACAGTTGAAGCAGATCGGTCTGTCATCGGAAGTTCGCCATTCTGCCGGGTTCCGGTAACGTGGGCGGTTGTTCGGTCCGCGGGACATATTAGGTGTACTGGGCAGTCGGTAGTCAGGTCGGTTAACGGGGCATAGCGTCTGAAGTCCGGCGTTGGCTAGTTCCTGGCGTACGACACTCTTGATTAAGGAAATCGTGGCGCGAGAGTCGTCAGGGGCCTGGACTTGGTCAGACAGAGGAGATGCTGCTTCGATTTCGTGGCGCACGATGCGCACGATATTGTCGGAAGCAGCATGGGCTGGTGCCAAACGGGCGTCCTCGCAGGTTGATGCTGCAGCCGTGTTGGGAAGACGCGAAAAGTGCGGAGTGATGCGGCGACTTTTCGCGTCTTCGAAGCGTCGGCATTCATTAATAACGTCATCTACGGTCGATGAGTTTCGATATACGAGGAGATTGAAAGCGTCATCGGCGATTCCTTTGAGGATGTGCGCGACCTTTTCAGATTCCGGCATCTTGTCATCAACCTTCCGGCAGAGGGCGAGCACATGCTGTATGTATGTGACGTACGACTCGGTGCCAGACTGGAGTCGGGACGCTAGTTCTTTCTGCGCAGCACGACGACGCCCGATGGGCTTGCCGAAGAGATCGATGAGTTTTTGCTTACAGATGTCCCAACTCGTGATATCTTCCTCGTGGTTGGAAAACCAAAGTTTAGCTGTACCATCAAGGTACAAAATAATATTGGCCAACATGAGCGTCGGATCCCAGTTGTAAAGAGCGCTCACCCTTTCGTACAGCTGAAGCCATTCCTCCACGTCAGTACTGTCACTGCCCGAAAATGTGCCTGGGTCACGCGGTTGAGTCAGGACGATGGTGCGGTTAGTAGCAGCTGGATGCGGTGCTGTTGGTGGCTGCGTAGTTGGACGAAGCACGCTTGGGGTAGTCTCCGAAGAATCCTCGTGTTCGTCTTGATCAGGCATCGCACAGGCAGCCAAGGAACGTCCGCTGCGTAGAATCATCGTGGTGTTGACTGTGGGAAGACCCGCACTCTCCACCAAAATGTTACGGGGAGAAGGCGTCTGAAAAATGCCTTTACTTTCGGTAAACAGGCAGGCATACAATATGGAGCCCGGTCTGCACGAGCTCGCGCTAAACATCGTCCTCTTTTCTAGAATGTTCATTTGTGGCGCCCCGTAGCAATATTTTATTTTCTTGCAGGTAGCACATCGACTTAGCTTTGACCACTTTGTGCTACCCATATGTCTTCCTACTAAAGGGGTGTCGTTAAACAGCAGAACCCCAGTGTCTGGTGGCTGGGGAGTCATAAGTGATCGTAAGTGATCCTCTTCTCATTACCGACACTTTATTGAAAATAACGCTTCACCTACCAATGATGTAGCGTAAACTTGAAATCGAAAAACTTCGTGAATATACTTATGGTCTATACATGTCAGGTATACAATTCACCATTGGGTTATAATATACTTCATATACGCTTGTATCGTCAACGAAGCTGAGGGGCTGTTATTCTTACCGTGAGTGCATTGCGGGGAGGCCACGGGTTCCAAGACAAGCATTTTCGTTAAAGCCCAGTTTACAATATCAATTACAAAAATCTGGCACCCAAGGCTGGTGATTCCGGAAAGACAAAAAATTATATTTGTCAGTTTTGTTTCATTCCTCACGGAGTTGTTTCTGTAAACTTGTGTACTATATGAAATGTTTCACCAGAGTGAAGGAAACAAAACGAGTTTGCAATACTGTGCACTGGCAGCATTCATTGCCGAGACGGTGGCTGTTTTCAGATCTATCACTGTTTAAACTTTGTAAAACGTCCTCGAGACCTATTTATAGGTAAAATTTTGTAGATTTTCAAATGGCTCAGCCTGCGAGAGTGTGGGTTTCCGAGCCTTCGACTGTTCCGTAAATGAAATAAATTGATGTAATTGTATTTGACGTAGGCTTTTTGCCCAATAAAACTGCCCAATAAAACTGGTGTTGCCAGGTTTATATAATATCGGCACTTGCTTCGTTTTTATACTCACTAAAACCGAAAGCTTCTTTGCGTTTCTTCTTTCACTAATTAATATTTCTTTTACAAAATATTACCCAGACCTCCAGCACAACAGTTCCAGATCTATTCCAACACAACTAGACGGCGCGAAGGACCCGTCACATTGGCTGAGTGCATCATAAAGCATCACCGTTATAACAAAAAAACACGCTGTATATTACGACAGAGCACTCATTAAGGTAAACTTCCTTTTTTCTCTCGCGCGACAAAAATGCGTGCAGCCATTTCTTCATTTCCCGCGCTTAGCAATCTTTTTAGTGAATTTATGTGCATATCACTCACAAATAGTGGTTATATGAGTGTGAGAACACTTTCGAGTTGTCGTAAATGAGTGAAAGTAAAGCTTTCTATTATGCTAGTGCCACAATTGAAGCAACGTAAACGTAGGCTACTACGACGAAACGTAGAACAATGTCATGGCATTACAGGCATGTCGGGGGTTGAACGCTTGTCGAGTTTTTTTAATTTTCTTTCTTTATTTATTGTACGTTACCCGTAGGTCTGAGCGCATCACGGAGGGGAGTGGTAAACGAGAAATTTACGAAAATGGCACCGTATTATGGTACATGATTATAATACAGTGGTACAAAAATACAGTGGTACAAAATACAGTGGTACAGTGGTAAAACCGTGGTACAAAAAGTAATAGCAGTACCTACAGCGTAGATGTGCAATGCATTGCTAGTACTGCATGAACCAACAAATAAGATGACATTATTCTCACGTATACATTGTTAGCTTATTTATTATTGTTAACCCAATAGCAAAAACGATAAAAATCATGTTATCAGAATAATGTAAACAGAGTCAGATACCTTGCGAAAAACTTTGTTATCAGTGATAGCGACTAGGTCAACCACGCTTGTCGTGGGTTACACTCATGTCATTGGTTGCAGGAATGTCCTGGTTTACGCAAATGCCGTTTGTTACATGCATGTCGAGAAATTCCAGCTTCTAAACAAGCTGCAATACCGTGACGTGCGTGTAAAAAAGTATCGCTGTGATCCTGTCCGGAAAACAGCAGCCGCCTTTGTGTAAGCCAGTATTTTGTAAAAATTACGCCTTATTGAATGCTGAACAAGGTGTCCCATAGCGTCGATTTTTATAGGATCTGAAGTTGTGACTGTGGCGTTCGCTGTTGTGACCCTGCTGTGTAATTACGGCATTTCTAACGTCTAGGCGTTTCATGGCTGAATGATCAAGAAAACGGCCCGCCTATGCTGTCATGTTGTAAGGCCGTCATTGACAATAAACAACTAATTGATAAAACTCAGCAGGCTTTTTCTTGCGAAAGAAAGCCAGACAAGTAAAACTTAGTGCGTGCCAAACCCACAGCTTTGTTTGTTTATTTCTTTCTTGCTTGCTTGCCTTGTTCAGTTTTTTCCTTCTTTGTCCCCTTCGCATTGCGAAATGCTCAATCCTAACGCAATTGTTCAGTTTTACCCTATTACTAGCCGTCTCTGAAACACTCTTCTCGGGCTAAATCGGCATGGCCCCTTCATATCTTTTCTGGAATTGGTCAGCTTTCAAAAATACACCACGAAATAATCACCGCATGATTATGTAAGCGTGGGTTAGTTTAATTTTCATGTGGTCACAAATTCCCTTACATTCGATAGTTCTGAGACCTATTTTACGTGTTTTCCAGCAGATTGATTGCAGCTAGCCAACACCAAACGTTGTGTTGTTGTGTACACAGTGTACTTGAGAGTAATTGTGTAACGTAGGTGGTTCAGGACAAACCTGGACCACTGTTCTAAAGCATGCATTTGGAGTGGTGAAATGCTCCTGCATTTTGCCCTCAACAGGTTGCAGATAGAATGGAATTTGACACATTTGTGCGACCCGTATGCCTTCCCACAAGAGCAATTCCGTTGAATGGCAGGCAACTAATGTCCGGAGGCTGGGGAGTCGTAAGCGAACGTAAGTCAAGCTGGTCTCATCTCCGACACTCTATTGAAAATGCGCTTTTCTGAATACACACGTTTCGGGAACTGTAATTTGACGTAATATTGCAGAAATTACTCGTGATGCGTGATTAGCACAAAAACCTGTACTCTTTTTGCAGATTTCACTCCCATATTGCGCAACTTTGTTATGGCGCTTGCTCGGTGAAAGCAATAGCAAAAAGGGGACAAATTCAATGCGCAAGCCCTTAAACTAACTTCTCAAACTCGTTTTTAGTTATTGCCAGTTCATCTAATAATCCTCTCTCTGTGTAGCCAAAACCATTCTGCAACTTAAGTAGTTTTGCCTCTAGGATCAAGGGCATTGCATGTGTCTTCTTCGTGTCTGATTTTGCACTGCACCCGTGATCGGCATGCGATGTCATAGTATGCAACATACAAGTGACCTCACGATGACGTCCGAAACTCGGGAAACCAACGACGTCCTGAGGACGTCAAATAAAATGATATTATTGCGTCACAGATTGAAGAGGATATTTAGCAACACATGAGTGGAAGTTGACGCTGCTGTGGGACGCCAATGCCGGTGGTCAACACACGAGCTTTTTGAGACGTCTAAAAAGCATTCACCTTAACATAACACTCTGATTGCCAAGATGGAGGCTCAGAGGCATCCCGTTTCTGAGCACGCCGTGTGAGAGCGTATTATCTACTGAATCCGTTAAATAAGGCTTGAATATTTCGGTGACCATTCACGGTTCTTCCACGAATGATGGTTGAAAATATTCACTTCTAATTCATTCAATGATTTATTTGTTTTAATTTTTGCACAACGGTTTATAAGCGTTTAAATGTCCATGGTGTTTTCTTCAAAGCTGCATGGGTGGATGTTATTGGAACTGTGCAGCGCTAAGCTTTTTTTTAAAACTTATTTTCATTTAAGCCCAATTAACAATATGCAACTTAAGAATTCTGGTACCAAATACTTGTATTGCAACTAATACAAAATGTCCCTAACCGCCTTAGGGTGGTAGATGTATTGGCAGGCACATTATATCAAAATGCGGTATAATATTTTATGAGTATAATATATTATATGAGTATAACAAAGATGAGTATAATATATTATGAGTATAGTGTATTATAAAGTATAATATATTATGATATAACATTGTACACCGCATTGTGAAGCAGAAGTTTCAATGGTTCAAAATGAAAAATACAATTACGAAGTTATATGCACTGTCACCATTCTTTTACGGGACGGGGAATGTTTTAAGAACAATCACGGCTTTAGCAATGTATTACGTGATTTGTTTTCATTGAGAGTGAAAGCTTTCAAGGTTTTGATGATCACTCTGCGAGGAACGCGGGGGTTTGTTTGCGCACATTCGCTCCAAAAAATGAACAAATCGATGTCATTTTTTTTGAAGTGGCAGTTTGCCCCGAAAAACTGTAATCTATACGTGTGGCGTTCAGTTCAACAGGCTAGGCTAGTTGCCATTGATTATTTGTTTGGGCGAAAGCCGAACGAACGATGTACATTGTAATCATATAATATCAGCAGCTTATATCAAGGTTCCTTAAAGAACAGTAATAACATTATGTAATGGCAAATAAACAGTAATCAACAAATACAGAAGAAAACTAGAAGTGACTGTATACTGTAGTGTATATAATATTCACATTAGAGACACACAAAGATGTTTATAAAGAATAAAAAAGAACAAAAAATGAGAAGAAACCAAATTCACATGTTAACATGCTTAGCACGCAAAGCACTTTTTCATGAACTCAAGAGCAAAAAATCGGCCCCGTATCTGCATGTTTCTGCAAATGTCGTCGAACACCGATAACCTTGCGTGTGGAGAGAGTGTTTATTTGATGTTCTGTGCAAGAAAATTGGTGAGGGGTATTCTGGAGGTGCTGTGCTAGAGGGCCTCGAGCGTGCAGCGGAGGTGAACAAGCGCATCAAGTGACGTCACACGTGAGACATGAACGCGATCTGGCAGTTTTCATAGAAAACCAAGCGCGTGGCTCTGAGACGGGAGTGCGCGCCCAACTCAGAGGTGATAAGGTGCAGAATGCAAAGCGACGGGTAGGTGACACTACCATCTCGTCTTAGCAAAGCGTTAGAAACACTCCCCGTTCCGTACAAGCGTTGCATAGTCAGCGCAGCGGGATGAGCGCTACGGTCCTTAAAAAACTTATCTATTCCTTTAGAGTAAAGGACGCACATGCAGAATATATACGTGTTGTTATGATTCCCAGATATGCGCAATAATTGATTTTTAATATACAATTGCACAAGCATGAACGCTCAACCTTGAGCAACATTGGTGGGCGCTGCGGATGGGGTCGGCTGTTTCAAGTACCTGATGTCGTAATGAATGCACAAACAGACAAAGATACAGACAGACAAACAGACAGACAGACCATAATTTTTGCACCGAAGGTCCCCAAGAAAGACTATCGTCTTAAAAACCACTTTCTACATATGAATTTAGAGATGAAGGAAGAGTAAATTGCAGGCGTTGTCGACCCGAGTTTATATAGTGTGAGGGTGCAACCCAAGACTCTCCATGCCTTGTCATAAACGCTATTTCTCGGGCATGTAATTAAGGAAGGTATTGTAAATAGTTTATATTTTGACAATGAAATGAACTTCTGACAAAGTGAAATAAAATTCTGAAAATAAAAATGAAGAAAATATGGGATGAGCACAGACATGTGCTGGCTGCGTCCCGTAAGTAAGAAGTTCTCTGGCCGCCTGTTTGAGACCCTAGTTCCACATTATTTGTTACGGACTACGCAGATACATCAAAGCGGCGAGTGAGCCATGGTTTGAGTCCTTGTAGTTTTTTGGGTCCTTTTGTTTGCGATCTTCTTCATCTTGCACTGTTGTCAAATTCAAAAGGTCAAGCTCGCAAAAAACATTCAGGTCGTATGTAACGGAAAACGTGATTACTAGAATTTAAACTGCAAAGACAGATATAATTTGTGCGCATGCCGGCCTGTACTTCTTGTGTCATTGCTGCGCTGAACAGTTTCAAATTATGTCTTGGTATTTATGACAAAAAACACGTGACAATGCACCACCTTTATTTGATGCTTTATGGTGCCTGTTCACATATTTACGTTGGTCAGATATTTAACAACACAACCCCGATCTAATTCACACGGCACATAAAGCTCGCAATTTCCTAACATTACCTTCTTGCGATCCCTGATGAATCTTCGAGCAAGTGTTCTCTACTTTTGCATAGCAATATTGTTAATTCTGACATAGTCATATTCACCTTTAGTTACCACGTGTCTTGGATGTAGGGGGCTTTCATCGCTGCTATAGTGGTATACCTACTTATCTGACGTAATCATGATGTAATCAAGTGTTCTACTATTTTTACTGTATAATGAATTTTATAGGAAGCACAAAAATTTTCAAGCTGTTAGCTGCGTGGTTTGAGCTAATAATTGCACATGTTGCGCACACAAAAAACTGATGCATGACCGCAATTGCTCAAGAACTCGTTGACACGTGGTTTCGCTGCAGTCAAGGTTTCGACGTTTTTTTTTGTGTAGTTCATATTTTCCTGCATATTTGTATTATCCTATTTCTACGATCTACAGTATTTGCCTATTATATTTCGTTCATTGTATGCGTTTTATTATCTCGTAGACATATCTGTTTTGTCTTTCGTATATGTTCCGAGTTCTAGTCTTGTTACTCTTACTGGCTTAGCCACATTCCTTTTCACTTCAATTATTTTTGTTAAAACTGTTCGTTGACTTGTTTTTTTCGCTAGTATCATATTAGCTTATTTCATTCCTAAGTGTCCATATTGCCACTCTGTACATATTATTCACCATGTTATCATGCACAGGTGGTCCCATTTCAGTCTGTGACTACGGGACCTGCTTCTGTATATTCTTACGATGTACTTACACCTTTGTTTGATTTGAAATAAATGATTGTTAATACGATACTGATGCGCACTTGCAGTCCCTAAGGGTGTAAGATGTGCTCGTAAAGAAAGCAGCTACACTTGTGGAAATGCCTGTTAGAGCGACACCATGCATAGACAAATTTCTCATCCCTTCAAGCTTACACTTTACCTAAACAATTGTCAAAATGGCGAAAATATTATAAAATCTGCCTTCGAGGCAGCGTTAGCTAATTTCACTTTCTTTTGTGGGATGCAGTGGTGCGAGTCTTTTAAAGCACAATTTTAATTTACACATACATGAGGATTATTACATAATTAATATGGGGCACTTATCGTTCTGCAGGCGAACCTGCCGAATTTTTAGAGGCGCTTCTCTACACTATTTTTCGAGCGATTTCACGGGAAGGGTGCCACTCGTTATTAAGAAGAGTGGTGAGTAAAGAGGGCGTTGGTGGTTTTGATGCGAAGTACAACCTGTGCTCGAGAGCAGCATCGGGAATCCTGTGGAAAGTAAGTATTTGTGGTTCAATGAATTCTAATAACGACACATATTATAATTTCTATATATAAATGCGCTCTCAGTTAGAGGAAGTATCCTCAGGCTACAACAAAAATAATCAGCCATGCCATTGCGAGAGAATAGATGAATAATGGCACGGGACGTTACGAGAATTCGCCACGACAATATATATCTATTGTGTTGTGCTCAATATTGCGCTCAAGGTGGTGAAAATTTACACTGAATAGAAAATATGACTTGAAAATGAATCTGTTTACCCCCATGATAGCATTCACTGCCGTAAACGTAGTAGGAAAACTGTATTACATTAGCTCTAAGCGAATAAAAGCGTGTGTTCTCCTTACAAACTGCACATTATTAACTGGTCAATATTTAAAAACAAACACTAATAAATGATTTTGCATTTCTGGTTTCAAGAAATAAGATCAGTCTCGTCAGGCTTTGCAGCGACTGAATCACCAATAGTCATCTCGATATGTTACGTCGCTCAGGGACAATGTTATCTTACTTTAGGTATAACCTATGCCGTTGATAACATCGGGAGATCGACAGCTTAACCTCTAGGCAAGTGCCACCCTGAAAGCAAATGCTTCGGGTTGAGCAAGGTCTCGCCTCAGTTTGGTCGTGAAGATGTGGTGAAAAGTCTCAGGCCAGCACTTTTTTTAACGACAGTAATCTTTATACTTGGCCAAATTAAGGGATCGATCGATTCATTAATTGACTCATTGATTGATTGAGTGATTGATATGTAGGGTTTAATGTTCTAAAACCACTACATGATAATAGAAGATGCCGTAGTGAAGGGCTCGGGAAAGTGTTTTTTTAACGCACACCCATATCTGAGCACACGGGCCTACAGCATTTTCGCCTCCATAGAAAATGCAACCGCCGCAGCCGAGATTTGATTCCGCAACATGTGGCTCAGAAGCCAATTACCTTAGCCACTAGAACACTGCGGCGGGGCGAAAGCATGTATGATGTTGCGGCGCATGAAACGAGTACGTGTAGAGGAGATTTTCGCATGCATAACTATGCATGTAACACTATAGCGAAGAAGGAATAGTTGGTTTCCGTTTTGGACTGGCAACCACAACCTGCTCTTCCACACTGGGCGTATACTATATCGTATATTATAACCACGTAGAAGCTGGAGGAAGACGAAGTGATTCGTTTACGGAACACACCTTGCTCGTCTTCGTGCTTTTCTGGATTTTTCGCCGCAGTTGTGGGGTCTATCGCCCCATATATTGTGGTGATGGATGTTCAACCTTACGGGGCACCGTCCGAGTCCGGTTCGACCGCGGGGACTGCTTCGGGGAAGCGAGGAAACACGTCCAGTGAGAGTGAGGACACTGAGCTGTACTCCGCATCAAGCGACGAGTCCTCAGACGACGGCTTCAAACCCGTCCTGTACCGCAAGGCTAAACGACGGATCGTCAATGCATCTTTGGCCTCAAGCACGACCACCGTGAAAACCGCCCCTCAGCGATGGCCTCACTCTATCCTGTTTGTGCCGCTGAAGGCTACCGACAGTCTACGCGGGCTGAACATGCAAGCGCTTTCTGTGTATCTCGAGAATATTACGCCAAACCAGATCAAAGAAGTACGTCTAAACGCAAGAAAGAACATCTTGGCAATCGATGTGCTGAACCCACGTGCGCTAAACGCGCTTCAGAAAGTAACGCAACTGGGTAACATCAATGTCAAGTTTATAATACCAGCTGATAGCACCACTTCAACAGGAGTCATATATGACATCGCCACTGAAATTCCAAACTCGGATCTCTCAGTGCTAATAAAAGCGGCAAATGAGGATAACGTCATTGTGAATGTAAGCCGCCTTGGTAACACACATTGTGTAAGAATTACGTTCAAAGGGGACTGTCTCCCCTCCCATGTGAAGGTTGGCCACTTTCGTTACCAGGTCCGACCATTTATTCCAAAACCTATGCGATGTCATAAGTGCCAGAAGATCGGCCATGTGCAGAGAGCGTGCAGGAACTCCTAAGTGTGCCCGCGATGCTCAGAACCACACACCGAGGACAAATGCAGCGCAACCATACTAAAGTGCCCTAATTGTCAAGGTGCCCACAGTGCATCTTCCAAAGACTGTCAACGCATAAAGAAGGAGTTTACTATTCTTAGACAAATGGTGCGAGACCGCTCTACCCACAAAGAGGCTGCGGAAAAAGTCCGGCGAAGACGACGACGTCACCGTCGAAGATCTTCGCGAAGAACACAGTCAACTACAAGAAGTGAGTCAACACATCTGGAAACGGCGCCCACTGCAGGGTACACCGCGGCAAACGCAGAAGATGGAAGAGAGAAAACAAGTAGATCTCTCTCTACTAAAGAGTGGCCGCCACTTACGCGCACGCAACTTGTGGAAGAACCGCATCAGAAGCCGCATTCATCAGAGCAAGCTGCGACAACAGAGGGGCAGCGGAACTTGGATAAGCAAGTGATTGCTCTTCTACGATCCATAATTAATGCCATTCGCACGGTCTTAAACAACATGCGCACAACGTCAGCCAGAAGTGCACTTCAAGTACTGGACGCTCTGAGTCCAGTACTGGCGGCTCTTGAGTAGATAATGGCCCACCAGCTACTGTCTTTCAGGGAAGAGGTAAAAAAAGCAACAATTTTTCTGTGGAATGCACGGGAACTGAAATCACGCATTGCAGACTTCCGTCGGTTCGTTTCCACCAATATGTTTCCCATCATCGTCATCTGCGAGCCAAATTTATCGAGCGCTATCAGACTCTCCGGATACGAATCTTTTATGTCGGCTTGTTATAGAGGAAACAGCAAGGTCCTGCTGTTTATTCGACGTGACCTGACCTACATTCTTCGGCCTGTACCACCTGACAACGATAACCAATATATATGCTTAACAGTGAAGAAAAAGGGCCTTATTGTCACTGTTGTCGGTGCATACCTGTCGCCATCAAGTAGATTTGACCACAGAAGACTAGGACACATCCTATCATCCACTCCTGGCCCATGGGTGATCATCGGAGACTTCAACGCCCACCATACGCTATGGGGGAGCCCGAAGATCAGCGCAAAGGGTAGAAGTCTGATAACGTTTGCTTCAGACAACGAGCTGTGCTTGTTAAATGATGGCAGCCCAACATTTTTACGTGGCCCTAGATACAGTAGTTGCCTTGACTTGGCTTTTGTTTCTAGAGGTCTCGTGAGATGTGCCGGATGGTTTGCGGACATGAAAACACATGGGAGCGACCACATCCCCACATATGTCAAGATCAGAGGATTCTCACATTGCAAGGTACGCGAAACTATCCAAAGAGTGGACTGCACCAAGTTTGAATCTCTCATGAAAGAACGCTATCAAGAGAACACCTCATTTGACTTAGAAGTGGTGATCAAGTCCACAGTGCAAGACACAGTGTGCACCCCCACATGCTCTTCGAGAGTAACCGCATTTGACGTGGAATTAAAACGACTTCCGGCTCTCCGACGGCGTGCGGAACGAAGGTACCGACGCAAAACAGCAATCGACGATTTACGAATCGCTAGACGTCTTTAGAAGAAGATACAACGCCGCATAGACAAGCTAGAGTCACAACGTTGGGCAGCCTTCTGCGCTTCGTTAGATCCTCGCAAGCCTTTATCACACTTGTGGAGGACGATAAGAGGGCTCCAGACAGCTCCCATTCAGCGGTCTCCTTTCAAGGCTCTAGCCCTCTCTCAACAGAGATCGGAGGTCGACGTGGCAGAAGAGTTCTGTGCCAACTTATCTGGTCAACTCGCAGATCCCAACATCTCCACGCTCTCACGTGGTGGCACGACACCACACAATCACCACATGGACCAATTTTTTTCTATTCATGAGCTTAAAGCAGCACTGGCTTTGTGTAGACGGACATCAGCACCCGTGCCTGATGGAATATCATACAGAGCACGTGTCACCTTGGTGAGTGTGCGAGGACTGCCCTCCTCGAGATATACAACGATTCGTGGCGAGAGGGCACCCTCCCAGTTAACTGGAAGAGCAGCCGTTTGGTTCCATTACTGAAGCCTGGCAAGTCACCATTGGTGCTCACATCATACCGCCCTATTGCACTGGCTAGTTGCTTGGGCAAAGTGATGAAGAGGATGGTACTTAGACGGCTAGAATGGTTCCTGGAGCATCAAAACATCTACCCGGACGCTATGACGGGATTTCGCCATGGCCGGTCATCAATTGATAGCATAGACCTGGTCAGCTACGTGCAACACGAAAAAGGCCGTAAGCGTCTCTGCGCTTCTTTATTTCTTGATGTTAAAGGGGCGTACTTTAACGTCACACATGAAGCTGTCCTCACTGCTCTCAAGGAGGTAGGAGTGGGTGGTCGGATGTTTCAGTGGCTACGCAGCTATCTCTCTGAGCGATCCTTTTTCGTGAGAACCGAGGATGGTGACACTTCGCTACATTACAGCCACCGTGGTGTTCCCCAGGGGGGGCATACTTAGCCCTGTACTGTCCAACCTGACGCTAATAGCTCTCAATGAGCATCTGCCAAGTACTGTCAGATTGTCAATGTACGCGGACGACATCTGCGTTTGGACGTCTGCAGTAACACGTCTACAGCTGCGAGCGCGAATTCAGAGAGCTGCCACTCAAGTTGCTATTTACCTCCGTCAACGAGGTCTGGAAATTTCCTCTGAGAAATGTGCACTTGTGGCATCTACGCGCAAACCAATGCAGAACTACAGCGTTGTGATAAACGGCAAAAGGATACGTCACCTCCGATCATACAAGTTCCTAGGTGTTATAATCGACAGAGATCTTTCATGGAGCTCACATGTATCATACATGAAAAGGCGATTGACAGGCATCTGTCATTGGTTCAAGTTCTTCGCTGGAAAGAACTGGGGAATGTCCACAACTGCTATGTTGTGACTATACAGGATTATTTTCCTTGGATTCCTTCGGTACAGCCTACCTGTGTTAACCAACGCAACTAAAACAAGCATACGAATGCTTCAAAGTGTCCAGGCTCAAGCACTCCGGATATGTTTAGGCTTGCCCCAAAGTGCGTCAACAGCGGCAACTATCGCCATCACAAGGGACAACCTCATCAAGACCCACATTAATGTGGAAGTGCTGAGGACACATATACGACACCTTGCTCGAACCTCTCGACATCACCTAGCCTCTCTACCAGTGGTCCGACCATGCACATCTTACTGCAAAACAGTGACCGCACATGGTGAGTCGATCCCAACTTCGTTCTTTCCTGCCGCTAGACCTGTGACTCCGCCATGGTGCCTTGCTGAACCAATGATTATAATTAACATACCTGGCGTCCACAAAAAGGCCAATTTGTCGTCACCGGCTCTTACACAGCTCACACTACTTCTCTTGTATGAAAAATATCAAGACTCCACACATATATACACTGACGGATCGGTTCAGCCGGACAGCTCTACAGGAGCAGTAGTGATACCAAAGTTGGCCACGACAATTAAATTCAAGACATCTCACGCAACAACATCAACGGCAGCAGAATTGGCAGCACTTCGTGCCGCGTTGCAATTTGTAGTTGATCAACCTACACGCAAGTAAACTATTTTCTGCGACTCGAAGGCGGCACTGCAGTCTCTACTATCGGCCTTACGCCGTGGACCACACGAGCAGCTGGTACTAGAGATAGCAGAGGTTATACACCACCTGACTGAGAAAGGGCACCAAATTACATTTCAGTGGTTGCCCAGTCACTGCGGAATCATCGGCAATGAACGGGCCGGTCAAGCTGCCCGCTCAGCCCACACAAAAGATCATAAACTGCGACTACCACTTTCTAGGACAGATGCTGCACGAAAGCTCCGCAGGCTTGCTCGCCAGCAAACCACATCACAATGGAATCAGTGACACTTCAAGCATGCCCGACTGTACTCGCTTGACCCTACACTAAGTCTTCAAGTCCCGTCAAGGCTTTGCCGAGCAGACCAGACCCTGTTATGTAGGCTGTGGTTGGGCGTTGCGTTTACCAACGCCTACGCTTTCCGCATTGGGATGGCCGACACCGCAGCCTGTGGCCACTGCGGAAAAGATGAAACAATTCAACATATTCTTTGTGAGTGCCTAGCGTATAGTAAACAACGACTATGCCTTCGCAAGGAACTCAACAAATTAGATGATCAACCGCTCTCGGAGCAGGGAATTCTGCAGTATCGTCAGGATGCGACTTCACAGAAGAGGGCCCTGAGGGCGCTACTGCAGTTTTGGCGATTGACCGGCCTTACTGAACGGTTGTAGCTGGACGCCCTTCCTGTGTGTGTTTTCGTTTTTTTTTATGAGTGCGCGTGCGTTTTTTTTTCTCTCCATCTAACCCCTCTTTCTTGCCCCTACTTCCCCGCCCCCAGTGCTGGGTAGCAAACCAGATGCTAATATCTGGTTAACCTCCCGGCCTTTCCTTTCTCACTCTCTCTCTCTCTCTCTATAAGCACGTAGTGCTGCAAGCATATCCACTGATTTTTTCGATTCAAATGAAACGATAAAATAGGAAAAAAACACAAAAAATTGTTTTTAGAAAAAGCAACAATTCAACCTTCACTCAATTTTCAAAAGTAAGACATCCCTGGCCTTGAAAACTGTCCCAACTTAGGTATTGATCCTGTAACAGCGCTTATCCATGGTACGCCGGAAAAAAGAGAAATTATTCTAGACATATATTTTTTATTGAAAAACCAGTCTGTAACCTCGCTGAAATCCAGAGACGTTATTTTGCGATACACATAGAATACATGTTTTTCAAGGTCCCGGTTATTCTTTCCTCGCGAGCTTCAGGAATGGTAATCGACATCGAATACGTCAAACCATTTGAATAAACTACGGAAGGGGCAGGAATACCTATTAGTGTGGTGCTGCCCTGGTCATCTTGTGAAATGTCAAGATGATGATAAGACACTCTCTACATTTAAAAAAGTCACAATTTCACCACTAAGTCACAGCATTTGCAATAGCAACAAATTAGTCTGTCACAAAGAATGACAAGCCGCTCGATACTTTCAGCACGCTGCTCTGCCGTAAAGGAGGACTAAAGGAAGGCATAGGTAAACACAGGAGAAGCGTGAAATAACAACTGTCATGGTTGTTTTTAGACGTATGTTAGCTGGCAGTGAGAGATAATGCGTAATGGTTACATTCACAGAAAGGCACGGATTCTAAACTAGAATGGAATCCGCAATTCTTAATTTGAAAGAAATGTAGAAGTGATTGTGACAGAAAGTACGCTCGAGCTGTTTCGAGATGTGCGCTGCGGGAGCATAAATTGGTGCATATCAGTAGCTCACCGTTATAACACCAATACAAGCATTGCACATGGCTGTGTTATCTAGTGAAGCCGGCTGTGGAAAGAGGGATCACTGGTTCGAATCCTCAATATTTTGTTTTCTTACTTTCATTTTTGCATTTTTACATATATACACCTATACATATCCGGGACATCACGGTGAAATATCAGCCAGTGTCCATATAATTTTTATCGCCATAAGGGACATGACCCGTTGCACCAACTAAAGTTTTATTGCGATAAGATATTTGTGATCACTGCTCCATGTGTTTGCTGGTTCTGTGACAGCTGTGTTGTGTTCCGTATAAACATGCACTCGAGAACATTACAAGGTACGTCAAGCGTTTCTTGTGCAGGTAGTATTATGTGAGGCCACCTACTGATTGCAAGTCATGCGGAGAGAAAAAAACGCCACCCGTCTTTCTTCTCATGAAAGGCTGATCTTTGAGCGGGAGGTTTGGAATCGGGGCTGCGTTGATTTCGAAGAAACTTGACGCTTTCTTCAGCCAGCTGTGGTTGCACGTGCTTTATTTTGATAGAGATAAGCAGGAGGCTCATCTTTTTGTACGTGCTGCTTTCGCCACTCGGAGTGTGAATAAATGGTAGAGAGCCCCAAGTCACTTAGCGTGCTTCAGCGCGCGCTTCAAGTTCTACACAAGGTTGATTGCTTAAAAAAGCTGGCTGCTAGCCATCATTCGTATACTCTTAAAATTCGTTGATATCCCATGCATTGTTTTGTCATTATAATGAATCTAAAAAATGTTTTGTTGCCTTTTGCTCTTCAGGGAGACTCCGGCGCACCAGTGACCATGAAGAAAAGGTATATGAAATCTGTGCAAATTAACGTTCACAGCCTCAGAACTTCGTGCAATGAGGACGAAAAGTACGTGATTGATGTTCGAGTGGCTGAATTCATGCCGTCGATCAAGAAAGCCCTATGGCATCCGGAAAGTGGTAGATCGCACCTTCTGCATAGACATGATTGTTTCTGATCTCTGTTTCACTGGAACAGAGGGTGGCGATGTACATTTATGAAATAAACTGTTTCACGCTATGATCTCTTTATTAACTTAAGTATTTACTGCGGCATGACCATGCTTCGTTTTCCATCGATGATATTTCTTTTAGCCCAAGTACGAACCTAATGGGTCTACTCAAATTATTACCTATAGTATTGAAAGTGTGGTAGCTTGTTTACGTACAGCGTGCAGGCGTCAAGATGGCAAAGTAGAGACGGGACATGCCTGCGTGTTGCTTGTGCTCTTTTCCATCTACCATCTTCGGCTTTCTCGCGCTCTACCGAATCATGAGAAAAAATGTACCCTTCAGCAAGTACCATTGCCAAAAGAGGATCACATTTCATAGCAGATCTCATCAGATACATTGGCTCCAAGAATAAACAGTACCGCGATGCAACAGTACCCCGGAAATACTTTTAATATGGGTATCTATTCATCAAGCTGATTTCGACAAGTGTATTTGAGTGTTAGAAGCGAAATATGTTCGCGATATATCGAGTATGTCGCAATACCATGCATGACATGGGTATCTCATTGCTTTCCTTGAATAGAGCTGGTGTCTTTCGGGGAGGGTAAGCAAGACGTTTGCGCGCTAAGACAAGGACAAGCACACCGTCGGTAGGCGAATCAGGGAGAATGCCGATAGGTTTCTTAAACGAAGAGAATGACCCCTGTGGTAAAGCAGCCGATGCCGCTAACTGCGAAATAAAGGAAACAGTGCCCACTAAAGTTAGCTTCTTTGAAGGCCCTTGCCTCAGCTTTTTCCCGGCGCCATTTAGAAATTTATTAGCTTTAACACGAATAGCGTTTGTACACACTGGTGGAAGGACTTAATTATTTTGTAATTCTCATACTGCAGCTGAGCCGACACTGTGTTGCGAAGAGCCTATTAGAGAGGCTACTGTTACGTAAACGCAATGAGGGAACCATTGATCTCAGGAAAACGAGTTGTATAGGTAAAATGAAGGTAAGCTTTTTCTGAAGGCACTTATGTTCTTTAGTGATTGCGGCATTGTGGTTGAAGTGCATGTTTCGATGTACTGCAATAGAATTCTCTGTAATATGTGTTTCTAGAACAGTCGTTCAGCTAAAGCGTATTTTCACAAATGCATTGTTTTACTTGTATTCTGGCATACTTTTCCCTCTTTTTTGAAAGTATCTTCGAAACAGCTAGCTTTGTTAACCATATATACCTCTGTATAAAGGCGTTTTAGTCATGCAGTAAGTGTATTTCAACATCTGTATTCTGAAATGGCTTTTGGTCATTCCACGCCAAACGTCTCAGCCATATTGACGGTCATCTAAAATGTATAGGCAAAATTGCTGGAATTTACTGCACTGAAAACAGTGAATTAGAAAAAAACATTTCCACCAAAACGTTTTTTGCTTCCGTGGGTGCCTTCTGAACTTCCCAAGATATTGTCTGGGTGTTTTTTTATGAAATAGAATCATTTTAAATGTACCGATCTTTCTTTCTATACCAAATGTGTTCTACATATCAAGTAAAAGAGCTTGTGTAAGGTTTTTGAAGCCTAACAATATTGAATCAGTTTTTCTGCCACACATGCCTCCAAGAATTTAGCCAAAACGTGTTATGTTCGCATTTTTATATTGCAAAACTGCACTATATATAAGTACTTGAGCAATGAAAACTTACTCAACAGAAGGTATGTCTTGTCGAAAAAATACTATTAGGCCTTTCAAGTTTTTAAACTTAACAAGCGAAAATCGCGAATTTAACAAAATTGTCATTTTTGTCTACATTAACACGCAATTTGCACTATGTGGTTGGCCTAATCATATCGTCTTTATACCTAACTGGCGAGCCAACACACAGTTCCTTTTATGTTGCAAGTTTTATAGTTACTTTTTTTGTTTTGTAAAAAAATATTTTTTGAACGTTCCCAGCGATGGCTACCTATACGACAGCTTCCTCCTTGAAGTTTCCATTGCCGTCAAATGGTAACTACTATCATTGTGATCATGAGTCATTCTTCTAATTAATGAAGCTGAGTTATCCCTGAGGATTGTAGTGCTCATTCTTTGTAATTTTTTTACTTGAGGTACCTAATTATCACTCGTAATAGCTATCACATGCCCTATTGCAGAAAAGCACTTACAAAGAGCACAATTTGAAATATTTGCATTTAGAGTTCATAATGTGCGTTATTTCTAAAGTACAACGAGATAACAAGAAATTCTCAGACCGTTCAATAGGCACCAGCCAATATCAACCAATATGGTTTTTTATGCTGAAATGTCTTACCTGGCGAGCCTCATTTGTCACCTACTACGCAGCCATGTACGCACAGTACTCTTGAAGCAACTCAATAGCGCGTAGGTCCTGCACTGTGCAGCGCCCTGTTTAAATTCCAAAAGCGTTGAGTCACATAAAAAACAGCACCAATAACGAGGGACAAGAGAAAGAAGAAGACAGACAGTGGCACTGACTTACAACAAGATCTATTTGCTAGAACCGCACAATACATACAGTATCTGACAAAAAAAAAGAAAAATACAAAAAAACAGAATTCGCCTAACAACTGCGTTTCTCGTTATCGGCGCTGTTTTTTATGCGAACCATGCCGTACCTACTCTCCCAAGCAAGCACGTTAGCTAAAAGCGTTGAGCACATTTATATTGGCTATATTGCCATCATAGTGAGCACTGAATGAAGAATGTAGATTTTAAGTGTTTGTTCACGGAGAAAGGTGTTGTTTTTTTTGGAGAACCCAGCTACACGTCAATTCAACGACCATTTAGGGTTTTGAGTATACTCATGTATGCAATTAGCAAGTAATTCTGGTGAGCTAGTTCTACATAATTTAGCTGAACAGTGTCAATAACAGATGCTGGAACCTAACATAACCCAACTAAACCTTATTGGAGAGTATATACATATCAACTTTGTGGATAATATCACGCTTTACTGAATGGCAGCAAGCGCTGGTGAGCCAGAAAACATATTACAGCTAGCAATGGCAGCCGCCACGGCCGGCATGCGATCCCGCAACCTGCCGTTCCGCAGTCGACCACCACAGCCTCAAGACAACCGCAGCGGGTGTCCAATGCATTGTGTGGCGTATGGTAAACCGCTACAAAAAATAGTCACAAAAGAATTCATATGATCAGTGCAGCATAAAAGTAATACGAAATTTCATAAAAACAACACACAAAAATAGAGCACCAAGACAAAAGAAAGAAATATTCTTGAAGACGCAAGAAGTACTACCGTGAGCAATATGAGCTTGAACACGCGAGTGCGTCGAAAATGGCCTCGAAATTGAGATAGCGTGCTACGTGGATGGTGCTGCTGAAACAAGAGGGGGAAAGAGGAGGGCTCTTTTACTGTCTGTTAGCACTTCCGCATTGCTATTATTGCGGGAAAACGGCGGGTGATTGCTTGCAATGTGCCGTTAGCGATGGTAACGCCAAGAAACATCCACGACAAGCAAAGTAAGTGACGCACTTGTATCGAAATGCGCAGTCAACACCATCTACGTAGTAATACACGCATCATATCACGGCATCCTACGTCACTGCTGATATCTCTGAAGCTACATAGCGGACATAGTTGATATCGCAAATGGCAGCTACTAACGTGCTCTAAGCCACCGTTTTGCAGCGATGATATCGAGGCGGGAGTGTCCACAGATACCAGAAGTGCGCCACCTTTCCCACTTTGCTTCCGAAAACGGCCGCTGCAAAGCAGCAGATGTAGGGTGCGAAGCTATTCGCCTCGTGCTCGCGTGTTCTAAGTCGTATTGCTCACGATAGTACATTTCAACATTTGTGTGTGTTCAGTTACATTATATTGCAAATGAAGTTAATTTTGGTGCCGGAGTGACCTAACTTTCGCGCCTCATTGTTCCCGGCCGCTTTATGCCAACCCTTACTTTCTGAATCTCTGTAAAGCTCTTTGAACTGAGCTTCACCAAGCTCCATTCAGTGAGGTACAGTGTTTCACCCTTTCTGGTGGACACCTGACTACTCGGCGCATTACTACTGCATTTCAACCTAGCTTTTCGACCCCGAAATTGAAAACTCGAGATGGTTGTGTTGTTTGAGAGTTCTAGATTTGGAGGCACTTCTGACTGATTATTTGTGCCGATCGTTGCCCATAGGAAATTTTGAAGTAAGCCTGAGTCATCATCTGAGTATTCAGGTGCAATCGATATTTTGTGTGGTTTGACGTAGGGCCCCCGCGTGACGTTGCTGAAGTGAGAGGTCAACTACGTATTGTCGACGTCACAGGGCGATTCCAAGAGGCGCGCAGTACCGCAACTGGCTATACGGTGAGGTTTATTGTTCATCACCTCTTTCGCTCTGTTTACAGGCTGCTCTGAAGGTGGTTTTGGCTCTTTACGCCAGGAATGTTTGTCTTCTGAGGGAGACACGCTTAAATTCTTTACAACGTTTCATTTTTCGCCACCTGCGGGTACCCGTAATTCAAAATGTCTCGTTAAGCGTCACTGAAGCTTGAGCGGACGTCGTCTCAGGCACTGCAGTGTCCTGCCATGGGGTGCTAGTTTCTTGTGGTATTTAGGTGGGTGTTTCAAAATGGCGCTAAATTGTTCTAAAATAGCGGCGCTAACATTATTTATAGGATGCGTTCGAGAATTTACGATTCAATTGAAGCATTACCAAGTGCAAAGCTGCAAAGTACAGTAAAAATGTCACACACAAAATTTTCGCTTTCAGAGGTACTTTAAGGCATTCCTTCCTTTTCCGCCAGGCCCCTCTCAGCAGTTCTGCAGTTCAATGCCACGACCTGCTAACTACACCGCGAATTGCCTCTGACGTCACTCAGTTTTCACTCTCGTCTCTTGCCGAGTAGATGTGCGCATACATGCTTTCGCCTTTTGTGATAGCTTAGTTCCTCAGCCTAACGATTCTTGTCGTGGGTTGCCGGTGTTTCTTTCGGCAACTGCATGAAGATGACTGTGTTTTTCTGCATCTGTGAAGTGCGGCGAGATGTGGTTCTTTTACTAAGTGTTCGCGTAGTGCACACCTGCAAGTTCTCGCTATGGGGCAGTGCTGCGGGCCCAAACACTGCCGATATTGACGATGTGCCAAAGGTTCGAGTGTTGTCGTTCCCAAAGGACATACTAGCAGCGAAGTGCGAGCGTGGCATTCATTGGGATTGCATTGGTGTGTGTTCTTTCCGGAATTCGAAGGTATGTGTGTGTTTATACTACTGCTTTTGAGTTGTTTAAGAAGCACCGCTTTGAGCACGCTTGCTTCTTTCCGTAAAATGATGTGTACACTTCTGATTCCCTAATGGAAGTTTTGACCTTAGAAACATTCAGCTGAGCACCGATGGTGCTAACCCCCGCGATAACGTAGCTTTCCGTGATAGTGCTAGGAACTGCACATATTTAGCGTTTTTGACGAGTGCGTTTGCCAAGACACGTTCTTCTTGGCTGTAAAACAACGACTGAACGTAGTAACCGCACCGTCAGGCACAGCTCAACTGACTGCATAAGCAAAGCAAGAGAGGTATTTTAGATTCCGCTGCTCGCACCCGTTCCATTGCAAACTCTGATTATACTAGTCAGATTATCATTCATTGTGTCAACGCTAACGTCGCTTACCTCGTTTAGGGCAGCAAATCTATCCTGAAGCGAAACTTTTTTCTTCTCAACGCTACCTTATTGATTGGCTACTTGCCTATCAGTTTCCTGTGCTTTTTCTCGGTCTCATTGAATTCAAGCTCCTACCCTTTAATGGTAACTGCATCAGATCTTGCCGACTACTTCCACATTGTGTACAATGTCCGGGCGTGCACGCAGAATAAAGTCTACTTAAATTTTAATTTTGCCATTTGGACTCCCCTACGTCCATTCACGGTTAGCCCGTTTTGAAGGTATCCAAGATCCGTAAATTTTTACGTTCTGTGAACTTTTCTAATACCTCCCCTCTGGGATTTCTAGAGCTCTGTAAAGTCACAATCCCTGTAAAGTCGTTTGCGTCTCATGACTGAGGTGTTTTACGCATAGGCCGCATAGGTGACGATATCGTTGTTCTGGTAGAAAAGTAACCAAAGGCAAAAGCCCTGACCTGTAAGTATTGTTTGCTGTGTAACGTAGGAAACAATTTTGTCTTGGTAATATGGCACGTACTCTCTTTGTTATCCTCTTGATCTTGATCCTTTTGTTTATATCTTGCTTCACGTCCACCAGCTGTACTTTGATCCAGCATTGCGTGACTTTGTGCAAGCATCACTAGCTTTTTGGGGGCGAAGCTCCCTATGCCGTGTGTCGTACGTCGACGACGTATTAGTAGTACGTAGCCACCTCCATAGCTGGACTAGAGAAGCGGCACGTGTGCACCCTTTTCAAAAGAGGAGGAAACCCATGCACCTTAATCATAAATCAAAATTGGGTGTTTCTGATGACATAACTTACAGAGACGAGTATTGGTGATGTATTCTCAAATAAAATTTTTCTTGAATTTGATGCTTACTAAAAAAATTGGGGTACCCATAAGCTTCGCCTTTAAGAGATGAACGTGATAGCGAAATACAGCCCCCAGTGCGCCCTGCAACCGCTAAGTGCATACTTATTAATGTGTTTTGTTACACACACCACACACGCACACACACACACACACACACACACACACACACACACACACACACACACGCACACAGGAAATTGTACCAAGGCACGCGCGAGTATGGTACATAAGGGTTTTTTGTCTAAAGCAAGAGTCACAAGGCCTCCAAGATACACGCCGCACGCTCGCTATTTCGGCGGCCTTAAAGAGTCTCACAATATCTCACAGATGACAGCACATTATCTAGCCTTTGCTGTTTGCTTGATCAACGCCTCTGGAAAAGCATATGTTTTCTGCTAGATGGACATAGTTGTACATTTTTAGAGCGGCTTGAAAGTTCCTGTGTATTTTTAGGGGCCATGGCTGCACTATCCGGGCGTTTTTCGACGTAGTTTGATGACCTCCCAAATGCACCTGCAAATCGTCAATGGGCTTGTTTTCGTCGTGACATTTGTCAAACAAAATGCTTTAAGGAGACTCATCCCACTAGGTATGGTATTTATGTAGTGCTGTTTTCCGAAGCAGCTGCAAGTAACATGGTGACTTTGTGGTAGGACACCTGCTTGCCACGCGAACGGCCTGGATTTGACCCTCAAAGTGACCGAAAATTTTATTCTTTATTTTATCTGCTTCTTTCTCGATTTTTCGCTCACAACCAATGGGGCTGACGCCGACGGCGGAATTTCCGCGACACGAGCTCAAATGCTATCACGCTAAAAAATAACTAGTATCAGAAGGATGCGCTTTGAGAACTATTTAAAAAAAAAGGATTGCCATGTTAAACTCACTGGGCTTTGGCTTCAGCAACGTTTAGCGAAGGTTGGGCCACAGTGCCATGAACATGGTGAACTACTATACAGCCAGGAATTAGAGGTGGTGGAAGGGGGGAAGTAGACAATAAGCGCAGGTCGTAAGAAGGTGTGCGAGTGCCACCTATCGTTTAGTTCTTGGAATGTCTGCTGGATGGCGGGACTTCTATAGGCTGAATATATGATAAAACTATGCGAGATGGCGGTACTTGCAGTGTTCGCTAGATGGACGGGCGGACAGGCGGACAGACACACAAATGCACGGAAGAACGCATGGATGGATGGATGCACAAACGGGTGGACGCATGGACGGTCGCACAGACGGACGTACGAACGTACGAACGCTTCGCCCCACTCATCATCATGCACTACGTAGATATTCTGTGAATTTTATTACTTTTTTAATTTGGCGGAGTTATGCTACCTTAAAGCGACAAAGGGGATGAAAGAAAAAGAGCACGATCCGCAGTTCTTTTTAGAGCATTTGAGTGTCCGAGCGGCAACCAATGAACGCTTTTCCGTCGTACCCTCTTTAAATGAACATGTCTAAGCATTACACTATAATAACTGTTATCTGTGTTCCAGCATGTAATATTTAATTTCTTCTTTTATGAGGACGCCAGCACTCAGTTTTCAGCATCTTTCCCGGGAAGCTAATTTAGGCATTCTAAATTTAAGATTTTAGACTATTACATTTTTAAACATTTTTTAAATAATACATTGAGATTCTCTAGAAAAAGCTGTATTTAAAAACAATTTTGATAGAAAATTTGTTGAAGAAATAAACAATGAAAACCAAACATTGAAAATAGACATTTTCATTTAAAACCAAAGTTTTTTTTTATTGCCTATAAAGTAATATTTTCAAAACAAGAATGCTCTTATTCAGAGGAAATGATTGAACAGTCTGTCTGTATTTCTGGCAGGATTGTCCTTCATATACGTTGCGTAGCTTTTTGCCAAAAACCTTACAGACAAGTTGCCAATGCGAACATGCCTCTTGAAAATTAATAAAAACTTGAGTGTCTTTATCGCTTTAGGTTAAGCCGAGTAACTTATCGCTACTACTTTACATAATACACATCTACTTAATCAGAAGCAATCTCTGCTACACGATTCATTATTTTGTGTTTTTAGTTCGAAGTGAAGTAATACATTCTTCAGAGTAATGCAGGAACTTCTTCCGAAAGGTTTAGGAATGTGCGGTTTGTGTGATAATTGCGTCTGATATCATCCCAGCTGTGATTTCCGCAAATGCCTTTGTAGCAAGTCTGTGGAGCATAGAGAGAAATGCAGAATTCTGTTAACTGCATAAAACCGTCAGAAAACCACGAACCACAATATAGATGATTACAAACGAACGTAGCTCATATTTTTACAATAGGTACACGTTTTCTTAATATTATTTATTTTACTGTATGGTTAATAGGCACACTTTTTAATATGGACAACAAGAATCACATGGGCATGATCCTCTCTAAACTCGCAACTAAATTTATTTCTGAAAAAGTCTTCTTATATATGCAACCTCACTTAACTTTAGCGACACAGAAATGAAGTAACAGGCACTGAAAGTTGTCGCTTGATTTCAGCATGGTTGCATATATATAAAATACTTTTCCGAAATAAATCGAATTGCGAGTGTGGTCTCCTTCTTATTTCTGAGGTTCATATTGAAACATGCGCTACCTAATCTTCCGGCAAAATGATCAGTCACCAACTAGCCCAGCTGTCAACTTTATTAAACTTCCTTGTTAATGAGTTGTGGTGCCCCATAAACTTTCCAATTTTTTGGTATAATTGTGCGTACAGGCAGCCATGGCAGTTGCACAATCCTCACTGTTTGAAGTACACTACAAAATGGATATAGATACTTTGTAATGTCTTTCTTATCAAGCATCATGACACCTTATTTATAAGGGGTGCATTATTATCCAGCAAATCTGGAAGCATGAATATAAAAAAAAAAGGGCAGCATATCCACGGAGTGAATGATGGAGAGTGGGGTGAAGAATTTGTCCGTCCATTCGTTCTTGCTTCCGTCCATCCATGCGTCCGTCAGTGTGACCATCATTCGTCCATCAGCCCGTCCGTGCGTTCGTCTGTTCGTGCGTCCGTCCCTGCGTTCGTACATGCAGCCGCCCCTGCGTCCGTTCATGCGTCCATCTCTGCATCTGTCTATGTGTCCGTTCGTCCATCTATTCAACACTCCTAGTACCACCATCTCGCATCTTTTCATCATATATTACCCATATAGAAGCACCGCCATCCAGCGGACATTCCAAGGAGTAAACAAGAGGTGGCACACGCACACTTTCTTACGGCTTGCGCTTCGAGTCCACTTCCCACCTTTAACCACCTCGAGTTCATGGTATATACTAGTTCGCTGTATTCATGGCACTGCGGCCAAACGCTCGCTAAACCTTTCGAAAACCAAGGAGGTTAGGCCCAGCGAGTATGACGTAGCAAACTTTTTCAGGCAGGTAGTGCTCAATGTACATGCCAATTGCTGCTAATGGGAAATGAGAGGCGGAGAATTCGGCTTTTACTTTCTTACGGCTTGCGCTTCGTATCTACTTCTCATTTTTAATCACCTCGAGTTCATTCATCATGGTGTATACAAGTTCATTGTATTCATGGCACTGCGGCTCAACGTTCGCTAAACCTTTCTAAAGCTAAGGAGGTTACACCCAGCGAGTATAACGTAGTAACCCTTTCTTGTCAGATAGTGCTCAATGTACATGACAATGGCTGCTAATGGTGATCGCAGCTTGCGCGTTAACTAAAAGTCGAATGCTCCTGTCTCTTATTCCCCTTTAGCATCCATTGACATGTACATTGAGCACTATTTTTTATTCTTCAACAACGCACAGAAGAAGTCTTTCACCGGCACCACCTTGGAGGTCAAAACGTTATACTTGTTACATACTACGGGGGACGAACGGGTGCCGCTATAAGGAGCTTTGCCTCTAAAAGGAATATAATATTCCCGTTTCCAAGCTTACCGGTCATGCAACGCTAAGTTGGAGCTAATGCTCCTCGACCTTATATTACAAACGTGCGTTTCAATAGGACAGATTGCGCGGTAAGAAAGCCAAGGTTAATCGCTTTGTAACCTGGGTTTGTAGACTGTGAATTTATTAGGCACCAAGCAAACTATTTTTCAAAGGTGCCGTCTATAAGGTAACTAATACTTTTTGAGAAGGAAGTGCCTAGTTTCCACAATAATTTTCCGTCAAAATGGATTGCCAACTCAAATAGTTTGCAGATCACACAAACCACACAGCAGATACTTTGAAACATGTTGAGTATTTGTGATCTGGGTAAAACTGTGGCTCTCATCTTATTCCTTTGTAAAAGACAAAGTTCAGTGATATGTAAATTTTTATCCTGCACAAACAAGAAAGCGGTAACATAGTAAGTTCATTTATAAATTTTTCCTATTCTTTCGAGTGGTCATAATAGGCCGATCTGATAGTTCATCCATAGGTACGCAATGTGCGTTTTTACGTTGCATATATTGTGATGATCTAAGGTTGACGTGCCGATTTCGAGTGGTACTATAAATGGGTCCCGCGAAACGCTATGAAAAAAAAAAAGCAGGTCTCACGTACAGTGGGATTAGATGATATGCGGAGCACGAATGAGAAATGTTGATATGTCATTTTAGTATAAGCACCACGTTACGAGGTGGAGGTAAATGACGCCGTACATGACTTCCATTTCATGATATTCATGTTTGGGTGTGTCGTTTACCTTCGTCATCTATTCACGTCCCGTGGTAGTACTTTGATATATGTGGAGCCAGCGAAATGGTCGCGAGCCCGCTTTGAGCGTGGTTTGTTGTCATGTTGTTGCATAACACGCGTGTTAGCATTGTCATGTTTGCAGCAGTCTTATATTTTGTCATTCATTGACGTCACGTAACACCAAATTTTGTATATTTGGAGCTTGCAAAATGTCCGCGAGGGCATCACGAAGGGCCCAATTTTCTCCATTGTAGCGTTGACGCGCATGCACGCTGGGCACATCGGTGCTACGTTAGCAAAAAAAAAAAAAAACTGCCCGCAGCTTTCCTCGGGGGAACACTGAGGAGGATGCGGAGCATATAAAGTTGTTATCGAACCAAAGACGATCACACACCTTGCAGGTGTGGCCGAAGCTTCGGTCGAGGAAGTCGCGCTTGAAGCGAGCGTTGGGCGTGGCATACTGCTTGGCGCGCCACGCCGCTACCTCGGCACGCTTGCGCTCGCGGGCAGCATCGGAATCGGCCTCTCGTCGCCGACGCTTGCACTCGGCTTCCCGTTTTCGAAAGTCCGGGTCCTCTTGTCGACGCTTACGTTTCAAAGCGGCCGAATCCGGTGCTGCTGCTCGACGCTGACGTCTCTCAGCGGCTTCACGTTCTGTAAGTTGAGCATCTTCCGCTCGACGCCGACGTTTACGTTCGGCGTCGCGAGCTCTTCTCCGCGCTGCCTTGTCTTCGGACGACGACTTTGTTGCGGTTCCGCCAACACTTTGGCTGGCGCTGGTCGAAGGGACGTCGATCATCGCGACCTCGGACGTCGACGCGCCGTACAAACCAACCAACGAGCGGCAACTGAGCGAGCGAGCACCGACCTTGAGTATATATACAGCGCGACGGCGCATGCACTGTCAGCTGTCGAATGTTCGAGAAGGGGGAGAAGCGCAACGGCACATGCGCGCGCGTCAGCTGCCGATGTTCTCGAAGCGCGACGGCGCATGCGCGCGCGTCAGCTGCCGATGTTCTCGAAGCGTGACGGCGCATGCGCGCTACATTATACAGCTAGCGAATGTTCGTGAAGAGGAGAAGCGCACGCGGTGTGTAGAGGAGGAAGGGTGCACAGATGGTGGAGGAGTGAAGCGCGCGCGGTGTGTAGAGGAGGAAGGGATGCACAGATGGTGGAAGAAGGAGGAGGAAGCTTGCGGACGGCGCCGCACTACAAGCCTCGAGTATTAGATGCTCCGCATCTAAAACATGAGCAGTCTATAGTCTGACGCCGCGTCTCTCATTATCATATGGTGGCTTTGGGACGTTAAACCCCACATATCAATGAAATATAGTCTGACGTCAGACGCGACCAGCGTCCGTCGGCGCGTCCCGACGTCAAAGGCGCGAAATGCGACAATCTGCATTTCGCGCCGATGCGTTACCTAGAGAATACTGCGTCTCCCTCGTTTCTTGACGGAGGGACGCCGGACCCATTGAAACGCACATGCGTCAAAGCGACGCCGCGTGGCGCGTTTGCGTTAAAGCAATGCAGCACGGCGCGTGCCTGTGAGTATATGGCAGGACCGGCGCCTGGCGTGCCAACGCCGGCGTGACTCGACGAAGTGAAGGCCGCTGAGCACGCGCACCATGTCATGTTGAAATGTACTGGCGCTTTGACTTGTGACATATAGTCATGTTCTCACATGACACGCATCTCATGATTATCATCATATTTTTCCCAGTCACATACATTCGTCATCCATTGGCGTCACGTAATACGAAACTTGGCGTATGTGAAGCTAGCGAAACATCCGTGAACGCATCATCAGTGTGGCAGGTAGTAATGTTACATGACACGCATGTCGTGATTATCATGTTTGGATGTGTCATTCATTTATGCCGTCCGTTCGCGTCACGTAATACTAAGTTTGGTACACATGAAACTAGCCAAACAACCGCGAGCACATCATGAGCAAAGCATATAGTTATGTTGTTATATGACAAGCTTCTCATGTTTGTCATGTTTGCACCAATACCTTCGTCATCCATTCGTATTTTGTAATACCAAGTTTGGTATTAGTTATGCTAGTAAAACGGCCTCCAATACACCATGAGCGTGGCTTGTAGTCATGTTGTTTCATGACATACATGTTATGATTTTCATGTTTGAACCAGTCACATACCTTCGTCATCCATTCACGTGCTGTAATACCAAATTTGGTATATATAATGCAAGCGAAACGACCGCGAGCGCATCATGATCGTGGCATGTAGTCATGTGGTTACATGACACGCATGCAATGTTTTTGAGGTTAGGGTCTGTCGCTTGTGTTCGCCATGCAATCATGTCATACCATACCAGTTTTGCAACATGCGAAACCAACGCAGAAGCTGCTGCACCTTGAAGTGTAAGTCATGACATTTATGAAATACATTTCATAATTTTCACGTTATGGCTAGTCAAGTATGCTCTTCATACAGTCATCTTATGCTTTACCAAGTTGGGTATTCATACCGTCATCGAAATGGCCAGGAGAGCTAAAAGTCGTAGGCGGCTTCATAGATAGACAGACAGACAGACAGACAGACAGACAGACAGACAGATAGATAGATAGATAGATAGATAGATAGATAGATAGATAGATAGATAGATAGATAGATAGATAGATAGATAGAGAGATAGATAGATAGATAGATAGATAGATAGATAGATAGATAGATAGATAGATAGATAGATAGATAGATAGATAGATAGATAGATAGATAGATAGATAGATAGATAGATAGATAGATAGATAGATAGATAGATATGCTCAAAGTCGGCGAAGTTCGCTAAGAAATGCTTCGCATTTATTAGTCTTTTTCCGGCTTGCCTTATATTGAGCGCAATTGCACCACTCTTCGCACTGGCTCAATGACTGCTCAGTTGCACCCAGAAAGCGCAGAATACCATTCTATGCTCGGCGGCGGCACATCAGTTTGCATGTTTGATTTCCAAGTTGTCTAAACATCCGGTGCCCTCCACTGCTGCATTTTGTACCTTGCGTTTCATTTGAAGGCAAGCACCATACATTAGGAAGGTATTTATTAAAATAAACCACTATCCACACAATATAAATAGCACGATTTTGCAGAAACAAATTACTGTGATATGGCACTCTACCTGAGTTTCATTGCACGTCATTCCATCCAGCATATAGTGACGCGTGCATAATTGTAATGCTTCTTCACCGGATTCATAGTATTCCGTTGTGTCTTCATCGTCACTTTCCACTGAGGTGGCGGAAAGTCCTTCACTCTCGGTTGAAAAAGCAATAGCATTATTTTCATTTGAAGCCTCTAAACTGTGCTCCCAGCAGCAATGGAGTTCACAAGGCAGCAGGTCTTCCTGTTTAAAAACAAAAAATTCAAATATTTGCATGAATGACGGCATTGAAAATTTTCTGAATAGTTTATTAGCTGACTTTGTTGTGTATTATGCTTGAGGGTGTTTAACTTTTCTTGTGCAATCAAGCCATTACCGGACACTTCACAGCAATCGTTTCACATTGATGCCATTTTAACTACCTTTTCTGTTATAATGAACGTTTTTTGACTTGTTACAGCATGTTTATATGATACTTCTATATAGAAGCGTGAAAAAACACGACGTACACCCACAAATACAGAGCAAGAAACATTTATTTGACCCCCGCTGCTGTGTCTAGTGGCTAATGGTACTTTGCTGCTGACCCAGAGGTCACGGGATTGAATCCTGGCTGCGAGAGCTGCATTTTCAATGCAGGCGAAAACGCTGCAGGCTTGTGTGCTCAGATTTGGTTGCACTTTAATGAAATCAAGGTGGTCGAAATTTTCGTAAACCTCTATTACGGCGTCTCTCAAAATTCTACGGTGGTTTGAAACCCCAATATTGTTATCATTAACATATATTCGACGTTTCGACCATACACTAGTATTTTCCAAGAGCGGCGTCGACAATCACAATTGTTCAAGCAATACGCACGCAGCCAGAGCACGATGCCCGATCAGAAAAGGAAGAGCCCTGCCCTGCTCTAGTGGTGAATATTGTTTGTCGCTTTTTTACCATTTACAAGCGTTTCCTCTGCCTGTTATTTTTAGTGTAGATGTGTTACTACTTTTTATTGTTGTTGAAGTCAATATTTTTATACTGCTGTACAAAGAATCCTCTCACATGTGTCTATCCCCGAAGAAGCACGTGCGTTCTTGGGTTAGTTTTCACTCCATATTGAGAATGACCGGTCCAGGGTAAAAAAACCATGTTAAATGGTGAATAAACGACTTTGTTTGTAGTTGAACGGCGATGGAACGGATTATTTTGTGAAAATAACTCGGTAATCAGTGTGGACGATTAGGCCAGTTAGTGCTTTGGGGCCGTTGTAAAATGTGCGTTACAGATAGCATGAAAACTAAATTCTGTAGGATACAATATCTAGCCAAGCATAAACCTGCATTACGACGTCTCCTACGCCAGCCGTCTTCACACAAAACGGAAAAAAGCTCTTCAGTCACCAAATGAAGTGCTTGGCCATTATATGGGCCATAGGGGAGCTTGAACCGTATCTTTACGGTGCGAATTCAGCGTGGTTACCGACAACCATGCATTAAGTCGGCTTTCCTTTTCTACTGATCAATCCGGCCAGCACGCCCATTGGGCACTACGGCTCCAGGGGTACAACATTCATGGTATTTGCCGATCCGGATAAAAACACACCAATGTAGATGCTCTGTCCCATCGCTTCTACCATATAGTGACCAGTCGCCATCCTCATATACTCACGACGGGACCGTATTTTGTGGCATCTACATACTTCCTGAGCAATGGCAAGATCTCTTGTTATACAGCTTCACATTCTCGCCTCCCTCGCAGCACATCCCTAGAAGTATGTGCCGTCAGCTATAGGTACAGAATTTCCTTATTCGGTGATGCTGTTTATATATATATATATATATATATATATATATATATATATATATATATATATATATATATATATATATAATATATATATATATTAGTGGGAGTAATAATTCAATGGGCCAGTTAGTCTTCGTGAAGGTATGGGATATGGCACAACGGGAGCGTTGTCAACAAGGATAAATATATTTATTTCCCAACAGTTTCGGGAGGGGTCCTCCCTTCATCAGGGGATGAGTTATACTGACACGAACTTCCAAACTCCGTTGCTGCCGCGTCCCTCTCGCCTTGAAAGATGTTTGCGAGAGTGAGAGAGAACTGAAAAAAGGGAAGAAAAAAACAAAAAGGGGGAAGAAAAAAGACGAAAAAGAAAGAAAATAAAAAAGTAAAAAAGAGGAAGAACCACTTTCAACACTGAGAACGAGAGGAACTGTTCGTGTACGTCCACATACGATTCTTATCACGTGCTGTTCAGTTCTCGACGTGTGTCGGGCCACCCAAGATTGTCACCGCGGTGGTGGCAGGGTCCATGACGGCGTGCGTAAAAAAAGGGTTTCCCCTTAATGGGTCGGTCGGCGTGCGGCGTGCATAAAGAAAGATTTTCCCTTTAATGGGTCGGTCGGCTCTTTACCTTTATTCTTCGTCCGTTTCTCTTCAATGGTCATCAAGTGGTAGGCAAGAGAACTGGAAAGATATGAACTAAAAAAGAGAGGCGAAATTTCAGTAGTAAAAGATAGAAAATTCAAGTGGGACTGCAAAAGCTCCACTGCTCTGCAACAGGAAAATAGGAATGAGGCCATACAAGAACGCCAGGGACCACCCGTACCACAACCTAACTTTGAGGAAAAAAATGAGAACTCGAAACTACAGTGCAATCCTAATCAAAACAAAAATGCCGGTCTGCAAGACCGGTATTTTTGGCTGTGTTTCAGTTCAGCAGTGGTATACCAGGTTTCATTCAGCTGTGGCAGATCTTATGTCCAGCAATCTGGAAGGTGTGTAAACACACGGTTGAGGGAGCATGAGTCGGCATTACGTAGTTCAGGACGAACACATCTGGTGGATCACTGCAAATCTTGTGGGTGCGTACCAATTTTTGCAGACACAAAGATTCTGTCAACTCACAAGAGACAAATTAACAGGGAGTTGATTGAAGCATTCCATATTAGAAACATGGAAGAAAAATGTGTTAGCCAAGCTTCCGTCTCCTTGTCAGATAAAGAATTTGATTTTTTGAAAGGCACGTGCAACAATCCGTCTGCAGATGCGTGAACTCTTAAATTTTTTGTCGTTTTGTGGTTCTTATCATGACGTAGCGCTGAATAGCTTTCTTTAGGTTATCTCGTTTGTTCCTGGATCAACCAATGGGGGGGCGTGTGGGCTACGTGAAGATATAAGTACAGTTCGTTGTTCAAAATAAACCAGTTGTGAGTTTGCGCCCGTGTTGTTTGCCTCTTTTCCTTGTGTCCGTGTACGTGTTTGCGCAAAGATGTCATGAACGAGAACCAACTCGCCCAACTTTCAGTACTGTCGCCTGTATTGTTTATGCTATCGGTCCCTTCTGCGTGCCGTCGAAATATCATGCTTCCGTTTGCCGTCGTCGTTTTTCGCAATGGTCACGCTGCCATTTATGTGTGCAATCCCTCGGACAGCCCGTCATCCCTACTACGTGGAGAATGCCTGGGAAGCTACGAGCCTGACGAGTGCATTCTTCCGGCTACTATACCCGATTCTACGGTTTCCCTCCCAATTTGTGCTGTCACTCCGACCAACACGCCTAATAATGTTCTCGACGTATTCTCGGATACCATCTACTCTGAGCTCGCACCAACTCAGCGCGAAGAGATTATAAGTCTTCTACTCCGCTTTCGCTCTTCATTCGATTGTGACCAGTCAGGCTTAGGCCGAACTTCTGCGGTCGTTCACCATAATGACACCGATCAACAAGCCCCGCTAAGACAGCGTCTGTACCGTGTGTCATGTGCTGAACGCTGTGTCATCAACGAACAAGTGGACGACATGTTGAAACGTGGCATCCTCGAGCCCTCCAACAGTCCCTGGGCTTCACCGGTTGTTCTCGTCAAAAAAAAACACGGATCCATCCGGTTCTGCGTTGACTACCGCCAACTCAACAAGATAACGCGCAAAGGCGTATATCCCCTGCCGCGCATCGATGATGATCTGCACTGCCTACAAGGTGCAGAGTTCTTTTCTTCGTTAGATTTACGCTCCGGCTACTGGCAGGTGCCCATGGTAGAGGATGACCGCCCGAAGACAGCCTTTGTAACACCGGATGAACTATATGAATTCACCGTTATGCCCTTTGGCCTCTGCAATGCGCCTGCCACTTTCGAAAGGATGATGGATACCATCTTGCGAGGTCTGAAATAGAAAACGTGCCTCTATTATTTGGACGACATTGTGGTATTTTCAAGCGACTTTGCGACCCACCTCAGCCGCTTAGAGCAAGTTCCTAAGTGCCTTTCCACGGCGGGACTTCAACTTAACTTGAAGAAATGCCACTTCAGCGCTCGCAAGCTTGTTATTCTCGGCCATGTAGTTTATAAGGACGGCATTCTGCCGGACCCTACGAAACTTAATGCAGTCGCGGCGTTCCCAAAGCCAACCACCATCAAATAGCTTCGAAGCTTCATCGACCTATGTTCTTACTTCCGGCGCTACGTTCGCAATTTCGCCTCCATTATCGCCCCCTTGACCAATCTTCTTGTCGGAAGTTCTGATTTGTCAGCGTGGTCGCAGGCGTGTGATGATGCATTTCAGGAACTCCGACGGCTCCTCACGACGCCTCCCATACTCCGACATTTCGGTCCGTCTGATCCAACGGAGCTTCATACAGACGCTAGTGGTGTCGGGCTAGGGGCCATACTGACCCAACGCAAGGATGGCTTTGACGAGTACGTCGTTGCCTATGACAGCCGCACCCTCAGTAAAGCCGAGAAGAATTACAGTGTAACTGAAAAGGAGTGCCTTGCCATTATTTGGGCAATCGGAAAATTTCGGCCTTATTTATATGGACGTCCGCTTGATATTGTAACAGACCACCATGCGCTTTGCTGGTTATCTTCACTAAAAGATCCTAATGGTCGGCTCGCTCGTTGGGCATTGCGGTTAATGGAGTTCGATATCCGTGTTATCTACCGTTCTGGCCTTAAGCATTCCGACGCCGATGCCCTGTCACTTTCGCCATTGGCTTCAGAGCCTGTCGACTCGCCTATCTCCACACATGCTGTCTTGGCCATCAGCATTTCGGACATGCCTTCTGAGCAACGCAAAGATGCTTGGATTTCTTCTCTTTTGGACTTGCTCTCAAACCGGACGCCCACTCCAGTTTCCAGGACGCTTCGCCGTCAAGCAGGACACTTCGCTATTCGGGATAACCTGCTTTACCGCCGAAACTACAGCTCGATGGGCCGTAAGTGGTTGCTCGTCATTCCCCGACATCTGCGCTCTGACATCTGTGCCACGTTCCACGATGATTCGCAATGTGGCCACGCTTGCAGCTGCGGTACTACTAGCGCGGTATGTACTGTTTCGTTCGCCGTTACGTAACGTCTTGCCTTACGTGCCAGCGACGCAAAATGCCCACCCAGCATGCGACAGGTACCTTGCAGCCGTTGCCATGTCCAGCACAAGCTTTCGATCGTGTCAGAATCGACCTTTACGGACCGCTTCCCTATACTTCGAGGAGCAACCGCTGGGTCATTGTCGCTATCGACCACCTAACGCGGTACGCTGAAACAGCTGCGTTAGCTTCTGCTACCGCAAAAGATGTTGCATGTTTTATACTGCAAAACCTGGTTTTAAGGCATGGAGCACCTCGAGAGTTACTAAGCGACCACGGCCGCGTTTTTCTCTCCGATGCCATCAAAGCGTTGTTGAGTGAGTGTCGCATCATACACCGCACTACCACAGCCTATCATCCGCAAACTAATGGGATGACAGAGCGTTTTATTGGTACACTTGGGGATATGCTGGCCAAGTACGCTTCATCTGACCAGTCAAATTGGGATAGCATACTGCCTTTTTTGACATATGCTTACAACACTGCAACGCAAAGCACCACTGGATTTTCGCCATTCTTTCTTCGTTATGAACGCGAGCCATCATCAACAATGGATACTATTCTTCCTTATCGACCGGACCCTTCAGAGATAACTACCGTTTCTCGAGCAGCAGCACATGCTGAAGAATGTCGGAAGCTTGCTCGTGCGTTCACGTCACATGACCAGACGCGCCAAAAACATCGCCACGACGCGTCAACCACGCCTATGAGCTTTGCTCCGAACTCACTGGTGTGGTTATGGATTCCATCTACTCCTGCAGGACTCTCCCACAAGCTTTCGTCCAGGTACCATGGCCCTTATCGAGTTGTACGCCAAACATCCCCTGTCAACTACCTGGTCGAGCCGCTGGATGCAACTCCGGAAAAGCGCCGTCGGGGACAAGAAATCGTACACATCTCTGGCTCAAGCCATACCATGACCCTTCTGTGTACACCTGTCCGTAGGTCCCCAGGATGGCTCCCTCATCGCCCGGGGGTGATTGTAACGAGGGCAGTGGGCATGGAGCTCGAATATAGAAAAGGAAGAAGAGTTGCTGTGATCGCAGGCTTGCGTTCAGTTGGCCCTTGCGCTCAATAAAGCTTTCGTTCGCCGAGTCAACTCCTGCTGGTTGAACACCCCGTTTCAATATATATATATATATATATATTAAATATATATATATATATATATATATATATATATATATATATATATATATATATATATATATATATATATATATAGGGGGAAGAAGCGTATACTTAGGTGCCTGTTTTTCGGTGTTTTGACACATCATTAGGATTTAACAGAGAATATTGCCAAAAAAATTATAGGGGAAATTATTAGACAAAATGTTAATGTAAATTTGAACAAAGAAAAGTAGGTGAAAAGATAGCTTCCCGTGGGCAGGAACCGAACCTGTGCCCTTCGAATAAAGCGTTCGATTCTGTACCACTGAGCTACTCTGGCGGCTATCCTCCCGGACACTTTATATATATATATATATATATATATATATATATATATATATATATATATATATATATATATATATATATATATATATATATATATATATATATATTGTTAAGGCGTTTATTAGCCGGAAAACAGCGAGAAGAGACAATGGCGACTGTCATGGCCAAGCACGGGCTCTCAGCGCGAGCGGTGTCCTTGTTGGGTAGCCCCACTAGAAGGTACTCAAGAGTTCGACCCATTTCAGAGTTCGGAGGCTTCACTACAATTACCCCGGGGTCGGAGAGGGAGCCGCCTGGCGACCTAGCAGCTTGTCACTATGAGCGGGTCATGATAAGCCTTCAGGCGCTCCACGTTGACGATGTCACGCCCACGGCGGTGCATGTCTGAAGATTGTTCAACGGGTTCAATCAGATAGTTGACCGGTGAGGTGGGCTCGATGACATGGTAGGGGCCTTCGTATTTGGGAAGTAGTTTGGAAGAGTGGCCAGCTACAGAGGTCGGGATCTAGAGCCATACAAGCGCACCAGGAAGGAACATGGCCTGAGAAGTGGTAGAGCCATCACGAATACTCTTCTGCCGCTCGTGCTCTTGCGTCGTAAATGTCTTGGCAAGCTCGCGACACTCTTCAGCAAGCCTGGCTGTCTCAGAAATAGGTGTACAATCATATGGATCCGGCGTGTACGGGAGTATCGTGTCCATGGTTTGCGACGGGCGCCTTCCGTACAGCAAGTAGAAAGGTGAAAAACCGGTCGTGCTCTGAGGGGCGGTGTTGTAGGCGTAGGTGACGAAGGGCAGTATATTATTCCAATTAGTGTGGTTGGCAGCGACGTACACAGACAGCATGTCGCCGAGGGTGTGGTTGAAGCGTTCGGTGAGGCCATTCGTCTGTGAGTGGTAAGCTGTAGTTTTGCGGTGGACAGAATGGCACTCCGTCAGAATGGCTTCAAAGACTTCGACAAGAAGACATGGCCTCGATCGCTGAGAAGCTTTTGGGGTGGTCCATGGCACAGTATGAATTGATGCAGCAGGAAGGACGCAACACCGCGCGCAGTAGCCGCAGGGAGAGCGGCGGTTTTGGCGTATCGTGTTAAATGGTCGACGGCAACTATGGCCCAGCGGTTACCAGCCCACGTCAGAGGAAGTGGTCCATACAAATCGATACCTACGTGCCCAAAGGGACGGTCAGGGCAAGGTAACGGTTGCAGACCGGCGTGCGACTTGTGTGTTGACGGTTTATGGCGTTGGCAAGTGAGGCAAGAGCGAACGAACTGCTGCACGTAGCGGTACATCCCGCGCCAGAAGTAGCGTTGTCGAATGTGGTAGTAAGTTTTGGATACCCCAGAGTGCACACATTGTGGATCATAATGGAAAGATTCACACATCTCAAACCGCAGACTGCGAGGTATGACGAGCAACCACTGCCGGCCATCGGAGTCGTAATTGCATCGGAGGTGTAGGAGGCCGTCACGGATGACGAAATATTGAGCTCGACGACGCAAGGCACGCGTGGATGGTGTTGCGGACGCATCAGAGAGCAAGCCGATGAGCGGGGCGATCCAATTATCCTTTCGCTGTTCGGTAGCGAGGATGTCAACATCGTTGGCAGATACAGCAATTGAGGTTACTGAGTAGGGCACGCCATCTTGAGGTAGAGGGGAGCATGAGAGGGCATCAGCGTCAGAATGCTGGCGTCCGTTGCGGTACAGCACACGGATGTCGTAGTCTTGTAACCTAAGAGCCCAACGAGCGAGACGGCCTGAGAGATCTTTCAAAGATGAAAGTAAAGCCAGCATAGTGCATAATGGTCGGTGACGACATCGAATGGGGGACCATACAAATAAGGTCGGAACTTTGTAAGGGCCCAGACGATCGCCAATTACTCTTTCTCCGTGATGGTGTAGTTTGTCTCGGCTCTCGTGAGCGTACGGCTTGTATATGCTATGACATATTCAGGGAATCCGGGTTTTCGCTGCGCCAGGACAGCACCGAGGCCTACACCACTGGCGTCCGTGTGCACCTCCGTTGGGGCTGTAGGGTCGTAGTGGCGTAGAATGGGAGGCGACGTCAACAAATGGCGGAGCTTCGCGAACGCGTCGTCGCACTCGGATGACCACGAATTGAGGAGCCCATTACTTCCAAGGAGCTTCGTCAGCGGTTATATGATCGTTGCAAAGTTTCGTATGAAGCGTCGGAAGTACGAGCACAGGCCCACGAAACTACGCAGTTCCTTGACAGATGCAGGTTTGGGGAATTCGGCCACGGCCCGAAGCTTGGCAGGATCAGGAAGAATGCCGTCTTTGGACACGACGTACCTCAGTTTGGTGAGTGGGCGTGCTGCAAAGTGGCACTTTTTCAAATTTAGTTGCAAGCCGGCATTGCTCACACGTGCGAAAACTTCTTTCAGACGTTGGAGATGCGTGGAGAAATCCGGAGCAAAGACAATGACATCGTCGAGGTAACACAAGCACGTGTACTATTTCAAGTTGCACAGAACGGTGTCCATCATGCGCTCAAAGGTCGCAGGTGCATTACATAGACCAAACGGCATGACGTTGAACTCGAACAAGCCGTCTGGCGCGACGAAGGCGGTCTTTGGTCGAGCGTCGTCAGCCATGGGTATTTGCCAGTACCCCGAGCGCAGATCGAGCGAACAAAAAAAAAATTGGCTCCATGAAGGCTGTCAATCGCGTCATCGATGCGTGGCAGTAGATAAAAATCCTTGCGAGTGATCTTATTGAGCCGTCTGTAGTCCACACAGAAACCGCACAGAACCGTCTTTCTTCGCAACAAGAACAACAGGAGACGCCCATGGACTGTCCGAGGGTTGAATAACGTCGCGTCGGAGAATATCGTCAACCTGTTCATTAATTACTCGACGTTCAGCAGGCGACACGCGATATGGACGTTGCCGTAAAGGTGGATGGGCACCAGTGTCGATGCGATGCGTAACAACGGACGTGCGACCGAGAGAACTTCGCCCGACATCGAAAGAAGAACGACATTCTTGCAAAAGGTCTAGAAGTTGGGAACGCTGTACGGCCGTAAGGTTGTCAGTGATGGAGGGGCCAAACACATCAGCACATGACGAATCAGAAGTGGAAACAGCATTGATGGTACGCGACCTGTTACAGCGCGTGTCATCGGGTACGTCCAGGACTTGTGCGTCGTCGACTGGTTCCACTCTGCCGAGACATTCCCCTCGAAGCAAGGTAACAGTGTACGGGGACGGGTTGGTTACAAAAATAGCAGCGTTAGCCTGGTTGACCTGCACGGTCGCGAAAGGTACTAGCAACCCTTTTTTGTTGCAGGCGCGGTCAGATGGCGAAACGAATGCAATGGTGTCGGAGAGACCAGCGCAGTAGACAGACACAGCCGTCGTCGAGTTTGGAGGCACTGTTGTATCGTCTTTCGTTAGAATCTTGCTCAGTGTCGGGGGACTGTCTTCTGGCGTCAAATGCGAGAAGGGTGAGAGCTCAATTTCGGCGGCGGCACAATGGATGACGGCGTCATGGCGGGAGAGAAAGTCCCATCCCAGGATGACGTCATGAGAGCATGCCGGAATGATGATGAACTGGGCGACATACAGAACGTCCTGAATGACACCGCGGGCGGTCCACCCTGCTGTAGGATGAATACCATGCAAACTTGCAGTACGGAGGAACAATCCAGAAAGTGGCGTCGTCACTTTTCGAAGTAAGCGGCAGAGTTTTTCGTCCATAACTGATACGGCAGCTCCAGTGTCAATAAGAGCCGATGCACAAACACCGTCCACAAGCACGTCAATGACATTCAAGGGGCTTCTCTGAGGGCTTTCACATTGCAATAGCGTCGCAGTCCTTGCCTTGGGAACTGCGACGACTAGTTTTCCCGTTCATGAGTAGCCGCGCTTGGCCGCATGGGGGACAGGGAACGATGTCGTCGAGACGGCGATCTTCGAGATGGACCTGGACGAGACCGAGGTGGCATAGACGGCGGTTCTTCGCGATAAGGATGGCTGAGTTGGCCAGCAAGAGGTGAAGAAATTGGAGCCGGCTGTACGCGATGACAATAACGGGCCACGTGACCGGCGTAACCACAGGCAAAGCAGATGGGCCAGTTGTCGGGTGTGCGCCATCTGTTCACCGGGGCAGGTCTCACCTATGTCGCAAGGGCCGATGGGCGGAACGGTGGCTGCATGGTGGACTGAAGCTGAGGCTGAGGGGTTACGTCAATATACGTAGCGGGCATAACCGCTGCAAAGGACGGAGGTCGAGCGGCAGCTTCGGCGTAGGTCAGTGGGGCGGGTGCTGGAACGACTTGGGGTGGTCTGGCGACCACTTGCGCGTAACTCAGAGGTGCAGGAGCCGGAGGCTGTGGAGGGTGGTACGCAGGCATTACCTCCGCTATTTCCTGTCTAATCGCTCAACAGATGGGAGGGAGGAGGGTAGTAGCCAATTGCTGAACAGCCGGTTGGTGGGCAAAGGGCAGGAGCGAGAATTGACGCGCGGTTTCCTCACGGATGAAGGACTTTAGGTCTGCCATTAACGCCACTTGGTCACAACTGGCGTCCAAGCCAGCAAGCGATGCAGCTCGTGGTGGGGAGCGTCGGGTCATCGAACGCTGCCGGCGGAGCTCTTCGTAGCTCTGGCACAGTGTGATGACCTCAGCCACTGTTCCGGGATTTTTGGCCAGCAGCATCGTGAAGGCATCATCGTCAATGCCTTTCATGATGTTTCGGCTCTCGTCAGACTCGCGCATGGTGTGATTATATTTGTTGCATAGGTCCAGGACGTCTTCAATATAGCCGGTGAATGATTCACCAGCCTCCTGAGCATGTTCACGTAAGCGCTGCTCGGCTTGCAGCTTGCGAACAGCAGGGAGGCCGAAGACGAAGATGATTGCGGTATTAAAATCGGACCAGGTGGCAAAATCGGACGCGTGGTTGTTGTACCAAAAACTGGCAACACCCGTAAGGTAGAATACCAAGTTTCTCAGCTTGCCGTCTTCATCCCATTTGTTGGGAACGCTCACGCGCTCGTAAATTGCGAGCCAGTCCTCCACGTCAGTGCCATCAGCGCCAGTGAAGATGGGTGGATCGTGGATTCTGGGGACACCGGGACAAGGGGGTGGCATCGGAGGAGCCGTTTGCTTAGAAGCGTCATGGGACATGGTAGATGGCAGGGTACGTGATCGTAGCTGCAAAGGCATAGACGGGGATCGCAGCACTTTCCACCAAATTGTTAAGGCGTTTATTAGCCGGCAACCAGCGAGAATAGACAATGGTGACAGTCACGGCCAAGCACGGGCTCTCAACGCGAGCGGTGTCCTTGTTGGGTAGCCCCACTAGGAGGTACTCAAGAGTCCGACCCATTTCAGAGTTCGGAGGCTTCGCTACAGTATATATATATATATATATATATATATATATATATATATATATATATATATATATATATATATATATATATATATATATATATATATAATATATATATATATATATATATATATATATATATATTATATATATATTGTGCGAAGAAGAAAACGCTTCGTTGCAAGCAACATCGCCACCGCGCTTGGGTACTGGGTTACGGGCTTCTCTCGCTCCCCTCGTGCTGGTCGTCACCCTCAACTGCTTGATCGTTGCTCCGTCCCGATCGTGTTTTTATCGTAGGGCCACCATCAAAACACACGCCAATAAACCTCTATTCAATATATATATATATATATATATATATATATATATTGCGTGGTATATGAATATTCTGGCTTTGGTAGCCGTAGAATTAGGAAAAAAATTATATTATACGCTTCTATAAAATTGTTCATTTCTGACGTCTTGATCGGAAACGTATCTTCACCAGACAAAATTTGATAGGCTGTGATGCGCTCTTATGTCATCGCCGAGCTGAGCGAGATTGAGAGAGAAAAAAACAGGGGACGAAGGGTCCGTACTGATAATTGGTCACATGACCATGTGCGCATGTGCGTTCTTTCACTTGCACATAATACGTGTATTTTGTGCAAAAAACACTTTTATTCTTTTCTTTTTGCACAAATTACACGTGCTAAGTGTATGTGAAAATAAGCACACGCGAACGTGGTCGTGTGAAAAATTATTAGTATGGAGCCGTCATCCCTCATCTTTTATTTTTCTCTTTCTATTTCTCTCGTCCCTGCGAACATAAAAGCGCGTCAGATTCTAGGAAACTTTGTCTGATGAAAATCGGTCTCCGATCGAAACGTCACGACTAAAGAATGTTTTAAAAGCGTGTATATAAATATATATATATATATATATATATAGAGAGAGAGAGAGAGAGAGAGAATTCGCAGACCCCGATGCAATAGGAAAAGATACTTTCGTTGCTTTAGGACTGTATATTTTAACACTGTGTGTATTTGAAGGCTCGTTTTTCCGTGTTTCGACACAATAATAATGAGATTGAACAGACAATAATGCCAAGGAATATATAGGGGAAGTTATTAGACTCAATTGTAATGTCAATGTGAAAAAAGAGACTATTTATTATATATATATATATATATATATATATATATATATATATATATATATATATATATATATATATATATATTGTCCGAGCAACGCGCTTGGTTAGAGCCCTGTTGCTCGGACATCAATAGACCTTGTCGACATCCCCTGGAGCGACGGTGACAATATATATATATATATATATATTTATATATATAGGCAGGCATGGTGGTTGAGTGGCCGTAGCGTTGCATATAGTCCAGTAGATCCTCCGTGAGCAGTCACAACGTGGTTTATTTCGACGTTTCCGCCTAGAGTCTGGCCTTCATCAGGATCCTGATGAAGGCCAGACTCTAGGCGGAAACGTCGAAATAAACCACGTTGTGACCACTCAAGGAGGATTTACTGGACTAATATATATATATACATACATATATATATATATATATATATATATATATATATATATATATATATATATATATATATATATATATAATCATCTGCAATGTACAGACAGAAGATAACAGCACTGCGGCGTTCTAGTTCGTTACACCAAACTATAACACTTACTGTAGAGGCGTTCACAGTTTTGTTTGGGTGAAATAACTGACAAAACTCTTCGTGTGTGACGTTTTCTCCGGGATATAATTCATTTGTAAAGTTTGCTGTAGTGTTAACATATATACACGAATCTGGAAGTCGCCTGCAGAAAAAAGGAGGCACGGAATTGTAAGAAAATGTTTGTACTACTTTTTCACTTCGTGACTAATCTGCTTCGCAATAGTAGCTTAGTCGTGTCAAACCACGAAAAACTATAATTGGGGTTCAATAATTGCTTTAGCACTGTCCAGTTCAGTGGAACAATCAGGTGACAATTCACATTCGTAACATATATGAGTACTTAATACCTCTAGTTTTTTAGCTGAATGTATATACCATGTTAGTGCATTACCTTCTAGTATGATACTTTTTCACTGATAAACTTAATATAGCTTTCTTGTAACATAAGTTCATATAAAAAATTAGTCATATTTTCTTAAAAAATTCAGCATTCAGGCAAAGAAAGTTCAACGACTTTGTTGCGTCTTACAAAAGTACGTTTTCGGTGCGCGCGGGGAATCTATATGAATTTATACGTATTCAGCGAGCACTGAAGTAAATGCAGAAAATCTCAAAAAGGGACACACATAAATACGCATAGAAGCCTTTTGGTTCTTCGTAAGTATGCGCTGTAATAATACTAAAATGATTTGTATAGGGTCCATCAACTTCAGTGGCCTATTTTCATCACTGCACTGACGCGGAATCATGCGCATGATTTGATCGCAAAGATTGTTTCCTTCAGTAGGAGTCGAACCCATGACTTCTTGCCCTGCAACAGCCGATGGCGGGCACGCTGTCATGGTGCCGCCATTTCCTAGGCCTCACAGACGTTCTTTTCACATCTAAAACCTTCCTTTCAGAAGGCTCTTGGTCAGCCGGGTGGTGTCGCATTCTGGTAGCGGTAAGTAAAGCAACGATTTATAACACGGGTCAACGTGATTATCTTCTGCAATGCCCCTTTGCTACGCATTTGCACCAATCGGCACGCCCCTTTTTGTAGATGCCTTGAGCACCGCTAGGTCACGACATTAGCCTAAGCGAGACATTCAGTCATGTTAAAAATACATTGACGTTTATTAATCTGCCTGATGCTATTTCTGAGCGCCAATTCATGTTGGTACAACATCAACGGTGTTTTAAGTTAGGTATACGTGCTGAGATCATCAAAAACTTGTTACAAACAGCAACAGAAGCAGCAAACGCTTGAGTGCTGTGTACAATGGCAACTGCAAATTCGTGTGCGTGCATTTGGCCACATAATGGCCACCGCTCAGGGCACTGCAAGCGCAGCGAACCAAGAAAGACGGTAACATCTCTTTGACGCCAAGCAAAACCACAGGCAGGACACGAGGCAGCTCAACGTGCGCATCAGCTGCGACAAAGAGGCTAGCGTGCCAGACAGACGCTTCTTTTGACTAGTCGTTTGGGAGCGCTCTATAGCGCTCTTCTGAAAGAGAGGCATAGATTGAAGAAACAAAATAGACGCAACTTCAACTCTCGCAGGAGAGCACTCTAGGACATGATAGCAAAAGAAAGAAAGGGGAGTTAGAGGCGAGTGGCTCCTAATGTTAACAGAATGCACGCTCGCTCACTTTCGTCTTCATTTGTTTTATCGGTTACGCCGCCAACACCAATGGCAACGCCACTCAACGTAGAACCAGGAGCCTAAGAGCTGCGCCATAAAAAAAGTATTGCTATGTTAGATGGTCTCACTTGATTCAAGGGTTTCTGCCTTGCCTGGCTGTAACAACACTTCGCCCACTTATGCTCGACCCAGGAAGAATAGTGGTCGCATAAGAAGAGAGAGTCGTCACTTGCTTCGTTGTCCTCATGCCCAGTGTACTGTGCTTTCTTTTGTTATTTGAGATGCAGTGGAATAGTGACCGTAGCTCAAGTACCATGGATCCAATCAGTGGAGCTCACCTGGCTCTCACTCTTCTCTATATGAATATGCGCTCATGTTGAGGTAGTGCAGCTACAACAAATGCTTATTCACCCATGATAGGCGTTGGCTACCAGCATGAGTATTCGCTATATCTCATGCTAAATATGTCATTAGCTCACGCTAACGATGCCACATTTGTGAACTTGTTTTCATGCTTTCACGTCGCTATGACAAATGTCTATTCATTGATAAAGGACGTTGGCTGTCGGCATGAGTAGGCACCATCTCTATCGCTGACGATGCCCTTCTTGTGATCTAGTACTCATGCTTTCTCGTCGCTCAAGCAACGAGAAAGCTTGAGTAATAGTTCACAAGAGCCTTGAGGTGCACTATTCACATATGTGGACTCAACTTGTTTAAGACAGTTTTTGGACTAGGGCGAAAAAAGAGACAAAATACATGCAACCTTCTGCATAGTTAATAGGGCATGACTTAACTCCAATGTGCCGCGCAGATCTGGGAGGGATAAACTTGGGGAAGACACAGAAATGGTCATCAGGTCTCTCAATCTGCTGTTACAAGAGCAACATCAGAAGTAACATTTTATTTTGTTGCGATTGCAATTATATGGACCCACGTGGCTGCTTTTTGACGTCGCTGCATGCACTTGGTGCCTTAGGTTGTATACGAGGGACTATTCGTCAGCTGCCAGCTCGTATTAGCTTCACGTGCTGCGTGACGCCACACAGGCTCCTAAAGAGTGTGCCACACTCGGCGCCATGGCTATTGATGTCGTTGACTGACACTCCCACGTTTAAATTCACATATATAACCAATAAAGTGGCTGGGAAGATAGCCGCCGTAGTAGCTCAGTGGTAGAGTATCGAACATGTTATTCGAAGGTCGCAGGTTTGATGCCTGCCCACGGCAAGTTATCTTATAACTCACTACTCTTTCTTCACATTTACATTAGAATGTGGTCTAATAATAACTTCACTATTCTTTCCTTGGCATTATTGTCGGTAAGATCTAATTATATATATATATATATATATATATATATATATATATATATATATATATATATATATATATATATATATATATATATATATATATAAAGGCTTATATGCAGAAGAATAACTTCGTTGTCCGCAAGGTTATAAATATGAAAGTAGATGTGCTTTCACATAACAACTGTTTATTCTACCGACGTTCTGACGGGAACCCCGTCTTTTTCAAGGCATGCCTTGAAAAAGACGGGGTTCCCGTCGAAACGTCGGCAGAATAAACAGTTGTTATGTTAAAGCGCATCTACTTTCATATGTATATATATTACTAGATTTCTTGACTGTCATTCATGCTGGACCTGACGTATTGTAAGCTAGAAAGAGACGACGAAACTTTCAGGGAAGCGTCTTTACCTAATCTTTTCAGCTGGTGGAGCAGCCTTCGTCAGAGTAATGATGAAGGCTGACGAAGGCTGGTCCACCAGCAGAAAACGTTATGTAAAGACACTTCCGTGAATGTTTCGTCATCTCTTTGTTGTATATATATATATATATATATATATATATATATATATATATATATATATATATATATATATATATATATATATATATATATATATATTGTAATGAAGAAGAGGAGCTTCAGCGGCATTTCTCGGCGCATCAGGGGCATCGCCATCAGCATAAGCTCGTGCTTGCTGCGCTTGGCCGGACGCTGCTGACTGCTTCGCTTTCTGCGTTCTGCACTGCAAATAAACCCCGTTACAAGTGGTGGAGGTGCTGGGTTGGAGCTTCGGAATCGCATTTTACCATCCATTATGCCTACCGACGCAAGCGCCGCTCCAACTCCTCCACCGGCACCGCCTACTGACTTCTGCGCCGGTTCTCTGCGTCTGCGAGATCCCCTTGTTTTCTCAGGCACAGAAGACAAGGACGTTGACGACTGGATTTCAATGTACGAGTTAGTGAGTACTCACAACAAATGGGATGACGCCGCCAAGTTGGCCTACGTCTCCTTCTACCTGTCGGACGTGGCCAAGCTGTGTTTTATAAACCACGAAGCGGAACTCCCTACATGATCGGTCTTCAAAACGAGCCTCACACAAGTTTTCGGGCGGCCTCAGGTACGCAAACGCCGTGCCGAACAACACTTACATACTCGGTCCCAGCTGCTTGCTGAGAATTTCACAAGCTATATTGAGGACGTTCTGGACCTTTGCAAGCGAGTCAACGAGTCGATGTCCGAAGAGCGTAAGGTCAAGCATATCATGAAGGGCATTGAGGACGACGCTTTCCAAATGTTGCTTTCCTAGAGTCCTCGCACTGTCCTAGAACTAACCGAGGTATGCCAGAGTTTTGACGAGTTGCGCAGGCAATGTCTTTCCACACGACGTCCCTCGGTGCTCGACGACTCTTCGTCCAGCCTTTCCACCCTTGGCATAGGATAAGACCATGCCCCTCTTCTCTCCAAGATCCAAGAGTTCATCCGCGCTGAGGTCGCTCGTCAGCTCTCTTTGATGTCCTGCGTACCCGATCAACCACGCAGATTGACATCTACATTCCGCGACTTCATTCAAGACCAGGTCGCACAAGTTCTTCCTCCCGCCCGTGAACCGCCCCCAGTCGCCGCACCTCTCACGTACGCCGAGGCCGTTGCTCGACCTCGACAGCCTGCGTTCCAGCCAGCGCCTATGTATTCGCCGCCACCCTTTCGCCGCCGACCTATTCACCGCCACCTATGCCGATACCATCTCGGCCGCAGTTTTCTGCCCCCCCCAGCCGCAAGTCGGAGTCTACTCCGACCAATGGCGGACCTACGACAACCGTCCCATATGTTTTGCTTGTGGTGGTGTTGGCCACGTGGCACGTTATTGTCGTCATCGCCAGGCTGCTCAGAACATTCGACGAATGCCCTCTTTCGACCCTCAGTTTTCTTCTACGCCTTAAACCCTCCTTCCTCTTCCTTTCCTTCTGATCGTCGACACGGCCCGACCCGCCACTCCCCATCTCCACGTCGACGTTCGCTTTCCCCTATGCGTCGCCGTTCCGGACCCACCGACCAGGAAAACTAACGGCCGCAGTTCCCGAGGCACGAACTGCGTCCCCGTCGTCATGCACAAGTCTTCGCCCCTGTCCAGCTAACGTCATTGAAGTGTCAGTCGATGGTATCGTCGTCATGGTGCTTGTCGACACCGGAGCCGCTCTATCCGTCCTTTCCATCAACCTGTGCCGCAAACTCCGCAAAGTTCTGACGCCATTATCCGGCCCCTCTCTTAGAACGGCTAACGCACAAAGTGTAACACCTCTCGATGCCTGTACCACACTAGTCGTCGAAGGGATTGTGCATATCGTCGAAGTCATAGTGCTGCCCTCGTGTTCCGATGACATGATACTCGGCTGGGACTTCCTTGCGAATAATAATGCCGTCATTGACTGCTGTCACGCTGAACTTGAGCTATCTGCACTTCCTGATGTAGACGCTGTCGAAGCCTCCCTGCCGTGTTATAAACTGTTTGTTTCCGCCCCGCCACGGTGGTCTAGTGGCTAAGGTACTCGGCTGCTGACCCGCAGGTCGCGGGTTCAAATCCCGGCTGTGGCGGCTGCATTTCCGATAGAGGCGGAAATGTTGTAGGCCCGTGTACTGAGATTTGGGTGCACGTTAAAGAACCCCAGGTGGTCGAAATTTCCGGAGCCCTCCACTACGGCGTCTCTCATAATCATGTGGTGGTTTTGGGACGTTAAACCCCACAAATCAATCAATCAGCTGTTTCTTTCCGACGACACCACCGTACCACCGCGCTCTTCTCTGCTGGTGACTGTGTCGTGTGACGCTCTTTCCGACGGTGATGTTTTATTTACGCCCTCTGCCCTGTTCATTCAACGCAAATGTTCTCCACTGCCCATTGCTCTCCTTACTCTACACCATGGCGTCACGAAGACGCTCGTGTACAATACGCTAGAAGGGCCTTTACCTTTATTCTATGGTGAATGTCTCGGTCACGTGCATCCGATCGACGCCCGTCGCATTTTTGACTCTCCATCTAGTTTACTTTCTACGGACCTCAGCGCACTCATCTGTGACTCTGTTGTTGACCAGTCACTCCTTGACGCTTTCTCCCCGCTCCATCAATGTCCCAACGTCTTCTTCAGAACGAAGCCAGTTAGTGAACCTGGTGCAAAAGTTTCGTACTTCTTTTGACAGCCCTGCTTCTGGCCTCAGTCGCACATCGAACATCTCTCACAAGATTGACACAGGAAGCCATGCGCCTCTACGGCAGCGCCCCTACCGAGTCTCAGCGTCGAAGTGCCGTGTTATTGACGACCAGGTTGCTGACATGTTACAGCGGGGTATTGTACAGCCTTCTAACAGGCCCTGGGCGTCACCGGTCGTTCTTGTTAAGAAGAAGGACGGCTCCATTCGGTTCTCTGTGGACTATCGACGTTTAAACAAGATCACCCGCAAGGACGTTTACCCGTTACCGCGAATAGACGACGCCCTTGACTGTTTGCAGGGAGCAGAATACTTCTCTTCGCTGGATTTACGGTCTGAATACTGGCAAGTTCCTGTGGAAGCATCTGACCGACCGAAAAGAGCATTTGTCACACTTGATGGGTTATAAGAGTTTACCATTATGCCTTTCGGCCTTTGTAACGCTCCAGCCACTTTTGAAAGAATGATGGACACTATTTTACCAGGCCTCAAGTGGAACACATGTTTATGCTACCTCGATGCCGTAGTTGTCTTTTCCACCGATTTCGACACCCATTTAAATCGTCTCAAGCACGTCCTCACACGTCTCACCGACGCCGGCCTTCAACTCAACCTCAATAATTGTCGTTTTGGTGCCCGGCAGCTCACCATTCTTGGCCACGTCGTATCGCAGGACGGCATACTTCCTGACCCCGCCAAGCTTCGAGCAGTCGCCGATTTTCCGAAGCCAAAGAACTTGAAGAAACTTAGAAGTTTTGTCGGCTTGTCGTCATAATTCTGACGCTTTATTAGAAATTTTGCTTCTGTATGTGCGCCCCTTACGGACCTTCATCGTGGCGACAAGGACCTTTCCATCTGGTCACCAGCATGCGACGATGCATTCACCAAGTTACGCCACCTGCTGACTTCACCACCCATCCTCCGCCACTACGATTCTGCCGCTCCCATGGAGGTTCATACTGATGCCAGCGGTGTTGCACTTGGCGCTGTGCTCGCGCAACGAAAAGCAGGGTTTGATGAATATGTCGCCGCCTACGCAAGCCGAACTTTAACGAAAGCCGAGGCTAATTACTCCGTGACCAAAAAAGAGTGTTTAGCTATTATTTGGGCCCTTGGAAAATTTCGCCTCTACCTGTATGGTCTCGCATTCGACGTCGTCACTAACCACCACGCCCTTTGTTGGCTATCCACACTTAAAGACCCTTCCGGACGACTTGCTCGCTGGGCGCTCAAGCTTCAGGAATACGACATCCGCGTTATTTACAGATCTGGTCGTAAGCACACGAACGCCGACACCCTTTCTCGCTCACCCAAATCGGACGAAGGTGTTTGCTTCTCTTCCCTCGAGCCTGCACTTGCGTCATCCGCCTTGCGCAACGTGACGGTGGAACAACGAAAAGATCCCTGGATCAGTGGCCTAATAAACATTCTTTCTGATCCTCTCACTCCTTCGCCGTCTCGCGCTCTCCGCCGCTAGGCTAGAAACTTTTGCCTAAGGAATGATCTTCTTTATCGACGCAACTACCTTTCTGACGGTCGCAAGTGTCTCCTTGTGATACCCCGCCATCTTCGAGCTGCTATCTGCGAAGCTTTTCACGCGGACCCACAGTGCGCCCACGCAGGCCTCTTCAAAACATACCCTAGGCTTCGACTCAGTCTTTATTGGCGTGGCAAGTATAACTACGTGCGGAAATTCAGTCGCTCGTGTGCTCAGTGCCAACGACAAAAGTTACCTCCCGGGCAAGTCTACCCGTCACAACCTCTTCCTTGTCCTAGTCGACCTTTTGATCGCGTCGGCATTGACATTTACGGACCACTACCATCAACCCTAGCTGGTAATCGCTGTATTATTGTTGCGATAGACCATCTGACACGCTATGCCGAAACAGCCGCGCTGCCGACTGCCAAAGCCCGTGACGTTGGAACGTTTCTGTTGCAACGTTTCGTTCTGCGTCATGGTGCCTCTCGCGAGCTCTTAAGTGACAGAGGCCGTGCCTTCTTTTCTGACGCCTTGAAGGCATTACTCAACGAATGCCAAATCGTGCACCGCTCAAGTACAGCGCACCACCCTCAGACGAATGGCATGACGGAGCGCTTCAACCGTACTCTTGGCAGTATGCTGTCGATGTACGTCGCCTCTGATCATTCAAATTGGGACCAAGTTCTCCCGTTCATCACCTACGTGTATAATACTGCCGTGCAAGCTACTACTGGGTTTTCGCCATACTTTCTTTTTTACGGACGAGAGCCTTCAAATACAGTAGACACTATTCTTCCTTATAAACCTTATGAGTCCGAAAGTACAACTCTGTCCGAAGCTGCCCGACATGCTGAAGAATGCCGCCAGCTTGCCCGCTCTTTTTCTACCGAGGACCAGTGGCAGCAGCAATCCCGCCAGACTGGGGACCATTCGGCTCCAAACTTTCCACCTGGTTCATTGGTATGGCTTCGGCCACCTGCTACCACGCCTGGCCGCTCCGCAAAACTTCTTCACAAATACATCGGGCCATACCGCGTTGTAGAGCAAACGTCACTCGTCAACTATATCGTGGAGCCCATCATCCCATCCACAGACCTACGCTACCGCGGCCGCGACACTGTCCACGTCTCTCGTCTCAAGCCATATTACGACCCATTAGTCGTTTGTTCTCCATAATCCGCCAGGATGGCGTCTTTTTGTGCGGAGGGTGATTGTAGTGAAGTAGTGGAGCTTCAGCGGCTTTTCTTAGTGCATCAGGGGCATCGCCATCAGCATAAGCTCGTGCTTGCTGCGCTTGGCCGGACGCTACTGACTGCTTCGCTTTCTGCGTTCTGCACTGCAAATAAACCCCGTTACAATATTTATATTTATATATGTCTTTTTTCTTTTTTGCCTCTGATTGGAGATTGTATAAAGCTGAGCACCAACAAACTGTACCTTCAATCCTGATGAAGGCCAGACTCTATGCCGAAACGTCAAAGTAAACCACGCTGTGACCCCTAACGGAGGATCTACTTGACCTACTATATATATATATATATATATATATATATATATATATATATATATATATATATATTCTGAAGAAGAAAACGCATCGTTGGCAAGCAACATTGCCAGCGCTTGAGTACTGGGTTTTCGGCTTCTCTCACTGTGCCCGTGCTAATCATCGACGGCTTCTCCTTGAGCGTTACTCTGTCCCAATTGTGTTTTAATCGTAGAGCCACCGTCGCAACACACGCCAATAAACCCCTCTTCAAAACATCCCGGCTGTGGCGGCTGCATTTACGATGGAGGCGGAAATATTGCAGGCCCGTGTGCTCAGATTTCGGTGCACGTTAAAGAACCCCAGGTGGTCGAAATTGCCTGAGCCCTCCACTACGGCGTCTCTCATAATCATATCATCGTTTTAGGACGTTAAACCCCACATATCTATCAATCATAACCCCTTTTCGATTGGTGGAGCGTGCTGACATTCCCCGTCGCCTAAACCTGGGGGCTGCTATTCGCCGTCGCCTAAACATGGAGCTGCGCAACCGAACGCTACCTTCCATCATGGCCACCAACTACGTGCAACCTGGCTCTTCCACTCCATCATCCAGCAACCACGGCGTTCTTCGCTTGCGAGAGCCCAAGGTCTTTAGCGGAGCAGGTGAGACCCACGTGGAAGACCTGGTTCACCAACTACGAACTGGTGAGAGCAAACAAGTGGTATGCTCGCATGACGTTATCCTCGGGTAGGACTTTCTGTCCCATCATCATGCTGTCAGTGACTGCGCACGCGCTGAAGTTAAATTTTTGCACCTGTGTGACGAAGATTTGCACGAAACTCTTGAGCGGTCGCCAAAACTCGTCGTGCGTGAGGACACTGAAATTCCGCCAGCCTCTCTTGCCGCTGTCCCTGTTTGCTGCGATGACCATAACGATGCTACGGTAATTTTTACACCTTCCGACATTTTCATGAGGCACAGAGCTGCTTCCTTGCCTTTCGCTACACTTGACGTCACTGCTGACCGAAGCAATAATTTCGTTCACAACCCCCTTTCTGCACCACTTTAGTTACTTGCTAGCGAATGTCTCGGTCGAATGGAGTACCTTGATTCTTCTTTATTCCTTGACATGCCAGACGAGTCGTGCAGTAGCGCCTCGACCGAACTCCATGCCCTTTCCCGACTGGGATGCTCGTCGAGTGACATTTTTTCGAGTTCCATCGCCAACACTTTAAGTGCTCAAGGACTCGCCGAGCTTCTTAATCTCCTCCAACACTTCGCGAATTCAGTCGATGTTTCTCAGCCGCAATTGGGTCGCACTTCCACAGTGCACTACTATATAGACACCGGTTCGCACCAGCCATTGCGTCAAAGACCATACCGTGTCTCTGCTGCAGAACGCCACGTCATCAACGACCAGGTCGAAGAGATGCTACGCCATCACGTTATTCAACCATCGAACAGTCCTTGGTCATCTCCTGTCGTTCTAGTTCGAAAGAAGGATGGATCAATTCGATTTTGCGTCGACTACCGGTGATTGAACAAGGTGACGCGGAAAGATGTCTATCCATTACCGCGCATCGACAACGCCTTTGACAGCCTCCAAGGAGCCGAATTCTTCTCCTCCTTAGACTTGCGATCTGGATACTGGTAGGTTCTTATGGCAGAAGCTGATCGCCAGAAAACTGCGTTCATTACACCAGATGGCCTGTAAGAATTTACTGCAATGCCTTTTGGGCTTTGTAATGTCCTGCCACGTTTGAACGACTCATGGACAACACAATGCGTGGACTGAAGTAGTCTTTGTGTCTATGCTACCTCGACGATATTGTCGTTTTCTCTCCCGATTTTCCTACAAATTTGCATCGAGTTCCAACTAGTCCTGACGTGTTTAACCAACGCTGGGCTCCAACTGAACCTTAAAAAGTACCGCTTCGCCGTGCGAGAGTTGTTTATTTTAAGACACATTGTGTTCAAACATGGTGTTCAACCCGACCCTGCAAAACCTCGAGCAGTCGCTGAGTTTCCAAAACCTACTACACCAAAAGAATTACGCAGTTTTGTCGGACTATGCTCGTACTTCCGGCGCTTTGTTCGAAATTTTGCGTCGATCATGTCACTACTGACCAACCTCCTACGCGGTGACGCAGACCTTTCATCCTGCTCTCCTTACAGTGACGTCACGTTTGACACGCTCCGTAGTCTGCTAACATCTCTCATTTTTCGGCATTTCGACCCAAAAGCTGCAATGGAAGTCAACACAGACGCTAGCGGGGTTGGTCTTGTGCTGACCTCGCCCAACGCAAGCTGGGCTACTCCAAATACGTCGTCACTTATGCGAGTCGCACGCTCACTAAACCTGAGGCCTATTACAGCGTCACTGAAAAGGAGTGCTTATCGCTAGTGTGGGCGCTTCGCAAGTTTAGCTCTTATTTGTACGGTCGCCCATTCCACCTGGTAACGGACCACCATGCACTTTGTTGGCTTGCCACATTGAAAGATCCTTCTAGCCGCCTTGCTTGGTGGGCACTGAAAATTCATGAGTACGACATTCGCAATCATCTATCGCAGCGGACGCAAGCATTCTGATGCTGAGGGCCTGTCCCGTTCGCCTTTACATCCCGACTCGGCCTGCGGAACCACTGGTACCAACTCCGTCGCATCTCTTTACCTCGACTCCTTTGCCAGTGAACATCACAAGGACCCGTGAATCGCTTCTCTTTTCGACTGTCTCTCTGGATCGTAGATCACTGCAATATCACGATCTCTCCGACGTCAAGCTGCTCATTTCGCCATTCGTGATTGGCTGCTACACCGGCGCAACTACGCCCCTGTAGGTCATAAGTGGCTCTTGGTTGTCCCCCACAGCTTGTGACCACAAATATGCGCCTCCTTTCACGATGATCTCCAATGTGCCATGTCGGAGTATTTAAAACTTATGAACGCATTCGCCATCGGTTCTACTGGCGCAGAATGTATACATTTGTTCGAAAATGCATTATGGGCTGCCCTGACTGTCAACGCCGCAAATTATCGTCTTTCCACTTGTCCGGGGCACTACAACCACTTCCGTGCCCTGCCAAACTTTTCGGTCGGATCGGAATTGATCTTTATGGCCCTCTACCAACCACATCAGATGAAATTCAGTAGATCATAGTCGCTATGGACCATTCAACACGCTACGCTGAGACCGCCGCCCTCCGAAGTGCCACTGCACGGAACGTAGCGTCCTTCACCCTCCATCGCTTCATACTACGACATGGTGCTTCTCGAGAACTACTAAAAGACCAAGGTCGAGCCTTCCTTTCAGAAGTCGTCACCGCTCTACTTTCTGAATGCCATGTTGTTCATCGCAAGACCACGGCATACCACCCACAGACTAACGGGATCAAGGAGAGATTTAGCCGCACTCTCGGCGATATGCTCGCGATGTAAGTGACATCTGATCATACTAACTGGGATCGCATTCTTCCATTCATCACGTTCGCATACAACACCGCGGCACAGTCCACCACTGGATTTTCACCTTTCTTTCTTCTTTATGAACGCGAACCTTCCCACACCATCGACACTCTCTTTACATACCGTCCTGGCGCATCCGAATACCCATCTGTGTCTGAAGCTGCCCGAAAAGCGAAAGAGTGCCGTGAACTCGCACGCACCTTTATGTCGCAAGAGTGGCAGCACCAGAAAAAAAAACAACGCCGACTCTTCACGAAGCCACAGCTATTCCCCGAGATCACCTGTATGGCTGGCTGTTCCTTACCAAACACCCAGCCTTTCTTCTAAATTTGTCTCGACGTTCGAGGGCCGTTACCGCGTTTTGGACCTCGCCGGTGAATTTCCTAATTGAGCTACTTTCCCCTTCTGACGACATGCGCCTGCATGGACGTGATATCGTCCACGTCGCCCGCCTTTAGCCATATCATAGCCCTCTGCATGCAGGCTCTTAGGTCGCCAGGACGGCTCTTTTTCGGCGGGAGCAAATTGTGAAGAAGAAAACGCATCGTGGGCAAGCAACATCGCCACCACTTAAGTACTGGGTTCTCGGCTTCTCTCGCTCGCCCCGTGCTGATCGTCACCGGCATCTGCTTTACCGTTGCTCTGTCCCGATCGTGGTTTCATCGTAGAACCACGATCGCAACACACGCCAATGAACGCCTTTTCCATGTATATATATATATATATATATATATATTGCCGCGACAGGTTGGCCACGTTCAAGTAGCCGCCGCAATCATCATGGCAAGAGCACCAGCAAGACCCGGCTGGCATGCGTCACGCGTTCGTGCGCTCCAACAACGAGGAAGAGGAAGTTAGTTGACTCTGTGCCTCTCGGCTACTTGGACTCGACGACCATAGTCATTAGACTTGTGGGCACAAGTTCGCCCTAATAAAGTTGCTTGTTTTTTTTTGGCCTGTCTGCCTCAGCATCGCTACTATTCTGGTGGAGTTGCTGGGGTATGAATCGAAGCCCCGCGAGCTCAAGACAGCGTAGCCCCGACGACCAGCGTATCAACCCCGTGGAAGTGACTCCTGTACACCAGAGGGCAAGTCGCCGTCTTCGAGGTGACTCACCTGAGTTCGGTCCTCTTCACTCCACACCAAGGGGAATTCAAACTATGGATGCCACCACTATGACTACCCAGGTAACACCGGCACAAGTGTTCATAAGCCAACCGCACCAGCCGCCAGTATTCCACGGCGACTCGTACGAGGATGTTGAAGATTGGCTGGACCTGTTCGAGAGAGTGGCAAGCTTGAATGGATGGGACGAAAGAGAGAAGATCCGTCGCGTATACTTCGCCCTGGAAGACTTCGCAAAGACGTGATTTGAAAACCATGAAACCTCGTTGTCTACCTGGGAGGTATTTCGACGACAAGCAGTGGCTACATTCGCGAACGTAGACCGAAAGGAAAAAGCGGAAGCTGCTCTTCAATCCAGGAACCAGCTCAAAAACGAGAGTGCTGCCATGTACATTGAGGACATGGTCCGTCTGTTCAAGCGTGCGGATCACAACATGACCGAAGATAAGAAGGTGCGCCGTCTAATGCGCGGAGTGAAGCAAGAGCTGTTCGCCGTTCTCGTCCGCAACCCTCAAAGCGCTGTTGCTGAGTTTTATTCGGAAGCGACGGCCATCGAAAAAACACTAGAACAGCGCGCTCGACAGTACAACCGGAATGTTAACTGCGCATCTGCACAGCTATTCTCTGGAGGCGTGCGAAACGATGTTGAAGCCCTGCGAGAGCTCATTAGACAAGTTATTCGGGAAGAACTGAGCAGACTGCAAATGCCCCAGACTTCAACTGCACTATCTGTTACAGACGTTGTTCGTGACGAACTGAGGCAGGTCATACGAGAACCAGAGCGTGAGCTGCCGCCAGTTCGACCTATCCGAACGTACTCTGAAGTTCTCCGACAACCAACGGTACACAGCAATGCAGCAGTTGCGATGGCGACGACTCCTCTCCCATCTCCAGCACGCAGCGTACCTCGTCCACGGGAACCAACGGCTACCTATCTGCCCCCACGAGCACGTAGCACGCATCGCTATGCGGAGCCTAGGCCCAGAAAAAGTGACGTCTGGCGTGATCACGAGCGCAGGCCTCTTTGTTTCCATTGTGGCGAAGCGGGTCATTTGTACAGATTCTGCCCTTACCGACAGGCTGGATTAAGAGGCTTCCCGTCGTATGCACCGTGCCCCCGAAACGGCGAACGACCAGCGGAAATTGAGGAGTACTTGTCTACGCGCCAGAACTCGCCACCTCTACGCCAACGTCGGTCACGGTCACCATCGCCTATGCGCTACCGGTCATCCAGCCCACGTGCACCTTCAAGGCAGCCTGGTCATCGCTCTCTAAGTCCACTCCCAGAAAACTGAAGCAAGCGACCTGTGGAGGTGAGGCCGCTGATAACATCAATTACGAAGATCCTCCAATATGGCTTGAGGGCGACGACGGTGTATTTCCGGTAAATGGGTGCAACCACGAAAGCGTTACTTCAGATTTGCAGTTGAGAATAGAAGGATGGGAGCTGAATGCCTTAGTCGACACCAGTGCTGATTATTCAGTGATCAGTCACAAGATGGTGAAGAAGCTAAACAAAGTTGTGACACAGTGGAGTGGATCGCAGATACGCACGGCAGGTGGTCACAGTATTACGCCCCTTGGCAGATGCACCGCAAGACTTGAAATACGGGGCTTTATTTACGTTGCCGATTTCATTGTGCTACCAGAATGTTCAAGAGACCTCATTATAGGAATGGATTTTTTGCGAGCTAATGGCGCCGTAATTAACCTGCGTAGGTCCAGAGTGTCGTTTTCGACTGAACGAGCTATACCTGTAGAGGAATCTGAGGGACGCCTAACTGCTCTACGCGTTGTTCATGGTGACGTAACTGTGCCACCACGCTGCAGCATAATGGTGCTCGTAGAGAATGACGCATCTTACAACCGCGAAGGCATAGCGGATACAAATGTAGGGCTGTTTTTAAAAAAAGGTGTCTGCGTAGCTCGGGGTCTTGTTCACTTGACGAATGGCCGTGCAGATGTCCTACTTACGAATTTCTCCAATGAACTTCAACACATCGCTCAAGGCACGGCTATTGCCTATTTACACGACTTCTGTATGGCGACAGAACTATGCAGCTTAACCACGTCAACCACTCGACCAGTGGCCTGCAACATCGACACATCCGTGACCGTCAACCAGAGCCTTCCGGACAGTCAAAAGAAACAGATTTACGCCTTAGTAAAAGAATTCTCTGATTGCTTTTCAATTGCCTCGAAGGTCCAGCGCACGTCAATTACGAAACACAGAATTATAACGCAAGACGACACGAGGCCTATATGCCAGCATCCATATCGAGTGTCACAGAAAGAATGGGAAATCATTAAGAAGCAAGTGGAGGAAATGCTTTCGGATGATGTCATCCAGCCTTCAAATAGTCCATGGGCGTCCCCCGTAGTGCTCGTTAAGAAGAAAGACAACACGCTTAGATTCTGTGTCGACTACCGAAAACTCAACAGTGTAACTAAACGAGATGTATACCCCTTGCCACGTATTGACGATACACTAGATCGGCTGCGATCCGCAAAGTTTTTGTCCTCCTTGGATCTGAAAAGCGGATATTGGCAAATAGAGGTAGACGAGCGGGACCGTGAAAAAACAGCATTCGTAACACCAGATGGCCTCTACGAATTCAAAGCGCTTCCATTCGGCCTCTGTTCCGCACCAGCGACTTTCCAGCGAATGATGGACACTGTCCTCGCGGGATTGAAATGGCAGTCATGCCTGGTGTATTTGGATGACGTGGTGGTATTCTCTGCAACGTTCGACAAACATCTAGAGCGACTGCTCAATGTATTACAAGCCATCCGGTCAGCAAAGTTGACAATCAAACCCAAAAAATGCCACTTCTGCTTCGAGGAGCTGAGATTCCTTGGACATGTCATTAGTTCTGACGGTGTTCGTCCAGATCCAGAAAAGACAGCCGCAGTTCAGAGGTTCCCTACACCCAAAGACAAAAAGTCAGTGCACCGATTTTTGGGTTTATGTGCCTACTATAGGCGATTTGTGGAAAACTGTTCAACGATTGCGGAACCTCTTACAAAACTAATGAAAGACGACGTGCCCTTCACATGGAAAAATGAACACCAGAAAGCTTTTGATGAATTAGGAAAACGGCTACAAGGTCCACCAATACTTGCCCATTTTGATGAGACAGCCGACACTGAAGTCCACACCGATGCCAGCAATGTCGGCCTCGGCACCATCATGGTCCAGTGGCAAAATGGTCAAGAGAAAGTGTTAGCCTATGCCAGCCGCAAACTCTCAAAAGCTGAGGCAAACTACTCTGCTACTGAAAAAGAGTGCCTCGCAGTCATCTGGGCAATAAATAAGTTTCGACCCTACCTTTATGGTAGACCGTTCAGAGCTGTCAGTGACCACCATGCTCTATGCTGGCTAGCAAATCTCAAGGATCCGTCAGGTCGACTAGCCAGATAGAGCCTTAGGCTGCGGGAGTATGACATTACGGTCGTATACAAATCTGGAAGGAAACACAGTGATGCCGACTGCTTGTCACGCTCTCCCGTCGATCCAAGTGTACCTGAAGAGGAAGACTTCCCATTTCTAGGCGTTGTCGACGCATCCGAAATCGCTCAACAACAACGAGATGACCCGAATTTGCTGGCGCTTATACAACACCTGCAGGGTCTCGACGTTCAAGTACCTCGCATATTCTCCAGAGGGCTCTCCGCGTTCTGCCTTCGAGGAAGTGTCCTTTACAGGAGGAACTTTGAACCTAATGGCGAAACGTTCTTACTAGTCGTGCCCACAGCCATGCGACCAGAAATTCTGCATGCATGCCATGATGAGCCAACGTCCGGCCACATGGATGTGAGCCGAACATTCGCCAGGATTCGCCTGAAGTACTATTGGCCTAAGTTGCTCGCATCAGTACAGCGCTACGTGAAAACGTGTCATCAATGTCAACGGCGCAAAACTCAAGCCGTAAAACCAGCCGGCCTTCTCCATCCAATAGACCCTCCGGATGCCCCATTCCAACAAGTCGGCATGGACTTCCTAGGACCTTTCCCGACATCTTGTGCAGGCAAGAAATGGATTGTCGTAGCTACAGACTATCTGACCCGTTATGCTGAGACTGACTCTCTGTACAGTGCGACAGCTGCCGAAGTCGCCAAGTTCTTTGTGAACGACATAGTGCTCAGACATGGTGCGCCCATCGTCGTTATTACGGATCGCGGCACAGAATTTACTGCAGACCTTATGCAATGCCTGATGCGCATGACAAATACCGATCACAGAAGAACAACGGCGTATCACCCTCAGTCAAATGGCTTAACCGAACGCCTCAACAGAACTCTGACCGACATGCTATCAATGTATGTCGATGTTGAACATAAACAGTGGGATGAAATATTACCCTACGTAACATTCGCATATAATACAGCCGTTCAAGAAACAACCCACGTTGCCCCTTTCGAACTAGTATTCGGCCGAAGAGTGACCACCCCACTGGATGCCATGTTACCGCTACAGGACGAAAACAGCTATCCACCTGACTTAGATGACTTCTCGCAACGAGCCGAAGAAGCACGGCAAATGGCAAGATACCAAATACGCCGTCAACAGCGCGTCGACTCTAGTCGGTACAACAAGCGACGCAGTGACGCACTTTATCATCCCGGTGACAAAGTGTGGATATGTATCCCATTGCGCCGCCGCGGACTCTCTGAAAAGCTTCTTTGTCGATACTTCGGCCCTTATGAAGTACTCAACCGTATCAGCGACGTCACTTATGAAATCAGATCCGCGGGACACGTGAGCTCAAGACGCCGCAATACCACGGAAGTGGTACACGTAGTCCGCATGAAGCCCTATTATGACAGATCGTCGGAAAACGAGTGCGAGGGCGCATGTATCATTTTACTCTCTCAAGCATCGGGACGATGCGTCTGAGGGGGGGGGGGGGGGATAATGCCGCGACAGGTTGGCCACGTTCAAGTAGCCGCCGCAATCATCATGGCAAGAGCACCAGCAAGACCCGGCTGGCATGCGTCACGCGTTCGTGCGCTCCAACAACGAGGAAGAGGAAGTTAGTTGACTCTGTGCCTCTCGGCTACTTGGACTCGACGACCATAGTCATTAGACTTGTGGGCACAAGTTCGCCCTAATAAAGTTGCTTGTTTTTTTGGCCTGTCTGCCTCAGCATTGCTACAATATATATATATATATATATATATGTATATATATATATATATATATATATATAACAACGAGAAAGTAGGTCCAAAGACTTTCAATAATTACAAAGAGTTATGCTGATGGGCCAGTCTTTGTCAGTCTGACCAAGGCTGGCCCACCAGCAAACGTTTGTGATTTTTAAAATTGTTTCGACGTACGTTGTGCTTTCTTGCATCCGTTTTTTTCTATGGAACCAATGCACTTGTTTCCTTGCTGCGTCTATATATTGTTATGTGCCACTCTCCTAGAGGACGAAGAAGAGAAGGACTAGGTGGTACCTGCTCTCAACATTTTGGTTGTGCCTGCCCGCAATACTGTGGACTGTAAATATTGTAAATACTTCCAATATCTACCATCTTCCCATTACATCTCTGGTGGAGGTGCGATAAGGAGGCATCATCGTGTCCATATGCAACGTTTAATTTTGGCCAAATAAAATGAAGGCGAATAGACCTCCATCTCGTGCTGCGACGTACTGCAGGCGAACGTGACAAAAGGCAACGCTGCATCCCAATCTTGGTGGTCTGTAGACACGTACGTTGCCAGCATGTCTGTAATGGTGCTTCATCCGCTCCATCAAGCCATTCGTCTGCGAATAGTAGGCCGTTGTTAGCTTATGTTCGGCTGAGAAAAACATTAAAATAACATTAAAGACCTGTGATAAAAACTGTGTTCAACTGTTCACCAAAAGGTGCCGTGGTGCTCCATGCTGAAGGATGACGTTGAGTAGCAAGAAGTCCGCAACGTCGGTCACGAAGCTGGTGGAAAGTGCTTGAGCATAATTCCAAACCTAGTGGCATAGACCGTGCTAATGGTTACTCATCGATTTTCCGAGACAGACGCCGGGAGCGAACCAAGCAAGTTTAGGCCGACACGATGGGATGTTCAAATGGCACGTCGAGTGATTGAAGACAGCCGGCAGATGGGAGTGTCTTCATGCTTGTCCACGCGACCCCGCACCGACATCGTTCACGTTGTAAGCCTGAAGCCTTATCATGCACCGTACTCTCCCGACACATCAGTATAGTGACTACTTCCGTTACCGTCTTTCTTTAGCTGCGCAGAGTAGGTGCCTTTACCACTCGAAGGTATTGCTTTGTGCCGCTCTTGTAAAGGACGAAGAAGTAAAGGACTAGGTGGTGCCTGCTCTTGCCATCTTGGTTGTGTTTGCCCGCACTACTGTGGATTGTAAATATTTTAAATACACTCGTTTTCTGTCAGCTCCCCGTAACAATATATGTATAGTGGCACTAGCAACTTTGTTTTTAGTTCTTACACAACAAATACTCGATCACGGAACTCATAAGTGCTGACAGCCCGCGAGCAAGCTTTATTGTGTTCAAGGTTTTCTCCCCTTTTCGTTTGCGTACTTAGTTACTATACATTTCTGTGATAAAAAGAAAAATTGTATTAAAGTACGTACACTCAATATCAGGATTGCCCTAAATTCATTTTCTTACCTGACCAGAAAGCGAATTTGGTCTTTAGTGCACTCTGACATGATGGACTTGTTCACCATGCCTTTATCAATACCGGACATTAAGTTTCCGTATAGAGCAGAACAATTTGTAGCGTTTGGACAACCATCGTGGTCACTGCCTAGCCTGAAAATAACAAAGTTAGTATCATACCACATCAGCCATGAACAAATGTTGAGCAACCGCTTGAAAAGTCTGTTGCGCGGTTTGAAGCGCCTTTTATTGCAATAGAAACATTTACAATCGGATCGACATAATTTTCATTCTCGGCTTCTTGCCTTCCCAAGCGGCTGTTTATTTCTTTTGTTGGAACGATTTAAGAAAGCGCTCGTAAAGTAATTATGAAGGACAGACTTAGCAACACTGCTCTTGGAAGAAAAGTTTGCGAAAAGTAATAAAGCCAAGGCATTAACTTGTAAAAAATGTATCAGTTTTGTTCAAATATGAAGCATCAATAGCGATTCATATGCACCTAAAACTTCACAAGATATCTCCGCAGCTTTATCGGGCAGGAAAAGATTAACATGATTAATTCACACTTCGTCTCATTCCATTGCCGATGAGTGGAAAATGTATGTCTTATATATATTTATATATATATATTTATATATATATATATATATATATATATATATAATATATATATATATATATATATATATATATATATATATATATATATATATATATATATATATATATATATATTATATATATAGGCAGGCAAGGAAAGAGGAAAAAGACAGAAAAAAAGGAAAAAGAAAAAGAGAAAAAGAATATAAGGTAGACTCCCCTCGGGCGCCCCCCTTCCACTCTTCCTTCCACTTCTCCCTTCATCTCTCTCCCCCTTCTCCCCTTCACCTTTCTGATGTCAGTGGTCTGTGTATGCTTCCTTTAACTAACGCATTCTTCTCGACCAAATGGCGCCTCCTGGCTCTGGCGGTTCTGTGTGGGGCAAAAAGTAGCTTTTTTAGGAAGTTGTAAGCCTCTAACTACTCGGAGCCCCGCCAACATTTCGTTGTAGAAAGAGGGTTGCCGCGTACTGCGGCAGAGGCTGGTAAGCGGGCTTTTTAGGAAGTTTCAAGCCTTTAACTACTCGGCGCCCCGTCAACATTTCGTCGTAGAAAGAGGGGTGCCGCGTATTGCGGCAGAGGCTGCATGGTAAGCGGGCGCAATGCGAATTCCTTGCCCGCTTTTGAATTACGCGTGCAAGGCGCCTCCCGGATGTGCACAGGGTTGCTGTTGGGCATGTCATGCATGGCACAATTGATTGGGTAGTAAAACAGTAAGTACAGCTGTCGTCTGTTTTCTGTTTTATTTTACAACCCAATCAATTGTGCCATGTATGACATGCCCAAATGCAAACCTGTGCACAGCCGGGAGGCACCTTGCACGCGTAATCCAGAAGCGGGCAAGGAATTCGCATAGCGCCCGCTTACCAGCCTCTGCCGCAATACGCGGCACCCCTCTTTCTACGACGAAATGTTGACGGAGCGCCGAGTAGTTAAAGGCTTAAAACTTCCTAAAAAGCCCACTTACCAGCCTCTGCCGCAATACGCGACACCCCTCTTTCTACGATGAAATGTAGACGGGGCTCCGAGTAGTTAAAGGCTTACAACTTCCTAAAAAAAGCTCTTTTTTGCCCCACACCAAACCGCCAGAGCCAGGAGAAGCCGTCTGGTCGGGAAGAATGCGTTAGTTAAAGAAAGCATACACAGACCGCTGACATCAGAAAGGTGAAGGGGAGAAGGGGGATAGTGAATATGGGGTAAGTGAAAGGAAGAGTGGAAGGGGGGCGCCCGAGGGGAGTCCACGTTATATTCTTTTTCTCTTTTTTTTCTTTTTCTCTTTTGTTCTTTTTTTTCTGTCCTTTTCCTCTTTCCTTTCCCCCTGATTTGAGATTGTATAAAGCTGAGCACCAACAAACTGTACCCTTAATCCTGATGCAGGCCAGACTCTAGGCCGAAACGTCGAAATAAACCACGTTGTGACCGCTTATGGAGAATCTACCGGACAATATATATATATATATATATATATATATTGCACTCGTCAGTACAGAATTATATTTTAATGAAAGACTAGAAGATACAGTTCGTCTAGTTCATCCGGTTTCTTTATCTAACCAAGTACATTAGTATGCACGTAGTTGCAATGCTAGAGTGGATGAAATACAAGAAGGTAAAAATAGATTGTTCTGAAATCCTTACAAATGCCCAATTTCATGTGCCATTGTGATCACCCCGGTGAATGTTCTAGGAGTGTCTTCTCCAACAGCAACTTTGTCCACGGTACAAACTCCACCAATGGTAGCGATACCTGAAAACGTACTTTGTTTAGTTTATTGCGTACTTTGCTTAAGCTAAAGATTCGGCCGTGTGCGTGCGTACAGTGGAGCAAGTATTGCAGCACAATAACTTGTAAGAGAAAGGTGTTTTAGCAGCTCAGTGTTGCGATATAGCACTTTCTTGCTTGATTCTTTCTTATGGCTCTCACCCACTAATGGGGGTTGGTCAAGAAGCCGTCGGTTACTGTGCGTCAGTACCTCAAGTTTATCCAGGCTAGGGAAATATGATTACTTCGTGTGACGTGCCGTAGTGGCCGTCGGATATACTGGGTTCCGAGGTGGTCTAAGAAGGACGTTCACACCCTTTCAAGATTAGGAAGGGACTGCCAGACCATTTATTTGTTCCACGTTCCTCGAGAACCCGCGAGCTCGGTGCGGATCTACTTTTTCCTCACGCAAAGGCACGAGACACGCACTGAGTGACGTCTGCTATCGCTCGTCACATGCCCGGGTTTGGAAACTAGTCGTCCCGACTTCACACACAAAACACTAAGACAGACATAACTAAACGCACTTAAACAGTCCTATCTATATCTATTTAGAAAAGGCAACAAAAAACACTATCTATTCGCTTCTAGGCATAAGAAACTATATACGTGCACCGACAACTATTTACACTGCATGGCACCCATGTACACTTTAGTCCGAAGCATTGGGTTGCTCCATGTGAGCAATGGGGCTCAGATATGGTCTTAATTTTTCAACATGCACAATGTCACTTCTCATGTTGTCTGCGAGTTTGATCTCGTAGCTCACGGGAGACAGTTTGTTCACTATCCTGCGAGGTCCGGTGTACAATGTAGTTGTTTTCTCACCAGACGTTGGAGCCTTGAGGAGCACCAGTTGTCCTCTTTGAAACGCAACGTCCTTGTGGGGCTTGTCAAAGTGCCGCTTCTGTTCTTCTTGAGCCAGTCGGATATGCGTGGCTGCAAGCTTCCCGGCTTTTTTGTAGTCGTTCACGCACTACTGTGAAATAGTTGGATTCTTCTTTGAGCTCTTCAAACTCTCGGTGGCTGTATACAACATCTAATGATAGCAATATATCCCCACCGTAGACCAGGAACAAGGGAATTCAGTGAACCGTGTCTTGGTACCCGGTGCTGTAACAAAATACAATAAAGGGAGGGCATTGGCTCATTCTTCTCCCCCGGTGGTAGTCATGGTAATCACCTGTTCGATTGTCTTATGGGCTCTTTCGCACAAGCCGTTTGCTGCGGGGTCATATGCGGTAGTGGCAGCATGTCTGATGCCCCGATGTTTGAGGTATGCTTAAATAGAGCGCGCCATCATTTGAGTACCATGGCCTGTGATAATTGTGGCTTTAAGATGATCTGTCGTTCGACAAACTTCTGGATGGTTGCGGCATCTATGTTCCAGAGTGGTTTTAGCTCCGCGAACTTTGTGAGGTAATCAATGGCTACAATGATGTTCTTATTACCTCTTGAAGTTTTGAATAGCCCTATTATGTCCATCCCAACTGTGTGAAACGGGCTGTGGACTCCTATTGGCTGTAATAGACCGTAAGGCACCGATGCCGACATTTTCATCCTCTGACAAAGGTCACAATGACGCACGTACCGTCTGACATTTGCATAGAGCTTCGGCCAGTAATACTTAGACCTAAGGGCATCGAATGTTCGCCTGATGCCAATGTGGCCACCGTATCGTCTTTCATGCATTTCACGAAGTGCCTCAACTTTTCATTGTGCAGGAAGGCAGAGGAGAAATCTACTGCTGAGCGGGCCTTGGTCTCTTTTGTACAGCACGTCGTTATGCGTGATAAGCTTCTTTCACGCGTTTTTGTTGCTTTTTCGTGCTCAGCGCACCCCTAAGCATATTCAGGACTTTAGCGCAAAATGCATCCTGACGCCACTCCCCACCCATGTTGTCACACAATCGCAGTGATAGATACCACACTACAAGAATTGTTTCAGCATCATCAACAATGGGGGGATTCCTGGAAAGACGATCTAGTGCGCTGTGCAGATTTCCTGATTTATAGATGACACCAAAGTCAAATTCCTGCAGAATCAGTGACCAACGAAGAAGGCGTCGGTTTCCTCTCTTGTAGCGCAAGACCCAGCACAGTGCATGATGGTCGCTGACAACTTGAAATTTTCGACCAATCAGATGTGAAGTTCTGTTGGCAGTCCTCTTCAGAAAGTTTAATATCCTCAATTCTGCTTGCTTCTTCAATAAGGCCTATTGTCAACTGATAAGGAAGCAACATGGCATGAGAAGAACAGTTCGTGATCAAAACCTTCGTTGTATTTTCCGATGCAGTTCTTACCATGGGCTCCATTATGACTAAATAGCGGTCGTTCAAGAGCTTTGTCCCCGTGATGACAATTAAATGATTTTCATCTTCCGACATGCGATGCCAGGCTACAGGAAATAACTTCCGCGATAAAGCTGGCAGTGGTTGCTCTCTAACCACGTAGACCTTGCGTAGCCTGTGGGGGACCAATACCGCGAAGCTTTGCGAGCCCCAGTCGATGATGGTTCTTGAATCCTGCAGGAATTCATCACCTAGCAGTATTTCTTTGTGAGGTAACTGGGGAACAACAACAAAGTCATGCTGCAGTGTTTGGTCATCCACTGTCGCCACAGCACTGACTTGATCTAAATTTTGTTGCGGATGGCCGTTTGCTCCTACCAAACGTAGGGACGAAGGTCTTATGCACAATTTGAGATTGTCAACTATTGGTGCCGTAATCAAGCTTTTGACAGCTCCAGAATCTAATATGGCTTTAATCGTTCGTCCGTTGATGGCGACAAGAACAGAAAAAGTACCCACTTCAGAGACAAGTGACACCTGCTCAATGACTGATGAATGCTCGCAGGCATCAGCTTCACCAGCTGTTCATTTCCCCGCTGTTGTGAGCTGGAAGATTTTAAATTTTCCTGCCACTTCAAAAATTCTGCAGCTAGCGGTAGATGACACTGTGGGACAAAATGACCACTTCTGGAGCAGTTCAGCACAGTTTACGAACTCTCGGAGATTTCCTTGCGACTTTTTAGAAACACGCGTAGCGGAATGAGTCGATTACCGTGATGGTGATGGCTTCGCTTTCGTGTCCCCACCTTTTATCACCTTTCTCTGAGCTACTTTATCTTCTGAGGAACTCCTAGACTCTATGCTGTTCATGCGTTGACGATGGCACATAGGCTTCCGAGGCAAACGCTCTGCCATATTACGGCATTCGGCGGATGGCGTTGTGGATGGTGTTTCGCGTTCTTCAGAAGCCAAAATGTGAATGCTCTCCTAAGAATCCCTGAACTGGTCAAAGCGCATAAAGGAGCTTATCTTATCGTCTGGCCGCTTAAATGTTTTATCAAAAAACTGCTCCTTTGACTTGGGTGACAGAGTAGCCATAATAACTTGGCACTTTTCCTGTTGTAGCACAGGATAATTGCACTGCTTCATCAGGTCCCGCTTTTGGTATGCGAAGTCTGTACATGACTCACCCGCGCGTTTGCGCTGAACATTCGCTGCTTAGATAATAGAGAGTTTTTAATACTGCGGAATGGTGCTACGTACGCATCACGCAAGCGCCTTGCGTTACGTGGCGTCATTTGCAACTAGTCGGCTTTTAGTACGCCGTAGAACCCGCGTACGTAACGAGCGTGAAGCCTGTTGCGTCATCTGGTATATCAAAATAGAAGTACGTGTTGTTGACAGCCAATGTGAGCCAATCCAAGTGTTATAGCCAGATTATGGCCATATGTTAAGCCACAGAGCCAGTCGGTGCTTGCCTTCGATGCCGCCATTTTGCAAAACGAAGTCTCGCGCTGTCGCGAATTTGTTCGAGAGTGGCGCGATCACCTCATACGTACGCACGCACGCATCTCATGCGTGCGTACGTAGCAGCTGCGTACGTAACGCAATACGTGCGCGTTACGGTCTGCGCATGCGCACTACGCAGAACGTGGCGTCCTTACGTACGCAACGCCGCCACGTACGCAGCGTACGCAGTACTAAAACTCTCTATTACATCGCAGCTCATGTTATAAGGTCGGCGGAACGCTGCCTTCATGTCAGCCCAAGTACTGATACTAGCCACCTTCGTTTGGTGACGCATTCATGTAAAGTCTTTAGCTGGGAGCCTTCAAATAATGAACGGTATGGTCACCTCATCGGGAACGCTGAAGGTTCTAAATAGTCAACTTGCTGAAACCAAGCGTTTAGATCTTTCCCGACATGTGGTAAGGAGCTCGCTGCGAAACTCGAAAGTCGGTAGCGAGTGCCTTCACTGTTGTACGTGCACATGTGAGCATCGCTTCTGGCTTGTCTTTGTTGCTTTCTCGAGCCGCGTTTGAGATACATCGACGCACTGCTCTCTTCTGCACTCGTGCTTGATTCGGCGTCGGAATTTTCATGAGTTTTTTATTCCAGGCGCTCGATGCGTTCTACTAGAGGAGCAAATAAGTTGCACAAAAGGTCGTGACTTGCCTTCATCCGCGAGTCGAGAGGCGGTTTCGGTGCGTTGGCGTCTTTGGCGGCGTCGTGGTCTTGGAAAATCATCAGCTTAAGTTTCTCCAATTCGCTCCGGAGCTGGCCCACGCGGTTCTTAGTATATCGGCTTCGGACACACCTGACCGGCAGGCTTCCTTCCACCCAAACGGCGTCATCCAGCTGCTCGAACACGTTGAAAGAACTCGGGACCGTCGCCATCATGGGATCACGGAGCCGACGCTGTCCAAACGTCAGTGGTTGAGCCGAAGGAGCGCATAGGGAGCGACGTCCCTACATAGAAGATGTAAACGTCTTCTTAGTTCACCTCGATCTGTTGGGCGCCAATGTGACGTGCCGTTTTGGCCGTCGGATATACTGAGTTCCAAGGCAGCCTAAGAATGACGCGCACACTCAAGATCAGAAAGGGACTACCAGGCCCCCCCTTTTTTTAAACACAATAGTCTTTCTTCGGGACCTTCGACGAGAAAATTTTGGTCTGTCTGTTTGTCTGTCTGTACATTTGTCTGTTTGCCTGTGTCAGCGGCACTCGAGTTCGCACAGCTGAATTCTCCGGCAGCGTCTCATTCTCCGGCAGCGCTTCCTTCTCCGGTAGCATCTCAGTGCTTGCTCGGGAAACGCTGCACTGCGTGAACATGGACTCCGAGCCCTGAGCGCGTCCACTCGACGCGGTTGCCCATTGGTTCAACGAACATTAAAAAAAAAACAAAGGAACGAGCCGAGGTTCGAACTGGGACCACAGAGCAACGCATCGCACAGCGAGCCGAGACGCGAGTGGCGTTGGACGTATCCGATCGAGCTCCTGCACCGAGTCCAGTTTCCTTATACATGTAACCACTGCCGATTCACCTGTAACTTAGCACAATATAGTGTTTCTTAAAATTTGAACCTTGCCTTGATGCCTTGACTACATTCATTCGGACATCGCTGACATGGCGCAGCCGACAGGATGTGAATCGACCGAGCTGCATGTGGAGGAGGAACGACGCCACGAGAAGGAGCGACGCCACGCCGTACATCGTCTCGGGGACTCCGAAACGACCATCGTCGAAAGCGTGTTCACGACCCTCGACCACAGCACGATGGCCAATGCAACGAAAAGACAACTCGTCGACGAGCTGAGAGCACGAGGTCTACGGTGCTCCGGACGAAAGGACGAACTCATCGCAAGAACCATCCGCGACAACATCACTCGCCAAGCCCTAGAGCCCACGGACTCGTCAGCGAAGGACCAGGCTGCCTACGACGACGACAGGCAGGCGCACCTGGAGACACTGTCCACCGACAACGCGAGGCTTTGCGCTGAACTGAGCAGCCTACGAGCCCAGCTTAACCGTGCGGCCACGAGTGAACGTGAGACATTGCACGAAGCCCATCAGAACACTTATCTGCCAACGGAACGGGTGACGACTCCAACCCTCGGGCTGCATCATTCCGTCCCTGCTGACATAACGATGTCCTCGGGTTCGACGCGGCCACCGTCACTGAACGACGGCACCAACCAAGACGCGGCACGCCCCGCCGCGCCGACCGTTTCAACGCACGAGGGAGAACTTTCCATGGCCCAGATCCTCGCCGCGCTCGTGAACACACAAGCCCTGCTCGCCAACACGCTGTCGAGAGGCCCACCGACGACGAGCCCGATCCAGATTCATTCCACAAGCGACACGTCATCCTCAATCTCTTTGTTCGATGGGACGCCACAACAAAGTGCTCACGAATAGATTACGCAAGTGGAGAGAATCGCAGCGCTCGCCCACTGGACGCCATCGCTGACGTTGTGGTGACAGCAGCAAGCCGCTTGACGGGATCTGCCAAGGATTGGCACAGCGCCTACGGCTCACAGTATGACACCTGGTAGCAATGGAAAGAAGCGCTCATTCTCCGATTCAAACGAAAGCTGACAATGCAGGAGTTCCTCAAACTGCAGACGAGGCGACGCCTTCAGAGCCACGAGACCATCGTCGAGTACATGTACTCAAAGAACGCCATTCTGAACAAGGCGCCGTACCGTTTAGCAGAGGAAGAACGAATTTCCCTCATTCTCAACGGCATCGAGGACGACACACGGGCCAACCCACTCGCAGCGCAGCTGTGTGGCACAGTAACCGAACTCATTGACAGAGCGGCTTCGCTCGACGCGAGGCGTCGCACGACCGTGTGTGCCGAGAACAACAAGAAACCGTCATCGTCTACAGCGAGCCGTGGTCAGGGTTCGAACCGGCGGGTGCCAGCCAGCAGCTCTGGCAACTTGCCGAAGGCCAACCAGCGCAGCGATTTCTCGGGAGCTCCACACCCACGGCCCATCTCTGCTCGTTCGTGCTTCAACTGCGGCGACATCGGTCACCTATCCCGTGATTGTAGAAAGCCGAAAACGCTAGCAACGATCAGAGCGGACGAGAAACGAGCGAAGAGGGACAATAGCAGCCACGAAACAGGGACTACGTCACGTAGGCAAGCGAACTGTTTTTTTTTGCATTCGACGGGCGGCACATTACCAATAGTGTCCGGTACTGCTAACAACCGACCCGTTCGCGTGTGCATTGACAGTGGCGCCAACTTATCCATCATGAGTGCCAATGCCTTGACGGACGACATTCCCAAGCACGCATGGGTATCGCGCGAGAACATTGAAGTTCTCAACCGCAGCATATGCCCAACTCTCGCTACAACGCTTGATGTGACACTGGGCACCACGAATGTGCGACTCGAAGACGTCGTGGTAACAGAATTGCCCAGCGGCATCGACCTGATTCTGGGATCAGACTGGCGACGAGTCGCGAACGTCAACGTAACGTTTCACACGTCAAACGATGTGGCTATCGTTCCAGTCGAGCCCTCCGGAAACTTTTCATCGTCCGAAGTGCCACCCCCGAAACAAGGCACACCACACCGGGGAAACGCTTATTGCGACGTTCTGCCGGCAATCGGACGAGAGTGTTTCCAAAGACGAAGGGTACGTGCGCCTCAACACGAAATGTCCCGCACCCAACGAAGACTTCACGAGTCTAGTCGAAGACGCCACACGGAAGATAACGAAGGATGCCACCGAGGCAGAGAGGGAACAACTTCACGCAATTCTGTTAAGGCATCACCAAGCGTTCACTTCCAAAGGCGACACTTTGGGCGTGTGTCCGCACACCGAGCACAGCATCGAACTCAGAGACAATATACCAGTATCATCGAGGCCGTACAGGTGCTCACCGGCTGATCGCAAGTTCATCCGAGAACAGGTGATCGACTACCTCTCCAAGGGCATCATAAGGCCGAGCGAAAGCGGGTACGGTGCCCCAACGATAGTCGTCGACCAACCGCACCACCCGACGACTCCACGAAGAATGGTACACGACTATCGCAAGCTCAACGAGAAAACCATCAACCCTTCTTATCCAATGCCCGTCATGGAAGACGTTATTGACGATGTCATGCGCGACGAATCGGCTTACTTCACTGTGTTGGACGTGAAGACGGCATATCTGGCTATACGAATGAAGCCGGACGACGTACACAAGACCGCACTCGTCACTCCAGACGGAAAGTACGAATACCTTCGAATGGCCTTTGGGTTTTGCAAGGCCCATCAGACCATGCAAAGAGTCATGCGTCGCACGTTCGATGGCTTACCTAGGACAGCTACGTACATGGACGATGTCGGGCAGGGAGCCACAACAGTGAGGGAGGCTTTGGATTTGCTGAACGAAGCACTCTGGAGAGTCGTAATCAACGGCTTGATGGATCTCCGGAAATATCCGTTGATTCAAGACAAAGTATCTTTCCTGGGTTACGTGATCTTCGCGGAAGGACGAACACTGGATGAATCCAGAGTTGCCGCTGTCGAGAAGTTCGAGCCGCATCGCAACGCAAAGAAGCTGTACTCCTTTCTGCAGTTCGCTAACCACTACCGAAAGTTCATACCGAAGTTTGCAAAGGTCACGCACAAACTACAGCACCTTCTGGCGAAGGACGTTCCTTTCGTATGGACTGACGCTCATGAAGCAACCGTCAACGCCATAAAACACGCCTTGAAGAACCCGCCGATTTTGGCGAGCTTCCACCCAGACTGCCCGACTAACGTTTACGTCGACGCTTCGCAAACCGGGCGGAGTGCGGTGCTTTCTCAAACTCAAGACGGAAAGGAGCGAATCACAGAGTACGCAAGCAGATCACTAAACGAGCACGATCGTGGTCTACACTCTAATATGCTTGAGTGCATGGCGCTCAACTGGGCGATGACTGAGAAATTTTCGGTCTACCTGAGAGAAGGCCCTCGTTTTACAGTGTTCACGGACAACTTCAGCTTGTCATACCTCGTTCAGAAGGGAGCCAGCAACCGCAGATTTGCGAGCTGGACGCTCGGCTTAGCAGAGTACACCTCCGACGTCAAGCACAAGCCAGGACGCCAGAACTACGCTGCTGACGCACTCTCGAGGAAGTCGGAATCTGCAGAAGCTTTCGACCAGGGCGTTTCGACCCGAGACTTCCACTGCTACGCAGTAGTGGTCGGCAAACACAGTCGCCTACGCGAGTTTCAGGAGAGGGATACTGACTGCAAAAGATTTCGGGAGGAGGCCAAGCACAAATCTTCAGACTACGAGATCGAAAACGACATACTGGTCAAGAAATCTCTCGAGGGAGGACGGGTCCGTCGGAGGGTGATCATTCCCGCTGCCCTCCGAAGCAGTGTGATGATCGTTTTCCACGACAACAACGGCCACCTAGGCGTCGAGAAGACAAGAGACCTGATCCAGCGAAAGAACTGGTGGCCATCGATGAGAAAAGACATACGCGAGTATGTTGACTCCTGCCACACGTGCCAGACTATCAACGACCGCACGACACGGAATGAAGGTTGCCTCATCCCACGCGATATTCCTACTGAGCCAAACGCGGTGATATCCCTGGATCACATGGGTCCGCTAAACGAGAAGGGAGACCACATCCTCGTGTGTATCGACCACGCCACGAGATACATGGACGCCGCGACCGTACCGAGCACTTCGTCGGCGCACTACCTTGACTTCATGACAAACCGGTGGATTCCGCGATTTGGAGTTCCCAGCGTCATTATTACGGGCCAAGCCAAGGGATTCGTGAACAAGAAAACCAATCAATTCTATCACAGACTGGGAATCGCTCATCAGAACTCCCCACCGTACTGGCCACAATCAAACGGACTGACTGAGCGAATGGTAGGAACGTTGAAACAGGTGCTACGCAAAATGCTAAACAACAAGGACAAACGGCAGAAGGAACTACTTCGAGCAACGCTAGCAATCAACACCACGAAGCATCGTTACAGTGGCCACAGCCCGTTTCGACTCATGCACGGCTACGACCCAAAACTGCCAGGAGAGCTCAACCTCGCCTCAGTCGAGGGAGACATCGACGAGTCTCTTAGACTACACGACTTGGCAAGGAGACATGCGGAGACAAGAGAGAGGCTACTGCTGAGTCAGCGCAAAACAATGGTCCGATACGACAAGAAGCGGCGAACTCCGAGGTTCATAACGGGGGACTTCATTCTGCTTGAGTTGAGCGCTCGAGGCACATTAGACCCTCGCTATGAAGGTCCGTTCGAGATAACGGCGCTCGTCGGAGGAAACAGGGCCGAGATCCAAAGAGTACCCCACACACCGGGCATGATCAACCAAAAAATCGTCAACGTGGAACAGCTTCGTAGATATAAGGAGCCGCTCCTAGAAGTTATGGAACCATCGCCATCTAACGATACGCACGCCTGAGGACAGGCGCAATTTTCGGGAGGGCCGTGTCAGCGGCACTCCAGTTCGCACAGCTGAATTCTCCGGCAGCGTCTCATTCTCTGGCACGCGCCTCCTTCTCCGGTAGCGTCTCCGTGCTTGCTCGGGAAACGCTGCACAGCGTTACGTGGACTCCGAGCCCTGAGCGCGTCCACTCGACGCGGTTGCCCATTGGTTCAACGAACATTAAAAAAAACAAAGGAACGAGCCGAGGTTCGAGCCGGGACCACAGAGAAACGGATCGCAGAGCGAGCCGAGACGCGCGCAGCGTCGGACGTATCCGATCGAGCTCCTGCACCGAGTCCAGTTTCCTTATACATGTAACCACTGCCGATTCACCTGTAACTTAGCACAATATAGTTTTTCTTAAAATTTGAACCTTGCCTTGACTACATTCATTCGGACATCGCTGACAGCCTGCACTAACGATACCTCAAACGGCACCAAACGGCCAACCCCAGACGCAGTGCCCCCCAATGTCGCTCAAAGTTTAGCGCTCATAGTTGTGCGATTGCTCATTAAAAAGCAACTATTGCGCATATCTGAGGCGCCACAACAACGCTTCGATGTTTCGCATGTCTGCTTTCATACTAAGAGGCACACACAAGTAGCTCTAAGGAACGTAGCGTTTAATCGCGCTGCGCTGACAGTGCAACGCGATGCTCGACAATGTTTCCAACGCTTTGCTACGACGTCACAGTGGTGGCACCTGCCCGTCACTTTGCCTTCTACACCTTATCACCTCCGAGACTGGCGCGCATCTTTCTTCGCCGGCAGCACGCCTTCCTTTTTGAAGATAACTGCCACATGGCACTTGTGTCTAACGTGCCTCGGTGCGCTCGTTCGCCTCCACTACACGGTCGAGGCACTATGACGCAGCGCCTTCAGAATACCATTCACCGATTTTCTTGCGCAGAACATCAAGTAAACGTTTTGTTCACTCTCTCCAGACGCAATACTATCGTCTTTCGACCACATTTGCGGTGTAACATGCAGATTTGGAACCAATTTGTTTTATTCCACGATCCTCGTGCACCCGCGAGCTCGGCTTTGCTTTGCTTTGCTTTGCTACCCTAAAAACATGGCACGTACCTACTTTGGGGGATTGGTCAAGAATTCAACGTAAAGGCTGGTAAGTGTCATTTTAGGTAAGCTATAAAAGTTAAAACTAAAAATAAAGAAATGAGTCGGCAAATATGCGTAAAATATTCAATTTAATTACAAGTAATATGCTTTTGAGCCTGTATTCTAGAGTGCCGTAATAACCTGACGGGAATAAGTTTGAAAGCTTAGGTTTTAACCTAACAAAATGACGAACAATTTTAAATACCAGGTTAAAAGGACGCCAATCTACTTTGTTTCCTTCGCGAAAAGGTGTGAGACACGCACCGAGCATCGTCTGCTATCGCTCGTCACGCTTTGTTATTACTTGACGGGATTATTTTGGCACAATGTGAAAAAAAGTAAAAGAAAAGAAATAATTTAATTTTTCGAATAACTGAGATTTAATCGTTATATGAAATTCTTGTGAAGCGTAAGTCAATACAGTGCAATAGTTTAACACTAAATGTTAGATAGGCAAGTCAAAATTGAGAGCTGATCAATGGCTCAGCAAAGTAATCTTCTTGTGTCCCGTAGAAATTCGAAGAGGGCCCCGCAGATGTTCCTGCCGCAGAGACAAACTGCAGCAGCCCCAAAGGACAAAATATTTGGAACAGTAAGCGGAATTCCTAGTTTTTCGAATAAAATTTTGAAACAATTGTTCCCTTGATTTTTTAAACAGTGGCGAATGAGAAGAAAATGGTCAATATTTCCAGGTTCACTACAGCTTGAGCGCAGAGGGTACGGCACAAGACCAGACCTGTTTAGGTAGAAATTAAGAACTGGTACATGGTAACGTAATTGTGCTATGGAGACTTTCAAATTACGTGTGGGACACCATTTATTATTTCATGCAAAGTGCATGGAATAAGTGCATGGAAGCACTTATATGTGTAGTCTCGACTGGTTTTTCCCGTCGTCGTCGCCACCGCCACCACCGCCACCGGAGCTACCGTCATTCGTGTATATGTATATGTATGCATATATATACGGGGACGGATGCGCTAGCCTTCTGTTTCCGCGGAGCAAACATTGCCCTTCTTGCCAGCGTCGTCTACGCGCGTGCTTACCTCGTCAGCGAACAAGGAGGGGAAGGAGGGTGCCTATGGCATAGATCAGCGTGTGACTTGTGCCCCCCCCCCCCCCAAGCAAGTGGGGGCTTCTAGGAGCTGTGTCATACGAGAAAATAGTGTCATAAGCTTACTTTGAGCGGCTGTGTTCTCTTACGGCATCGTTTTGCGGAGTTACATGAGACCGGATCTAAATGAGTAGACTGCCAGCCTCGCTCGCTTTGCATATCAGCACGGTCACCACGCACGAGCATTGTGATCATCTACTGTGGCCGTGCTGCAGAAAGCTGTTTACTACAAATTTATTCCCGTTGGATAATGGTACCTAAAATATTTTTCTGGCCAGCACGGGCTCATTTTTGTGTCTGTTGTTTATATTCCAGTGTTCCAACAGAAGCACATGATTGATTACCTTGAAATGCCAGTGGAGTTATTTTATTAAATTTTGGTGCAAATCTTGCGACATAGGGTTACGAATTGACAGCCTAAAACATATGGATCGTTTTCATAAACTGGCGAGAATTAGGGCTCGAAACTTAAGAGGCAACGCATGTAAATCGAAAATTGTCTTACTTTATTTGCGCTGAGCCAGACGTAAGCTCCCATTTGCTCAGTAAACAGAGCGAATTGGACTAAGCATTTGCTAGCGAAGAAGGCCCACTTCCACGCTACCAAATGTATACGCATAATTCACCGCACGATGATTAGTTTCCATTTGCACAACGCTGTCTTTAAATATGACACCTCCACTGGATCACATTTGTACTGTTTTGGTCCGGAAGGGTCAAGAGGTGCGTCAATTATATGTGTCATTAAGTTTCCTAACACATAGCAGGCTATGGAACACATAGCGGATCTCGAAGTTGATGAGGCAACAATACATCGCAAGTTTCCATGAAAGCTATCCTCAATGCCGCAAACGATTAGCCACATTTTACGCTTTTAACTAATAAACGAGCAAATATGCACTGCAAAAACATATATGGAGCGAGACACCTTTTTTAATCCCCACCACGTTGCTATATAAACGCAATTCATCATCTTTTTGCTCACCTTGAACACGAGTAGAAGGCGTGCCATTTCTCATGTAGGTTAGGTCATCCCTGAAAAAAAATGTATTTTCAGTTGTTGTTACGGCCAAGCGTTATCTCCTGTTGATTGTGTCTTTTTATGCGATGTTATTGCGATATCAACTATGTGGACCCTGTCAGTTGAATTTTGCCGCTGGCGTCGGCGTCATGCACCGTATATATATATATATATATATATATATATATATATATATATATATATGCAAACCGGAAGAAAGAAGAAGATCTGAGAAAAGACTGCGGCGCGCGGAATCGAACGTGGGGCCTCCGTGGCGTGAATACAAGGCGTTAACCACTGAGCCACCAAGGGGTCCTTTTTTCTATGTTGAAACGGCAAGCTATATATATATCTACCATTTACCGCTGTTGATGGGCATCTCGGGGGGGGGGGGGAACTATTGTGTTTTAAACATTATCAGTTAGATTGCGCAACGAGCGTGCGGCGGCTCTCATCTCTCACGCATACTTTGGCCCGCGGAGAGAAGGGGAGTGAACGATCTCTCGCGCGCCCTCATCTTCTGGTGGGGAGGATCATACATCTTGGCTGGCGTCGGCTTGCACTATATAGAACGATTCTTTTGTAGTTACGGAGCCCACAGACGTCACTGCAATCACTGCACAGCCTTCGTTTGCGAAAAGAGCACGCTTTTCAGACACAGTGAAGTAAGAAATGACACACTTATTCGCGTTCATCTGTATTTGCGAGTAAGTTTCGTGCGTCATTTGTGCATGAGAAACGCGGGCACGGTTCGATCTTCTTGCAATTTTGCGCGTGATCTTTATTCGTTTTCAAGCTTGTCGTTGCTCCAATTCTTTGTGCATCCAGCCGCGTTGGTCTAGTGGCTAAGGTACTCGGCTTCTGACCCGCAGGTTGCGGGATCGAATCCCGGCTGCGGCGGCTGCATTTTCAATGGAGGCGGAAATGCTGTATGCGTGTGTGCTCAGATTTAAATGCACGTTAAAGAACCCCAGGCAGTCAAAATTTTCGGAGCACTCCTTTACGACGTCTCCCACAATAATATGGTGGTTTTGGGATGTTAAACCGTACATATCAATCAATCCAATTCTTTTTGCGTTGAAAACACGAAATTTTTACCCAAGTGTTATTTTTCTTTAAAAAGAGTCAGATTTGAAATTGTACTGTAATGCGATATGTTTAACCCTAATTGCTACTGTTCGTTTTTTAGCATTTATCTGTGATCACAATGAACTTTAGATATCTCAACGTGCTTGGTGTCTTTGCTTATGAAGACGTATATGTAATTTATTCAAAGCAATACATTTCACATTTTGTCATAACTTCAAGTGCTATGTTATTAAAAGAATCCTTAGTCTGTTCCCAAAGCACGCCTTGCTCAATTATTCTACTATAACCAAACCAGGCGCGTAGGCAGAAATTTTTTACGGGGGGGGGGGGGGGGTGGCACTATAATTTTGAGAAATGCACCTTTTTAAAATACACTTTTGCTCTCTATGTCATAGCGAACAAATTTCAGGTCGGGCACGTGCCCGGTGTGCCACCCCCTGGCTACGTCCCTGAGATGCACTGATGTATTGTGTACTCAAACAAGCTTATTTTTCTGAGCAATCTAAGGCGAATGAACTACAATATTTACCTCGATTTCTTTATTGGACAAAAACAAATGTGATGCCGATAGGCATGACACCTGTCCTATGAAACTTCTGATTATGAGCGTTCGCATATACGCTTGGCCAAGGTTTTTGAGCATGTAAACAAACTGTGAGGCAGGCAAAGTAAAAATAACATTTCAAAACAGAGGTGATGTTCAAATAATTTTACAGTCAGTAATGTTACTAGATCACAACACGGTCGCGTGCGCGGCCGTAGTTGTCCGCCGCCGCCGTTGTCCATAACCACAATCGCTTGAAATAAGAAAAAAAAGAACTCAGTAAATGAAGAAACACCAACACTCTAAGCCGAAATTCGGCAAAGTTGGACTAACTGCAGTCGTTAAACCAATGGACGAACGGTTCGTCCAACAGGTACTAAATGTGTGAGAATGCGTGTCTTGCGCAAACGCCCGGCAATGAAGGGACCAACGGGGAGGGCAACTGCGCCGCGATCGCCTCCTGTCGATGCTGCACTGCAATGCTCGGCGTGGTCGGCGATCATGAAAACAAGGTATATAGGCTATACGCCACTGTGAAAGCGAAGCAATATGAAACGAATAGAAGATGTTATGAGAGGAAAGTAGTACAACACGCTGTCAGTGCACACAACAAGTGCCCTCGCGTTTCCACCATGCCGGCACGGGCGAGCCGAAGCCAAGTGAAAGTCTCCGTAAACACGGGCAATGCCGAGAACTTGCTTTAATGTGCTGAATAAGTTCGAACTACGGTGAACACTGACAATGCTAATAAAGGTAAGCTGTTCATCAGCTGTCGTCTACCCACACAGTGACCACAAGTTCAAAGCGATATACAGGAAACGTAGGCTTCGTACGTCATCGGTATCAAGCGGGCTACCGGTGTGAGTGCATTGCCGGCACAAGCGAAGGAAACATCGCGTACAAGTTCACAGAAATAGTAGGTCCGGCAAACTTGTCTTTTTATCCATGCGACAATCGTTATCAAAAATCCAACGTGTGGGCAATCGCGGATATGACTAATCGTGCGGCCAGCGGTACACAGGTTGTGCCTTACCAGCACGTTGAAAGAACCGTTCCTGCGAACGGTCTCGTCGCTGTAAGTATACAGATATCTACATCACTCCGTAAGACACAGCGAACATGGGGCACTTACCTATTGTTCATTTGTGACTATAAAATAACGACGGCGAAAATTTCACGCGAGCCGCATGTTGCGATCGCCGGCGGTCGTTGAGCCGTACTCATCGTAAGCCTAGCGACGCCGTCGGCAAGCCGACACGGTATGGCATCGGCGGGGCGCCTGCGGCTGCTTCACCGGCTTTCCCGCACAAGCGCCGCTGCTATGTTTGTGTTTGCGGACTCGTGCGCCAGCACTGCGAACGCTGGTTCGGCCGACATGATCGAATACCAGCTGTAATTTGTATTCTCGGGCTGGAGGCATGTTGAAGATTAGATGGATTCATATTAAAAGATCGATGCGCATTGGTGCTACGAATAAGCCCATATGAATTTTCGCGTTACGGTGTCAATATATATTGTTTTCTTAAGCCGAGTAAAAGTCGCCCACTGGCACTAGAAGAGAGGTCAAAATACTGTGCTATATATACCCGAGAGATATACCCGAGAGTCTGTTCTCTGTAGTACAGCGAGGGCCGTCAGTGTTTGCGGTGTTTTACTTTGAAATAATAGTGCGTATGTATGTGTGTGTGGGTGTGTGTGTGTTGCATGAATAACATACTATGATCTTCAGTGGTGATTAAATTGGAATAAACATAAAATATATTGCACAAACGCAGTGTCGCCATTTTTTTGCCATTGGTCCAGACGGTTCAACTGTTAGTCCCACTGGAGCATTCTACTGGGCCAACATTTAAACCAAGTGGAGTAAGTGCTTGGGGTAACAGTTGAGCCCTTGCAGTTACTCCCGCAGTTAGTCCGAAATTGGTTCAAAATCTGTGGCAGCGCATTTAGACCCCTAAAGGACCAATTGCATACCCCACTTTAGTCTTTTTCGGCTTAGAGTGAAGGACACAATCGGAATTGAACACGGGTATCCAGCGTGCCAGCCCAGTATTCTACCAATCATTCACGCCAATGCCTAAAATTCCTTTGCAAAGTAGCCTTAGTGCAGCTTGATGCTGGAAAACGAATCACGGTACTGTGAGTTGTAGTATTTTAAAACAGTAAAGAAACAACCAGGTGTCACCATAATGAAAAATGCGCAACACGTTGGGTCATCCAATCCTCAAACCCTTTACAAATCCTCGATTTTATTCACTTAATAACTGTGGCGCATACCAAGTATGTGGTAATGTGGCACTCACAAATGATTCTGGCATAATTCCTAGTTGTAGTGAGTCACAGCACGAAAACATTTTAACAGTATATCCAACGTGTGCATGATGATAAATGGGGCGAAGCATACGTCTGGTCATCCGTCCGTCTATGCGTTAATCCGTCCCTCTGCCTGTCTGTCTACCTGTCCGTCCGTTCATCCGTCCGTATGTCTGTCCGTATGTATGTCCATCCGTCCATCCGTTCGTTCATCTGTCAGTCTATCCTCCCGCTCCTTTTACACTAGAGTGCGCGACATACAACTAGCCTGTCACGTACCACGAGATATATACAAGGAATAGATAGAACCATGGCCCCAAAAATTGCACGAACTTCTTCGCAAGTGGGTAGCAGAGGCCACGCTTATTCGAAAAATGACGAAGGCATGCCTAGAGAACGCGTTTCTACTACACAATGAATAATGGCCGAGCAAGTACCCCGCAAGTGCGCTTGCAGCAGCTACCCAAAGCATGTTCGAAAATTTGGTTGAAGCGCACCGAAAAAACAAAAGACGGGCAGAAGAGGCCGAAAAGGAACCATGTACTTATCTTGTGGTTGTGTTTGTGCCCCTCCTGCTTGGGCCTTTTTGGCCTGCAGTATTCCACAAAATAAAAATAAAAATAATACCACATCAGAATCATACGACATTGGAAAGGCGTGAAACGACTGCGTTAGCCAAGATACAACAGTGCAGCGCGATAAGAATATGCGTATCTTGACATGTAGTGCTTGCTATATTTGATAAGTGACAAATGACACAAAAAAGTTTATTCCCGATACGAGCGCCTGTTTTGGTGCGCGATGCTCTGTTGCACATGCGCGAAAACCCATGTATCTTCTTTATAGTTTTTTTAATAATAAGTTTCAATTGTGAGAGTTGGTGCTGTCCCTATCAGCCTCTTCTGTTTGCCTCTTTCTCGGTGCGCTTCAACAAAGTCCCAAACATGACCATACTCCAACTGGCCGAAAATGCCATATTTCTGTTAAAAAATCCTCTGAAAGGCCACTCTTCGAGCTTTCGCTGTGACAGTGCTGAGTGTTCCGCGCTAGCCTGGTACTTTTTTTTGTCGTAATTTAGAACTGAAAAAGTAGGGCACTCTTGTGAAAAATTTACTCACTTGAGAAGAATGTAAACAATATCGCAATCGGCAGTAGCACACATATTAATGTATTCCGTACTCTTATTTAAAGTTGTTACAGCATCCAATCCCCAGACAACAGAACCTTCGCCTTCTCTTTCAGGGTTGTCATTTGGAGCCTCAACTGGGGTTCCTTGAAGATATTCTTCCTAGAATAACAGATAAGGGATGTGCGATAGATCATTTCGTTGCATTTCAACTGAATCATAACATTCACGTTACACAATTTGACGTGCTTCCTTCCCTGTAATATATAACATGCAGGGGCCTTTTACATATTATTTTTATTTTGTGGCAGAGACGACATTGTCACGGGTTCGTGACGTCGTTGAAGGGAGCGGACAGTACGCCGCTCACTACATTGTTTTTTATTTGTCCACACTTGTGGCGAGTCAGTGAAAAGTAAATATTACCGCGATACACACCGGCACTGATAACGGTGAAGAAAGCGTGGGCCATCGATTGACTGATGAGCGGTGAAGCGCGTCGGCATTTACACGTGTGCCGTTGAGTATTCCAGCGTTATCGCTTGCGCCTACGTCGGTTGCAGAATAAGCTCTAATGTTTGCTTTCTCCGTTTAATCTTAAACAATCCGATATAGCCCAGAAGCTTCTTGAACACTGAAGCCTTGGTTTGCGCTGGGAATTCTTACACTGTAACGGGCGATATAAAACTTTGAGGAAGGAACGTCGTACTGCCTGCGCCTGAAAATGACATCGTCCCAATGCTTTAAGCAAAAATGATTGTGCAATAATGCAATTAGACAATTTATTGATATGTGGGGTTTAACGTCCCAAAACCACTGTATGATTATGAGAGACGCCGTAGTGGAGGGCTCCGGAAATTGAGACCACCTGGTGTCCTTTAACGTGCACCCAAATCTGAGCACACGGGCCTACATTTCCGCTTCCATCGGGAATGCAGCCGCCGCAGCTGGGATTCAAACCCGCGCCCTGCGGGTCAGCAGCCGAGTACCTTAGCCACCAGACCACCGTGGCGGGGCTGTAATCAGACAATCAGCTCAAGGAATAACACACAGTGAAACAGGATTTGTTGGTGGGAACAGCCCTTGCACAGCAGGTCTATTGATGCTGAAAGCAGGCGGCAACGGCTGACACAGGAGCACAGCGTTAGGGCCAACAGCTCGTGCTCGAGGTTTCAGCTAAAGGGATGGCCCATTACGGCGTATTGCTCTTCTTCTTTCTTACAACACCCCCTCGACAAAGGGAAGCCATCCTGGTGTCAACGTGATGACAGAAGGAAAGGCTCATGATATGGCTTAAGGCGACTGACGTGAACTGTCTGGCGACCAATGCGGCACCTGTCTGTGGATGGGTTTACTGGCTCGATTACATATGGTATATTAGAGCCACGTTCCACGATGCAGTTAGGTACCGTGGTACTTTAGGGCAAACTTAGAGGACAGGCCAGTAATTTGGAACGGCAGGCGGAGCCAGACGAGCGAGCCTACGGCAAAACTCGGGTCTTGCTGGTCGCGGTCATGGCGTTTTTTTTTTTTGAAGGGCTTGTCTGTCCGATATGAATGAGCGGACCAACTCACGACATTCTTCAGCATGCCACACAATTTCAGAAACAGGGCTGATTCGGAAGCGTCCGCGCAATACGGAAAAATGGTGTCAAGAATACAGCATGGCTCACGGCCGTATAGAAGAAAAGCGAAATGCCTGTCGCTGACGGCGTCGCGGTATTATATGTATAGGTTACAAGTGCTAGCACCACGTCTCAGATTGATTGGTCAGAATTGACATACATCGCGAGCATGTCTCCCAGGGTTCGATTGAAGCGCTCCGTTAGACCGTTGGCCTGCGGGTGGTAGGAAGCAGCAGAGGTGCTGTGATCCGTACGGCATGCGCGAAAGAGATCTTAGTGTATCCCGGATAAGAACACGTGTTCTTATCCGAGGTAAATGTGTTCATGTGTACGTGTACGAGGTACATGTGTTCATGTGTACATGTGTACGAGGTACACGTGTTCTTATCCTCTATCGCTTAGTATTTCACGTGGTGCATTGTAACGCAGGAAGAATTATCGTAAAATGAAATTGGCTATGTGCTGAGCAGCCGCTCAAGGTAGAGGAGCTGTTTCTGCGTATTTCTTCATATATGGTTCACGGTGACGATTACCCATCGGTTGCCAACCGCGATGTAAAGAAGCGGTTCATATAGATAAATGCCTACATGGTCGAAAGGGTGTGTCGGACATAATAGAGGCTGCAGTAGTCCGGGTGAATGAGTAAATGATGTGGGTTGTTGGCACAATGAGCAAGATCGGATGTATTTTTGGACGAAGATGTACATGCCGCGCTAGTAGTAGCGCTGGCAGAGGCGTTCATACGTCTTCAGCGCTCCAGCGTGAACATGCCATGGATCGGCATCAAAATTCACACATACCTGAGATCGCATATGGCTTGGTATAAGAAAAGCCATTTACGATCATCCACTTCGACGTTTTTTCGGTGTAGGAGCGCGTCTCGTATCCCAAAGTGTGTGGCTTGATGACGAAGAGCACGTGAGCATGCTGACGTAGAAGTGTCGGAAAGGACGCTAAGGAGAGATTCAATCCATGAATCTTTACGCTGCTCAGATGGCATGCTCGTGGTGAAAATTGTAGTGGTAGAAATGCCACTTTCTGAGTGCGGGTCTTCGCTGGATGGCACTAAAGATCAAGCGAGCACGTCCGCGTCAGAATGTTTTCACCCAGATCAGTAGATGACGCGAATGTCAAATTCTTGGAGGCGCAGCGCCCAACGTCCAAGACGGCCAGAAGGGTCCTTCAGGGAAGGTAACCAACAGAGTGCGTGATGGTCGGTACAAGTGAAGACGAAACTTGTTTAACGCCTACACGATTGCGAGGAACTCTTTCTCGGTGACAGAATAGTTGGTTTCAGCTTTTGTTAGTGCGCGGCTAGCATATGCGAAGACGTATTCTGAAATACTATAGGCTTACGTTGCACGAGTACTGCGCCAAGGCCGACGCCACTAGCGTCAGTGAGAACTTCAGTCGGGGCTGTTGCGTCATAATGGCGTAAAATAGGTGGTGATGTGAGCCGGCGGCGCAATGTGTTGAAGGCGTCGTCACATGCTTGGGCCCAATTAGAGAAGTTGGCACGCGGAGCAAGTAGCTTCGTTAGTGGTACTATGACCGATGCAAAGTTACGGACACAAAGACGAAAATAGAAGCACACGCCGACGAAGCTCCACATTTCCTTGAGTGTTGTCGGTTTCGGAATCTCGGCTACTGCACGAATTTTTTCCGGGTCTGAGTGTATTTCATTATTTCAGACCACATGATCAAGTCTAACGAGTTGACGCGCCCCGAAGCAGCACTTCTTCAGATTAAGCTGAACGTTTGCCTTGGTGAGGCACTGAAGAATCGTGCGCGAAAGAGCGACGTGCGTAGGAAAATCTGGGGAGAACACGACAACGTCATCAAGGTAGCAAAAATATTTCCAATTTCAGGCCACGTAGAATGCTGTCCATCATTCGCTCAAATGTAGCAGGCGCATTGCACAGACCAAATAGCATTACTGTAAATTCGTATAGGTTATCTGGCTTGACGAACGCTGTTTTAGGACAGTCAAATTCCGTCATTGGCACCCGCCAATGTCTTGAAGGCAAACCGAATGATAAAATATATTCGGCTCCTTGAAGGCAATCGATGAGGCCATCGATGTGGAAAAGAGGATAGACATCTTTCCGTGTAGTCTTGTTGAGGACTTTGTAACTCACACAATATCTAATTGAACCATTTTTTTTCCCTGACGAGCACTACCGGAGAAGACCATGGACTTGGGAAGGGCGTGATAACACCGTGGCGAAGCATGTCATTCCCTTGCTCCGCAATGATATTGCGTTCTGTTCCTGATACACGGAAGGGCCGTTGTCGCAAAGGAGTATTCGTTCCGGTATCGATTGCGTGAGTGAAGGTGCTGGCTTGACTCACTGGCTTCTGCAGATAGACAAATGAATGTCTCAACTGCTGAAGAAGCGCTACAAGTTGTGCCCGTTGATTTTGAAGGATCTCGCTGTCGAAGGAGCGGTTGAATACACCCAGAGACATAATCTGGATGAAACCTAGGCGTTACAGCACCCAAATGAAGTTTTGGGCCAATGTCATGGTATTCAATAGGCATGATAGAGCGTTCGTCTACAGGGTGAACGTCAGCACGTGTATCTTGAAGGTGTAAGGTGAGAGGGAGTAATCTCGGACTGTAAACAACTATTCCAGTCGCTTCTTCATGGGGTGGCAAAATGGCATATGGCAGAGACGTGTCGTGATGACGACTGAAAATGGCAAATGGCTTGAACACAACAGTAGTGCCAGAAAAGTCAGTGCAGTCGACATGGACAATGACGGCACTAGGAGGAGGAACGCCATTGTCAGTGGCCACACGCAGCTTGCCAACGTTAAGTCGGTTACTGTCGGCAGACGGAGAATTGGCGTACACAGCAAGTTCCACATGCGCGCGAGCGCAGTCAATTATGGCGCGGTGGCGCGACAAGAAGTCCCATTTGAGTATCACATCGTGCGAACACGTGGCCAACACTAGGCACTCGATGTGGTGCAAAACGTTCTGAATGGTGACTCTAGCCGTAAATGCTCCGACTGTTCGAATTTGTTGCGCCTTCGCTGTACTAAGCGAAAAACCGGGTGGTGGCGTCATGACCTTTTGATTGATTGATATGTGGGGTTTAACGTCCCAAAACCACCATTTTATTATGAGAGACGCCGTAGTGGAGGGCTCCGGAAATTTTGACCACCTGGGGTTCTTTAACGCGCACCCAAATCTGAGTACACGGCCTACAACATTTCCGCCTCCATCGGAAATGCAGCCGCCACAGCCGGGACCTTTTTTGTGCGGTGCTTTGGAAGGTGTCATTTCGAAGTCTACAAAAGTTGTTCAGAGCGACATTTGTTGCAACACGCACTACATGTCGCATGATAGTCTCAGAGGTATGGCCATTTTCACAAGTCTCTAGCTCAACATCTCCTAGCTGTGATGTGGTGATGGAGCTTACAATGCCCTGTTGGTTGTTCGACGCGAGGAACGCCTTTGCATTTTCTCCCTTGGTGAGCTTTTCGACAACAAGCGTTGTCACCAGCAGCATGTGCACAGTACATGGCTGCGGAAACTTTAAGCTTCCTCTTGACAAGTTGTCAATCATTGTGTTACATTCCACATCTATGTTCCTGCTCTCCAGAACGAGCACGCTGCTGCAAAATGCGCATGACAGCCTCTTCAGAGCTGAATGAGCACAATATCCAGCGATATAAGCAACGACTTGCATGTCATGCTTTGGGTTGCAAATTTCATCATTTGAGATGTGAACAGAGAAGTTAGGTTGCGATACTTCTGTGTCACTTTCGCTGCTGATGTCTGGCTGCGGAAACACCAGCAGCTTTTGCAGAAAAATTTTCTTTTGAGACTCCAGAAGCTGCCTCACGGAAACATGATATTGTGCACCAGCAAGCTGACGGTAGCGACCGAAGCGATCTTCAAGAGTGTCAGTTTAAAATTCTTCAAGCAAGACATACTTGAACTTCAGTTATTCTAAACAGTACCGCGACAGCTCAACAAGGGAGTAGCAAGTGAGTCTCAACGCAGAATGTGTTTCCCTTGTCAAGCAGCCACGGCTAATGTTGACGCTGCGCCAAGCATCCGGCCATTCTACCATGCCACTAAGGAAAACCAGCTGTTGGTCCACCGTAGAATTCACTGGATTTTGAAGGGTGTCGTTCAGTCGGCGACCTTTCGAAGGGGTCTTCACGTTGACGATTTTTCACCATGTCGATATGATGTTTATGAAGAGAGCTGTTGAACTGGCACATGTGGTTTCAAGGGCATCGCCACGCGTCTCAAGTGTGTTTGATGCAAACGAATTAATGACATTTAACACCAACTTTACATTTTGTCTCTCCATAGGTGTTGGATTGATTGCCTTGGAATTTAGCTTGTAGCGAAGCTTGAGAAGCGATGTCTGCTCCAGTGCATACAGCTGCCGTACGGCTTCAAATGATGCTGCTTTCATTCTGGGCGGCCCGTCGGGCAATATTCCTGACAGGCTCACTTCAGGAAAGTAAACGCATATTCCTTCGTTTTTAGATGCGGAGCATCTTATACTCGCGCCTTGTAGTGCGCCGTCCGCGCCGTCCGCACCGCTTCTCAAACATTCGACAGCTGACGCGCGCGCATGCGCCGTCGCGCCGTCGCCCACTCTTCCACCATCTCTGCATCCCTTCCTCCTCTACACACCGCGCGCGCTTCACTCCTCCACCATCTGTGCACCCTTCCTCCTCTACACACCGCGTTCGACATCTACAATTCTCCTGATTCTCCAGTGGACGCGCATGTGGCGTCGCGCTTCGAGAACATTCAACAGCTGACAGTGCATGCGCCGTCGTGCTGTATATATACTCAAGGTCGGCGCTCGCTCGCTCAGTTGCCGCTCGTCGGTTGGTTTGTACGGCGCGTCGACGTCCAAGGTCGCGGTGAAAGGAATTCCAACGAATCCGCAAACACAATGATCGACGTCCCTTCGACCAGCGCCGCCCTTTCGCATACGTGTGTACGTGTTCACTCATTTAACACCCCCTCCTACAACCACGTTAACCAATTTAGCCATCGACCCAAGTAAGTCGCACTTTAACACCCCGTTAACCAATTATATGGTCCGCATCCTCCTCAGTGTTCCCCCGAGGGAAGCTGCGGGCAATTTTTTTTATTCATCCAGTTGTTCCTGATACATTTCAGTATTGTGCACAGAGTCTACGACATAAAACAGAGGCCGATTGTTGTCGGCTGGATGAGGATATATAATGCTTACTTCCTGTTTCTCCGAGAAAAACATCAATTTCCGGTTGAGGGAATTGTTGTCGGTAATTACAGCAATTACCCTGAGGCCCATAGATTCCACTTCTAAAATTACTTCCTTGCAGAACTCATGTAGAATTTCGGTGGTCATTTTAGCAACAGGAAGAATGTGAAGCACATCTTTGTTTGATGACAAGAGCGACTGAAGCATGAAAACATGAGCGGTTGTGGCTGCCTCTTGAGAATTGGCTGCAGATCCAACTATGCTGCCTCCTTTATAATCGAAGTATAGCTTCATATGAATTTCATCAACCATTAGCGTCACCGTCTTTTCGTGTGGCTGCATGCACTTCACTCTCTCTCGAATGTAGGAGAGGAAGTTCGCTTCGTTTTGCTCCTTCAGTGCTACTCCTTTTGCTACTTGGGACAAACACGGCGCAGGGTTGAATGAAGGATGGGGTAAAGTCAACGTCGACGCTGATCTGGCAAAGTTATAGGCGTGCGGAGATATGGAGTGCAGGATGCTAGAAAAAACTAATGTTCCAGCACTGTAGCGACGAATGGGGGCAGAGAGTGCGATAGCTATTTGCTCATTTAGCAAACAAAACAAAGCACTGTGTTCTTCAGTCGTGTCACAGTCTTGGGCAGTCCATTCAATAAGGAGCCGATATGCTGCAACACTGACGCTGTTTTCAACGAACTTGCAACTTCAGGCGTCTCAGTCATGTGGTTTTCCAGCTGCTGGAGCAGTGAGGACCACGTCCGGATGTCGCGCACTGCGTCTGGAACTGCGCCTCCGCAAGGTGATGAAACCAGCTTGATCATACCTGCTGAGACTGCAAGTGAGAGATCAGCAAGCACAGTGACGGAAAACCTCACGTGCGGTGAAGGATTATCTTCGATGCGGAGAAACATCACACAACGATCGTTGGCCTTGATGGTTCAGAAATCATTACTGCATACAGCAGAAAGCTTGCCTCTTAAGTGTTTGAAAGAGGACACAGCATTTCTCTCCTCTTCGCTTTTTTTTTGCGCATATAGAGTCCTTAATCTCTTTGCTCAAGGCCTCGTCTTCCATTCGAGCTCGTTTCGAGACAGGAGATTTTCGACGGTTGCGATTCGTGCTCAGGTAGGACGGACAGTTCGGAAACACTGATGGTATAGCATCTGACACTAGGCGCACCATCTCGCTGTCGACTGCCAATGTTCGTCTCAACGCTGAGTCGAAATGTAACAGCTTTGTGATGAAGTCAGCCTCGAAGAAGTGGAGTTCACAGACCTGCGCCAAGCATAACAGTGACTTCATAACTTTCATACGAAACGGGCTAATGGGAACTTTGACACGAGCCTGAGTATTTCTGTTCTATTTTACCGCACTGCGCTACCTGAAGCGCGACAAAACTACCATCACCACTCACGATACTCGCTTCGTTCAACAGTAACAGAGCCAGAATGCCAGTAATGCGATAGAGCCGGTAAGACAACAAACTTCAGCAGTTTCTCACCTTTGAGTGTATGCTTGGTGTCAGATCCTTTCACGGAATGGTTTTTATCTAAGACTTCTTCCGAGCTTCATCCTTGGGGAATGCAAAAACACGCACTTTGGGACCACTGTCATAATTGCCGCGGCACCCGGGAACACAACAACGTCCCTTGTCGCACTGATCGATGTGTAATCACATACTCACAAATACAACACCAATAAAATAGGACACGTGGGAATGGACGAAGACTCAGAGCAGTGCGATGCAGCAGCAAGCCTAACGCAGTCTAACCAGCGAAGCAGGTAGCGATTAAAGGCAAACCTGTCGTGGCTTGTCCGCCGTTCGGGGTAAAAAAGTGCGCGGGGTGACCAACACCACCACCTGAGCGACGCGTCCTCGGCCACTGGACAGTCGGTGATATGTCCGGGGAGCGGTTGAGGCTGCCACCCAGGATCCGGCGAAGGACGACTCTTGCGACGCGTCTCACGAACAAGTAGAAGATGCGTTTAATTTACATATTTGCAAGAGAAGTACATTGCAACGAGAGCGTACAGACTCGCCTTTCTATCACAAGGGCCCACAGCGCACTCGAGACGAGCGGGCCAGAGAAGTCCAGAGAGAGAGAGCACAGCGCACTCCCGACACGCTCCTTTTATAGCCGTCCGTGCACGCGCTAGACGCCGACTGTGTGCTCCAGCGACGCTGATGTGCATTTCCTGCGGCGCACACAGATGCCTCCCGCGTTCCTGCAGGACGCGGACAGCGTTTGGCCGTTACGATGATGAGCGTCTTTTGCAAGCCACCTCCTTGCTGTGCCGGACATAACATCGGACAACTAGCGTGACGTATGCCGTCTGGAGAGAGGGGTATGAACGGGCCTTGTCAATAGTCTAGGTGGTGTTGGCTGTCCTCACAAAACGCTCGACGGAAACTCAGGCTGCGGCGGCTGCATTTCCGATGGAGGCGGAAATGTTGTAGGCCCGTGTACTCAGATTTGGGTGCACGTTAAAGAACCCCAGGTGGTCAAAATTTCCGGAGCCCTCCACTACGGCGTCTCTCATAATCAAATGGTGGTTTTGGGACGTTAAACTCCCACAAATCAATCAATCAATCGACGGAAACTCAAACACCGCACGCTTTTTCGCAATCACCGGCCACTGCCGCCGTCCCCAAGAAAGCGTCGACGACACCACCCACTTCCTCGACGCCGCCGGCCCCTGCTGGCCCCTCGTCGGACTTAAAGATGAACACGTTGCTTGTGGCGATTCGTGCGGCGCTCCCGATTCTCTCAGTTGACTGTTCGGAGGGGCAATCGTCTGCTGCCGCCTTGGATTTAGCCACCTAAAATGGTGCGGCCATTGGAGACAATAGACGCTTATCTTCGTGAAACGTCAATAGTGGTTGCAGTGCTGCTTACCCAATTTAATAAACATTTTATATATACATTTTTGACACAGCCGTGACGTGGGGTTCACGTTAATTGTGGTTAGGTTCCATGCGCTGATGTTGATTTATGTAATGTCCCCATGGCCAGCACCTTCGGGAAAATCGGCACTTAATATCAGCTTCTGGTGTTGCTACTACGCATGTTTCAGTTGGCATCGTTGCACAAGTGCAAACAACTCGTTATATAAAGATCAGCCACTCTTCAACATGTCTGTGCGAGCAACATTTCTACATATATTTAGCGTTTTTCTGATGACGTGTCGCTCAATGAAAAAAACTTGCAACACCGTACTCTTCCCTCCGCATGCTTCATTTTACGTTGATTCCCAGGTACGTGGGGTATGCTTACTTTTTAGGGGCGAAGGTTCTTATGGCGGCAGCCGTTCGTCCCTCGTAGCCATTTTAGTGTGCAACAAGTAATAACATTTTGACCTGCAAGGTGGTGCCGGTGAGAGATTTCTTCTGTGCGTTGTTGAAAAATAAAAGATAGTGCTCAATGTACATGTCAATGGCTGCTAAGAGGAAATGAGAGACAGGAGCATTCGGCCTTTATTTAACGCGCACGCTGCAATCTCTATCAGCAGCCGTTGGCATGTACATTGAGTACTTTCTGACGACAAAGGATTGCTACGTTATACTCGCTGGATGTAACCTCCTTAGTTTTAGAAAGGTTTAGCGAGCGTTGAGCCGCAGTGTAATGAATACAGTGAACTGGTATATACCATGAACTCGAGGTGGTTAAAGGTGAGAAGTAGATACGAAGCGCAAGCCGTAAGAAAGTAAAAGCCGAATTCTCCTGTCTCTCATTACCCATTAGCAGCCATTGGCATGTACAGTGAGAAACATCTGACAAGAAAGGGTTGCTATCTTTTACTCGCCGGGCGTAACCTCCTTCGTTTTAGAAAGGTTTAGCGAGCGTTGGGCTGCAGTGCCATGAATGCAGTGAACTAGTATATACCATGAACTCGAGGTGGTTAAAGCTGGGAAGTAGACCCAAAGCGCAAGTCGTAAGAAAGTGTGCGTGTGCCACCTTTCGTTTAATCCTTGGAATGTCCGCTGGATGGTGGTGCTTTTGTATGAGGAATATATGATGAAAAGATGCGAGATAGCGGTACTTGGAGTGTTGAATAGATGGACGAAAGGACACAGAGACAGATGCCTGGATGGATGCATGAACGGACACAGGGGCGGATGCACAGATGAATGCAGAGACGGACGCACGAACAGACTCACGCATGGACGGGCGGATGGACGCATGAACGGACGAAAGCAAGAACGAATGGACGGACGAATGCTTCGCCCCTCTCTCCATCATTCACTCCGTGGATCTGCTGCCATTTTTTTCTTCTTCTCTTGTTTTTTTTTCTTACCTTTCCCTTTCATTCTCACTACGGCATCTCTGTGTCGACCTGTTGTGGTGTCATCGAAACAATTGACAGTTAGGAGCGGCACTTTTTTTTCTTTTTCTTATGATATTCACCGGCAGCTAGCAGGTAGGCGCGCGCGCCTCGACATTTCCAGTCTTCTCTCGGTTTTATTATGGCGCCTCTAATGTGGACAGCGAGCCGCTGGCTGCCGAGCGGAGGCACCGATGAGCGGGACGCCGTCTTGGCATGCCTCCCGCCCATGTGCACTTACCTTAAGAAATACTCCCAAATCACTCATTTCTTGGTTAGCGTGTACTGCGGGCAGCACCCTTTTATTGTTCTGCTTCTTTTAATACTTTTTATCTCTATGCGCTTTCGCTGCATAGGCATGCTGTTTTCTTTTGTCTCATATCCAAGAGAAAACTCGCACGACATCAGGCCCGCTCGGCACACTCACTTCATTGCCTGTTGTTTCAACAGAAGCGTGCAAAACGTCGTGAAAAACAAACGGCCATTTGTATTGCTCTTTACTCTAAATTCTACATTTCCCAGTTTGTAATTCCATTTAGCTCACCTCGACGACCCGGAGTTCGTTGAGTTGAAAAAGAATTTCCGGATCAGTCATATTAGTATATCGAAGCTGAACCTGGAAAAGAAGGATGCACAATAAATTATCAACTGCAAAAATCACTCGTTCACTTACAAGTTTAAATAATGAATACATGATGCGATCTTTCCTCTAAATTGGTCGGTTTAAATATGTTTTATTTTTTAATACACCAAGCTTCTATATTCATCTTTACCTGCCGAATGTACTTCGTCTCATCATGCGTCATCGTAATTGCTTCAAACCCTTTTTGTAACCTTAGTATTTCCGTAATAATTATTCAGTTAAGTCTCTCAAATATGTGTTTGCTTATTTCTTTCGTTGTTTATAACGATGCATCAAGTATATAAAACTTGATGCATCGTTTTACCGAATGTATGTTCTTCTTATACTCGTCCACGCTGAAACAACGCATCTTTAACATTGCTTTAACGCATAGAGAGACAAACAATACATTCTTCTAGGTTCTGCAATTTATGCCTTATCTTAATGAACTAAAGAGTTAGTAAAGAATTACGATAAGAATTTGCAACTTTGATATCGAAAATTTGTCGGCCAGCCTTCTGGCGGCCGCTATGAGGAATATCTTATTCATGCACTTAGTTCATTGTGAAAGAATAGAAAACGCAAGGTATATTTGCCAAGTATTCTAAGTTAATCTCTACACTTTGATATCGGGAAATATGCGATACTGTAAGTTAGGATCGGGAAGATGGATGCAATTCCGATGGTTCAGATGGCCACGACGACACATTGAAAGGCTGGATGAGCCCAGTTGCTCACTTTCCGGCAACCTTCAGTTTACTTACACATGGGCACTTATTAAGAAACAAAAGCTGGGGCGGCACTAAACCGACCACACAGTAAGCACTGGGCTGTGTTAACGTCGGCGTTACTTGCCGAGCCCCTTCGACACTACGCACATCGACACCAACTACTCGTTGTAGTATCAGCCTTGGATCAGAGTAAGCGCCAAGTACAAACTCTGTCCTCCCTTCCTTTTCATTTCTTTCTATTAAATACCTCCAGCGTCATCGGTGACCGCCTCGTAGGACGAAACCATTCTCGATGTTCCACCAATGCAGAAAACAACTCTCCTTTCCTCAAAGACGTGTCTCCAGCTCGCGCTTCCATACTTTGCTATCCTTATTCTCCAAGAAATCGGCTAAAGAAGAACTCCGTAATTTCGTTAACGGACAGCTTAAAATACTTTAGTGCGACAACAAGCCTGCCTAGACAGCCGGTGGGCTGTCTGGGGTTATTACACACGATGGCGCTGTCTATGCACACATATTGTCACAGCATTCCGCCACATTATCTTGTTGGTAGTGCTGTCACGACAGCGACCACTTGATTCTCAGTCTGGCTTACCGTGAGAACGCGTCCACAGTGCGGGTGACTCACCAGCACAAGGTGGGGTGAACAAAAGCTGAAGGGGTTTAGAGGCGAACGGCTTAGTCCGCGTATACGCAGCCTCTTTTCATTAACTTCACTTTTCGTCGGGCACCGTCCACCGACTGGCCATTCTTCACGTGCACCAAACATAACGCCATTGTAAAACAAAGCTTTATCCTAAAACTTAGGCTATGAATTCCATTAAAATTGCCGTCATTGTGAAGTTAACCTTGTGCTAGAGCAAACTGTGAATTCGATTTATACTGAAAGTACTGAGTTCAAAAGTTGATTTAAGAAAGAGTATAAATATCTGGCAAGCCGGAAAGCCCTCACGGACTCGAGAGCTCACACAAACCTTTATTAGTGTTTGCATCGGCCTTGAACTTCATAATGACTTCTTAGGACTTCATCGAAAGTACACGCGTGCACCTTATCGCGAAGGTCTTTTGTTATTAGAAGAGTGAACATGGGAACATCCACATATTCCCACCCACACAATGGTTCTCGTCTCGATGGTCAGGTTTCTTGATAATCAGTATAACTTAGCGTCCCGAAACGACGATATACTTTTGAGATACGCTGTATTGAAGAGCTAAAGAAATTTCGACCACCTGGGGTTGTTTCACGTGCAGTGATATATAAGTATACACAGGCTTGAAGCATCGCGCCTTCGTGAAAAAACGCCAGGCCCGCGCTTAAGGCGCAGCACAGTTGCAGCAAAAGCTAGAAGAGCGGCCTGTGAGAGCCTTTTCAAAACACTCCCTCGGTAACTACTGCAAGCCCACTTGCTTGATACCCACTAGGGCATTAATAATAACTTTTTGGGCAGTGGGCCGGCATTCGCTATGCTACTTTTCGTCATTCTTCAGAGAAGCGTAGTATCCTCTAAACACTTGCAAGAAATTTCGTGCCAATTGTTCATGCAGTGGAGAACAATGCAGAAGAATTATGGCTGAAGTGGATTTGCGCAACTACTATTGGGGAACAAAAACAAGCTTTAGTAATAGGTTGGAGCATTGGCCGGACCACTCGTTACGCTATTTGCACTGTGTGACGACTGGTTGTTTTTTCACTATTTCAAATCGCTTTATAAGTCGTATTATTGCGATTGCTTTCAAGACAACAAGCCTGTCTAAGGCAAGTTTGCCAAGAAGTCACAAGCACTGGCATAGCTCAGTGGTTCTTCCTTGCTCTGAGCTACGCCAGTGCTTGTGATTTCTTGGCAAACTTGCTTAGTATGCTATCGTACAGACACTAAGATGTGAAAGTTCTATCCGTTAATGAGTGTTTCGTGGAAGCTGTTATAAAAGTGCGAGATGTGTATAAGACTACCGACTATGTTGAAGATGTAATATCTTTGTTTGACGCGTTATCACGCATGAAACACGTGTGATAAAGATTGTCATATTAGCTCGACCTGTAGTCAAGAAGGCAATAAAGAAAAAAAAAACTGGCGTAGCTCAGTGGTAGAATACAGGGCTGGCACCCAGCGGACCCGGTTTGAAGCCCCACTGTGTCATTGGTGCTAGGTTTCTTTTTTTTCTAATTTCGCGCGATGTGGTTACGGACACCGGCGGCGACGGCGGTGGCGGACAACTGCGCGGGACCAGGGTTGTGATCTCATGTCTCGTTGTAAAATGCTGCCGCCGCGGACGGGATTCCTTCTCATGACCTGTGGTTCATTAGTTGAGCCCCACAAATACTGTGATCAGTACAAGAGACAAGACAGCAGGGTGGGTCAGGAAACAGTCCAGAGTTAAGGATATCAGAGTTGAAATTAAAAAGAGCGGTAGGACATGGACCAGGCACGTAACGCGTAGGGGGGGCAACCACTGGCTAATAAGGGTAACTGACAGGATCACCAGGGAAGGCAAACGCAGAAAGGATACGAAAGCCAGGTGAGTCGACTTGATTAAGAAGTTTGCAGGTATACTATGGCAGTAGAAAGCATATTACCGAGTTGATCAGCGGATCACGGGAGAGGCCTTTGCCCTGCAGTGGGTGTAGTAAGGCTGATGATGAATATGTAAGATAGTCGTTTCGTTTATGGACATGGTCAAATCGTTACGTGAACGCAATCTACTCGCAGACGCCCCCAGTAAGATAAAAGTTCAGCTTTGGTAATTTGGCTATTGACCTTTCATCAGGTCCCATAGCCGCCAGAACGTCTGGAATTTATGAGACAACGTTGTAGGTTTTGCGGCATAGAGTCAGAATTTCCTCTGGCGCTCGACTAAGATTTCTTTTGCGTCGTCCTTGTGTTCAGTGAGGGTAGCGTGGTCTACTACCTCGTCTGTCATGCTCCTCTGTCACATCGCGAAATTTCTTGAGCTCTTCGGTGTTATTTTCTTAAGGCTCCCACAAATCAAGCTGATTGGTCGCACTGTCACGAAGTCGTTGGCAATATTACACTCCCCGCTTATATCAACTTGGTGTTCCGGGCCCTTCACGTGATCTCTTAAACTTAAACACGTCCGTATCTATGAAGGAAACTGTAAGCCTCCGTCGTCCGTGACTGCTGTTAGAACACTAACCACCAATCGTGTTTTGTGGGTAGATGCTGGTTGTTGCCTAGCGGTTTTAATTGCATCATAAATATTATATTGCAAACAGAACCACCATCATTAATCTAGCAACTCGCACAGACAATTGTCGAATTGTCAAATGTCGAATGGCACAGTCTCAAAGCTTCGCTCATGGCCTCGCAATTGTCGATACCCTGGACGGAGCGACTACCACTTGTCCTCCTCACCCTGCGCAGCATGATACGTACGAACAACTCCTGCTCCTCAGCAGAGCTCTTATTTGGCACTACTCTAAGGCTTCCTGGGCAACTTTCCGACACGTCAACGGTATCACCATTGGACGTGGTTGATTATGCCAGTCGCCTCAGCAATGCCATGAGAGATGGGTCACCTGTTCCTGCACGTCAACACTCACGCCCGAGTTTCGTAAGTTGTGTGCTCCGCGACTGTACCCACGTCTTCGTACGACATGACGCAATCAAACCATCACTGCATCTTCCTCACGACGGACCCTTTAAGGTCGTCAAGCGTTGCCGAAAACATTTCGTTCTGTTGCCTACTAGACGCGGAGAAAGTGTCTCTATTGACCACACAAAGCCTGCTTTCCTGGACACTGACACCGTTCTCGAAGACTACAAGCCATCCGCGAAAACCAGACGAACGCGCTTCACAATAGCAGAACCTACAACCGTCACCCCCGGAAAATCTTTTCAGGCCTGCGCCCAGCAATTTGACGTCATTTCCGGCCGGCCGACTCTCGGGGAAGCCGCAGCGGCAGCGAGCGCAGCGCGGGCGGCGGTGGTGACGGTTCGGCGGCGTGGTGTTGACGGTGTTTCACGTTTGTTGCTTTCCGTTGTTGTTTTGCGGCAATTTTGTTTCCGTGCGTGATGCTGGAGTGATGCGACAATGCCGAATAAGTGTTGTGTACCCGGATGCACCGGCAACTACAAAACAGGAAAGAAGATACAAGTGTTTTCCTTCCCTAAAGACGCCGACGCTCTCAAACAATGGCTACGCGCCATTCCTAGGAAGGACTTCATGCCGACTTCGTGCACTAAGGTAAGAATTTGAGATGCTCCTGTTCTTAGCTTGTCGTTGCTTGTTCGGGTAGAAATCACCTATGATGGGAAATACTTGAGCGTGTGGCCGCCGGGCCCCGCGAAGCGCTGACGCCAGCAGCGTTCGCAGCAAGGATGGTCAGCTGCGCTTTGTTCACTAACAGTGCCGTGGTGTCGTCCATTCTTGCAAGTTCTCGGTGGAAGCGCTTCGTGGAGTGCGGTGACATCACGCTCCCGTGTTTCCTTTCATGTTGCTTGTACCGCTTAGCGCAGCGCTTTTATTTAGATGCTTGCGAAACGTAGGTAGACTTTGTTTTAGCTACACGGACTGTAAACGCGGTCAAGCAAACGGGAGCGCATTTTTTTCTTTTGAGAAGGGGCGTCTCAGACGTTGTTGAAACGTTTTTGCAGGTGTGCGCGAATCATTTCGACGCTTCATGCATTGAGAAGACGACATCGTAGACGGATCCAAGGACAGGGAGAGTTATTGAAGTTGCACTCCCAGTACCACGGTTGCGTCCTGGATCTGTCCCAACGGTATTTTCCGGCTGTCCGTCCTACCTATCAGTACGAGACCAGAGCACGAGAGAAACCCCTGACGCCAAGAGGAGCCGACAAGAAGCCTCCCAACTCGCCCGTGCTGTAGAAGAGTCGCTGGCGTCATATGAAGCGGAGCAAGAACGAGACCGGTTTTCGTCCCTCGAAGAACTAAGGGCTCGCCTGCAAGGGGTGTCAGTGTCTCCAAAGTGGACTGTGATTCATAAAGAAGAGTGCTCCATGTTTTTGAACATTATCGACTATCGTGAACCTTGTTTGAATGCGTCATTGACCGTGTTTGCAAACCTTGAAGTCTTTGCCTGCTATCAAGGTTCACCAATCAAGAACCTTGGTAGCGCTGTTGTACCAGACTCAGTTCAAAAAGTAAGTTCCTTGTTGGAAATTTTGAACAACCTGTCGATGCTGTCTGAGGAGCGCTGCACTTATTGCCACCTGGCTCAAGCAATACATTCCCTTGTTTGAGCCTTGTTTCCAGTTTTGTATCTCTTTACAAGTTGTTAGCTTTAAAGGTGCTGTACTTTTTTCTTTTTTTTTAACTCGAACTGCCTCGGTGCCCACTGTAGCAGTTGTACAGTCCGTTTTGGTACCTAAGCTGTGTACACTTTCCTTGTGCACTCTGTGTACAGACATGTTGTGCACTGTGATTAGTTTTTTTCTTAGATTTTTGTTTGATTTTTTCCCTAGGACATGCACCTACCTGTGGCAGTACAATTACTTTTCTTTCTGTCATTTATCATGCTGTGGACCACAATTTAGTCACCAGTGTTCTTTTGTATTGTATTTTTTGGCAAGTGTTTGAACCTGATACCTTGTGTTGCTACTGCTACTATGATAAACGAATGGTATGTTTTCCTCTAACCTACAATTTAAATGAAAGTGTGCTTTTTCTGTTCCAAAGCTCGGGGATGTTTTTGCTGTTACAATCTGTTTTGTTTTCTGAGTTTTATGTGGCAAGATATTGTGTTTTGTACTTTTGGCATATTTTCAGCATTAAGGGCAACATCTTGTGTTGCCTGTCGTCTGCCTGGACCGAGAACAATGTGCACTGTGATATTTGTACAGACGGTGTCTGGTTGTGATAAATAAATACGCATTATTCCATTCACGATATTCATTATTTCTTGATACCTTGATAAGTTCCCTCGCAACGGTGGCTCAGTGGCTAAGGCGTAGCGCTGCTGAGCACTAGGGCGCAGTTTCGATACCCGGCTGCGGCGGCCGCATTTCTGATGGAGGCGAAAAGCAAAAACGCCCGTGTGTACGAGATTTTGGCACACAATAAAGATTCCCAGGTAGTAAAACTTGATCCTGAGCTCTCCCCTACGGCGCGCTTCATCGCCTGCGTTGCGTCGGCGCGTTAAACCATACAATCAATGGATACCTTGATAAATCATGCGGACATGGTGTCAAGGAACCTCGCCCGAGTCGGTAGGCGTGAAGGGCGCTCGCGGCTGGCGCAGCCACCCAGCGAAGGGCGGCCGGCCGGCCGGCGCGATGTGACGTCGTCGACGTCACGTCACGTGACGCGCAGGCCTGAAAAGCTTCCGGGGGTGACGCTACAACCTGCTCATAGGGTTCGCTCATTTGCTAGAGGGGGGGGGCGGAAGCTATGGCAAGCCGTCAGCGTCTCGGAGAAGACGAAGAAATTGTGCCGCAGCTGCTCCACGTGTTCGAGCCAGCCCGAGAGAAGAAGACGCCAGCAAGAACAACAGTGTCTGTGGATGTCCATGCCAAAACAGGGATAAATAAAATATGTGGGAAACCAAACGCCCCACGTCTTCCTAGAACTACATGCTACGTTCATGATGCGCTCGCAGCTGTTTCGAAAGCTTCACATGTACCAAAATTGGCATCACGCGACGCAAACGGACGACATATGTAAATAACACATACAAACACCATAATCGCGACATGCGTGTTATGTAACAACATGAGTACATCCCGCACTCATGATGTGCTCGCGGCCGTTTCGCTGGATTTACAGAAGCCAAATTTGGTATTACGTGACGTCAATGAATGACGAAGTTGTGTGACTGGTGCAAACAAGATAATCATGAGATGCGTGTCTTGTGAGAACATGAATACATGCCACAGTCAAGGCGCCAGTATATTTCGACGTGATGCGGTGCGCGTGCTCACCCGCGTTCATTTCGTCGGGTCACGTCATCGTTGCCACGCCAGGCACCGGTCCTGCCATATACTCCCCAGGAGTGCGCCATGCTGCGTTGCTTTGACGCATGCGTGTTTTAGCGCGTCCGGCGTCCCTCCGTCACGAAAAGAGGGAGACGCAGTGTTGTCTGGGTAACGCATCAGTGCGAAATGCACCACGTCGCATTTGCACTGATGCGCTGGTTGCCGTCGGGCCGCGCCGACGGACGCCGGTCGCGCCGGTCGCGCCTGGCGTAATACTATAGAGTGCTCGCGTTTTGCTAACGTAATGTACCGTCGTAACATTCGTACCCCCTTTCTGTTGTGGTTAGTGCAGAGCGGTACGCAGCATCCAGGCATTCTAAGGCTTCACCGGCAGCGTTTAACACGCTACCTCAACGTTCGACGCCGTATTATTGAGAACTAAACGCAACTGGGCGTAGACGCAGTGCGGGCGCCAAGATGGGGTGACAGCGGGGCGTTGCTGTCTGGCCACATTGTGTTTTGGCGGGCGGCGGTGCGTAGCGGCATCTAGTGGGTCAAAGGCTGACATCACCCTAAAAATGGCTGTTCACGTAGGCTCCCTATTCCGCATATAGAAGCACCGCCTTCCAGCGGACATTTTGAAGACTAAACGAGAGGTGGCACACGCGCATTTTCTTACGGCTTGCGCTTCGTGTCTACTTCCTACCTTTAACCACCTCGAGTTCATGGTATATACTAGTTCACTGTATTCAAGGCACTGCGGCTAAATGCTTGCTAAACCTTTGTAAAAAAAAGGAGGTTACGCCCAGCGAGTATAATGTAGCGATCCTTTCTTGTCAGATAGGGCTCGATGTACATGCCAATGGCTGCTAATGGGGAATGAGAGACAGGAGAATTCGACTTTTGCCTCGTGTCTACTTCCCACCTTTAGCCACATCGTGTTCATGGTATATACTAGTACAGTATATTCGTGGCACCGCGGCCCAACACTCGTTAAACCATTTAAAACCAAGGAGGTTAGGCCAAGCGAGTATAAAGTAGGAATCGTTTCTTTTCAGATAGTGCTCAATGTACATGCCAATGGCTGCTAATATGGAATGAGAGACAGGAAAATTTGGCTTTTAGTTAATGCGCACGCAGCGAATTTTTTATTGTTCAATAACGCACAGGAGAAATGTCCCACCGGCAGCACCTTGCAGGTCGAGCTGTAAGACTGGTTACGCACTACGACGAGGGACGAACAGGTACCGCTATAAGGAGTGTCGCCCTAAAAAACACCACCATGATGGGCTTAGCGCGGGAGTACAAAGCCTAAGCAAGCAGCTTGTGAGTGCATTTTCGAGAGGCCACGCCAATTTGCGCAGCCGAAAGAGGACTATGGTGACGCCCTGGGAGGCATATTTAAAAAGGTCTATATCGCGGGGATTTTCGAAATGACTGTGCTTGTGCTCGTGTTTCCTCGTTGTCTTCGATAGCGTCTCAGGGCATCCCTGGCTGGTGGACGCCCATAATGGAAAGCCAGCCCCCGAAGAAGGCGCCAGCCTTCCACGTAGTCGTCCCCGAGGGGAGTAGCCCTGAAGACGTTCTTTACGCAACGTCTTCAGTAGTAGGAATCGAAGACGTTCACTGTGTACAGCTCTTTAGAGGCCGGAATTACTAAGTCACCGTTAACAGTGGATCCGCTCTGGCTCGAATCGTCAACTCGTCCCACGTCATCATCAGAGGAGAGCCCGTTGCTGACGTACCTTTGGGACACCAAGTCACTCAAGTCACTGTTCTGTTCCTGCTGTGCCGCGTCCCCAGCGAGGCCCTTGTGCAAGCATTGTCTCCCTACGGGAAGGTGCTGCACATCAGCAGAGGACTCACCGGGTAACGCCCAACCATGACCGCTGGGACGCAATTCGTCCGGATGGAGATGAAGACATTGTCGCCGGTGCCCAACTGCCTCAAGGTCGCAGGCCTTCGAGTGACCTGTGACTTTAAAAGGATCCAGCGAGTGTGCCGTCGATGTGGAGACAGTGGGCACTTCCGCGAAAACTGCACAGCTCCATTTTGTGAAAGGTGCAGCATTTATGGCCACGACGGGAAAGGCTTCTCGCTGCCGAGTTCCCGTTGTGGTGACCCGGATGCCACCATTGCCTGAACCATCAGGCCGTCGTATTCCGAGGAGGCCTCCAAGAATTACCAGCCTTTTCAACCAGCAACGCAATCCAAGAACAAGTACGTCGTATCATCAACGTCACGCCCAGATATTTGCCAGGACGAAGTTGAGCGGATTGAAAAGCCACAACAGACGCGACACCAAACGACTGCAGTGTCTCCAGCCAGCCCGGACTAGGCAGCCCCTCAAGGTGCGCATCATCTATCCAGCGGCCCGTGACAGTGGTGATTCCCACAGAACCACAGGTCGAGCTCTGGCCAGAGGAGGTGTCTCTCGGCGAACGTGTCGCAGGTGATGACGGGATATCTGATCATCACCCTATGGCTGGCCAGTCTTCTGTTTGTCTTCCAAATTTTGAAGAGACTTTGTCCCAAGGGGACTAGGTTTCCATCAACGAGGGCTGGAACACGGCCCTGCAGATGGACACCGACGGCACTCCAAATGAGATCAATCGGGACAGTTTAGATGAATTCATGTCATATTCGCTCAAGAGCCTCAGCACCAAGCGCCACCGAATAGCCAGCTGCAGCTTGGAGGCCCCCAGCAGAGACAGAAGTCCCCTGCGGACTTCGATGCGGCCCCGGAAGCCCCACGCTTCTGATCGGTCACCAATAGATGTGCTCCCGCGTCTATCAGAACTGTGAGTTGAGTATCCAAATTTGTCTTTATCTGTTTACAATGGCTACCGCATTGAATATTTTTCCTTCAACGTAAAAGATTTTCGCATTCTGGTGAAGCCGGCCGAGGTGATTAGTGTAGCCCGTGCTGCAAATTGTGAAGTTTTGTGTCTGTAGGAAACTAATTTCTTTTCACTATCCCACGTAAGGGGTTTCAAACAAAAGTTTAATATAGATTGCTATTTCTTTTTCGCTACAGCACGTTTTACGAGAGTAGGTATCATTATATTTAATCGGCCTTTATTAAGAGGTCACCACGCTGTTTATGGCGGCGTCGGTAGAAATATGGCTATGGATTGTACCTACTTTTCTTTTCGAATGAGGATATGTGTGTATGCGCCTAGACAAGCCGGAATGTCTAATGATTTTTTTCGAAATTTGCATGTTTTTTTTTCTAGACGGTCGTCATGTAATTCTAATTGGAGACTTTATATGTGTGCTAAATACGCAATGTGACGTACAAAACCCTGGCTGGAGTCGGTCTGCTTATGGCTAGGGTCGGTCTGCTTGGAATTCACGTGAGCTGCAACGGCTTATCCCAGATTTTCAATTGCTGGATGCGTATATTGTCATGCACAGGAATACTCTTGTTTGGACATGGCGCCGCGGACTATCCTCCAGAAGACTCGATCGGCCTTATATTCCGCATGTTTTAGAGACGTTTGTGTCCGACTTACGTTTTCTCCCTTCCTACCTTCACCTGTGTACATCTCTGACCATCGTCCGATTCTCTTAAATATAAAAATTCCGTTTTCTTCTTCGGAGAAACCATGGCTTCTTGATGTGCGCGTCCTCCAGGACGCGTGCCCTCGGTCAAATCTGTCCCGTGCAATATGCGTGTCACTCCCTGCAACTGATTCATTTGATTGGGATGCGCTTAAACAACGTCTCCCAAAAGGCGGCGTTGGATCAAAATATAGTGGCGCCGGCACTGCTCAGTTGAAGGGCGTTCTCTTCGTCATCGCGTTTCTGAGGAGCTAGACAATACAGCAGTGAATTTACGCATCGCCTTGCACGCCAAAACGCCGTCTGTCGTGATTCGAGCTTGGCAACATGAATTACGTGAACACTTCCAGCGTTTGATTGCCGCCTTGTCTCAGGCGGTGGCTTCATGGCGTTGTAGGCACAACCCTTGTGCTCACTCTCAGGTGCCACGCTATGCGAGGCAATCGTGTTTTGAGCCGTCATAATCACCTGTTTTTACAACCATGCAGACACCACCTACACAGCTGCTTCCTACGCATGATCGATCTCTTCTTCTGGCGCATTTTGAAGAGATGTCATGTTCGGTCATGCGGACAAACTGTGATATAATACCGCCTATGCTTAGAGGTTTGCATCGCGTTCCTCAACGAGCTGCTGATTCTCTGCACGTCTCTCCATCAGTCAAAGAGGTCAAGCCAGCACTACAATCTATGAAATGAGGGACAGCCCCCGGGCCACAGGGTTTTCCAGATGAATTTTACTTGTCACTTTGGAATGAGCTTGGTAGTGCCTTAACAGCTGTTATCCTACGATGTTTTGAGGATGGTGTCTTTTCATCAAGTTTTCGAGATGGGCACATTGTGCCTATTGCAGAAGGGGATGCTCTCTCTGTGAATCCTGAAGATTGGAGACCTATCACGCTTCTTAACGTTGTCTGTAATATATTCGTGTCGATGATCGTTCAACGTTTGAGGGCTCTGTTGAACACCCTGGTGGGTCATCACCAGGCTTCATCTATGCCTAGACGAGAAATACACAGGTTGTTCTTTACCACCCGTGATATCATAGCCTATACTCTGTCACGATCTATGCGTGGTTACCTTGTGTCTTTGAACCAAGAGAAAGTATTTGACCGACTAGAGCACACGTACATCTTTAAAGTGCTCACAGCTCTTGGGTTTCCTTGTACTTTTGTGGGAATACTTAGACATGCCTACTCTGGTATTATGAGCACACTCTAGATGGTTGGGGGAGTACTGCCTTTTCTATTACACGCGGGGTCTGTCAGGGATTCCCATTGTCTCCTGTTGTAATTGTCTTCAGCCTTGAGCCTTTTTTGTGTGCTCTAGAAGTGGATTTGCATGTCCAGGGTCTTGCGCTTCCGGGAAGCAGCGCCGTGAAAGTCACAGCATTTGCTGCCGACCTAACCCTGTACCTTTCAGATGAAGATAGTCTTTCGCATGGCCTGCGTTTATTCTTTCAGTATGGTGACATTTCAGCTGCCGCGTAAACCTTTCTTAATCCCGTTATTTGTTTTTCAGCTGTCCAAACTCCAGACTTAGCTCCACATCTCTCCTTCAGCCGGCTGCGTCTCTTCGCATTTTAAGAATTCTATACAAACACTATGGCGTTTGTTACCCCGTTTGTTCAAACGCCCTCGACGAAAAATTGAGAACGCCCAGGATTTCAACTACCCGCTTCTTGAGCGGAGGTACCTTGCGCAGACTGTGTTCTGCAGTCGCATTTGGTACTTTTCTCATTTGGAGCACCCGCCTTTACACATCGTGAGGTCATTGCAGTCCGCCTTGTGATCCTTCTTTTGGTCAGGTGGCACTGAGTTAGTTCCTTGTGCAGCGTAAGGACAGCAGCGTTCCCAGGAACGTTTTGTTTTCCTTCGGTATCAATACGCTGCTGGCTACTGGTACTGTGCTTCCTCTTGTACCTCGTACAAGAAGAGGAATCTCCGCTCGAACTCCAGCACATTGTTTTCTAGGCACTAACCTTCGATATTTATTGCTTAATGTGCACCTTAATTGGGGCCAAAAATCAGTAATACTTCCTTCATTTTACGCAACAGCTATTACGTTTTTTTGTCATATCCAGTCGACTTGCCCTGAGGTAGATGTGTTAGAAAATCCTATCGTCGACACAACCACCGCTTTTTGCTCCCGTTAGTTCTAGTTCCTCCGCCTCGTCACACCTGCTCTAGTCCTCTGTCTTGGAGCACGCTGACGGCATCATTTCTGCCTGGCTACCTCCGGAACTTAATGTGGCGGCCGGAGTGGGGCGTTCTTCTTTGCCTTGCCGCCTCGAAAGGTGGTGAATGGTCCAGTCAGCAACATGTCCAGGCTGCTCCCTACGGTAAAGAAATCAGCATGTTTAAGACAATGGATCGTTGCTCGTGTTTTCTGGAGGGCTGGGAATGCTGGATTTTGTAGCCTCGGAGTAAACCATTTTGTTTCTTCTGGACGTTGTTCTCGAGGCCGCTTCGCCTGCCTTGTCATTGTTGTTGGTACCTACTAACTTTGGCGCAATCGCTGTGAGGCGGCTGCTGCATGGTGTCTCTGTCACACTTGCTTCTGATTTTGGAGCGTTTGTACAAACAACTACTATCCGTTTTGTAGGAGGAACTCTTCTTTCTGGTGAGGGGGAATTCCTTCGACACTGGTACTGCCGTTTTGTGTTCGTCTGCGAGAGGCGTGCAAAGCTTGTTTTTAGGCCTGTCTGGTTTTGGTAGATTATTCTTTGTTTAGTACTCGCACAAACACCTTGAAAATACTAAGTAAATACCTTACATATAGATGTTTACATTTCATTTGTGTGTGCTTCATTTACCATGTATTGTGTAAATGTAGACATATCTTTTTGTAACAATTCTTGTGTATCTGTGTATGTTGTGTTCCCTGTGCATATGTAAACATAACATTTTGTAACATCTTTTAGTGTGTCTGTGAATGTTGTGTTCTGTGACGATGTTATGTTGGATTGTAACTGTTGTTCACTGTTCGTGAGAATAAATTTCTCTAAACACAGTCTTAAAACGCCGAGTTACCCCTTGTGATGGCATAATTACTGCAATCTTGCCATCCATGTAAATTTTCACGTGTTTACTGTAGTTTTGTTCCAGTAGGAATAGACTCAGGTGTTTTAGGGCATGGGTCGGTAAGTCTAATTTTCTCCGCATTTCTGGAGTCATTAAGTAAACTTGTGGCAGGCTCAAGCTCCAAGGAGGAAGCAGTGGCTTTGATGCTGGAGCGTACGCCTTGGTAAATAATGAGCGATGCTCGCAGACAGTGCCACCGTGTGTCGTGTGGGGCCTTTTAGCTGCGAGGCTCACCAGGTGGTGAGAAGGGGTCCTGGCATAATGCCCGAAGTGCATGCGCATTTGCTCGGTAATAATACGCGTCTCGATTGAGCAATTTTGAGCGATGGCGATTGCTTCAGCCGTGGAAGCATTGTGAGGCAATACAAGGCATATCTTAAGTGCTTAGGCTTGAATGCTCTGAATTGTGCGCAGGTCGGTCCTGCCGGTGTTAGATATTGCAGGTAAGCTTTACCACAAAAATCCAATAAACAGCACTCTGTGCAATTGTAGCATGCATGGTAAGGTCTACTCCGCGATTCTTTCCTGCAAAGAATTCGAACATGTGACATGTTACATCTGCCGCTTCTTTACATAGTTAACATGTGGAGTCCACGGCAGGTTTCTGTCTATTATAACTCCCAAGTAACTGTGCCTTCTGCTGAATGACATGTGTTCTCCGTGAATCGATATGCTGTAAGCAGACATTGGTTTCCGTGTGAACGCTACCACTACACATTTTCCGCAGGACTCTTCGAGACCTTGCTTACGAAGATAGCATGACGTCATAGTAGCAGCCTTATTAAATTGGACGTGAAGCTGGGGCCTTGTCACACCTGATGTCTAAATGCAGTTTTCATTAGCGTAGATAGAAAGTTTTACGGTGCATGGTAGGCGCTCGACTGGTACAATGAGGGTTACATTGAAAAGTGTAGGGCTTAGCACTCCTCCCTAAGGAACTCCTCGACTGCTGTAATAATCAGGTGTTGGGCTATTCGCTGCCATCACGTAGAATGATCTCCGTTGTAAGTATCTGTACACCCACATATATATCTTACCACTTAGACCTACTGTTTCCAAAGCACCAAGGATGGCTTCATTGGTGACATTGTCGTTAAGCCCTCTTACTGCGTAGAAACAGGGTGGCACAGAGTCTCTTACAGGCTTTCTGGTGTTCAGCATATGTCACCAAGTCAACAACGCTCTCGATTGGCGAATGACTGTGCCTGAATTAGGTCATGGATATTGAATAGGTTTCGTAGCACTCTAAATACCACTCAATTCGTGTTAGAATCATGCTTTCAGTTGTTTTTCCCACACAACTGGCCAGCGCGATAGGACGCTATGAGGCAATATCAAAAGGACATTTACAAGCTTTTAGAAGTGGAATGAGGCGACTTTACTTCCATGCTTGGGGAACCGTACCAGCTTGCCAGGAGTCGTTGTATATGTGTAAGAGTGCCTTCCGAGCTGCGTCTCTAAGATTACCAATGACACAATACATAATGCCGTCAGGTCCGGGTGCTGAAGAACATCTGCACAGTGTCACTTCTAGCTCATGCATAGAAAATTGGCATTCTATAAAAAAACCACGTGAGGGTGGTGGGTTGCCAAGTGTTTTCATTCTTGATTCCGTGAAAGTGAAATCATCGGCAATTCGTCTACAGAAGAATTCTGCGACGTCAATCTCTCTGCATTGTAGGTGAAGTGCCAGAGATTTAAACGGGTGTCGCTGACCAAAGGTTGTGCAAAAACCCCAGACAGTTTGCCATAGTTGTGATAGGGGCTTTCGCGGATTCAACGACTCACAGAAGGATTTCCAACGTCGCCAAGCCAGTTTATTCATGTATCATTGTATTTTATTTTGAATGTGTTTAGCCAACCTCAAGTCATGGCGTTCATGATATACACGTCACACGTTTTCTTATGACTAGTCACCTATGCTCGTCATACATTCATGTTATGCCATACCAAGTTTGGTATAGATCCGATTATTGAGACGGCAAGTCGAGATATTGCTCAGTGACGGCTAGATAGATAGATACGGTCAAAGTCACTGATGTTCGCTAAGAATGCTTCACATTTAAAACAACTTTAAATCAAAAAAACCACCTCAAGAAATGTTGCTCGGTCATTTATTCTTATTTTTTTACATATTTACTCTCAAAACAATATGTAAACACACACCTCCTCTAATCAAAATCTACAAAAGTCACTGCATCTATTTCTCATACTGAAATGCTAGCATATTTTTTGCCTTATGTTTCTGCAGCTATAGATATATTACAATTCCTTACAGTTCACAACGCAGCACACTATAAACTTCGGTGTTTGTTAGCTCAAATTTAGGTATAAATACCGAAATCTCAAATACAACCTATGCACTTACCGCATTGAGGAACGCCGCCACGTACTGGACTAATTGATATGTGCTATTGAACACCTTCGCATATGAAGTGCTTGTCACCATACAAATTTCAACGATAAATTTATCAGTTTCGTTCGGGTTAACCGTTAGGTTTCCTGAAACAGAGTGATTTATATATTTATATGAGCAGCTTTTGTCAGTGCCATTCCAAAAGTAATCATACATTCTTGCACGTGCCCCTGAAAATATTCCACATGTTGTTATTCACTCTTAATTGTTTCAAGTGGGCTACTCTTATCTCCTTTTTTGTAAACATTCTTATCTGCAGCAAAACATTTTCATAAGAATTACTCGATAATGTTCGCTTTGCTTTCTAGATACATTGTGTTGCATTTACACTGTCGCCTGTACTTCTTATTTGAAGTAGAATGGCGTATAATGTATCTCTGCTATTATTATTTTAATATTGTATGATGCATGGAAAGTCACACTGGCTAAAAGGGAATGCCTGAGCTAGCTGAAGAATAATAATCTCAATCAACTCTTCATGAAGCATTTGTACTATTGAAAACGGGTGAAAGTATTCGTGTTATGCGTGAGTAGCTTTCTTTTTTTTGCACTAGCACTTGCACATTAAAAATATCCTAGGGGTAGAAGAGCAGTGCAGGAGGCGTTGATGACAGAGAGTTGGATGCTAAGTGATAGGTATTGAGTACTCGAATGTCCGCCTACGCCTCTGGAGTCACCTTGGACAGCATGCGCCAGTTACCCATGCAAGGCGAGAGAGGCTTTCAACCTTCAGCCGCGCACAGTGGAAGGACGAACCCTGCATTGTCAGTTTGACAAGCAAACTGATTATCTTGCATGTTGAAAAAGCCATATATCTCTCCGTGGGACTTCTGGGGCCCTTGGTCGACTACGGGTGAACCACTGTGCGTTATTGACCGCAAGGTTGTTATAACGGGCTCACCCCTCTTTGAAATGACGGGAAGAGGTCGAGCAGCATCGTGAGTTAATGTAAGCTTGCGTTGCCAGATTATACGGACGAAGAAATTCCCACCATGGCGTGGCAATCAGAAATAGTTGTGAATTATTTGTAAGATAAGAAGACGCAAAAATCACAGCTATAACTCCACTGATATGAGCATATATATACAATAACTTAATAACAATGTGGATACAAAAACTCATTAGTGTCACCACTCCGTTCGTTTCATATGCGCAGAAGGTGCTCAGTAAGGCATGAAGGTGCAATCAGTAAGGCATGAGATTACGATGTCTACACTGCTTTTGCACAAAGCATTACGATCACAGCCAGTCAGACGTTATGTCATGTGATCGAGTAAAACAACCTAGCACAAGAGCAACTTGAATGCACGATGTCACAACTGGTTGTAAAAGAGATGGCATAACGGTTGAAGCAGTCTAATTCCGCTGCTTGTCTTTTCAGTTCTGTTATTATGAGACTGCTTGGTTCAAAAAACAATCATACATCGGTGCTGATCAAAACAACAGCCAGCTATGTATACAGCAGGAGAGCCAGGCCACGCCTACATAAGCAATGCCCCAAGCAATCATACATAGGAGTTGCACCGATTTGCGCTACTGTCAGGAAACAAAGTCACTCGAAAATAGCAGACCAATGAAAATGTCTTGATACAACAAGAAAATGCGTCATGGTTGCCTCTGTAACAACCATTTTCTTGTTTGCTTTCTTCCACACCCACTTTGTTTTATAAAAATTACTTACCACTCAAACTTATCATTTTCTAGGGCCTTAATTATAGAAGCTATTTTGATGCGGTAGCTTCTATAATCAATATGGTGCAAGTATGCAAGTATGTGGTTGTTCTATAACAGCACGCATTGAGTAACGGCAAGGCTCCTCAGCTCGCTATGGAAACCAGGCAGAAACAAGTAGGAAGGTGGTGGTATCGTGGTCGGTGCCACCAGAAGCACCCGACGGCACTCACCACTCACGTAGAAGCACGTATATCAAACGACAGAATACGCAAAATCGTCTCAGTACAGCGCCAGCGACTAACTTTTCGTGCATATTGCTTCCATAACTGCAGCCAACCCATCGTACAATATTTGGTGATCAATTGAAATGACATACCACAAAATCGTAGTAGGCTTTTTGAAACCATTCAAGACAGAGCCAGGCCCCTGTTTTTGATCATGAAATAACTAGATCCCAAAATACAGAGGAGCTGGTTTAACGGTAACTCATCCCTTTGATCAGCGAGTGTGATCACGTGCTTGCTTTTATGCAATAGCAATTATATGTACACTCTCGGCTGGATTTTGCCGCCGACGTTGGTGTCGATGTCATGCACCGTATATGTATACGTATTTCTATATATGAAAACGCAAGAAAGAAAAAAATCTGAAGAAAGCAATTGGGTGCGCAGGAATAGAACGTTGGACCTCTGCGTCGTGAAAGAAAAGCTTTGACCACTGAGTCACCGCGGAGAACGTTCTTCACCGCTCAAACGGCAAGCTTTTTATATCTACAACTTACCGCTGCTGTGTTTTCAGCATTACCAAAAAGATGGAGCAATAATCGCACGTCGCCAGATCGCGCAGCGGCAGCCGCTCTAATCTCCTACACGTTCTTCGCCCAGCTCAGAGAAGGGGGGCGACGCTCCCTCGCGTGCCTTCATCTCGCGGTGGCGAGGAGGGGAGGATCACATGCCTGATGTTGCCGCGGGCTTTACTTGGAACTATTCTGCTGTAGTTACCAGGCGCACAAAGGTCACTGCAATAATTAAAGTCTCTGTTCGCGAAAAGCACACTATTTTCGGACTCAGCCAAGTGACAATAGAGACGCTTATTCGCGTGTATTCGTACGTGTGAGTGCGTTTCATGCGTCATTTGTGCGGGAGAAATGCGGGGCACGTTTCAATCTGCTTTCCAATCTGCGCATGACCTTTCTAGTTGTTGCTATCCCGTTCATTGCTTCACCTTTGCGCCAAAGCTGCGACTTTTATTATGTAAAAAATCAATAGATCGGTCCTGCATATGTTGTACCGGCTCCTTGGTCGCGCCATTTGCAATCTGATAAGAGGATAGCCAGCACGAATTTCACTTCACTCGCTACAGCCGCCTTGTTTTAATACGTAGCATACCTATCTATCTATCTATCTATCTATCTATCTATCTATCTATCTATCTATCTATCTATCTATCTATCTATCTATCTATCTATCTATCTGTCTGTCTGTCTGTCTGTATATCTGTCTGTCTGTCTGTCTGTTTGTCTGTCTGTCTGTCTGTCTAACAATCTATCTATCTATCTATCTATCTATCTATCTATCTATCTATCTATCTATCTATCTATCTATCTATCTATCTGTCTGTCTGTCTGCCTGTCTGTGTGTCTGTCTGTCTGTCTGTCTGTCTGTATGTATGTCTGTCTGTCTAACTATCTATCTATCTATCTATCTATCTATATATCTATCTATCTATCTATCTATCTATCTATTTGTCTGTCTGTCTGTCTGTCTGTCTGTCTGTCTGTCTGTCTGTCTGTCTGTCTGTCTGTCTGTCTGTCTGTTGACCCCCATATCTTTTAGGCCTCTTGTGGTCGTCTCTCAGATTGCTTGGCAACCCAAATGACAAAGTAGGACAGGAATCTATAGAAAACGTTATCAGGTCATACCATTACAAACACAGCATATCCATGGAGTTCGTGATGATGAGTGGGGCGAAGCGTCAATCCGTCTGTCCGTCCGTACATTTGTATGTGTGACTATCCGTGTGTCCATCCGTAAGCCGTCCTTGCATCCGTCCATCCATCCATCCGTCCATCCGTGCAATCGTCCATCTGTGCGTCCCTTCTTGCGTCCGTCCCTGCGTTCGTCCGTGCGTCTGACCTTCCATGCATCCATCCGTCCGTCCATCGATCCATGCGTCTGTCCGTCTGTCTGTCCATCCGCCCACCCATTCATCCATCCATCTGTCTATTCATTTAGTGAACACTCGAAGTACCGCCATCTCACAAGTTTTCATCATATATTCAGCGTATAGATGTACCACCATCCAGCAGACATTCCAAGGATTAAACGAGAGTTGGAATTCGCGCACTTTCTTACGGCCTCCGCTTCGTGTCTACTTCCCCCTTTCACCGCCCCTAGTTCATGGCCATATACTAGTTCACTGTATTCATGGCACTGTGGCGTAACACTCGCTAAACATAGCTAAAACCAAGAAAGTTACGCTTAGCAAGTTTAACATGGCAACCCTTTTTGGCTAGATAGTGCACAAACTTCGATTTTCTGAAACTAGTTTCTTTTAGTAAGCATCAAATTCAAGAGAAATTTATTGGAGTTTTAAGTCACGAATACTCGTCTCTGTAAGTTATTTAATCAGAAACAACTATCTTCTTATCACGATTACCTTGATTTGCGCGCGTTTCCTCCTCAATTGAAATGGGTGTGCGCGTGCCGCTCTTCTTGTCTGGCTGTGGAGGTGGCTACCTACTACTACGACTACTAGATACATCGCTGACGCAATGCCCAAGACATAGGAAGCTTCGCCCCCAAAAATCGTGACTTCCGTGCCGTATGTTGTGAAATCTTTCCCAGCAGCCACGTGCGGCTCATACTCGCATAACACAGCGAAGTGTGTGTGTATACGGTACATATAACTTGGGTATATAAGTTCAAGTTAGGAAATCTTCACCTGACAATGTGAAGATTTTTACACTGTCAAGTGCGAAGATCGTCACATCTGTCAACATGGCGTTACCGGTGACTCTATGTCACCGGAAACGCAGTGCATGGAGTCACCGGAAACGCAGTGCTGGGGTCGGTAGTGTTTCGGTGTGTCAATTATTGTGATGTAAGCCAGCCGCTTTTATATAAATGGAACAACCCTTACTAACATTTTGGTGAAGACAGAAAAATTGCTTGTTTTGGGGTGAGCGGGGAAGAAATTTTCGAGGCACAGTATTTGATTGGTGATAAAGGGTAGTGAATCCAATATTGGGAGGATCAAGAGCATTGATTGGGAGAATCTGATCAACAGCAATGATTTCAAACAACAAACTAATCTTGTTTATCAAAACTATCAAAACAAAGCCGCCAGAAAACCGTCACAAAAACAATGTTCCGCTGCAAACTATGAACATAGTAAGTAAATTATTATAACCTTTTTCATACAGCACTTACGGAATGATAAGGCAAATATATTGTGACGCTCTCTTGTCAGATTTTGTAATCACCTCATGACAAGTGTGAGTGCTGCTTTGCGCAAACCACGCCAAGGTAATGCAACCAACGAGATAATCGTAGGACCTTCCATGTGAATACCCGCACAACACGAACATTAACGATAGGTTTAGAACATACGTGACCGATAGTGGTAGCGCTGGAATAATCAACTGCACATGTATAAATGTCGACCGTCATCATCGTGTGCCAGTTGACCGATGGCCGACGTTCTGTTAGTGGCTATCAGTGTCAGTGCGCTATTGTAATCTGACTTTTTGTTTACGGCCACACCTTAGGTCAAGAAAAAGCTTAATTTGAACATCCAGCCTGCTTCTTTCGTTGATGTCACAACCCCATGGCAGTATGCTCTCTCAGTGCAAAAGTTTTGTATATACGTGCACAAATATTCCTTGAATACTACGAGATACATCTGAACGCCATGGCTGGTTTTCGCCTTCACCGATGTTCCATCGACAATGCTATTGATCTCGTCACGCATGTCCAGCATCAAAAGCCATGTACACGGTTATCTGTTTCCATGTTTTTTTTATGTAAATGGAGCATACGACGACGTTCTTTATGACGCCCTCCTCGAAGCTATTGAGTCAGTGGGCCTAGGCAGAAAACCGTATTGTTGGACACGCAGATATTTACAAGGGCGGACCTTATTTGAGAACACTGCAGATGATCCAACCTCTCAACATCTACGCATTGTGGAGTTCCACAAGGTGGCGTTTTTAATCCAACCCTATTCAACCTCGTCCTCATTGGTCTTGTGGAGTGACAACCGAGTGTGGTCAAGCTATCTATGTAAGCTGACGACATCTGCGTCTGAAAATCTGGTGTGGCAAGATCTCGGGTACACACACGCAAGGCTTCAGAAAGCCGCGACGTTGGTATCAGTGCACCGCAATGAACGGGATCCGAAAATCTTACTAGCGAAATACGAATTGATTGCTATTAGTCGAAAGCCAATGAGATCATACGGTATATCTATCGAAGGCCAAGTCATATTATATGTCAGGACGCACAGATTTCTAGGCGTACTCATTGATAGAAACCTTTACTGGGGCCCACATTTGGCCCACTTGAAGGAGAGGCTGACAGACATCGCTAATTCAAACATCTTGGAGGAAAAACATGGGGGACTTGAGAACATACAATGATGCAGTTGTGCAAGGTGCTTTCTCTCGGCTATTTGAAATACAGCTTGCCTGTATTGATCAATACCTGGAGAACTAGCATTCGTACGCTTGAAAGCATTAGGGTTATGTCTCTGCGAGTTTGTCTGGGCCTACCACGATGTTAATCAGCAGCTGAGACAGTCGCCATCGCAATAGACTACCCGCTCAAGACGCATATAATGATGCCTTGGCCGTACGCTGAAAACCGGCTGACACATCGCTGATTGCAGCTGCTATCGCTTGCCGCCGGCGAGACGAGCTACACTGCTTACGTCGCCCACAGCGCAAGGGAACCTGATACGCATCGCAGCGCCACCAACGCCATAAGAAGGGCATCGAAGAAGATACCAGCGGGATTTGCAGCTGTATGCTTGGACCTAATCAAGTAACTTCTACTTTTTAGTCGACTGAAGAACTGCGCTGCGCCTGCCATGGCCGTACGCTGAAAACCGGCGGACACATCGCCGATTGCAGCTGCTATCGCTTCCCGTTGGCGAGACGAGCTACACTGCTTACGTCGCCCACAGTGCAAGGGAGCCTGATACGCACCGCAGCGCCACTAACGCCATAAGAAGGGCATCGAAGAAGATACCAGCGGGATTTGCAGCTGAATGCTTGTACGTAATCAAGTCACTTATACTTTTTAGGTGAGTGTACCATACTCTTGTGCATCACTTTTGTAGACTGGCTAGCTGCAAATCCCAACTGTAGGTGAAACTGTGGCGTTCTTTGAATAATTGATGGGTGTTGACCTTTGCACATACCGCGCTCGAATAGGCTGCTTTTTTACGCGTGGCAAAGAAGTCAAGACGCCTCGTCTCATGAGGCTGCGTGCGGGCATAACTACACGTAAGCTCTGCATGACAGGCCGACTAACGCTAGTATTCTTTTGCCTTGCACACTTGCTACTATGTTTTGGAGACATCGAACCAAACCCGGGACCGAATAAGCTTGACCAACTCTTCACAGCAGTTAGGTTTAATGGCTTCAAGTAAAAAATTTTGCAAAGATATGACAGCGAAAGTAAAAGACATTCTATTGAGTGTCACTGAGATAAAACGGCGTCTTTCCAAACTTGAAGAAAGGCCGTATACCATGGTAGACCTTCGTAGATCAATTGACGATATGGGACTACTGCTAAAGGATTCTCAAGATAAGTTACAGAGTATAGAATCCAAACAAACACAGCAATGTAACATGGCTGTTGATGAACTTAACAACCGAATGCACCGCAATAATTTGATTTTCAAGGGTATCCCCGAGGCCTCTTCGGAAACATGGAAAGACACTGAAGTTCTTGTCAAAGAATTTGTAATCAAGAATTTGGGCTTACCAGCAGGAGAAATTGAGCGGGCCCACAGGTTGAGTGAACGAAAAGAGGACCGCATTCGTCCTATCATTGTAAGGTTTTTGAACTTTAAAAATAAGACCAACATCCTCACAAATACCTTCAAGCTTAAACACCTAGAGCAGCGTGTATGAATCGAGGAAGATTTTTCACCCAGGGTACAGCAAATCAGAAAGAAACTGGGGGATTTCGCACGAGAAAATAAGAAACCTCAAGACAGGTATAAACTGCTATTCGACAAGCTTGTTCTAAACAAAACCATGTACTGCGTTGATTCATCGAGCAATCAGGTTCGCGCTCTACCAAAGTCTGATAGACGTGACACAACACACTGACTTAGACATCAAAGCTCGGGTAGACCTTTATCAATCTTAGTATCGAACTTCAGGAGTCTATTCCACAAGCAGGACCATCTATGTGCTTTCCTCGAGATTTGTTCTGCTGATATCATTCTAGGAACGGAAACAAGGTTGTCTGGTAGTGTGTGAGATAGTGAGCTGTCTATGTCTAAAAACTTCACAATATTTAGGAAAGACAGATCGACCTCACGTGGTGATGGAGTGTTAATCGCTCTACGGGAAAATATGGACGCACGTGTCATTGTAACGGACACGTGTCTCGCAATTGTGTGGGTTGCACTCCGCCCCTTTGCAGCTGTAACTTGTGCTATCGGAGTTTGCTACCGTGCACCAGATTTAACAGACGACTTCCCAGAGTGCCTAAACGAGTCCTTTATTACAATACAGAACAAATTTCCACTGTAATCAATTGTATTGGCTGGTCATTTTAATTATCCCAATATTGACTGGCAGGCATGCGTGGCTCTCGGTGGCACAAGACAACGTGAGTCAGGATTTCCTTGATGTACTTTCTTTGTTTAGCTTAAGTCAAATGATTTGTGTACCCCCACGCGGCGAATCGATTTTAGATCTCGTGCTCACTACTGATCCAAGCAACACGTCTGTTAATATGTTAGAAAGCGTCAGCGATCACAAAATCTTGCATTGTAAATTTGAAACATTTCGACAAAAAACACGTGATGAAAAGAAAACTATCTTCGACTACGCACGAACTAATATTGACGCGATATCATGCCAACTCCCTTGTTTTTCTGTTGATTTTTTAAACACGATTGGTGACCGTCATGCAAACAAAAACTGGAAACTTATCCGGGACGAACTTATCTCACTAATGAGAAAATACATTCCAAAAGTCACCATAGCCGCATCAATACAAAGCACATGGTTCACGACTCACGTAAAACGCTGCAATAACAAAAAGAAATGATTGTGCTCACGAGCGAAATTGACAGCATCTGAGGACGACTGGAAGCGTTATCGTGAACACGCGCAGATATTTAAATTGGAAATTGAAACAGCAAAAGACAAATTTCATAACTATATTTCAAACATGTTAAAAAGCAACAGTAAAAAACTTTGAAAAGTTGTGAGTCCATGTTACGATTCTAAGGCTATCATATCAATAGCAAAAGACGGAAAACTCCTTTCTATGGCAGACGCCGTGACAGGATTTGGTAACTTCTTTAGCTCTGTGTTTACAGATGAAAGTCCAATGCCACCTAACCTACCTGCTATTCCTTTAACTTCCTGCATGCAAGATGTCCGTATCACTCCGCGAGGCATCGCAGCAGCCACTGATCGCCTTTCTGCAAATTCTGCCCCAGGTCCTGACGAGATATGCCCGAAAATGCTTAAGATGGTAAAGCTAGAATTATGTCCTTTGTTAAGTACCGTTTTCCAACAGTCCCTCGATACAGGTAGTGTACCCGACGACAGGAAGCTAGCCCGCGTAATACCTATATTTAAATCTGGAGACCGTTTTAGCCCAACTAACTACAGGCCAATCTCCCTAACTCGTATTGGCAGCAAACAGCTTCAACACATTATTTCATCGGCTGTCATGAATTACCTAGCGGAAAACAATTTCTTTTTTGACAACCAACATGGCATCCGGCATGGTCGATCTTGCGAGACACAATTATTTGAGTTAATTGCAGACATTCATATCGCTTTGCATGACCGATGCCAGATCGATGCTGTTTTTCTAGATTTTAAACAAGCATTCGATAAAGTCCCTCATGCCAGACCAATGGAAAAGCTTACCATTCTTAACTTAGACACCCACGTTTTTAATTGGATATCGGAATTCCTAACTAACCGGTACCAATCCGTTGTAGTCAATGACAAACACTCCCCTTTAGCGCACGTCAAATTGAGAGTGCCTCAAGGATCTGTACTGGGGCCGATTCTGTTTCTAGTTTACATTAATGATATAGCTACTTCTATTACTTTCACGGTAAGGTTATTCGCCGATGACAGCGTGATATATAGAAAAGTGGTTAGCATTGAATATGCTTATAATTTGCAGAACGATCTTAACACATTAGGTAAGTGGTGCCAAGACTGGCAGATGGAAGTCAACGTGAGCAAAACAAAGGTCCTTTCATTTACTACAAAACAGACACCAATAACTAATCACTACACATTGAATGAGAAACAAGTTGAAAATGTTCTCAATTTTAAGTATTTGGGAGTTCACTTAACGAGGAACATATCATGGAACTTGCACATTGACACTGTCACTAACAACGCTTATAAGACACTGGGATTCATCAGACGTAACTTATATTTCGCCAATTCTGATACTAAACTTCTAGCTTAAAATACACTAGTCTACTCTAAGTTTGACTATGCTTCCAAAAATATGGAACCCTCACCAGGTTTACCTCATAAATAAAATAGACTCTCTTCAAAACAAAAGTGTCCGGTTCATAACAAAGATATACTCTCGAAGAAGAATGGCTATTTGGGCTAGTTGGTTTGAACTCATGGTAATAAAGGCTGCAGCGTGAGCACGAAGGGGCTAGAAGTAACAGACGAAAGGCGAGGCACGGAAAGCAAAGAGGACACGCTCGTGTTGTCCTCTTTGCTTTCCGTGCCTCGCCTTTCGTCTGTTTCTTCTAGCACCTTCGTGCTCGCGCTGCAGCCCTTATTATCATATACTCTCGAACTTATAGCATAAATGAAATTAAGAAGTCTCTAAACTTGCCGTCTCTACAGTTACGCAGACTGTTCTCCCTTCTGTCTCTTTTTCACAAACTCTACCGTAAACTTTCGCAACTGTCTGCACTTATTAAACCTGCTCATAAAATATTTGCTCGTCTGAACCACAAATTCAAATTGGAACCTTTATTTGCCCGAACAAACCTGTTTTTACATTCACCTATACTTCTTGCTGTTAATCACTGGAATCAACTTCCCAACGATATTGTCTGTATAAAAAACCACGAAGAATTCACTCACAATATAAAGCTTCATTTTGGTTTTTGAATGACCTAATACAACCAACCCAGATGTACATGTGCTTATATAACTGTTTTTTAGCACGCTGTACAACTCACTTATTTGAGTAGGATCAGCATTGTTTGGCATATAAATGTTCAGCCTCGCTTGTTCTTTTGATACGCCTCCCTTTTTAGTATACTTTTGACTTCATAATTGATTTGCTGCAATTTTGTAGATTTTTATACTTTGTTATTTGCTTTTTCATACATTTTATTGTTCGTGTTAGTTTCTATAAATGTATACTATCACCCTCCTCTACGTAATGCCCTGAGGCCTTTAGGGTACATGAATAAATAAATATCCCACTGGAAGTCCTTAGAGCACACGCGAGGCATCTTACTCGTGCCCCTGCCCATCATCTAGCCTCACTGTCAGAAGTCTGACCTCGTGCCTAGTTTTTCCAGACACTCTTGTCATATCGCCCACACATACCCACGGGATATACAACTCCGTCCAAAATTAGAATTCTCCCATGGTGTATGACTCATCTACGTGTTGAACTCACGGTTCTAGGCATACGGTCAAAAGGCCGGCTCTCTTCTCCAGCGCTGAAGCAGCTTTCTCTTCTCTCGTACGAGAACTCCAGTGAGCATACCCATCTGTTTACCGGCGCTTCAACTAAAGTGGATGGGTCTGCAGAGTTGGTGTGCTTTCCTGCAACAGCGACAACGACGAAGATTCTTTTATCTTTCCAAACGTCATCGACAACTGTGGAACTTGGCCCCGCCGCGGTGGTCAAGTAGCTAAGGTACTCGGCTGCTGACCCGCAGGGCGCGGGTTCGAATCCCGGCTGCGGTGGCTGCATTTACGATGGAGGCGGAAATGTTGTAGGCCCGTGTGCTCAGATTTGGGTGCACGTTAAAGAACCCCAGGTGGTCTAAACTTCCGGAGCCCTCTACTACGGCGTCTCTCATAATCATATAGTGGTTTTGGGGCGTTAAACCCCACATATAAATCAACTGTGGAACTTGCTGCTCTACGTGGCGCAGTTGAAGTCATTAAACACCAAGAAGCCAAGAAATCGAGCGTGTTCACGAACTCCAAGGCAGCACTACAGTGTTTGGTTTCGCCTTACGCTGGGGACCTCATGAACAGCTAGTGCTGGAAATCAGAGAGCTTTTTCGCCACCTCTTCGACGAAGGACACAAAATCACGTTTCAATGGCTTCCAAGTCACTTCGGCATACTGGGCAACGAACACGCCGATGCAGCTGCTTGATCAGCCCATGAAGATGGATGAATGGATGAATAAATGATTTTCATCTGGTCTTCCGGAATGTGGTTTAGCACGTTGTGGGTCACTCTCGCGCCGGTACAGAAAGACTAAGTCTCTCTGCTGCGTCATGAGCCCGGTAGACTGCCCATAGCTGTTCGAATTCGGAGCTTGCCATAGCACCCTTCCATTTGGAAGGCGTAATGAATTCTCCATAGCGTAACGCGGGGCAACGCCAGAGAAATGTGTTACAAGGTCGCTATATCAACGCAAAATAAATATGCATTAGTTGGCTGTATTTCGTGGTATATTTTGTTTTTGCTTGGCATTAGGGTGCATCCCGAGCTGAAGAAGCCTGAGTGTCAGTGCCTGAGGTCTGTTGAGTTTTCTGTGTGGTGGAGGGTATTGTCTCCGCGCCAAGTAAAAATATTTTGTCACTTCATTATACGAGATGGGAAAGTCACGGTACTCCAAGACATCAGCGCTGCGCCGCCCGATAGCTACGTGGTTTACTAGTCCTCACGCAGCTATATGGGCTGGCTTGTTGAGATTGGGCGGGGCTCTCTCAATGTGTCCCATATGAGCTGAGAATCAAACGAGTGTGTGTGGCTCGATGTCTTCTTCCCGAAGAATTCGCAAAGCTGGTTCCGATATTGTTCCCTTGGATAATGCTCGGACCACCGATGTCGAGTCGCTGTAAACTGTAGACCTCCTGTTATCCCGCAAGGCCAACGCAATCGCCACTTGCTCTTCTATTTCAGCCACCGTCTTCGGTACCGTTGTCGAGTTGGTGATACTGCCCTCGGGGTTGATGCTCACTGCCGCGTACATCTTCCCCTCGGGATAGCAGGCCGCATCAATGAAGGAGCAGTCCCCGCCATGTTCCTGGGCCCTTTGTAGTAGAGCATTTGCCATTGCCTGACTTCTACCCTCTTTATGCTCAGGGTGGGCATTTCGCGGGATGGGGACGATGGTGATTAGTTCTCGCTATCGACGAGGATTGCTGCAGAAGCGAGACTTTATTTACATCGGTAGTATCCCCAGCTCCCACTAGATGTTTCTACCGGAACGGGTGGTGAACAGCCTGGCAAACTGCCCCCTCTCTTACGCCTCTGCCATTTCTTCAAGCGTGTTGCGCATGCCGATACTGAACAATCTGTCCGAGCTTGTGTACAAAACAAGTCGAGAGCTCTATTGATGGCATTTCTGATAAACGCGTTGAGCTTATCACGCTCCGCCCTCTGCCAGTTGTGCATGGCTGCTACGGAGGTGAAATGGCACATCACAAAGACGTGCGCCAACCTTACGAGGTTGTCTTCTCCGAGTCCCTGTTGCCTGTTGGCAATTCTTCTTATTAGTCTGATGGAGTTTTCAGTTATTCTGACGAGAGTCGGGATCGGCTGGTCATTGGAGCCGTTCGACTGAATGGTCATACCTAGAACACAAAGGGAACACTTTGGGGATCAAGCTGCCCTCACTTGTCCTAAGATCGATGTCAATATCCTCTAATGACCTCCACCCTCTTGGTTTGGGGCCCCTGCGCATGAGCCTGTACAGAAACAGTTCCGATTTCTGCGGCGAGCATAGAAGACTAGTCGCTTTTAGGCAGTTTACCGCAGCCTCACTAGCTTCCTGTAGCGCAGTCTCTACTAGTCCATCGCTGCCACCGATACACCATATGGTGACGTCACCAGCATTATATGGTATAAATAATGCCATCGACTTCAGACAGTCTTTGAGACAAACCGATCATGACGAGGTTAAAGAGAGTCGGGGATAGTACTAAGCCTTGTGGCGTCCCTCTGAGCCAAGCTTTACCGAATCCACAACAAGATCGCCCATCGTTAGTATAGCCTCTCTGTCGGTCAGGAATGACTTTATTTATTCACAGAAGCACTTACCAAGCCAAACGCTTGAGATCTGACTCAGCACGATGTGGTGTGGAACGTAGTCAAATGCCTTCTACAAGTCCAGTCCCAATATGGCTCCTATGTCCCTTGTGTTCGTGTCATTAACTTGATATTTGATTAGCTTCATGGCGTCTTCCGTCGAGAGGCCCGCCCTAAAGCTTATCATGTCTTGGAGATAAACGTAGCGTTCCTTCCGATATCGGGTAACCATGTTCAGGATAGCATGTTAAGCCACATTACCTACGCGTGATGTCAGAGAGATAAGCCAGAGGTTGTTGAGGCTGGGAGGTTTGCCCGGCTTGGGGATGAGTATGGTGGTGGCCGCCTTGCACATCTCTGGGACGCTGTCACTCTTCCACACCTGGTTGACGATATACGTCAGGTACTCCACTGACCTGCCATCCAGGTTTGGTTTCTCAAAGCTTTGTTGGTTATTTTATCAGGACCAGGGGCTTACCTGCCATTTAAGTCATGCTATGCCTGCCTAATCTCCTCGATTCCAAGTTCTGCGTCTTGTTCTGATGTAGCACCACCTCGGTAAATGAGAGCCGGAGGTGGCGGGCCGGAAGTGATCGGCAGGTACTTCTCAATCAGTTCTGCCAGTACCTGGTTTTCCGAGGATTTTTGCCTAGCTGCAAGAAATGTGCGAGTCAGCGTGCACCTCTGGTTCGATTTGGTGTTGGTGTCATCTAACAGGTGCTTTACGAGGTCCCAAGGGCCTGCCCTGCGCATCTGCCCGTCCGTGGAATCGCAAATATTTTCCCATTGTTGTTTAGAGAGGGCTTTGCAGTGTTCTTCAATGCTTCTGTTCCCCTCGGCAATCTTCTTGTGAAGCCTGCTATTGAGGCGTTGCCCTTTCCACCTGGCCAGGAGAAACTGTTTGGCTTCGAGAAGGTGAGCCAGTCTGCTGTCCATCTTTTCTAGAGGCAGGTCTCAGGTGACTTCCATAGTGGTAGCCTGGATGTCGTCTCTTATGTGGGTCATTCAGTGTTCAAGGTCAAGCTTCTCCTCAGAACTCTCCTCTCTTACTTTGCGGAACAAGTCCCAGTCGGCCGCTCTGAGCTTACGTGGTCTTGTCTGTCCAAATAGCAGAATAGTGGTGAGGAGGTTGTGGTCACTGCCAAAGTTCACGTTGAGGTTAGACCACTTGACCTCCAACACATTCCAGACAAAGGTGAGGTCCGGTGTCACGTCCCCAGTAGACGAAGTACAACATCTGATAAAGAACATGGGGTCTGTTATTAATACTAGGTCATGGTTCAACGCCTCTCTCCACTAGTCCTCCCCTTACGAGTATCATACGGATAGCCCCAAGTATGATAGGGTGCATTAAAATAACCGGCTAAAATCAGGGGGAGCCTCTGGACACCTGTACGGCCTTGAATAGCAGAGCCTTGAAGCACTGTCTGAAGTCCTTAGGGCTGCTGTATACATTGAGAATGGAAATGTTCTCTTTGTAAGTAGATCTAAGGATGATTTTTATCATGATATGCTCCATTTTGCACGAACCCATATTAAGATCGTGGATTATGAAGGTCAGCTTGTTGCTTATCAGAGCTGCAATGCCTCTTCCTTCTTCTTTCTGTGTGACAAAGTGGTAACAAGGTAGTGTGACTTGAGTGGTTTGGGTTTCTTAAAAGATTATGACATGTGGGTTTTCCAATTGTGAGCGAATAAATTACGGCATGGGGTTTTCTTATGAAGAAACCCCCGGCAGTTCCACTGCCACATTATGAATGCACTGGTTTGTGCAAGCATCCTGTAGCTGTGGTGACTGGTCCGTTGGGTTAGCCATTGCTGGAAGTGGCATTGCTCTGAGATGTACGACAGGTGCAATGACGCTTTCCAGAAACAACTCCATGTTGGAAAATCGCTGAGTGTACCTTTCTTACGTGACTAGCATGTTGCACTGCATGCTCGAGACTGTCTTGCCTAGCTGTGTTATGCGATCGCTCAGTGAAGACAGCATTTCGCGGATCTTAGAACTAGCTCTACACGAGGCCTTGTCCTGTTCGCCAACTATGGTCCCATTTTTCGCAGGACTTTCTGTCTCGCGTGCCTCAACTACAGCCGTTTTCGTTGAGTGCGTTGACGCCATGACGACCTCCACAGGCTGTTGGCTTCCTCTACTCCTAATCTCAGATATCTCGGCCATAAGTCTAGCTATCGTGTCCCTCATTTCCATATTTTCGTGTTGGAGCTGTGCTACCCTCACGTTATCCCTTTGATACTCAGGCAGCGGACCCCGCGTTACCTTTTATAGTGCACCTTGACGAACATGGTCGATCCATGATAGCTAGCCGCGGTGTTGCCGATCCCGGGAACGAGATCTGCTCGTCTGGAATGACACCTGCCCTTCTCTATGACGGGAGCTGAAGTGTCCCTTGGATTGGGACCCGGATACGGTTGTGTTGAGAGAGCTACCCCTAGAACGGCACCACCTAGTGAACGAGGACTTGGATCCGCGTCTGGTGCGGGAGCGTTCTTGGAGTGGGGACGTCTCTTGAAACAGGAGCGTCTGCACTGGTTCCACCCTCTGCATTGTCGTGAAGATGGTTGCCAGGCCATGTCACCACCGTCCTTGCTTCCAGAAGCTTCTGCGTCCTCTAATCTTTGTCCCGTCGTGACCTAAGGAATCTGGTACCATTGCCTGCAGATCATGTCTGCCGTTATGCGCGGACCTCCACATAACTTCATTTGCGGGTGCGTTGATGGTGATTGTCTGGGTTCGAAGCCCCACAAACATTGCATGCTGATTCGTTGGGACTAGGCAAACGTCGGCCTCTACAGGTGTAGCAGTTGTCAACCTACTTACGATGCAGAAAGCACCACTCTAACACTGGGCCGTAACGCACAAAATTCAGCACTTTTAAACCATCGAAACTACAATAATGGTGCCAGTATTCTTGATTCAATTCACCCATAACGCCAAGTAATTCCTTAAATTCACGATGTTTCTTTCAAGGTCCATCGGGTCGTCACTCAGAGTAATGTCTCTGGTTAGTGTTTTCACGTCGAATGTGGGGCAGCCTCGTAAGCGTTTTCTTCATTGGTTTCGCTCCCCACTTTTATTATGAAGTGGCAGTAGTGAAGAAGATGGTGAAGAAGAATCTATACCGTTTTCAAGGACTCATGCTGCAATGAAAATCTGAAAAATTGATAATGAAGAAGTAAAATCTTTGTGCAACGCTGAGTGCTCACGACACACGCTACTGCATAGGCTGGACACGTCTCGTCGACTTCGGCTTCCGTCTGGACTTTCTAGTCTTGAGACAACGATGCTTTCGTGACTGTGGCTTGGTGTCTCTTTCACCTAAGCTCTAGCCTTCCAAATCGGCATGGAAGACAGTGCTGCTTGCGGTCGTTGTGGCAGCAGTGAACTGATAAAGCATGTTCTCTGTCACTGCCCTCGTTATAGCGCGGAAAGACGGCAGCTAGCTGCTGCGTTAGCTCGTCTTGGCCAAAAACCTCTGTCAGAGCAAACAATGCTTGAAAGGCGACATGATCTCTCTTCGCACGAAAAATCAGTGAAGGCCTTATTGAACTTTTTGCGTGGTAGTGGCCTATTCTAAAAGCTATAGCACCCCAGTTCATTTTTTTATTTTTGCGTGTATTTCGTTCTTCGCTTTCTTTCCAATATTTTTCTTTCTTCCGTATCTTAGTGCAGGGTAGCAAACCAGACGCTCCAATTTCTGCTTAACCTCTCTCCCTTTTTCTCATTTAATTCTCTCTCTGTCTACACAAATATCGTCCCGTGTGCCTATCAAGCCATCACCTGACGCAGATTCTCGATGCTATCAAGCAAAGGTTGACTGATATGTGGGGTTTAGCGTACCAAAACCACCATATGATTATGATAGACGTCATAGTGGAGGGCTCTGAAAATTTCGACCGCCAGGAGTTGTTTAACGCGCACCTAAATCTGAGTACACGGGCCCACAGCATTTCAACCTCCACCGAAAATGCAGCAGCCGTCACCGAGATTCGATTCCATGATCTGCGAGTCAGAAGTGGAGTATCTAAGTCACATGACCACCGTTGTGTGACGTAAAACGAAGGTTGGCTTTCTGCGTGCCGGTTTTTCAGAATTTACATGCACACATACCTAATTGTGAGATTTCATTTCGCTCTAACAAATTCTACGTATAAAACTAACGCGAAGAAGCCTCCACGCGACACTTCGGAGTTCTAGCTAAAGGGGCACTCTGCGTTAGAAGAAATGCCGACCTTTCTACTTTGCACTAGGTGTTCTCGTTTATACAACGTCAATATTTTGAGATCAGAGCTGTGTTCTTTAGGATGGACTGTTATGCTGCCATCAGCGCATGGCAGTAAGAGAATGGCCCAAGGAAAGAGCGAAGCATCGTGGCAAACATCTGCTGACGTCCCGGTGTGGGTTGACGCAGTATCTTCATCCTTATTGAAAACTGATGAATCGCTGTCGTCCTTCGTATCTTTTGCGCTACCACCTAAAAATTGACGCTCTCATTCATCGCAGTCCGTCGAAATTCGCGATTGTCATGGAGCATCCGCAAGCGACGTCGACGTCACAATCGAAACAACGAGCACTTATCCCCTCTCCTCCCTACTGACTCTGAAATAACTTTTCAATTCCATCAACTGCGAAACAAAATGAGTCTGACGGAATCTTGGCTTCTTCAGAACTTTAATTTTAGCTCGCTGCCCAGAATCCTTCAGATAGTCGCCAAAATTTCAACTTTATATTACTGCTAACACTCTGAGGTGGGAAAGGAATGTGAAAAAAGGGTTGAGGTACAGCCAAGTATCACAAATTTAGCGTACGATGCGTCCATCACAACTTCGATAGCATGTACTTCATGGCTATGAGACTATCGTGTCTGCTTTACCATGAGTACGGCCGTTACGTAAGACCCTAACGTAGCCTTTACACGCCTGTGTACTTTCGTGCCTTGTCAGTAAACGCATGCTCACGACTACTCTGTGTACACGGAAACATGGAACCACCTCAGAACACATAAATTGAACGGTAAAATCTGGCGCGAGCTGCTACTGGCTCACTACAACGTATGAAATTGTTTGGCACAAGCTGCATTATCTCCTAGACATTTTATCGGAATGACACAGTGAATAAAACGTAAGCAGAGGTCTGAACCAAATTGGCATATCTAAGACATAGGCGATGTTCTTCGTCATAACATTTAGCAAGAAAACAAGCTTACCGAAATCTTTAGGCTCACACTGTTGTTCATCAATATTTTCATTATTATCTGGACAAAAAATGTGAAAAAAGAAATATAATTATGGCGCTCTCAAAGTAACCTTTATTGGCTATTCAATCAGCACATAGACGACTGCTATAGTCATCCCGATACTGTCCTTAGACATTTCCAGAAAGAATGTAGATGTGCAAGATGCGCAAGAATGTAGATGTGCGCAAGAATGTAGATGTGTCTCTCTTTTAATATCACCACGAGCAACGTAGTGCAAATGTCTCTGACAGTCTGGGTACCTCTAAAGCGCAAAGCTTCAAGAAACAACCTGCCCGTATTAAGTATTCATTCGCGAGAAACGCTTAATATTGAAATCTTTCTGGGTGTCGCAAGTAGCCATGCTAAAATGGCAGCTATTCAATATACGACCACATTAAAATGATGTATGGCACCTTGAAATTGAACAACTTTACTTGAACTGTAATCTACTAACGCTTTAGGGTTAGGCTACTTCTCTTGCACGCATTCTAAGAAATCGGAATGTGCATGTTCCAGTGCTTTAGCAAGGACATATAAACGTCGATTTTCTAAAGGCACACACTACTTCTTGTTCGGTATCACCTTCCCCACACTGATTCTTTCGTTACTAGTAAGACATCGCCTTCATTTGATGACGTCAGATCTTTAATATGCATATTTAAATAATGATGACATATTGTTTTGTGAACAGCTCCTAGCATAAAAAAACTAATAGGTTGTTTTAGGCAAATTTGATCCTCATGTGCGCCTTGAAAATGACATTACTCGAGAGACTCACGTTATTATGTAAGTGTTCTGTAAATCAAGGGCAATTTCACCTTAACAAAGATTCAACAGGATTTTCATTTAGTGCGAAATCCTCAAGCGCTTATATCGCATTAGGGGAAATCTGTCAACGTAGCCTCAGCGAAATAGTTTTGCGTAAGTTCTGTTATCGAATCGATGTCGTCGATCAGACATGCGTTATGGGTTTTTAAGAAAATATGGAAGTTTTGTGTGAGCACTTTTTTATATTTATTTATGGAAAGAAATCAATAACAAAGCGGTTTGGTTCTGAATCGAACCCAGGCCTTCTGCCTGTCAAGACCTGCTCTACTACAAAGCCTCGCCAGCGCTACAAACAGCTTCGAAAAAAATCATGATGTTGGAATATCAAGTATCTGGAATGGCCCCTTTTACGCTTGTAACTTTGTGTGGCCGAATCAAAAAGTTGCACCAGGCGTCAAAACCCCTAAATTAGGTATTTTATATCAACCCACCATAGTAATGTGTACATCTGCGTTGATGCATGTGGCTTCCTACAAACGCTCAGTTTCTTCTTTAATTACGAAATAAAAAGTGTGGCATACTGCGCACTTCGCAACTGTACATCCGGTAGGCATTTATTGGTGGTATGACTTGGCCTATGTCGCACCAACAATGTTGATGTTGTTGTGGCACTGTTCAAGGCTACGCCCATGGGGCGCAATTGGGCTGTCGTGTTCTACTCTTAAAGACGCTGCAGAAGCGTCCTGCAAGTTTTCAGTCTATCCAGTCGCCTAGCAACGCTTTGGAACGTTATTGTCATCGACTGCTCTTCTTAAGCATAAACTTGGCTACATAAAGCAATAATCACTTCACTTATTTGCCACTTATGCATATTTTTGTTTTGCGAAAACGAAATATGGTCATTTTTTATATGCCATCTGTCTTACTCCCTATAAAAACACCAATAGTGCAATAGCTCCTTTACTTACAAGAACCTGTCTTAACAAGCCCATTGTGCCTTTTCTTTCTAGTTATTGATAGGAGTTGTTTAGAGTGTAATAACTTGGACGTCTATATTGTATGTAGCATGTTCGCAATATATCATTTTCCTAATATCCTGAATTGAAGGTCACACAAGTATCTCATTCATTTAGGGCGGTTACGTGCCTGACAAGTCACCAGCAAAGCTTTGATATTTTATTGAAATTGACTCTTGAGTCATAGGGCGAAAGCTGTGATGTATTTCTAACTTTTTGCAACCACAAAAGTTTTGCATCTTTAATTTCATTGCTAGGTAGCCGAATGAAACATTTTTCACATTATCAACTTTTATCTACAAAATAAGAACGACTTCAAACGAAAATTGAGGTTTCACCATCGTCTGAAGCTTCGGCTGCACCTTCTTCCATTAGTGAAATCTCATGTGCGCTTTCATCTACAGCAGATCGGCTGGACACAGGGAGTGGGGCAATCCTGAAGCTATGAGCAATAACTCCACGCTGAAATGCAGAATTGTGTAAACAAATCAATAACTTGTTATTTGGTGACTGTTCAAAACTTCGTAAGAGTATGATCAGTTAGGAAGGTGATGGTTAACTCTGAGGTCTTTTGAAGAGTTCATCTTTATGCAGCCCAATTTGCGTTTTATAAACAATCATGCACTAAGTTTGGCCTTGTTGACAACAAGGTATGCCGCAATAATCACACGTAAATTGCCTTCACTAGACAATGTTGATGAATAAGCAAGCAGGACAACACAATATCACTGCCCAGAGCATTGAACACTTCATGGTTAGCATGGTTTTTCACGACCTCTTGCTTCGTCTCAGTTCACGCAGGGTGAAGAAAAGATACACAACAATAGAATAAACGTGGGAGTAGCCATTGTACACATTACAAGAATGCCTAGTGCTGACGCGATCTCATTCATTGATATTTCGCCAAACATATGAATATCCACAAGTGATGAACTCTTTTAGTGTTAAGCGAAGAACCTTCAACAGATTCCAGCAGTGTCGCAATAATCACTTGCGGCTGCATCCACAACAGCTGAAAGCACACAGCTAAACAGAAATTAGCGGATTCGTGTGAAACGATATTTGCGTGAATCATCCATTATAGTTCACAGAAAGTTTAGGGAATATCGATAGCAAAAAATGCGGCCAGTTCATTTTGGGGAAAGAAGCAAACACACTGCAAGAAGGCCGGGTGATTGACCAAAAAGATTTTCATTTGGCTACCATACGCGGGGGAATAAGGGAAGGGGAATATAAAGATGAGAACTAGAGAGAAGAGTGGAAAAAGAAAAAAATGACAGACAGACAGTAAAATTCATTGCACCATGCAGAACTCCACCACATGTCAAAGGTGTTCGCACCAAGCACAAAATGCCTTTGGATGCCTTGTGGGCTGTCGAGAAATGTAGACGGGGCTATATTACACCTGGGCACACAGTGACCAATCATCCATTCACCACAATGCGTTGGAAAGTTCCTGCCTCTCCGAGTCAAATCGAGGAGAGTAACACAGCAGGGGCTTCGTCTTTCAGTTGGTGCCGCAGACATCGCCACTACAAATGCGGCCTTGATCTGATCTACTTCAACATGAAGCATCACTTCTCTATCAGTTTCCGAGGCAGTTGCTTTAACAAAAGCAAAAATCACGTTAATCAGACTGAATGCAGTAAGTCAGTTCATTTTTAAGGCAAACAAAAGGTAGCGAGGCAATTATTTTCACTTCGCATAACTTTCGTTATTTATGTCCACGTATTGCCATTACGTAGCATGCTGCCACACAGAACTCAAGCCGCAGTCAGCATGTCAGAAATAACCATACAACGGTGGCTTCCGGCTCTTCGCAAATGCTTCCAGATAGCACGGTTTCTGATTGATTGGAGGGATGACTTAGCATCATGTTAATGATGGCATTGCGAGCGAGCACACGTTATGAGCCCTGGCTCAATGGCAAGACCCGTCTGCAGAAATTTGGGTGCGCGTTGAAGGACGCTGGGTAGTCGGAAATACGGATGTCCTGCAGCTCGGTGTCTATTCCATTTAAAGTGTAGTTTTAAGCATAAGTCATAAACAACTTATAATATCGATACAAAGTATTGCAAATACCGTATCTGGTTGCTTAAAGGATGCATCTAGTTACTCGTAAGATACTGTTAGAAGAATTTTTTTTACGCCGCTGTGTAACCGTGGTACAAGCTTAGGTGTGGTGGGCAACTGCCTTGCATAACGCGAATACTTCGTGTAAACCGATTGAGTTTTCACTAATGCAGCCTTGAGAATTAAAAAGGGACAATCTCCTTAGAACTATTTATAGAATTGCAATCTGGGTAAGCATTAAAATGGCCATGACTCTTCTCTCTTTTTTAAAAGAAGAAAGGAAAAGGCTGGGGCTTCAAGACATAAAAAAATTGCTCAACTAAAAATTTTGAAGGATTTGCGGCATTTTGTGCCTAACAATTCTGTTGCCTTTTTCTACGGAGTTTTAATGCATAGAAATTTTCAAAACCAAATTTCTGATTATAGGAAGGTAATTGTAAATAGTGCACTTCCTACAATATTGAATATTACAACAATATTCCACCAGTAATGCCTACTTTCTCGGTAAACAAAAGCTGTTGGAGAATATCAAATCGCAGTTTTTTTTGTTCAGTTTCAGCATATTGAGCAGGGTCGGTAAGTGTCTACGTATCTGAATATGCTAAGACAACCCTCCCCACAGAAATTACAGTACCTATATTTCTTTTACTATTTTATATTTTCGGTCATTGATAAAACGAAAAATAGTAAACATAAGGTGCATTTTGAGAACACGCACATTTGAATTTATAAAAAAATAAATAAATGGCATAGATTGACTGATCAGTAAACCCAGCGCTTTTCAGCTGAGAAATGTATGAGGAACGTTGTGACGCATTGCTGGTCTGCGTTAGGCATATAAAAAGAGGAGTTCCTAAAATTACTTTGTCAAACATATGATTGTTCAATTTAGCGATAGATTGCCACTAGCTTGCCTTGTAAAACTTACCACATTTACACCGCCCCCTGGTGATCGGTCAATGATGAGAGATGATGTATGCATTGTGTCGTGATACAAGTTTCTTTCGAGTTCTTCCCCGTTTAGCTGTTCAATAAAACGCAAATTATGTATTAATGCAAGCATTGCCACTCTCCATCCTGAAACATGCAAATATAAGAAAGATCAATGGTATCTGCTGTGTAAATAATCGAATATAAAATGTCGTGCGGTAACGCAGAAACGATATCGCAGTTATAAAAAAATGGATAGAGCACCTGATGAAATGGTAAATTTTATCTTTTACTAGTTTACTAAAGCAGGAACAGTTTCACTACAAGGGCACTGCAGTGCGTCTGATTGCCAGAAATCAGAATGTCATGCGATGAACGGCGAGTACATCACAACGTGCAGTGCCTGCTCAAGCACAAACAACACACAAAAAGAAAACACGCATGATGAATAGGAGCTAACGACGCTCACAGCTATACACTTCACATGTTGCTCAAACACAAAAGCTGCACGAAACGTTGGCAGGTTCGTATGTAGCGTTTTATGTCCGAAAACCATCACATGAGTATTGGATACGCCGTAGTGGAAGATTCCAGAAATTTCGACCACCTAGCACTCCTTAACGCGCGCCCCAACCTGAGCACACGAGCCTACAGCGTTTTCGCTTCCATAGAAAATGCCGCAGCCTATAGATTTGATCCCGCGAGCTTCGGGTCAGCAGCCGAGTACCTTAGCCCCTAGACCACCGAGGTGGGGTGCACAGAACGTGCTCACAGGTAAACACATTTTCAATGTCACAAGCGTTGTACCCCAAAAAACTACCGGTCACCTTATTTACCGTCTCCTAACGCCAAAACAAAGCATGTTTTTGTTTTATTGTCAAGTGTAAAAAAGTCTCTCGTCTTTCACATAAAAGAAACGTGCGTAAAGCAGAAGGGAATGTTCTATAACTCTTATGTAGCTCAAAAGAACACTTATTCGAATATATTTTGCAAAATAAGGGGAGGGAACTGTAGAAGATTAGCGGTCTAGTTTATAAAGCTCGTGTGCTCCGACAATATTATTAAGGCACATCAGTGGACAAAACCAAGTACCCTAAATCTTGCACCAGTTTGTTCTAGAACCAAAACCTTCAAAGGGTCTATACACAACTGTGTACACTAGTCAAACGGGCCGGTATGTCAATGATTGACTACTAGAACGTGCTAGCCATTTTTAATGAAGACTGACAGAATGTTGTTTATTCTTCGAGCAAGGTGTGAATGTAAATGCTTTTTTAGAGAGACCCACATTACTCGCAGCTATCGTGATTCTCAAGCTCGAGAAATCTACGAAGCCTACGAAACGCACAATGTGAGGTCAGCATGTCTCAGTGCACCCTCGATAGCCTAAACAAACAAGGAGGTTAACTATCTGCAACAATAAATAGATGAAATGTATAGGGTACGGCGCAAGTGCATTTTCAAGTCCCATCCCCTTCTCGACTTTTGTAGAAGCGTGTTTATTCTAGCTTGCACGAATAAGCACATTTGTTGGTGGTTCAGCCCTTGTTCCTGTGGGTTTCTTTTCGTCTCCCCTTTTTTGCACTGTTTCGCTTAGATGGGGTATGCACAAGATGGGCGAAAATTAATAAGACAGTTGTTAGTACACTGAGTTTAAAACATATCTATACTGCATGGCACATAAACTGATCAAAATATGACAATTGTTTAGAGATAGAGAATCTTATATTCTCTGTCTTATTCAGTGCGGCATTCATAAAACACCGTAAAGCGTTGTGGAAATTTATGTTATTTTTATGCGCTTTTGTGAATTTGTTTTTGTCTTTTTCATATAGTTTTTGTGGAAACATGTCTTTCATGGCATTTTTCTAACTGCTAAGAAGAAAATTTCTGGGGGCAGTGATAGTTAGAGGCAGATTTCACGCTGCAATAAAGCTAGTTGATGGTCAGAGCTTGTATGCCTCTTCTCCTTGTTTGTGTCGTGTTCCACCGCGTAGTCTGACCAATGTGAAAAAGTAAGGCTGAGCAGAGGTACCCAGGAAATAATTCTGGAACACAGATATCGAAATACATGCACTGGAAGCCTAAATAGGTATACTGAGACGGATTTGTCTAGAACATTACGGAATAATTCCGCACAGCAAAAACACAAAGAAATATGGTGGTATACAGATACAGAACTACCATGAAAAAACGCAAATTTTGGAATAGATGTTAGATTTTAGCAATATTGATGCTTCGCAAACGCATCGTTTATGAGCAGGACAGCAGTGAGGTTAGCACTCCACCGCATCGAAAGTCATCAAAAGTCAAGCGTATATCTAATCTCATGAATGAACACCGTTAAATACAGAAAAATTGTACATTGATCTTAGACACAATATCTATATTCATGGGATAGTTGTTGCGTTAGCGGCTCTTAAACTGTAAGAGGTAGTCAAATAGGCTGCCGTGCAGACAGCGCTAATTTGGCCTCAATATGCCACCCGAAGAAAATAGTTCTGTTCTCGCTGCCTTGAGAGACTGCGACTTTCGTCGACAGAGCATGACAGGCTCCGCGATTCTGCCGTCACAGCACCAGAAACTTTACAACGTGGTCATTTTAAGCGTCAGCCAAATTCTTTTGGGCTTCCTACAGTGCCGGCTGCCAGTGGTTGCTTTTTTTCTGGCGTTGTACTAAAGTCTACGTTTCTTCTTTCGAATCATGTTGGCTCATTTCCAACCAAAAATAATGAGGTACCCGTGTCCTGTACAGCATTGCGATAATGTGTGTGCATCTTAAAAGTATTTATCTACTGCGATACTAGTACATTTAGCAAACGTATCACTACACAATACCAATAGTCCGATATATATACTTGCAATATAATATCGCGATATGGTCAGGCGCTGATGTAAAGCGGTTGTGATCATCTCTTCAAAATATTTTCAACAACTTCCCACAGGGCCTTCTAATATCATTATTAGACTTACGATTTCTGTGTAAGATTGCGTGGAAGATGACAATACATATTGGAACTCATTCGCCAGTACAGAGCTCTTTTCCAGAGTAAGAGTCAGGCCATCATGAACGTGCAAGATAAGTTGACCAGACTCATCCCTGCTGTCGAGAAGTCTTGGGTACACAATAAAGCCTGGAAAACAGGGGAAAAGAAGAACAGTGTGCACAAGTTTTCTTCGAATCTATCGGCAATATATATAGTGGCATTGGCGATACATGCGCTGTCCCGGTTGCTCTGTACGGTATTGCGCAGTGTTATTCGAAAAGTTTTGAGCTGCAGCCTCCGTGGAAGGTCTGTGTCATCATAACAAAATACCAACTTAGAACTTTTTTCTTCTCGCCTAAGCATATGATGCTAGGTTATTACACTTTAATTGGACCTCTGAAACAAAGTTACAAAAAATAAAATAGATACTGATATCACCTACTTTTGGCCTTTAGTGTTAACTTCCTTGATATTAGGCCTATGGAATACCCGAATCAATGGAAGAAGCAATTTATTTTGAAAGCTCCACTTACCCGAGCAACTCTTGTTAAGAAAGGCAGAGAGAAATACGAAACAGCAGGTGGCCGCAAATAACAGCCTGGCTCTCCTTCTGCTGGGGAGGCACAGGTCAAACTTCATAGCTGTCACAGTTGACGTGTCCAAAGGCCTCTCTTTCACATCTAATAGAATGAATAAGACGCATGCTATTAATAATATACCCGTAAAACACCATACTAGGCATACAAGATAAGCGGCTTGAAATTGCACTTGATAAAATGCACTACCGAGAAGAAACATTCTTTTAAACTGAAAGGTCATATTACCAGTCAGCGTGTGTGCGTCTGTCTGCAAGTACAGGACATATTGGAAGCATTGAATATATATTTTCCGAAAACCAAGGCAACTATCATGAGCGTTAGAACTCACACTGAAGCACTCAAACACCTGTAACTCTGAAAAAAATTTAAACATGAGCGCAGAATTTTCGTACGACATTTGAACCTCTCTAGGCACCTATATGTGCTAGAGTCCATCTTTTCTCGAATAATTGTTGGAATATTGCTTGCGACGAGAGTGATACATTTATGCTCATACGTTTTTGTCTTCTGTACCTGTTAAATAAATCGTCTTGAGAGTGCTAAGATGTGCTGTTGTTATTGCTAATATAAATCAATCTACAAGAAAACCCCATGATACGTTATCAAAAAATACATACCTTTTCTACTGCTTCAGTTTTCTAACTGAAACAAGTATGAACATTCTCGTCTATCCTAGCACCCTGCAACATTGGTCCGGGAAAATATTCCTTGTAAAGTCTCAAAACAAAACTGCGGTGCCAGAATGAATTGTAGTACTTTCGCCGACAGATGTGATATTTTGACTTCACCAGCCTTACTCATTTGTTTATGCACCTATGTATGATATATATACTCATGGCACAATATGGGGAAGGACTCCAGAACATCTTGCCTGATGCAGCGACGCAGCCTCGTCTTCATGACAGCGTTACAGAAAACATCTTTCGTATTTTCGAGTTTCACCTAATGCAAGAGATGGCGGCTGCAAAGGCTTCCCATCGTTAGTGTCCTCCAGATATAGTACTAGGGTCCTTCCTCTCTACCTAAAAGAGCACGGCAAAATGATAAACCAGCAATGCCGTGCTATGAAAAAGAGTCTTTCGCACATTCGATCGCTGATAGACGGCTTTGTGCGTAATGTTGGCGCCTGTTTAAGATGATGCTGGCGATGCATGTTAGAATAGAGACTGTCGTAAACATCGTCTTCATTGAGGTGAATCAACGTCACGCAAAAAGCTCTATATGGCAACCTGCTGCAGTTGTGTAGGTTTCCGTCAGGTATTAACTGCATAATGTGCAGGTATACGAAGTGTGTTCATCATGAGAAACGGCTATGTCACAGTTCATTGTCATCAGCAATCGAGGCAAACACCTTCACCTATTTTCGCCCAACGAATAATCTATGCAAATAGGTAACTGGAAACGTTGTGTTTGGATGCATAGCGTTGCGTCAAACCTCAGCTGCGGCACTGTGTTAAGTGACGGCACAGTTAGGCCGAGTAATTTACACTGCTCATTCATACACGAACTCACAGATGTCATTCTCAGCCGCCTTGCCATTATATTTCCGTCTGGTGTACTCAAGGCGGGTACACCCACTCCTTAAGTACCTGTGAATGCCTTTCTCTGCCTCTTGTGTTCCACTACTTTTTCACTGCCTGTTGTGTATTTATATTATAGTGGATCATACAATCACACCAACGGAGTGAGTGGCGTATGAGAAGTAGTGCAATGAAAGAGAAGGGGGAACAGAAGGTTGCGTAGCATGCAGTTGAATGAACAGGCTGATTCGTTACCCCGAGCTTCGCTTGATGGTGCTATGATTTCGGTATTCCTATAAACAGAGTACACAGTATATGTCACATGAAAAAAATTAGCTATTTGGACAGATACGGTGGAGAGTATTACTAAATTGACACACTATCAGCACTTCAGATATCCCTGGAAACCTCAGTAGAGGCAATCTAGACTGTTAGAAATTTTATTTTTACTAAATTTTCATGCAGCGTACTCGCAATAAACCTTTGTTTACACAGAGCTTGCCTGGCAATATTTCTTATCTGCTCATTCTGCGAAGAAACAGAAACTATTGACCATTTTGTTTTATATCCCGCCGGAATCATTCAACAATTAAGAAAATTATTCTAGGTATTCTGTTTTCCACAGTAGGTTTATGTTTAACTGCGGATAATGTTCTCAGTTTCGGCGCCACCTGCTCAAGACATTGCTATAGAAATGCATTTGATGCAGTATGTAATTTTATTCACGACTAGAAACGCATGAGAGTATAAAATTTCCTTTAGTATATACCTGACGAGTACTAGTGGTATGATTCGTAATGTGAATATGTGTAACGTCTCCTTTAGTATATACCTGACGAGTACTAGTGGTATGATTCGTAATGTGAATATGTGTAGGCCATCAACTCAATTTTCATCACGTGAGGTAAATTGAACTGTCTAGTCAGCTCATAATTTCAGTCTTTCGATATTTTAATGTTTCATTTTTTTAATTTCGCAGTATTTTATTTATTTTTAAAACATAAACTGTAATATTTTTTCTGTGTACATTTTAGTAGTAGGTTGACAATCACTGTATAGCTTCCACATGTAGGTTACTAAAAGTTTTCTTCGCGAATTCGCCAGAGTGGGTACAAGCCAGTGTTCACAGGCAACAAACGAAAGTTGGATTGTGTTCGCGTTAGGTGCTCTTGTACGTTTTATTTGATGGCAGCGATGGCAACTGTAACCCGCATTCACACGGAGCAAGGCTGCCACGACGACAGCAACAGTCGGCAGTTCACAAATGCACCCTATAGAAGACCGACGTATGTAACTGCGCGGTAGTAAACACGGACGACAAGAAGATACAAGGACAAGCGCAGACTATCAACTGAAGGTTTATTTTTCACAAACCACATATATATGACTGAAACAGAAACAGAAAACACGAAAATCAACAAAAACTGATGACTTAGCACTTAACAATCGACAAAACGTGAACGTTTGACAAAAGCAGATTCAAGGACCATGTGCGCCACTTGCCAGATACCGTAGCTCTTTATCTAAAAGAGCTAACGACGGTTTGCTGACGCAGTGTTCTGGTTCCCGTGCCATTTTTTCCGCTTCGACGATCATACGGGTATGATCGTCTTTGTGCCTGAACATTACGACCGTGCTTTCGAACTGCGCAAGGCAGCCACACCTACTGATGTGCTGAGCTAAAAAACCCTCATTGCCAGTGCGCACATTGCGTGCGTGCTCGCGCAGGCGCTCATTTAGGCATCTCCCCGTCTGCCCGATGTAACACGCACCACAAGATAGCGGAATTCTATAAACTACATTCATGTCACATCTGACAAACTGGGTTTTATGCCTGACAGTGCTGCCTGACAGTCACTGAATTCTTCAAAGAGTATTCTAACTACACTTTGAGTGCTTTTTCCATAGATATCAAAGATTTATATTATTCTCTCCCTCGTGACGCTTTGTATTCATGCATAGAAGAATGTGTTGATCTAATGGGCCACGTAACGTTCCAGAATGCAGCTGGTGTCAGTGTTAGCAGTTTTCTTGACCTGCTAGCTACCTATCTGACCTCTACCTTTGTAGAATGGAACGGTGATGTTTATCAAAATAATGGCGTTTCAATAGGATCTTCGATTGCACCGATTCTGAGTGATTTGTTGCTTGCGAAGTTCGACAGGAACTTGAAAGAGCGGCTGAGTTGCCAGGAAGTTGTGAGAATTTTCAGGTTCGTCGACGACTACCTGGTGGTTTTTAAGTGTGAATCTGCTAGAGTAATGGGGTTGTCATCTGATGTAATTGAAGTTTTTAGTGACTGCTTGAGTCCACTCGTACTGACCCATGAACTCCCAGTGAACAACTCGATTCGCTTCCTAGACATGAGACTTTTGTTCAGCGTGAATCACGCATGCTGGATGTATGAGCCTCGCGCTATGAAACCGCTTTTGCCTTTTAAATCAGCGCATAGCAAATTGGTTAAGAGAGGCATAGTGAACACCTGCTTCACTAATGCCCTGGACAGATCATGTTTCCATATGATGGAAACAAGCTTCCAAAATCAAGTTGAGCGTCTGAAAGAAGCTGGCTACCCGGATTCGCTTCTCATTTCTGTGGCAGAAACAATAAAAAAGAAGAAAAAGCCCAGAAGCAGAGAGAGCACTAATGACAGAGACAAAAGCAAACGTGACAAAGTCGCGGTAATCCCTTACAAGCACCAGCTATCTCACAAAATAAAAAAGCTCGGTCAGCGCATGGGCGTAAAGGTCGTTTTTTCGGCACCTTACAAGCTCTCTCAGCTAGCCAAAATGACATGTGTAAACAATAGGCCCAAACAAGCTTGCACTGTCAGGCATAAAACCCAGTTTGTCAGATGTGACATGAATGTAGTTTATAGAATTCCGCTATCTTGTGGTGCGTGTTACATCGGGCAGACGGGGAGATGCCTAAATGAGCGCCTGCGCGAGCACGCACGCAATGTGCGCACTGGCAATGAGGGTTTTTTAGCTCAGCACATCAGTAGGTGTGGCTGCCTTGCGCAGTTCGAAAGCACGGTCGTAATGTTCAGGCACAAAGACGATCATACCCGTATGATCGTCGAAGCGGAAAAAATGGCACGGGAACCAGAACACTGCGTCAGCAAACCGTCGTTAGCTCTTTTAGATAAAGAGCTACGGTATCTGGCAAGTGGCGCACATGGTCCTTGAATCTGCTTTTGTCAAACGTTCACGTTTTGTCGATTGTTAAGTGCTAAGTCATCAGTTTTTGTTGATTTTCGTGTTTTCTGTTTCTGTTTCAGTCATATATATGTGGTTTGTGAAAAATAAACCTTCAGTTGATAGTCTGCGCTTGTCCTTGTATCTTCTTGTCGTCCGTGTTTACTACCGCGCAGTTACATACGTCGATCATGAATCACCAACTCGCCCAATCGTCCACCTATAGAAGACGACACGTCGACAATGGCCCAGGCACCTGCTGTTACAACTACGCAGGAAAGCTTGGCAGAGACCGTGGGGGCTCCTATCTCTCCTCTTCTGTCGGAGTTCGATGTTCAGGGTACGAAAAGTCACTGTCTACCTTCAAGCACTGGTGCCAGTATACCTATACAAGATGGCCTACAAGCCTTTACTTTACGAGGTGAGGTCGACAGAAAAGCACCCAAGGAAGGTTTCTAAACTCACTTGGCTGCCTACCTGCTATCTTTTGAGGCTGTGCTTACCCAACATGCCCCAATAGCAGACGTCATTGGTGACCTAGCTGCGTGGCTCTCTGTCACTGAAGCGCAGATCGGCCAACAGCAGCGTGTGTTTACATCAATCCAAGATAATGTTTCCATCTAAGCTGAACCTCAGTTTTTAGAGTGCTAATTCCGCCGCATACCTTTAGTGGAACCACATATTGGGCCACCTTTCTGCTGCAGCTTCAGTCCATTGCTGACCGAAATGACGGGATAGGTAAAAATAAAGCTCAAGTGCTCGTTGTGCAATTTCGTGCTGCCGCAAGTGATTACCTCGTGTACCTCTTGCAAACGACCTGGTCAAACTATGAAACTCTTGTTTCGGCACTCGAAACAAGATTTAGTGATGGCCATCTTCTTGAGCTCTACGTCATACAATTGAAACACGTCCGCCAAGGTCGGTGCGACTTTCAAGCACTCGCTGTTTACGTTGATAGCTTGCCCCGGAAGGCCTTCACGCGTTGCCCAACCGCAACCTTAGAGAGTATTGCTGCTAAGGCCTTTTTTGGCGCCACCAATAACAGAAACGTCCAGCACTATGTCCACCCCTCTTCTTCCACTTGGTCCTCTCACCAAGAGGCCAACTCTGCCGGTGAAGCTTGGAGAAGCGCCAGAGCACTTTAAAGCATTAGTTGGCACAACAGGGGCTGCGTTTAGCTTTTTCGTGATCAGCCTGTAGTCTGGAAGTTTTTCCGTGAGTGCTGGGCGGTTTGATTGACTCTGTCTCGTTCGGCCTGACGGGACCACAGTACCTAGCCTTGTGAAGTCGGCCTGAATGCGTGTGTGCTTTGGAAGTCAGCGAGACAGCGGTTACTTGTTTTCCCGGACATGTGTGTGCCAGTGATTTTAGGCTGTCATTGGTGTGTACAGTTTAGCGCTAGTTTACAGTTCATTGGAACTAATTGCACCTTAAACTGACACTTACCGCTTCGACATCAACTCGAGCAGGTGTTGAAGCTAGCTTACGATAAAGCTTGCCCTTGGCCGCCTCGTTTCTCGTAGCGTCGTGTCATTTAGAGGTCTGTTGACAAAGTGCACGTGCATGCGCTTCATGCTTGCTGACAACTACCATATGATCAAAAATTCTGTGTACTAAATTTTCTGATTTCTTTCGCCGGTTAGCATTCTAACAAAGAGCATGTGTACGGCTGTGAGTACAGAGAGAAGTGAGCAACCTGAAATTTGATAATTGTACCCACTTCTGCTTCCTGTGATTACGGCAACCTCTGTTACTATACCATTGTGGCCTGCTTGGTGAGTGGTCCTTTACAGCCGTGCCAAGTCCTCTGTCGTCTTGATAATTCTAGTAGAAAGCGTTATTTGTTTCAGGTTGGGCGGCAAATTCTCAATGCCGCTGGTCCTTCATTACTGTTACGGGAAAAACCTTGCAGCACCGTCTGTCGCAGCAGCATTACAGCCCGTTGGGCCTTCACTGTTATTCACCCGAAACTGCAACAAATGGGGACGAAGCTCTCTATGCCGTCGGTTGTAGTCGTAATCGTAGTCATAATCGTAGTTGCAGTAGAAGTAGTCGTCGTCATAGTAGTAGTAGTGCGTCGTTGTAGTACGTAGCAACCTCTCCAGCCGCTGGAGCAGAGGAGTGGCATGCACACACTCATATGAATTGAGAAGGAAACCCATGCACGTAAGCCATAAACAAAAAGATAGTAGTTTATGAGTAAATAACGTACATGGAAGAGTATCGGTGACTTCTGAAAAAAAAAAGCTGCCTTGGATTCGATGCTTACTAAAACAAAAGTAGTATCAGCAGGACGCAGTTTTAGCACTATACCTGGTCGCCATGTTGAAATCACTGGGCGTAACCCTCCTGAATTTTAGCAAGGTTTAGCGAGTGTTGGGCCGCAGCTCTGTGAACTAAAGGGAGCGCAAGGTGTGGACTGGACACGAAGCGCAGGCCGTAAGAAAGTGCGCGCGTGCCACTCCACTAGTCCAGACTTGCCACCTTTCGTTTAAACCTTCGAATGTGCGCTGGATGGCAGTACTTCTATGCGATAATTATGCGATGAAAAGGTGCGAGATGGCGGCACATAGAGGGTTCACTAGACGGACGGATGAACAGACGGACTAACGGACGAACGGATGGACAGGTGAATGCACGGGTGGGTGGATGAATGCACAGGAGGGCGATTGCACGGGCGGGCGATTGCACGGGTGGGCGGACGGATGGATTCGCTGCCCAACGCACGGATGGATGGAAGCAAGAATGAACCTATGGATTTCATCGGCCATACCATGCTGAATGCGCCGGTTCTCGTCCGATATCGGAAGCTAAGCAGCATCGGGCTTGGTCAGTACTTGGGAGGGAGACCACCTGGAAACACCGAGTGCCGATGGCACCTTCTTTTGCCCCGCCGCGGTGGTCTAGTGGCTAAGGTACTCGGCTGCTGACCGGCAGGTCGTGGATACGAATCCCGGGTGCAGCAGCTGCAATTTTGATGAAAATGGAAATGTTGTAGGCCCATGTGCTCAGATTTTGACGCACGTTGAAGAACCTCAGGTGATATAAATTTCCGGAGCCCTCCACTACGGTGTTTCTCCTAATCATATGGTCGTTTTGGGATATTGAACCCGACATATCAATCAACGTACTCACAGCAGCGCAGACTGATGGACGGATGCTTCGACCCAGTCTTCATCATGTACTCCGTGGATTTGCTGTGATTTTTTTTCCTATGCAAGCCAACCAGTTTACACTTTGTGCCGCGTGATTTTTTTTATTGATGCCTTTTCTTCTTGTGGCTCAGACTGCAGAAGAGACGGGGCTGCGAATATAGTGGATCATACCAATGGAGTGACTGTCGCATGAGAGGTAGTGCAGTGAAACATATCGACAAAGACAGTGTTGGATTGAATTGTGTACGCTTTATTTGCCCTTGTACGTTTCAATATTAATCAACGAGGTGCCCAGTGCACAGATACTGAACCACGATTCAGAGAGCGCATGTCTGCTGGCAGTGAGGGTCACGATGAGGACCAGAACGTTGGTGGCGCATGGTGACTTCATCCAGTAGGCAGGCATTCAACCTATGGTTCAGGGTGGCGCCATTGCGCAGGTTTTTCTCAGTCACAAAACTTATTGCCCCAGTTTCGCACGCTCGAAATTCGCGTTACCTTAAAAGAGGAGCAACAAAAATTACACACTGATGCACGGAGCATGGACCTTGTGTAGGGGAGCATATGCGCCACCGTGTATGCGCCTTCTGAAGAGAACGAAGAGCCTGCTCTCAGTTTGTGACTGCGATGGCTGATATTGAATCCTATGGTGGAACACTCTGCCGGGCGATGAAACGCTGATGGCACAATTCATCGAAGCTCGGGCACAAGCTCACGAGGATTGCCGCAGTGGTCGGGCTTTTTGCCAGCAACATCTGGAACGCGCCCTCCTCGATGCCCTTGAGAATTTCTCGCATCTTCTCTTCTTCAGACATGGATGGGTTGACACATCTGCAGAGGTTGAGCACATCCTCAATATAACTGGGAAACGTCTCGCCAGGCTGCTGTGCTTGGTGTCGTAGATGCTGGTCAGCGCGGAGCTTGCGAGCCTCTGGTCGGCCGAACACTTCGGTGGCGATGGTTTTGAAGGCAGACCAGTTGGCGATGGCGGTTTCGTGGTTGCTGGACCAAAGCTTAGCGACGTCAGCCAAGTAAAAGATAACGTAGCGGAGCGTGGAATAGTCGTCACACTTGTGGCTAACGCTTACGCGTTCGTACAAGGACAGCCAGTCTTCGACGTCTTGCTCACCACTGCCGCTAAAGATGGGCGTGTCCCATTGATGGGTAGCGCCGGGGCAGAGAAACCGGGCAGCTGGTGGTGCTGGCTGAGCTGGGGTGGGCTTGTTGGTGACGGCGTCAATCAGGTTGTGTGGTGGTCTTTCGGCCAACTTGTGGGAGCAAAGCTCCAGGTGTGTTTGGGGTTCTCAGCAACCTTCCCCAAATGCGATGAGGTTAATTGAAGCAGAGAAATCGCAGCGAAGTCACATCAGAAAAGAGCCATACAGAAAGGCTGTGAAAGGCGGCACAGGTTCCCACGCAAACCGTGAGCAGGTTTTTCGTTCTTTTCCGAAGGCGCAAACATGTTAGTGCATATGCTCCACTGCGCTTGCTTAGAATAGAAACTAATGAAATAGATTTAGCGTTGTCGCAAATAAGGACAAATCAATCATACTATGGAAACACTTTCGAGAGTTTACATTCAGTGCCTTGTATGAGCAGGGTAGATATCAAGATGGCATATCATATTGTGCTATAGAAGTGCATATTCTAAATCCATACCACAGTATTAAATAATGTGCTAAAGAAAAAGGTGATCTCACCTATAGGCAGAACACGGCTTTCTTTTCCACGCTTTAAGCCCGAAACGTAACTGCACAATGTGTGTGGGATCGTGATTACAGCAATCTGCTCTCCCCTTATGCGATGTGTTTGAATATAGTATTAATCAAGAAACTTGTCTAGAGAGAAGGCTAAACAACACTTGTAGCAGCCGTGCCCGTGCAGCTCACAGAAGAAATGGTAGTCGAATCTATGTCTTGAGAAATGATGTAAATGTGGTCGTATCAATGCGCGTCAAACTTTCCAAGAAATGCGTATTCATCTGCATGAAAGTACTCTTTTTGGTGGTCTTACAAGACTACTCACGGACAGTATAATTACGGCGTCGCTCATTAGGTGCTGTTTTCTTGTTAAAGCTGGCAATAACCAATCCATACATACCAATAACATGTTCAAGTCTTCGCTTTACAATGAAATTTATCAGCCCCAAGAACACAGCGTTTACGGCTATTTATGCAATTCTCTGAATTATACATTCCTTGATGAGTGCAGCTTTTGTGACCTTTGTGACGTATCAGTCCACGAACATCCTTTAACCTACAGCTACGTAAATGCTACTGACGGCATCGAAATTCCTACTTAGCCATTTGCCATGTTCTTGATTTCTGAGGTGCACACGCACGAGTTGCCCTCTGAGCGTGATATTTTAACCAACGGCTGAACGGCACTGGTACCTTGGGCTGTCCTTTATGTCGCTATTAATCATCTTTCCATTTGTGTGAGCTACTTCTCATCGCTGTGGGATAAGCATTATAAAATATTGCTAAATATTTATTTTTGAGGAACTAATGCCTTCATGCAGAAAAAGTTTTTACGTCTTAATTGAAGAAGAGAATATTCCAACTATTCTTCCAGCAGAATTCAATAACATCAAAAGCTACCCAAAATTGTGAATTGTCACCTGTGAACAAAAAAGTTGCAGTTTTCCAAAAATGCGAAGCAATAACTGTGATAAAAACATAATTGATTGTTTCACAAAGCAAGGCTAGTATATTTAGGAGTGATATTAATTGTAGGAAACATGCGCTTGCTAAGTAACCAAGTTTCCTGCGGCGCGGCCCACAATATATACCCCCAACAAGGCTCGTGCGTAGTTACGGCGTTGATGAGAAGTGCCTCCCGTGGGCAGCGCACGCTGGTACTACGGGTTATACGTCGTGTGTCTCCGCTGGTGGCAGTTTCTTATGAGTAGAGTGCATCTATATGCGCGGAGGCCCTCCCTCGGGTGTGCTAGGAATGATAGTAATATATGCAAGGCCTACTTGGCGCATTAAATTGGGTATTCATTGACGTATAATAAATAAATGCAGCAAATATTGCATTTGACAGAAACACCGGTGAATACTAATGAAACAGAGTACAATAGACGAAAGTGAGAACCAGCTTGTGGTCACTTAAGTATGTTGGCGATGGCATGCAGTGCACTCTTCACACAACACTCTTTCCGAACACAATATCTAGACACGTGCGACACGGCTGTGATACGTCACACGGTTGAGGTACGTCAGGCAAGAGGTGAAGTCCAACAGAAAAGCCAAAAGCCGCTCATTTTCACATCGAAATGCACTCACGTTGAGGTGAAAGGAATATCGCAGACGTGAAAACAGGATACTGTAACAAAAGGCATGAATTATGCACCAGAGTTTTTCCACGGCGTTACATTTGACGAACTTATATCGTAAGCGCTGTGTGGTCAATATAGGTAAGATGCCGTGTTCTTGTGAGAGCGTCGTTAGAGGCATGTTCTACGACTGTGTGGCACACACGTGCATGCGTGGAGATACATTGAAGAGGTTCAGCTGAACACACGTGACAGAAGCGCCTGTGCAAGCATTCGTACGTATAAGTGAGCGTGAGTATACGTCCACATTGGTTTGTTGTAGCGTAAAATATTCAAGTGTTTTCTAAAGTGCTCGCCGAAATATGTAGGCGTAATAAAATGCTCACGGTTGGTTAGTCATGCAGGCGCCGTTTAATTGCGGTTGTGGTATGGTTTTTTTCTGTCCGTAAATACATGAGACGGGGAGAACGCAGTAAAAAGAATTACGGGACACGAATAAAAATTCATGTGATACCACACGTTTCAGAACCTTCGCATGAGTATCAGGCCTCAATAACCTATCGCAAACGGTACAGAACCTGCAAAACGTGCGTAGACACTGAATACCTAGCTGTGTCTCGAGAAAATAGAGAGTTTTAGTACTGCGCACGCTGCGTACATGGCGGCGTTGCTTACGTAAAGACGCCACGTTCTGTGTAGTGCCCATGCGCAGACCGCAACGTGCACGTATCGCGTTACGTACGCAGCCGCTACGTACTCACGCATGAGATGAGTGTGTGCGTACGTATGAGGTGATCGCACCGCTCTCGAACAAGTTTGCGACAGCGCGAGACATCGTTTTGCAAAATGGCGGCATCGAAGGCAAGCACCAACCAGCTCTGTAGCTTAAAATATGACCATAATCTGGCTATAACACTTGGATTGGCTCACATTGGCTGTGAACAACACGTACTCCTATTTTGATCTACCAGATGACGCAACACGCTTCACGCTCGTTGCGTACGCGGGTACTACGGCGTACTAAACGCCGATTAGTGGCGAACGACGCCACGTAACGCAAGGCGCTTGCGTTATGCGTACGTAGCACCATTCCGCAGTACTAAAACTCTCTAATATCTCACTCCTGCGCATGTTATCAAATGCAGTTCGTGACTGTAGCAGGAATGATCGCACAATGTCAGCTTCACCTTAAAGGTGAAGCAATGAATGTAATAGCTACTAATTGCAATCTTATACGCAGTGAGGCTAGCAGTCATCTGAATTAAATACAATTTCATATAACTCTACGAAACGCTGTTGTAAAAGAACAAGGCCGTTCCAGGTACACTTGCGGCACCATTTTTCTTTTCGTTGTTGATGACGCAGCCCGTAGAAGCTCCCGTCTGCTGTGGGGGCACACGCCGCGTGCTGATCGTTGCCGCGAAAAGACGGCACCCATAAGCGCCCCTCCCCATATATATATATATATATATATATATATATATATATATATATATATATATATATATATATATATATATATATATATAAAGAGAGAGAGAGAGAGAGGGAAGTGTATTCTTAAGAGCTCGTTTTTTCCGTGTTTACCAATATTATTGAGATCTAACAGACAATAATGCTAAAGAAAGTATAGGGGAAGGTGTAAGACCACATCGCAATGTAATTGTGAAGAAAGAAAAGTGGGTGAAAAGATAACTTGCCGTGGGCAGGAATCGAACCGACCTTCTAATAACGTGTTCGATGCTCTACCAACTGAGCTACCACGGCGGCTATTCGCCCAGCCGCTTTATCGAGTACATATGTGAACTAAACGTGGGAGTGTCAGTCAGCGCCACTAGTACAGCCATGGTGGCGAGCGTGGCACCCCCGTTACTAGCCCGTATGGCGTCAGGTAGCACGTGTACTTATTTTCAGCTGACAACTAACCATTAGTCTCGTACGCAACCTAAAGGCAGCACCAAGTTGGCCAGTACGAGGCCCTCAAGATATAAATAAATAAATATATATGTATATATATATATATATATATATATATATATATATATATATATATATATATATATATATATATATATATATTGTGTGTGTGTGTGTGTGTGTGTGTGTGACGCTATGATGACTGGGTGACGTGGCCCGGCTCATACTCCATGTTTATTCTAATCTCACTTCTTTCTTCTCGGCTTCTACCAATCATCGCTTCATACGTCACACAATTCACCCTCCCCCCGAAAAAAGGCATGGATTACGAACAAGGAAAAGTACACAAGGAGAGGTTGAGAAGTCACAAATGTCAGAATGCACAATTGGTTTCATGGCCCCGTGGTGTTCCGTAACCTCGCAAAGCTTCAGGAAAGAGTGCAGCAGTCCGGTGAACGCAGCAGTTCTGGTGGGCGAGGCTGATGGTTGCGTCCTGGATAACACAAGAATGCTTTGGACGTGGAGATAGCGGAAATCGCAGCTGATATTCTTGCGAAGAACAAACGAGGTTCGAATGCCTTGCAGAATGGACAGTTCGGATATCGTAGGCATGGAATTCTTCGTCTTGGCACAGGTCGTGCAGGCAGCTTGCGTGCGCGTTGATAGAGGTTTATTGGGTGCTGCCTGTGTTTCTGCCGAGTACAAGGGGTACTTTTGTGGCTTTTTGAGATTTTCCTATTGCGATGTCACAGATGGTTTGATGGAAGGCACGTTCTTGATCTTTGGTGGAGAATGTATCCACGACGATGGGTCTTTTTGCAATGTTCTTTGAGCCTTAAAAGTGGTTTCGATGAGGTTTCCTATCGTCGTTGACAATGTTGAAGTATGCGTTGACGTTGTAGTTTCTTGGTTTCGTCGACTTGCTTGTGGTGTGACATTGATCGTGCTGTGTCAGGATTCTTAGCAAGTTCTTCGCAGGGTTCCACGACGTGAACCAATGCAGATGTTTCCGGCACAAAACAATGTGTGGGGTATCGTGCACTTGAATCTTCTGTATTCATAAATCGTTCATTCTTGGTGGTTGCCTGAAGATTACTTGTGTCATGACAAGTCGCACCTGTGCTTTTGTTTTCATTGTTGGCAGTGAGGTTGCATACTGGATTCACGTCACTTCGATCTTGTAATTGATTAACACTAGACACTTCTGCAGAAGACTTTCCTTCAGAAGATGCTGATTGTGAATGATTCTGTCTTTGTGGCACTGCTGAGCTGAATGCCAAGTCAGTTTGCAAAGTACGCATGCGGCATGAGGTATTAAATGCATCTCGGTTATCAATAGCGGATTCAATTCTTTTATGCAGCAGTGAGTTGAGCATTGGTGATATATCCGCGGATGAGGAACCAGGTGGAAGGTTGGGAACACGACCACGTGGTTTTTCCGTGAGCATGTGGCTTACTTCACCTGACGGGAATTGTACATTCATGCTCTGTACTCGAGTGCGTGAAGGCTGCTTATGACTGCGATGACTGAGTTTGAATGCACTGAGAGTGGGTGGGCTAATCGAATCTTCATTATAGTCTTGAAACCAGATGATCATATCCTTCTTTTATTTTTTGCGAAGACTCGTCCGTTGTCGAATAGTGTGGTGACGTAAAACTTAAATGCCTCACCGGTGACATAGCCGCTGAAGTTCGTAACCATCTCCCGTTCCGACCAAGATGCAGCGGTAGCGTGGAGCTCGAACAGGTCGAACCAGTCCTGTACAGGTTATCGTCCGCTGCTGCCGGTGTACTTGGGGATGGGAAGGTCTGTCGATGGTTCTGCCATGATGCCGGTAACTGCTAGCGCTTGAGATCACCTCTTCTGTGGTCGATATTCAGTTGAGGCGTATTGCCGTGGCTTCGTGAATGATGTGTGGCTGACGAGCGGTGGCCAGGGGAATCGTGTGACGCTATGATGACTGGGTGACGTGGTCCGGCTCATACTCCATGTTTAGTTCTAATTTCACTTCTTCCTTCTCGGCTTCTACCAATCATCGCTTCATACGTCACACACACACACACACACACACAAAACACACACACACATATATATATATATATATATATATATATATATATATATATATATATATATTGTAAGCACAATAATGACAACGTTTGACCTTTATCTTGTTCATCTGTATATAATCATCATCACAAAAACGTGGTCTTCGTTCGTTCAAAGGGTGGATCGGTGATTCGGCCAAATAAACACCCTCGAGACTCCAAGGCTTCTACTGTTTTACAATATATATATTATATATATATATATATATATATATATATATATATAATATATATATATATAGATGAAATAGATGATCAGAGTTTCTTCCGGCTACCGTAATAAAAGTTATAAACTTCGAGAATAGTGCAGTATAGGAAACAAAACAATAAAATATTATTTAATCCTAACAGTTTCGGCTGGTGGACCAGCCTTCTTCGGAGGATGTAAGTGAAATGATACAAGTTCCCGTAGCAGAGGGTCACCCTCACAGTTTAAAGACCCTCAAAAAAAGAGAGAGAGAAAAAAGACAAGCGGGCGAACGAGGTAGCAACAGACAACAAGAAGCAGAAGAGGAGAGGAACTAGAAAGGAGCGACGGAGAGCCGCCGGAACGAGCGGGGAATTCTGGCATTGTTGCTTGCGTATAGGTAAGACGCGCCGCCAGCAGAGGCGACAAGAAAAACGGAAAATGTGGAACATGTTGCCGCTTACCTCGCATCTCACACATGGATCGAGTTTAATTTCCGTGGTTCGGCGGCTGGCCCGTGGCATCGGGCCACACACACACACACACACAAGAAGCATACACCCGCTCCAGCTGTCGGAATATATGGCCACGTTGGAAAGCTAATGTGCCTCTCCCCCTCCCTCCACCTGCCTCTCTTTCAGAAAAATGTACAACCAGTCATACTGAAAATAATAAATGGGTATTGCTTGTAAAGGATGAAAATATATAAAAATAAATAATACTAAAAAAGTATTAAGAAATGAAAATAAAGTTTAATATACTAACACAATCCGTTCGGTTTACGTAGCATCGAATTCGTTTAGTTTCGCTATATTGACTAACTTGCGTGTGCGACTTCACGTATGTATAAATAAATTAATTAAATTAATTATATAGATAGATAGATAGATAGATAGATAGATAGATAGATAGATAGATAGATAGATAGATAGATAGATAGATAGATAGATAGATAGATAGATAGATAGATAGATAGATAGATATACACATACACGTCGTGGTTAACGCTGGATCCGGTGGTGATCACAACTACGGCAAAAACTAGCCGAGAATGTCTGTATGAATACTATCGTAATAAAATAATGCTCCACAAGGACGCACACTTAGTGTTGCTTCAATTCTTTTTGTTTGACGCTATGAGTAAACGGCCAACCACTTTTTCCTCCATATTCTGCATCAATGTCTGCCACGCTCTCTTATTCAAACCGTTGACGGCAGCAATGTCTTTTTTTCATACAATAGGTCATGCTCTGTACTCGAGTGCGTGAAGGCTGCTTATGACTGCGATGACTGAGTTTGAATGCACTGAGAGTGGGTGGGCTAATCGAATCTTCATTATAGTCTTGAAACCAGATGATCATTCCTTCTTTTATTTTTTGCGAAGACTCGTCGTTGTCGAATATGTGGGTGACGTAAAACTTAAATGCCTCACCGGTGACATAGCCGCTGAAGTTCGTAACCATCTCCCGTTCCGACCAAGATGCAGCGGTAGCGTGGAGCTCGAACAGGTCGAACCAGTCCTGTACAGGTTTATCGTCCGCTGCTCCGGTGTACTTGGGGATGGGAAGGTCTGTCGATGGTTCTGCCATGATGCCGGTAACTGCTAGCGCTTGAGATCACCTCTTCTGTGGTCGATATTCAGTTGAGGCGTATTGCCGGTGGCTTCGTGAATGATGTGTGGCTGACGAGCGGTGGCCAGGGGAATCGTGTGACGCTATGATGACTGGGTGACGTGGTCCGGCTCATACTCCATGTTTATTCTAATTTCACTTCTTCCTTCTCGGCTTCTACCAATCATCGCTTCATACGTCACACACACACACACACACACACACAAACACTACACACACATATATATATATATATATATATATATATATATATATATATATATATATTGTAAGCACAATAATGACAACGTTTGACCTTTATCTTGTTCATCTGTATATAATCATCATCACAAAAAACGTGGTCTTCGTTCGTTCAAAGGGTGGATCGGTGATTCGGCCAAATAAACACCCTCGAGACTCCAAGGCTTCTACTGTTTTACACTATATATATATACTATATATATATATATATATATATATATATATATATATATATATATATATATAGATGAAATAGCTGATCAGAGTTTCTTCCGGCTACCGTAATAAAAGTTATAAACTTCGAGAATAGTGCAGTATAGGAAACAAAACAATAACATATTTATTTAATCCTAACAGTTTCGGCTGGTGGACCAGCCTTCTTCGGAGGATGTAAGTGAAATGATACAAGTTCCCGTAGCAGAGGGTCACCCTCACAGTTTAAAGACCCTCCAAAAAAGAGAGAGAGAAAAGACAAGCGGGCGAACGAGGTAGCAACAGACAACAAGAAGCAGAAGAAGGAGAGGAACTAGAAAGGAGCGACGGAGAGCCGCCGGAAACGAGCGGGTAATTCTGGCATTGTTGCTGCGTATAGGTAAGACGCGCCGCCAGCAGAGGCGACCAAGAAAAACGGAAAAATGTGGAACATGTTGCCGCTTACTCGCATCTCACACATGGATCGAGTTTAAGTTCACGTGGTTCGGCGGCTGGCCCGTGGCATCGGGCCACACACACACACACACACAAGAAGCATACGACCCGCTCCAGCTTTCGGAATATAATGGCCACGTTGGAAAGCTAATGTGCCCTCTCCCCCTCCCTCCACCTGCCCTCTCTTGCAGAAAAATGTACAACCAGTCATACTGAAAATAAATAAATGGGTATTCTTGTAAAGGATGAAAATATATAAAAATAAATAATACTAAAAAGTATTAAGAAATGAAAATAAAGTTTAATATACTAACACAATCCGTTCGGTTTACGTAGCATCGAATTCGTTTAGTTTCGCTATATTGACTAACTTGCGTGTGCGACTTCACGTATGTATAAATAAATTAATTAAATTAATTTATATAGATAGATAGATAGATAGATAGATAGATAGATAGATAGATAGATAGATAGATAGATAGATAGATAGATAGATAGATAGATAGATAGATAGATAGATAGATAGATATACACATACACGTCGTGGTTAACGCTGGATCCGGTGGTGATCACAACTACGGCAAAAACTAGCCGAGAATGTCTGTATGAATACTATCGTAATAAAATAATGCTCCACAAGGACGCACACTTAGTGTTGCTTCAATTCTTTTTGTTTGACGCTATGAGTAAACGGCCAACCACTTTTTCCTCCATATTCTGCATCAATGTCTGCCACGCTCTCTTATTCAAACCGTTGACGGCAGCAATGTCTTTTTTTCATACAATAGGTCATGCAACCGATGGCGTTGTTGATATTAAAACATTCTTTGGTTGGAGATTTGGAAACACATTTGATTGTTCTCCACTGCTGATATCACGTGATTCTGTGCCCACCATTGTATAGTGAATATGTCATCTTTGTAAGCCTCATGTAGAGTACTACATAAAAAATTGAGTCCCATTCGGGGCCTTTCATAAAAAGGTGGCGGGCAGAATTATGGTTGTTGTCATTTAAGTAGTCGGAAAAGCTTCCCCTTTAAGACCTTTCGCGCTTTCACGTCTGAAACTTTTGTTGAAGCACCGAGAAAGCGTGGTCCTCTCAGCCTCTTCTGTCCGTGTCTTTTCGGTGCGCTTCAACCAAATTTTCAAGCTTGAACGTAATTCAGCTGGTCCAACTTGTTCATTCACGTTTTCGCTTGGTTTCACATAAAACCAAGAATATTTGAAATGTGTGGCCAGTCACAGGGCGAAAAATATTGAAAGTGAGTCGCTAATGCGTTTGTTTTGCGACAATGCTGCTAGGCTGCGTCGGCACACAAAAGAAGATGCCGTCCAGGACATGTGTTTGTAAGCGGAAATATGGCGATAAAGAAAGCTTTATCACACACAAAAACAGATGAGCTGGTTAGTTATACTTCATTTTTTACAAGTGAAGACGCAGATAAAAAATGAAAAAAATGTTGACAGAACGCTCGGTGCATCACTGTATATATATATATATATATATATATATATATATATATATATATATATGTATATATATATATCTATATATATATATATATATATAAATATATATATATATATATATATATATATATATATATAGTCCCACCATTACCTCTGTCTTCAGAGATACTCCTTTTTCGATTTTCGGCTTTTCTTTCTATATAATTTTGTTTCAGTCCAAAATTACTTTGTGTTTGCAAAACCATAAGCCTTTTAGTTAAGATCCTGCCACCCGGTTTTTGGTTGATCCCACTTTGTAGGTGTGTGCCAGAGTAGCAAGGATCATCATCATCATCATCAACGAACTACGCCATCACACCACTAGTTCTCAAACATGGTCAATGGAAAGATCCGGTGATATTAGGAAATATGTAACTTATTATTTTTTGAACTTGCGCTTGCAAAAAGAACTATTAAAGTGGTGATAGCAGACGTCAGCTGTCGACAGGGGAGTAGACAGTATACTTTGGGGGCAGGCACCTTCTTGATTTTGGGAGGCGGGGTGAGCACCTCTTTGAATCGGTGTTTTCTCGCTCGGTATGTTATGGCAAATTATTTTGAGGAGGGGAGGGGTGCTACACCCTGACTACGCCACTGGCTGTCGATTGCTCTCATCTTTGGTAAAACGCATCGAAGATGTCAGCCCTCTCGATTCTGACTGCGTTAGGCCTAAAAAAACTCTACAGTTCTGGTCATCCGCTCAGGGTAATAAAAATGTTCTAAAATAATATATGCCATGTGCCAAGAGAATCGGGTGGGGTTGGCAGAAAGCAGTGCTTACACGTGTAACGAACTAGTTGTGCAGTTTATGTACTTGTACACGACGGTGAAAGTGGTAGGAAATGAACAGTAGTGAGTCACATGTATTTAATTGATGATCTCAAAAAGCGCGTGTAGTGTGATCAAGTAGATAACAAGGTCGACAGCTACATTTACTCAAGGATTGGCCCTGACTCTATCGGATAAGCGGCACTTTGACTGTCTGTCTTGTTTTTGCTGTTTAGGCGCTTTATATATCAACACTGTGTTTCGGGTGCAATTCCTAATTTTCTCCTTCGATTTGTTACTAAAACCACAAGCAGCTAGTAGAACAGGCCTTGCTGTTATCATGACGGCTCAAGTATATGTATACTATCAGCAAAGGTGCTGATAATGTCATAAATTTGTACCTTTGTTCATAACAACTCACATATGATGGCGTAAAGGGAGCGTTGCTAGTGCTTTGCTTACAAACAGGACAATTGTGAAAATAATGGTGTAATAAGGGTGTTGATAAGAGCGTGCATAACGCAAACACCCGTATTGACATCTTCGGAGTAAAAATGTTCATTATATAGTTTTCAGTGCTATGAAAAAACGCTAGGCCTCAGCGGAACGCGCAGCACTGTCAAAAAAAAGCTAAAAGAGCGGCCTCTCAGAGCGTCTTCTTAAGACTGTTCGAGTAACTGCTATAGTATATTTACTGGGTACCCACCACGTCATAAATAATCATAATTTTTGTGTAGTAAGCTTGCACTCATTGTGCTATCCTTCGTCATTCTTCGGATCAGCTTGGTATCCGCTACACACATGCTACGGATTTAGTGCAATATAATTATGCAGTGCTTGAAGACGATGAAGAATTATTCCAGACGTCGGTATGCAGCACAGCTAAGAGGTAAAAAAAGAACAATAATCTGTAATGGGTTGCAGCACTCTTCACGTGATTTTAGTTGTGTGACGCGTGGTTGTTTCTTTGGTGTTCTAGAATGCTTTATTACTCATAATAACGCAACTCGTTTTCCGAAATTAGGTATGCCTAAAAGCAGTTTGGAAATGAGTTAGAAGCACTGGCGTGGTTTAGTGGTAAAATACTGGACTTGCACGCAGCGGACGCATGTTTGATTTCAATCGTGTCCTTTGTGTTTCTTATTTACTGAGTTCTTTTTTTCTCTATAATTCTTGCGATGCTGGTAACAGACTGTGGCGGCAGTTACGGCAGACAATTACTGTGCCACGCATGGCCCGTGTTCTGATCTGATAACAGCTTTCGATGTAAAACACAGCGAACGCGCTTGAAATACCCTAGTACAGTACCGAGATGAACTTGCTTGCGAGATCGTTTTTGTCACAACTACTCTGCAGTGGAACTGGCTGTGGGAAAAGCGAGTGTGTTGTCCTAATAAATATCTGTAGATTTATTTGTTTGCCCCCCGGCGCCTCCTAACGCCTTTGAGCAATGCGGAATAATCCGTGAACAAAGTTTAAAGGATTATAAGCATGCGGCAATTGCGGTAACCCTGCTCGTACCTTGTGGATTCCAAAAATTATGACATTCGTTTCGTAAGGGGATAATCTCTTTTATAGAACTTATTAGATGATTACTTTAAATGATGTTGCAGGACCCCCTAAACTTTTTTGTTACCACACATATTCAAATCAATCACCGGTGATTGATGCTTTGGATTGTTCATTTTAGCTTACTGAATACTTTTCTTGTGTACACGGCACTTTTGGGTAGTTATTAAAGCCACTCAACCTTCATTATCAATTTGAATTTTTCTGTTTTGGCAGGATAGTGATTTTTGACAAAACTTTGCGCCAATCAATGTGCTTGTGTTGATGGAAAGATATACTAGGCTTACGACCTTCACAAAACTACGTGCCCATCGCGGTTATGCTGCAGTAACATCGACGTTCTGTGATTAAAATAACAATTGCAAGCCAAATATAGAATGGAAATGTCAGCTTCCCAGTTTCACAGTGTTGGGCAGTAAGAAGTGCAAAAAAAATTATGTCGCCAATTCATTACAGAGCTGTTGCTAGGAGTCGGAGAAAATTCATTCCACTAAAGTGATCTCCAAGTGTCCACCGCATGTTTAAAGAGTCAAGCTTTCTAAGCGAGATTCGAGCAGCTTTAGTTTCGCTTGTATCAAACACAAGGTCGCATTAAGTGTCACTAGTCACTCCTATGGCGTCGTCGTCACGCGCGCATGAATGCGCACCTGCACAGCAAAACACTCGCATCGCTCGAAGCTGTCTTGCGACCTCACAGCATCTCAGCTTTGTGTTTCAAGACGACGATGCTTTGCGTCAGCCTGAGACATCCGCAGCCGTTATGGGTATGTTTTGTTCAAAGGCTCGCGCTGTCCCGTCCGCCACAAGTGTGCAGCTGCTGACCTTTAGGCACAATCTGATAGCTACTCTACTTACGTGCGAACTCCACACTGTGCAGGAGCGTGGTGTGTTGGCGCGGGCTCCAGAGCTTCTCCTGACAATAAGAAGGCCACACGAGCACACCTTGTTCCAGACTATCGCAAATATGCAAAAAAAATGCCTTGATGCGTATAATGAAACGCCAACCTATGCGGAGTGAGGTGGTTTATAGAAAGAGGGGATGGTAGACGATATAGCGAAGCTCATTAGACATTTCATTTATACAGGCGTCATTCACATCACGGCCATCCAACTGTAATGTACCACTTTTAGGCTTGTTTTCGGATGTTAAACCCCCAAAATCAATCAATCACTTGGACGCTTTGTCTCAAAATATAGCTTTACTGAAAAAAGCGTACGAGCCCACGTCTCACGAAAAACCAAACTGTGATTCACCACACGCCACAAGTAATTAGGCAGTACCTTGGTTCTAATTAATTCTCTTTGTCCGTATGAACATATAGAGAGACTTTATAAAACATTTATTCTATTTTTACTGCTCCTGGGTCATTTCTCTTCGAGATGGATATTCTAAATTTTGTTTGTTTTAAAAAAAATTCGCATATATAGCGTTTAATATTCCAGTGTTGACAAGATGGAAAGGAAAGTTATACACTTTTCAAATTTTCATTCAGTCAAAAGCATTTTTGTTGCCCGGCAACATACTCTTTTTGAAAGAGAATTTCATTGTGCGAAAGTTGGTATGCTGCAAAGATTGCTCGAGTACTTTCCAAACTGGCAAAAGCAATTGTCCTTAGACATTTGAAAAATAACCATTTTCGCGCGGTAACAATTTGAATGAGTGAAATAATGAATAAAATATTGCATGAATGATTGTAGCAAAGCTAACTTTATTAAGCAATCGTATGATTCCATTCTTCGAAATCTTGGTACACACTGAACAAGTTGCGTAAACATTCCAATGACTGTCATAAATGCAATTTTGACATGTGGTGGCGTACGTCTAAACTTTCGTAGTGTCTTAAAAAAGGGGGACACCTTATCTAAATAGCTTCTATATGTGCCCTAAACACTAGTGAAACCGACGATCAAATGTGTTAACACTGAGTGCTATTTCTGCTAACTCCAGCGCATTTTTATGAAAATTCAAGTTTCTTGATCGATTTTTTCTGCTCCCTTGGAGGGGATGGATGTAGACCGTCGCGGGTGCCAGCCGGTACCAGAGGCGTCAGCAGTGGCCTCTTCCAGGAAGTAGATTGGACAAGCAAGCGACAGCGACAATGAAGATGCCCATGCATACTCTCTGAGCAGTGATGACTTTTCAGACAACGGTTTCTATCCAGCATGGAGCCGCAAAATGACGAGGAGGGACACGAGGACATCCTCAGACTCGGGTATTCAAACTGTAAGTAAAACGCAAAAGTTGAATTCTAATACTATACTGTTTCTACCTGCACTTCCTACCGTCAGCATGAAACGTCTTAACACACAGTCTGTGTCGATTTCTCTGGAAGCGCTCGTGCCAAATGAGATCACAGACAAAATAGTGAACGCCAGAAAAAATATACTGGCTGTTGACGTCCTGCACGCAAGTGCTTTGGGTGTTCTGAGCAGTGTGACTGACTTAGACAGCAATAAGGTACACTCTCATGTTCCCTTGGGATCTGAAGTAGTAACCGGCGTGATCTACGACATATATGTGGCTATTTCAAATAACGACTTACAAGTTCTTGTCGAGTCAACAACTGATACTCCCATTGCTGATGTCACCCGGCTGGGCAAGTCTCGCTGTGTGAAGATTGCGTTTAAGAGCACATCCCTCCCCTCTCATGTTAAGGTGGGGTACTTCAGACATGCTGTGCGGCCTTTCATTCCAAAGCCTCTCCAGTGCCGTAAATGCATGAAACTTGAGCATGCATGATGGTATGCTACCACTGCACCTAGCTCCATGCTGCCGATAAGTGCGTCACTACTGCCAAGAAATGCTTAAATTGCAATGGATCCCATGAAGCCACATTAAAGGATTGCCCGCGTATTCAGAAGGAAATTTCAATCTTGAAGGAGATCATCCGCTAACATTCATCTCATTGAGTAGCGGCCGCTAAAGTCAGGAGGCATCGTTCCCGCCGACGTCAGTTTTCAAGGGCACCTGCTACGTCATAGATGCATTAGACTCCTCCCTCATCTTTACCACCTCTTTTACCTCCTGACCACATGCTGCGGGAAATACTAAATACGGTGAAAGACAAGGTGAGCACACTGTAGCGGCGACAGGCTGGCCTGCACTTGAAAGGGAAGCAGCACCGAGAGAACCAACAGAGTTTAAAAAGGCAAGCCCGAGATGCTGCTTCGGGATATTTACAACCAATACAGGCAAGTGGCTGCAATCTTTCAATCACTAACTGCCACGATTCGGACGTTTCTAAGCAGCATACAGTCTCCGTCTGCTAAGAGTGCACTGGAAATGCTGAATGCACTGAATCCAGTTCTCGCTAACATCGTATAATCACAATGGCTCAACCAAATCTCATCTCTCCCATTGAGGTTAGAAGTTCGTCTGTTTTTGAATGAAATGCCAGAGGCATTAAGTACCGTATCTCGGAGTTTCGCCTATTCGTTCGGGGCAATAGGTTCCCTATACTTGTCATATGTAAACCAAACGTCTCAACGGCCTATAGATCACCGTATCACCATTATCGTCGTATCAACGCCTTATAGGCGACAAGCACTAACCGTATCACCCGACAAGCACGAACCGTAGCACGAAACGTATAAACGCCTTATAGGCGACAAGTACGAACCGCCATAGCGCTCCGCGCCCCACTCTGCTTCTTCCATGCCCCACCAACGATCCGCCGCGTACGGCGATGATCCAGGAGACTGAGGCAGGCACTAGTTCCTCACGCACCCAGGTACAACCCACGCAGCAGTCAAGCGGAGAGTAGCGCTACAGTGTCACCTAATATATCCTCACTCTACTGTCGTTTCTATGTACTATCGGCGTCAAATGAAACCGGAACACGGGAGCGCGTGTTTCCCGCTTCAGAAGCAGTATAGTGTTGGCCGTCCAGTCATCACCATTGACAGTTAGTTCTGCGTGGAGATATGCGGCCACGCAGCGCAGAAATCAAACGCCTTCCTGCTTTGTTATTGATATCGGCCATCATCACCGCCTGCTGCCCGTGGGTCGTGCTGCTCTTGCCTGGAAGGTGATAGGGAAGGGCCATCGTCTCGGCTGTCTGACGTCACAGACCAAGAAGAGCTAAGTGCTGTCGCAGCGCCACCGCTCAGCATAAAAGGACTGCTCGCCCCTGACCCTCCGGGATATGCGGCCACGCAGCGCAGAAATCAAACGCCTTCCTGCTTTGTTATAGGTACGCACTAGAACCCTAGTTGTTTTAGGGGCGAAGCTCCTTAGGGCGTGGGCTGTGCGTCCCCTGTAGCCTGTATGTAGACACCTCTAGTTTAGTTCTTGCAGTGTTCACTAGATGGCGGTACCGTCCCCTGTATGTAGCCACCTCTAGTTTAGTTCTTGCAGTGTTCACCAGATGGCGGTACCGTCACCTGTATGTAGCCACCTCTCGTTTATTTCTTGTAGTGTTTACTAGATGGTGGTATTTGTAGCTGATGATGAAAAGATGCAAGATGTTATAAACTAGAAAGCGGTACTTGTAGTTGATGAAAGACGCGAGATCTTATAAAATAGGAATGATGTCACATATGGCGCGTGTCATTGGTTGAAGGCAATTGTTCGATTTAGTGCGGCGACGTACGCTAGGGGGAGCGTTGTAATAAAATCCGTTCGCTGTTGGCGCGCGCTCGGAGTCGCCGGATGGATAAGGCTGCACAGCGGAGAGAGCGCAAGGCGGCAGCAGCGCGCGCTCGCAGACAGAATCCCGATGTGCGAGCGCGCGAGGCAAGGGACATCGCAAGCCATCCATCGTCTAAGAACAAATAAAAGTTGATTTGTGTATATACACACACAGCGTTTCTCACGTCTTTACATGATGATCGACTGGGCGAATTACACGGAAGATTCACAGTTTACCGATGAATCCCTCCGGAGCTTCGCCCATTCATCATCATTCACCCCGTGAATATGCCGTAATTTTTGTTTTATTATTTTTTTACCCTTTTCTGTGGCAGCTGATTCCCCACTGTTGTATTTTGCCTTACACTCCTGGTCTCTTGTGTCATGGGGGTTGACATTGCAACCTACAGGGTTCGTATCGGAAGCTTTAGAAACTGCTGCAGAAAAAAGATAGCGGATGCTGAACGCCCTTATGCAGAGTCCCGCCTTCTGTGTGTCTTGTGCCCCAAACCCTCTCTGGCACTTTTAATCTGCCTAACGTTGCTTTTGCTCTGTGCTGGGGATATTGAAGCCAATCCAGGCCCCAGAGCAGATGATGTGTATGCTCTACTGAAAGAATGCATTGAAACTAACAAAAAAACAACTTTGACGCCATTACAGCAACCTTAAACGAAATTCAACGGGATGTTGCTGACATTAGGTCCCGAGTTTGCGCAGTTGAACAAAATCTACCTATAGTACCTGAAATAGGCACGGGCGTCAAAGCAGTGAATGACACACTTGAGGAATTTAAAATGACTTTGTCGCGGACTAATGGTGACCTTGAAGGTGTTGTCGATGACTTAAATAATCGTTCACGAAGAAATAACTTGCTAATTAAAGGTTTAGTGGAAGAGAACTATGAGGCTAGCGAAAAATTAGTCAGGGATTTCTGTTCCACGAAACTAAAAATAAACTTGCAACCCGGTGACATTGAACGGGCGCATCGAATTCGGCAGCCTCGTCCTGCTTTTACGCGCCCACTGATAATAAAGTTCTTGAATTTCAAGACGAAGGATTCCCTTCTTCGAAATGCGCATAAACTCAAAAACACTGAACCTAAAGTTTGGCTCGAGGAAGATTTCTCCCCTAAAATACAGTTCGCAAGGAAAATGCTCCGCGATTTCGCTAAACAGAACAAAGGGAAGGATGAACGCTACAGCATACGGTATAACAAACTGAAGCTCAAAGGACACATATACCACTATGACGCAGTTTCCGCAAGAGTAGTTCAGGCAGACCCTCCGAGAATTCCCATCACGGATTGACAAGCTGTCCGATTCAAGCCTAGAAAAATAAAAACAAAAACTAATACTAAAGTTCAAAACCTATCTATTGTTCTCGCTAACTTCCGTAGCATTATAAATAAAGTTGACTTGTTGCTTTCAGTAGGTCACGCATGCTCCGCTGATATAATTCTAGGCACTGAAACATGGCTCCATGCAGACATACGCAATTGTGAACTATCACTTCCAGATTATTTCACGGTCTTCCGTAAAGATAGACCTTTGTCTCGGGGCGGTGGCGTCTTAATAGCTGTAAGAAACTCTTATCAACCCTCCCTTGTTACTATTGATACCACTCTCGAGCTACTCTGCGTAAAAACCCAATTTGAAGGCTGCATTTGTGTTATTGGGGTCTGCTATCAGCCGCCTGACAGCAAACCAGATTTTGTTGATCGCCTAACCCCTGTACTAGAATTAATTTTTAACAAATTTCCTCAGTGTGTCTTGCTGCTTGGCGGTGATTTCAATTACCCCTCCATTAACTGGGTCACACCATCATCGCTATCAATATCTGTCGGACTTGAAATATCTCGCTTCCTTCGTACCTTAAAACTATTTCACCTAACCCAAATGGTAACTGCACCGACGCGCGGCCATCACATCCTCGACTTAATTTTTACAAACAATCCGACAAACGTTGTAGTCCAAGTCCTTGATGAAATTAGTGACCACAGAGTAGTACACTGTTCCCACCCTCTGCCTCCCCATAACAAGAAAATAAAGCCTAAACGCATACTAAATTACAAAAAAGCAGATATTGAAAAAATTAATTGCATGTTAACCAAGTTTTTGTGTTCTTTTCTGAACAAATTTATCAATCATACAACAAATGAAAACTTGATAATATATCGGGACTTCCTTAAAAAAATTGAAAATACGTGCATTCCTGTGGTTTCCTTCACATCACATACAAGTGCTCCCTGGTTTTAAAAGAAGGTTAAAAGTTTGCTAAACAAAAAGAAAAGAGCGGTACAAAAAGGCTTCGCAAATCAACAGTCACCACACTTGGAATAGGTATAAAGAACTAGCTCGGGAGTCAGAAGAAGCTATTAAAGAAGCTAAGTATTATTCTTTTAATGATACGCTGCCGAATCTGTTAAAATTGGATCCGAAAAAGTTTTGGCGAGTTCATAACCCTAAGGATACGGACACTATAATAACATTAAAAGACGCAAATGGGTCGATTGTACCCACCTCTGAATGTGCTGAGGTTTTAAACAATGTCTTTAGCGAAGTTTTTGCAGACGAACCACCTCTTGACGAGTCCTGTTCCGTCACTCTTACTCCAATTACTTGCCCAAGCGAGCCCATTATCGTAACGGAAGTAGGTGTATCACGTGCAATTCCTAGACTTCCGCTTCGGTCCAGTCCTGGACCTGACGGCATCAGCTCAAAACTTCTTAAATTAACTAGTCACGTATCATCGTTTTAATTGTCCTTAATTTTTCAGCAATCGCTTGATTCTGGGTGCGTCCCTGACGATTGGAAATCTGGTCACGTTATACCCATTTATAAATCTGGTGATCCCTCAAGTCCAAAAAACTACCGCCCGATTTCACTCACATCAGTTTGTTGGAAACTCCTCGAACATATAGTTTACTCCCACATAATGAGACATCTTAATACTAATAAAGTGTTATTCGAAAATCAACATGGGTTCAGGTACAGGCGGTCTTGCCAGACACAGTTATTTGAATTATCTACGGATTTACATGACTCTTTGCACAAATCAGTTTACACAGATGCTGTATTTATCGACTTTTCTGAAGCCTTCGACCGTGTTCCCCACATACGGCTCATCCAAAAAATAAACTGCCTAAAGTTAGACATTAAAACTACCCGCTGAATTCAGCAATTTCTATCTGGTCGCTCTTAAAAAGTAAATATAAATAATAATCTCTCCAGTTCCTGTGTCGTTGGGTCAGGAGTACCTCAGGGATCAGTCTTAGGGCCTTTATTATTCCTGATATATATTATTGACATTGCGAACAATATAACTTTAACAATTCGACTGTTTGCCGATGACTGTATAATTTATAGACAGATCACATGCACTGATGACGTAGCTATTTTGCAAAGCGATCTAAACACCCTGGCTGAATGGTGCCACATGTGGAAAATGTAAATTAATACAGATAAAACACAGGTCATGTCATTTTCTTCGAATCCAAATACTCCATAAATCGATACATGTTATGCAGTTTGGATATTAAACGAACCTTTTCTTTCAAGTATCTTGGCGTGATATTTACTCCTGATTTAAACTGGGCCATGCATATTGAACACGTAACAAACAAGGCACTAAAAAAACTTGGCTTTCTTAAGCGCCGTTTATATATCACGAACCATGAAACTAGACTTCGCGCTTACACTTCCCTCATCCGTGCAACCCTCGATTATGCTTCAATTATTTGGAACCCTCACACAGCTATACTGTCCGACTGTATTGAATCTATTCAAAACAAGGCTGCCCGCTTCATTTTGCACTCGTACTCACCATACCAAAGTGTCTCAGCAATAAACAGATTCTTAATCTTCCAGAACTTAACACTTGTCGTAAATTCTTCCGCTTGACCTTTTTCCACTCTCTGTATCATGGTATTACACCTTTTTCATGCGCTCATATTTTTCCGGCCCATTATGTGTCCAATCGCACTGACCATGCTCGTAAAGTGTCGTCCATATTTGCAAGGACCAAAAAGTACCAAAATTCCCCTTTTGTGTTATCTGTAACCGAGTGGAACGACCTTCCCAGCGAGATTGCGATGATAAATGATCCGTCTGCATTCCAATCAGTGCTGCGTACATTTCTTGATGTGTAATATGTCTACTGCTACTATATCTTACTCTGTTGTTATATCTCGTGTACCAGCGAAATGATGAAGAACTAGTGCCATGCAGATTCTGGAATTGAAATGTACTGGAGATGTGAAATGAGCCATGTGTTACATCAATGTCGTAAAAATGTATCTTTTACTTAGTTATGTCTGATCGCTGTGTGCGTTCCTTTTATATAAATTGATGTATACCTTGTTTTTAACAGTAACCCCCCCCCCTATGTAATGCCTCTCGAGGCCTTTAGGGTATTTAAATAAATAAATAAATAAATAGACAGGCGTGCACATCCGGTTTGGCAGCACTGCGCGCGATCCACCTAGAGTACGTTATCTCCGTTTGTGGTCTAGTTTTCGTATGGTGACATTGGTGGAAATCGTGGGCGTGCAAAGCACTTTTCATCGTATCACTCGCAGTTGCTTGCTTTTACTTCAGCGTCGCAGAGCAATCAGTGTCTTGGCACGATAAAACAAAAAGAAATATAAGTGGTTTGCGGCTGATTTTCAAACGATTGTCATATCTCGTTCGCCAGCGCTGCTTCACCTGCACCTTCCTTTCAGAGAACGACCCGAACAGGCTTCATTTCAACTGGACATACCAAAAAAGCGACTGTTCGGAGTAGCGGACAAAAACAGATTATCAGATTCATGGTGTCGTTATAAAACATGTGACAAGTTATACCAACGCCTTTTAAAAACTACTCGTCATCGTTTCTTTAGCCATGATTTGTCATCAATGCTAAAAAATAACCCTAGGCGCTTTTGGCGCACGATAAGTCCTAGTAACCAACCTGATGTAAATCTCGTTAATACTGATGGAAGCCCTGTTCCGGAATCCGAATGCGCTCAGTTATTAAATGATACATTCTTATCAGTCTTTACTCTTGATGATACTACTTCATGCCCTAACATAGATGTAGTTGCCGGTATTAATATGTCTGAAATAATAATTGACGAAGCTGGTATCATATCTTTACTCGAAAAGTTGAAAACCGTCTGCATCCGATCATAATGGCTTCAATAACAAAATACTGAAAAATATTTCCTCAGGTATCTATCGCTTTTTGGCAGCAATCTTTTCTCTATCGTTATCATCAGGCACCATTTTTCACGACTGGCGAATAGCAAAAGTAGTGCCGCTATTTAAATCTGGTGATCGCTCATCCCCGCTTAATTACAGACCCATATCTTTAACTAGTACCATATATAAACTTTTGGAACACATTATACACTCCCAGGTAATCTCCTATTTAGAGGAACACAATATCATCTTTAAATACCAGCATGGTTTTCGCAAAAGCTATTCATGCGAAACTCAACTCGCGGGATTTACTCATGACTTGCACTCATCATTGGACGCCGGCATTCAAACTGACGCTATATTCCTTGACTTTTCAAAAGCATTTCATCGTGTTCCTCACCATCGGCTCCTACTAAAACTTAGGCAGCTTAATATTCACCCACTTGTTCTCGCCTGGCTACAAGCCTTTCTTTCCAGTAGAAAACAATTCACGTCTGTCAATAACTTTAACTCTCCTTTTGTTGAAGTCTCATCTGGAGTTCCCCAAGGAAGTGTGATTGGTCCCTTGCTTTTCCTTATTTATATTAACGACTTACCCTCCTCAGTCAATTCTAAAGTTAGGCTTTTCGCTGACGATTGTGTCATGTACCGTACCATTTCATCTGAAACTGATCGACAATCTCTACAATCTGATCTTGTCACTTTAACTTCGTGGTGCACAGCATGGCAAATGACACTAAATCCTTCAAAGACTAAGCTAATGTGTTTTACTAAAAAAGCGTCCCGTATTCCAACGTCTTACTTACTAAATACTTCAGTGGAGCTTACGACTTCTTATAAATACCTTGGCGTTAACATTCAGTCTGACCTGTCATGGCATCACCACATTAACGTCACCCTTGCTTCAGCAAATCGCTCACTCGGGTTCCTTAAACGTATTTGAAACACACCCCCTCGCACTCGCGTAAACTGGCTTATATCACCCTAATCCGTCCTAAAATAGAATATGCCTCAGCCATTTGGGATCCCGATCAAGACTACATTATTAAAAACATCGAAGCCCTGCAGAACCGTGCTGTACGTTTTATTTTTTCTGATTATTCACGTCACACCAGCGTCACTTCATTGAAACTTCGTGCCGAACTGGAACTCTTATCACGTCGCCGTAAAATTGCTCGCTTATCAATACTTCATAAGCTCTACCATCACACATCACTTCACGAGGACTTCTTTAGGCCACCCCCTGCCATCTTTCCGCGCCGCGATCATCCCTTTAAAATCGAACGCTTCCCTTGTCGCACTTTTCATTATGCTAGATCCTTCATACCGCGCACAATAACCGAGTGGAATGACTTACCTTCAAACATTGCAACCGTCACCGATATCACTGAATTTCAGAACCTACTAAACATGACTGCAAGCGTGTGAACCTTTTGCGGCATTCCCCCCTCTTTTTTCTTTTTTCTGCAAACCGTGTTTTTTGTAGAAACTGCGTATGTTCATGGTTCGTGTTATTTATTGCTGTGTTTGCCTAATTCAGTTATTCACACATGTTTTTGGTGATGTTGCCATTCCTTTATGCTTAATGGCGCGTGTGTTTGTAGTAAGCTAGATTGCGTTTTATTGTACTCTTGTGACTCTATGTCCTTCTTTGTGTAGTTCAGTTTTAAAATATTTTTTTAGTTTTATTATTGTTTGACTCATATTATTTCTTCTGATTATTTAGGATTATGCGGTAAGAATATTGACCTTATATTTATTCTAATGTATTTAGTAGCTGTATGGCGTTTAGTTTGCGTGGTTTCTGGTTCTATTAATCATTTCATGTACCTGTATGTATTATAGCCCCCCCCCCCCCCCCCCCCTATGTAATACCCTCCTGTGAGAGGGCCCTTAGGGGTATTCTGAAAAAAAAAAAGTGTTTCTTCTGAAGAGAGCGCGCAAATTGTTTCGCTTTACCGGAACGAAGTGAAACAGCGTGAAATTGCCAGCATTATGAACTGACGTTTGTCTACTATATATAGAAATAGCCAGGCATTCCGTGAGAATTGACTCCGTGATGACAAATCGTGCTAAAATACTCGCCTTTAGCTGCAGTAACTTAACCTCTTTATTTTGTATTTTGTTCCTTTTAAATGCTATACCTAGAACACAAACAGAAATATAGCGCTATAGGGGGATCATGCAGTGCTGCCACACCGGATGTGCGGGCCTGTCTGTGACAATGACTGCTGGACGGCGCGCACTATGCCATTGATAAGGCTTGTGCCACGCGCTCCACTGCTCGCGTTTCATTTGATGCCGATAGTACTTCAATGAGACAGCAGCGTCTATTATTCTGTTCGAGAGGTACTGGCTTTTTTTTTTTGTTCGTCTCTTCTCCTCTCGGTTACGCCTGGCACAGGACATGGTTAGACTAGAACTGATTTTTTTATTGAAACGCTTTTACGGGAGATTTTTGTAACGTTACGCAATTGGAATTCTAAAGAAGCTTGTTCCCAGGCAGTTATACTGCGTATAGCGTGCTGTTTTCGTCACATTTACTGCTTTGTGTGGCGTCAAAACGTTCATTTTGTTCTTTGAAGCTGTATATAAACGATTATCATGATTTTAGTGAGAATAAATCACAGTTGAGGCTTATCAACGTTGGCTTCGGCAGGAACTGCACGCCTTAAAGAATTTTGTCTCAACCAAATCACTCACAAATACTCCAATACTGTGACGGAAGCAGCATTGACGTCCAGACAAGAAAAAATTTCGCGCCTGCCAGCTCAGCCTCAGAATCTTCTAGACAAGTCATTTGATAATTCTCATTCTTAAACGATGAATTTTTTCTGGCCCAATTCCTGCCACGGTGGTTAAGTGGCTAAGGCACTCAGATGCTGACCCGCAAGTCACGGTATTGAATCCTTGCTGCGGCGGCTGCATTTTCAGTAAAGGCGAGAAAGCTGTAGGCCCGTGTGCTCAGATTTTGGTACTCGTTAAAGAACCCCAGGTGGTAGAAATTTTCGGAGCCCACCGCTACAGCATCTCTCATAATCATATGGTTGTTTTGGTACGTTAAACCCCACATATCAATAAATTAATCAATCTAGTCTCAGGTCCCATCAAATCTGTAGTTCGCCATATTTATTTCTGCACAATAATGAGAGGGCTCAACGAGTCCTTGCTCTCGAGGGACTATGCCAATAGAGGCAGTGTCTGCCACTTGCGTTTTAATGCCGGTGGATGATTTCGCAAGTGCGGGATTTAACAACAAAAATTCGTAGCGTGCGTTTGGGCCGAAGCGCACTGTGGGTTTCTGCGCCTATATAGGAAAGCCAGTGGAGCGTTGATTTCTTTCATGAACACCGCTTGCAGCCCCGCTCACAGGCTTCACGTCATTGAAACGGAGATACCCTGTAATACAAGGCTTTCGCCAGTTATGCGAAGCATTTCTTAGCAAACTTCGGCAATATTGAGCGTATCTATCTATCTATCTATCTATCTATCTATCTATCTATCTATCTATCTATCTATCTATCTATCTATCTATCTATCTATCTATCTATCTATCTATCTATCTCGCCGCCTATGACTTTTGGCTGTCATGGCTGTTGCGATAATGGTATCGAAACCAAACTCGGTATGGCATAACATGACTGTATGAAGAACACAGTTGACTAGTCATAACATGAAAATCATGTGTTTGTCTATAATGTCATTATTTACTCTTCATGGTCCTGCAGCTCTTGCGGTGGTTCCGTTCGCATGGCTTGTTGCAAAACTAATATGGTATGACAAGATTGCATGCGAACACAAGCGACACACCCTAACATGAAAATTATGACATGCGTGTCATGTAACAACATGATTACACGCCACTTTCATGATGCACTCGAGGCCGTTTCGCTGACATCACATATACTTAATTTGGTATTACGGTACGTGAATTGATGACGAAGGTATGTAACAGGTGCCAACAATATAAACATGATATGCGGGTCATGTAACAACATGACTACTTGCTAGACTCATGATGCGCTCACGGCCGTTTCGCTAGTTTTTCTTATAGCGAATTTGGTTTACGGGATGTGAATGGAAGAAGAAGGTATGATACTGGTGCAAACATGGTATACATGAGATGCGTGTCATGTAACAGCATGACTACTTGCTACACTCATGATGCACACAAGGCCGTTTCGCAAGCTTTACATGTACCAATTTCGGTATTACGCAACGCGAAAGGACGACATAGGTAAATGACACATTCAAAGATGATGATCACGACATGCGTGACATGTAACAACATGACTACATGCCATACTCATGATACGCTCGTGACCATTTCGCTAGCATCACATATGCCAAATTTGGTATTACGTGACGTAAATGGATGATGAAGGTATGTGACTGGTGCAAACATGATAATCATGAGATGCGTGGCATGCGAGAACATGACTATATGCCACAGTCAAGGCACCAATACATTTCGACGTGACGCGGGGTGCGTGCATGGCGGCGTTGATTTCGTCGCGTCACGCCGGCGTTGACACGCCAGGCACTGGCCCTGCCATATACTCGCAGGCGCGCGCCGCGCTGCGTTCCTTTACGCATGCTGTTTCAGCGTGTCCGGTGCCCGTTTGTCACGAATAGAGGTAGACGAAGTGTTGCCTGGGTAACGCCTCGGCGTGAAATTCAGCATGTCGCATTTCACGCTGGTTGCCGTCGGGCCGCGCCGACGAACTCTGGTAGCGCCAGTCGCGCCTGGTGTCAGACTATAAAGTGATCGCGTTTTGCTAACGTAGCGTCGCTGTTTCCAGCGTGCGCGCGCGTGAATGCTACATTGAAGTATACTAAGCCCTTCGGGATGTGCTCGCGGTTGTTTTAATAGCTCTACATATATCGAATTCGGCGTTACGTTACGTCAATGAATGACGAAATATACGACTTGGGGAAATATGATAATCCGGACACGTGTGTCATGTAAGAACATCGCAACATACCACGCTCATAGTTGTTGTTGTTGTTTTAGCTGTTTTGCTGTGGAACGGTTGAGGAGCTTATTGCCTCGGCTACTCCATATCACAGAGTTCTGCAGCGAAAAATAAAATAATAATACAGAACGGTACCCAAAAATTAACAATACGGAAAAGGAAAAAAAACACATAATAGCACACTGAAACCAGTTCAAATAAAATGTCAATACACAGTTTTCTTCACGCAGTTCACACAGTCATGAACTACTTTCACGCACACCTTCCTACTCTAATGCCAGTATATACATGACCACACTTTACATGATACTCATTTCTGGCTGTCAGTCATAGGCGCTTGTCCAGTCCGGTCTCCACTAAAAAGTCTGTCAGGAAGATTATTGCCTTTTTCTGAAGATGCATCTCAGGCCATGGTCCAAGTAGTTTCTTTATTGTGAGGGGCCGTCTGTCCAAACTTGCTAATTTGTTCTTTAATTTTTCTCTTTCTTTCGCGTATTTAATGCACTCCAAAAGAATATGGCGAACATTTTCTTCTGCATGACCACAATGGCATTCCGGTGAGTTGGATTGATGTATCTTGTGCAGGAAGCTGTTTGTGTATGCTACTTCCAATCTAAGTCGGTGGATCAATGTCTCTAGGTGTCGTGGAAGGTCTGTCGCTATGGAAAATTTTCTGTGTGGATCAACTTCATAAAGTACCGTTTCCTTTGATTTAGGGCTCTCAAACCACTTCTCCATCGAACAATGGTTAGCTCCTTGCGATATAAAATGTCGAATATCCGTCCCAGATATAGGGATTGTGCAATCCCGTCCTTCCTTCAATGCTTTCTTTGCGAGACTATCAGCATCTTCATTTCCCTTTATTCCAATGTGGCTGGGTATCCATTGGAATACGATGTTGTGACCCTGCGATGAGGCATATTCCACAGTTTCTGCGATACATTGTGGTATTTCACCATTTCTGTAAGGTGATCTCACATTTCTGATTAGCTGAAGAGCAGGTTTGCTATCAGTGCATATCACCCATTTTCGTGGATCTGGATTCTCGCAGATAAGCTTAACTGCTTCAAAGATAGCCACCAATTCTGCTGTCGTCGATGAAGATTTGTGCGATAATTTGTACATCTTCTTTTCCTGCATTTCGGGTATAAAGACCGCACAGGCTAACGCTTCTTCTGTGCATGATCCATCTGTATATATCTTCGTTTTTTCATTATGCATTACATGAAGCTGATGAAGTACCAACTGTGCCGCTACTAGAGGTGCCATGGCTGCTTTCTTCTCTATGCCGTCTATTTCACGGATAACGTTGAGAAGTGGCAGCGTCCAAGGTGGTTTTGAAGGTTTCCATTGTTTAAATTCTGGTACTACTGCTTGAAACGATGATATAGTATCCTGTAGTCTCGTTGTCGTTCTTTGTGTTAGTGCACCAGATAAAAAATGACTTTCATGTTGCGTGAAAATTCTAAATAAATTTCGAGATGTTTCTTTAGTTCGCAGTACTGCCAAAGGTGGCTCTCGAGCCTCCGCATACACCAAATCACTGGAAGTTGACCGTGGTAAACCCAGACATACCCTCAAGCTCCTTGCCAATAACAAGTGAAGTCTCCTTTCGGTGGAGGCTGGGAGTCCGTGCAGCAGGGGCATTGAGTAAGTTACGATGGGGCGTATCCAGGCAACATGTAGGGCTAATAACGATTCTGTAGTACCACCCCATTTGGCCCCGCAGAGATGCCGGAGGATTCGAATGGCCTGATTCACTTTTTGTTCCAGGGACTGGACATGAGGCGACCATGTTAGTCTCCGGTCTAAAATTACTCCCAAGAATTTATGAGTTTTAACCATTTTAATAGGCTGATTTTGCAGAATAATCTGGAAATTTCCAGGTCTTTTTAATGTAAACGGAAGTATGGCTGTTTTGGCCAGACTCAGTGCCATACCTCTTTGTTTTAGAAAATGGTCTACATTATCCAATCCTTCTTGTAGAGTTTGTTGTATATTCAAAAACGATGGACCCGACGTCCATATACTTATATCATCAGCATATACTGAACATCTGATGTTGGGTGGAAGATTATACGGGAGCTGCGCCATGACTGCATTAAAGAGAGTAGGGCTTAGTACGCTGCCCTGTGGCACTCCTTGGTTGACGACATGTTCTGACGTTGGGCCCTCCTGCGTAACTATAAAAATTTTCCGGTGCTTCAGGAAGTCAGCGATCCAACGCAGTATCTTGCCCTTGAATCCCTGTAACGCCAGGCCTTCCAGAACGTGAACGTGACTCACTGTGTCGTATGCTCGGTGGACATCAAGGAATACAGCGACAGTGATGTTTCCTTGCGTTCGTTGGTTTTCCACATCTGTGACCAAATCCAGAATGCAGTCCATTGTGCATCTACCTCTTCTGAAGCCGGCTATGCTTTCTGGTAGAAGTTTTTTCATGTCTTGCCACCATAAAATTCGTTCATTGATCATTTTTTCCATCACTTTTGAAAAACAACTTGTCAAACTAACCGGCCTAAACGAGTCCAACTGCATAGGGCTCTTCCCTGGCTTTAGCAACGGTACTACTTTTGATATCTTCCAACTTTCCGGAACTTTTTCTTCTTGCCAAATTTTATTATAGATGTCCAACAGGTGTAATTTTCCTTTTTTGCACAAATTAGCAAGAGCGGCGTATGTAACTCCATCTGTTCCTGGTGAACTTGTTCGTTTTACTGAAGACAACACATATTGGAGTTCCTCTGGTGTGAAGCTGTCATCCAGATCTGATGAACTGATCGCAGAGGACTTTGTTACAACCGCCGAAGCTGATTCTGCTGAGGATTTATATTCGCTCGTTTGGGCGGTCTCTCCATTTCTCAGTATAAGATCGCAAAATTCTTCGGCAATCACCCGTTCGCTAACTCCTCGAGACAGCGCTAGAGCCTGTAGTGGTCTTGAGTGGACTACTGGCTGTCGGAGGGCGCGTACCATGTTCCACAGTTGAGTCGCCGAGGTAAATGGGGAAAGTGAGGCACATAGATCTTGCCACCTTTTGGTTGAAAGCTTCTGCAGTTGGTTACGCATTGTAGTGTGTACTTTCTGTGCAACCTTGAAATCTTCTAAATTACCTGACCTGCGATATCTTCTTTCAGATCGGCGTCGTATTGCCCGAAGCCTCTCATACTCAGCGTCAACACCCGAATACCCATCTGGAATGGGTACTATACGAGTTGCTTTTGTTAGAAAATTTTTTATCTTAGATGCATACGTTTCTGCGTCAGAACAGGGTTCAAGATTTTGTCTCTGTAGTTCTCGAAAGATTGCCCAGTTTGTAATTCTTGTTGTGCGGTTATTTCTTGTTTTCTTCAACTTTGGGTGATATATGAATACTGGCAAGTGGTCACTTCCTCTTGTGTCAGCGTCTGCAGTCCAGTCTGCTCCAGCCGCTAATTCAGAGGAGCACACAGTAATGTCTAGTACGCTGCAGTAGTTATGCCCCCGTAGAAACGTTGGAGAACCATCATTTAGTATAGTGTAACCATAATCTTCGCATATTTTTACTATAGCAGATCCCCTTACGCTACAACGCTCACTACCCCACAATTCATGGTGCGCGTTAAAATCACCACATATAATTATGGGATCATGGTCAGATCTACACACTGCAGCCAACTCTGCGTATGAAACGTTTGCTTGAGGGTGCACGTAAACACTAACTACAGTTACAGTAACGTTACCAAACTTCACTTTGCATCTAACAAATTCCGGCGCATCTGTTTTTGAAGTAGCCACAAGTGTCGACGGAATATCGCGTCTCACACACAACATCACTCTGCTTTTTGCAGCAGGACGGTCTGCTTGGTACACCACATAATTGGACAAGCGAAAGTTAGTGGATACTCTTGTTTCGGAAATACACAAAATCGGAAACCCGTGCTGAGCGACGAATTTCCGAAAATCTCCACTCTTATTCTGCAAACCGTTGCAGTTCCACTGGAATATTGCACTTCTTTTGTACCAGTTAGATAGTCCGGTAGCCATGATTACGACAAGAGAAGATGCTCAACATCTAGCAGCAATTTCACTTCTGGTAAAGAACCTGCTTGTGGCAGGGATCGTAGAATTGCTTTGAGAGCCGCAAAGATTATTGGCAAAATGACTTGCTCGCTTCCGGCTGTCTCCGCCGAGATCGCATTTCTCGAAGAAGTTTTACTCAGCAAGCTGCTGTGACCCTTCCCTTTGGTAGTCAGTGGCTCCTTGGCTGTGTCTGGCTTGGTAGAAAGTTCCACTTCAGCATGTTCCTGGGCCCGGACTTCTTTTCCAACGCGATGTTTTGGTGCTGAGCGCTTCAATACTTCCGAGTAAGAGTCGTGGCGCCACTGTTTTGCACTTCTTTGTGCTGCAGGAACCTCTTCGACTATATCCGCATTGGGTGCTGGACCTTTTTGTATCTTCTGGTACCCTTTTACAATTCTCTCTCTTTGTGCCGCTGATGCCAAACGGTTTCGAGAGCAGCCTGAGAACGACGCCGGATGTGGTCCAGCACAGTTTGCACACTTAGGTTGACGCTTCGAGGTGCATTCTTTGTAATCATGTGCGCCCGCACATACCTTGCATCTTTTGGTTCCCCTGCAAGTCTTAGCCTTATGCCCATATCTCTGGCAGTTGTAACACCTTACCGCCGGCTCAATGTATTCCTCGACAGTGTGAACCGTAAAGCTCATAGCTTTCTCGCGGCTGTTTCGCTAGCTCCATATATACTAAATATAGCATCACGCGACGAGAATGGATGGTGAAGGTAAACAACACATCTAAACATAATTACGGCACGGAAGTCATGCACGGCATCATTTACATGCACCTCCTAACGTTGTGCTAATATTAAAGTGACACATCAATATTTCTAATTCGTGCTTCGCAAATAATCGATTTCCACTGTACCTGGGATCTGGCAATTTTTTCGAATTCTGTAGCAAATGAACTTTAGAGGCTCAAGTGTGGGGCTTGCTGCTACTATTTTTTTATGATCAAGAATGGCTGGTCTATCACAGTTGCATTGTCCAGTTGTTTTGTTTGTGATTCATCAAAAGTTTAATCTCGTAATTCCCTCATGACAGATGAAATTCCAAGCGAGTCAAAGGTTTTCTCGAATTACATCAAGGCTGTTTAGTTATAGGCAAACCTTCATCGCACTGTCAAGCAAATGATACAGCCATGCGTAGAATGTTATGAACCACGCGAATATTTAGGCAATTTCGTCGTGTGTCAGTGCCAGTTGGACATACACGGAGGGGAGGTTTACACGATGCTACCCTGTGAAAGTGTGCGTTTATTATCGGTACAGCTACCTGGTAGTTTGATTAGAAATTATTTGAAAGGAAGAAGGCAGGAATGCAAAATGCAAAATGCAGAGAGGTTACCCAGACAGCAGTTTGTTCGGCTATCCTACGCAGGGGCAAAAGGAAAAACGGAGTTGAAAGATTAGAGAGAGGAGCGCAAAATAAAAATAAAAAGGACAGATGAAAATATAAAAATTACTCTGAAACCTATGAGCATTCCTAATTATTTAAGTTTATTAAAATATATTCAAGTGTATGTATATTTATATAATGAGTAACTAGGGCCAGTTATTGCTACCATTTTATGTGTTCTGTCTGTACTACTACCTTTGTTTTTGCTATTATCATTATTAATATAGTTAATATTATTATTAATTTATAGTAAAACAGCCCAAGAAAGTTAGCCCATCTAGTGGTATATCGCTGGATGAAAAGCTCATCTGCTAATCAATTAACCACTTCAAACTATTCTTATTGTTGGGCCCAGATGGCATCTTTTCCGCCATACAAAAAGTTTATGGCAATATATTTGCCCCAGTACTGACTACAATTTTCACAAACTGTCTCAAGGCTTCCATAATTTCTAGCATGTAGAAAACTGTGCGTGTTTTCAAAGATTTAAGGCGGGCTTCTAAACTGATGTGTCTGATTATCGCCCGATTTCTCTACTGTGTGCCACATCGAAGACCTTTGAGCTGGCTCTTAACAACATATTGCATGTTAGCGTAAATATTGCATTGATTCCCAGTCAACACGGGTTTCTTCCTGGCCGCTTGACTACAACAAATCTTACTAGTTTAACGAACCATTTTTTTGCTATTTCTCGCAGAGGACACGTCGATGTAGTCTGCCGTGACCTGAGCAAGGTTCGAGACGTAATCACCTACTAACTTTTTTAATTTAAATTTACTAACTTTCATGTTGACTCCTCTGTTGTGAATCTCCTGCCTAGCTATCTGCATAAGAGATCATGCTATGTTGCCGTAGATCACCAGATGGCTTCCTTGTACAAAGTGACTATTGAAGCCGCCCAAGGAACTTCACCGCCATAACTTTTCTTCAACTTGAACATGCATTTGTAATCTGGAATGGATTGCACAATCTGGTAGTGACGCCATTGAGCGAGTACAGAAAAAATGCCTAAGCTTTTACAGTCATCGTTTCGCTATAAATAACTGTGGATATCGTTCTAACACTGTCGGTTTGTTATCATTGCCATCAATTTACTGCCAACAAAAGTGCGCTGAGCTATTAGTTCTTTACAAATTATATGGTTTACGGTATGCTATCTCCTGACCTTCACTCCTCAGTTTTGTAGATTTCGGATTCCGCGTAAGTTAACCAGAGAGAACAGCCATTTCATGTGTGTGCCAACTTCTTTTTACACTCTACTGTTCACAGAACACAAAGTATATATATTGTTAACTTTCATAATTTTAATGTTTTTTTATAGTTCACTGTTATTTTTTCATATCTCAGCTCTTAATTGTTCTAACCCAGTTTTTCGCCTTTTTGGTAGGAAGCGCTCAACTTTTACACAAGAACACCAGACATAAGCGCTTAACTTTTACTGAACGTTTATTGCAAACGTCAGAGTATGTAAAGGAGTGAAAGAAGAAAGTGCCGTACATTACTCATTTATACTTATCAATTACACCACCCAAAAAAACATAGTTCTTTCCACGTGAGCGAAATAGAAGGCGCACTAACACACCTAAGGTGATCGCGTTTCCTTGCTCCTGCTTCCGTAATCAAACGGGTTAACAAATCTCTGTCACGAGGTGAAACGCATGTGTTGTCGAAATATGGCACATTACCGAACTCCTTACTGTAGATCGCTAAGTGACCTCCGTTATCGTTTTGCACATTATTATGGTGCTCTTTTTCTCTCTCTTTAATGAATCTTCCAGTATTTCCCTCATAAGCAAGACCACAGGACAAGAACACTCTATAAACAATGCACATCACGCACTCAAGATATTTATTAGGATGCTTAATTTGGCCACCTTTCTTTTTTTTTCACAACATGACTGGTTTAGCGACCTATTTTTGACAGTTTCTCTGGGGCAGACATGACGACTCGTACACCAACCTTATCTTTAAGAATGTGTGCCGCGCCATGGATATAGGGGACAACAGTCATTGCACGGTCCTGCAGAGAAGTGCCATTACGCTGTTGATTTGGCTTCTTTAAGTCCGTACAGTGTTATTACGCCAGGGCTATAACCAGTTGTTGTGGGTAACCTGCAGCCTGCAGTCGTAAAAACTGTTACTAAAAGCTCTTCTTCATGAGGTGAAAACACAATTTTTAATGGAATTGAAGGGGCACATACGTGCATCAGACCTCCTGACAAATTTAGTATGTGGCGAAGAGAAAAACAACTATGGTTTTTTTTGCTCCTGGACTCATAAAACCAACAAATGTTGTCGTCCTCAAATTCTAACGAAAAATCAAGCAGCCTGATTGTGTTCTCATATTTTTTCAGTGTAAAGATTCTAGTTTTTTGTCTTTCACGAAGGTTTCCACATCGATGTGTATATTATTCTTTATTTTTTCACTTCTTTTCTGTGATTTTCGTCGTGTCTTTTTATTCTTTCTAACTTTCGCTGATTTCTTTGCAGTGTATTGTCACTATTTAATTTTTCGAAAGAGTGCGGGTACTGTAATGTTTATTCGTATTTGTTTATCTTTGTGTGCCTGCACCAGGAGCTCAAGGATGTTTTAGGGCACGTGTAAAGTTACTATTATTATTATTATTATTATTATTATTATTATTATTATTATTATTATTATTATTATACACCACGAGGTCCCTAAAATAATTTGCATAGGAGTTGCCTAACAATATATAGGAAATATAATAAATAAGTAGATGCATAGGCAGAAGAACGATCGTGACTTCACTGACTTTTGAGGTCTCTGCTATGCATTTTGCCTTCAAAGGTTCTCTTATAGCTGAAGGTGCTTGACGGCAGTCATAATGCTGAGGTTTTCAAACTGTTCAGTGTAAAATTAGTTGTGATCATAGACAACTACAGACCTTGCCTTATACTAGAACTATGAAAATTTTCTTGTAGGCTGCACATTGTGGAAGGTTTATTCTCTTTAATACGAAGAATCTCTTCAGAACTTCCTGCTGAGGTGCTCGTTTATTGATTTCGTCATTTTTTCTCTTGTTGTTTGAAGTCCAGAATTGTTTTCGTAAAGTGTCATCTTTCTCTGATCATTCCGGTCGTAATTATTCTTCGTAATGACATACAGAGTCGTCTGTCGAAGACATCTTATACTTACTGAAACATTAACCCAGTTCATTGTTACTTGCGTGTTGGTTCCCAGACGTGTTCACCGCAGAAACCTGCTTTGCACGTCTGCAGAAGATGAGAAATGCAAGATTTTGTTAGGATTCACACTGATGGAAGAAAGAAGAATGAACTGTGACATTAAAATTGCGGTTTCCACTACCTTTCTATCTGGTTTAGTATGACTAACTGTCACCCCCAGCGTCTTATGACGTTATCATCACAAATAAATCAGTGAATATTTTCTACCCTTTTGATAGAATTCCTAAATACATGTGAAACGCAGCATGTTTACCAAGCCATCAATGTAGGCGCCCGTTAACGTTGGTAACAGTACAAGACTAATTCTAATATAACAGCAGTTTTTTATGCATAACTCTACGCTCGTTTGACGGGGGCACTGTGGTGGTCAAGTGCATGTGGCTTGCTATGCCCTCACTAATTTCGCAACTTCCGGGTACCGCGGCGTCACTGAGCGGTGGCAGCCGAAAGCTCTGTTCAGATGAGTGAAGTTTAAGACCTATTTCAAACAGCTGATTTTGCTGCTTGTTTTCCCGCAGTTTCTGGTTGTTTTTTTTTATTATTATGAGCGGCCTCGATTTGACCATAACCATTTGAGTTTCTGAAGTTGAAGGGAGAGTAGAAAAAAAAAGAACAAGCCGATAGATTTAACTGAGAGCGTCGATGCTCACAGCTTATATGCACCAAGAGGAAAAAGAAGCCTCCCGTTCAAATTATTGCCCCAAAAAGCCATGAGTGCTTAAAAGGGTTCTATTAGGCCGGCAAATGAATGTATGCAGCACCAACTTTGTATCCGAGTACAGCAACTTCCGGGCTAATTTGCAGTTCTCGCGCTTCTTTTGTCTGCTCGACACGGTCGCTGTGCAAACATAACTAGAACTAAATAAGAAATTGGTTTCGCCTATAGAATAGAGTGAAATTGAAAACATCACTTTCAAAACTTTAATCGCATCATTAAACATCTGAGGCATCTGCGAAGTGTCTCCATGACCTTCACATCTGCAGCAATTTGTGTTCGGTTTTACTTGCTGACGGCTATTTTAAAGACGATAGTTTTGCTTTGGAACCTTCGACGCAAAAATTTTGGTCTGTCTGGCCGTCTGTACATGTGTCTGTTTGTCCACTCTTAACGGCACCAGGTACTTGAAATAGGCTGACTCCATCCGCAGCGCCCGCCAATGTTGCTCAAGGTTTAGCGTTCATACTTGTGCAAATGTCAATTTAAAAGCAAATATTGCGCATGTATGGGCACCGAAATAACACGCATATGATGTGCATGTGCGTCTTTTCCTAAAAAAGTCATACATAAGTAATTTTAACGACCGTAGCGCTTATCACGCTGCGCTGAACATGCAACGCTTGCACGAACAGGCGAGTGTTTCCAACGCTTTGCTAAGACGAGACGGTGGTGGCCCCTACCCGTTGCCTTGCGTTCTACACCTTATCACCTCTGAGATGGGCGCACATACCCGTCTCAGAGTCACGCGGTTTGTTTTTTAAAAACACTGCCAGATGGCGCTCATATCTCCCGTGTGACGTGCCTTGATGCGCTCATTCGCTTCCGCTGCATACTCCAGGCACTCAAATGCAGCACTTCCAGAATACAATTCACCAATTTTCTCGCGCAGAACATAAAATAAATGTTTTGTTCACCCTCTCCACACGCAAGACTATCGTTCTTCGACGACATTTGCAGATTACATGTAAATACGGGGCCATTTTTTTTTTGTCATTTCTGCCTCACACCTTGCTATCTTTTGTACCTTACAAATGCCGAAAACGTGGAATATTAACGGGATTGTCACCTCTTAAACCTCAAAACTGCATATAAGCAATAGTTTCATTCGCTCCTTGCCGACTTCATTTTCTTGATATTCTGTTGTTCTTTTCTTATTGAAGGAAGCATCCTGAATTGCTTGTGCTTGAGTCAGTATTGAAAAACAACAATTTTTTCGTCGACCTATTCCACTTCATGTTTTTAGGCGATCTGAACAAGTCTCGCGCAGAATGCAATGCAAGCAAGAATGTAAGATCAAGCGCATCTCCGAAAACATTTCTGATATTACTGAGAAGTCGGTACTTAAGCTCTCATAATCATACTTTTACAACATGACACCAGGCGTTGCGCGCAATTACACACAGCCAGTAATGTGAAAAGCGTATACGTGTGGGCGTCATTTATAATTTTGCAAATATTTTTCTACCCAGTGTGCTGCCCGGCATTTATTTACCTGATATAGTATGTTAGCGCTAACCTTCTTCCTCAAACACATATATAGAAGGACTACCGAATGCGAAAAATCGCACTCTTCGCCAAAAGTGTACTTTCCGGCACCGTCTCTCTCGGGGCGACCATCTCAACGACCGCCACGTAGAATGTACAGTCGCGCCACCTATAGGTGGTGAAAGTTGCGAATAGATAGCATATTTTGTCACAGTCACGAGAAGGTGCCACACACATAAATACTTCTCTTCTTTGCACGTGCCCTGAGGAGAAGGCTTGCGCTTGTTAGGTGGAACACCTTCTTGCCACACTGAACGCTCTAGTTCAATCCTCACGAGGACAGATATTACTCAGTATTTATTTATTTATTTATTTATTTATTTATTAACAAGTATACTATGTGTTCTCGCTGGCGCAGAACGCTGATTTTTCACGCTCCGCCAATGACGCTTACGTAGAAATCTGACACTTGAGTTTCTGCGAAAAAAAGCTTTTAACACTTGCACGTTAAACACTGTTCTGTATTGTCTTTGAAGCGACCTGCTACATTTCACGGCCACCGCGCTGCCGTCGAACGGAAAAAGTCATGTATTCAAAAATAGATACGACGCCTGGTGCAAGGCGCTACATGCAATCACTTGGTTCTCTACAAGAGAGTATACAAGATATAGATATCAAAATGAGAAAACGCGCATGCACTCTCCATACGTCAGATGGCATGGCGATATAGTTTTACTAGATACGGTTGTCACTTGTGCGTCCCCACTTATTTTGCAGACCGGTCTTTTTCCACGATACTCTTAAAAAATATTGAGTAAAAAGGGTATCTTTTTGTCCCACAACAATAATCGTCATCAGGCTTGCGTGCGTTTCCTTTCTTGAAAACTCGGCGCTGGCCACTTTTCTATCTAGAATTCAATGTAACCCTGATAATGGGCTTGTCGATCGTGACCGGAATCTACCGGGCCCGGGGCGATAGCGCAAGGATGGAACGCAATATACCGGGTGTTCAAAATTAAGCTTTATGATTTTTTTAAAATTAGGCGCTCGAAGGCACGTGAGAACCACTTGTGCAAATAAGTTAAGCGGCCAGGGGGACAGAAAGTTAGATGATAATTATCGCTGTCAGCAGCCCAATTAACTAAAATTTAATAATTAACTTTTTACTGGCTGCGGTAAGTTGGCATGTTTATATTGAAAAAATGTAGGCAGTGGTGTTTGTACACAGTTTCAGTTGGAAGATTTTTTCTAGCACGCCTGTGTTCCGAGATATCCGGCTCCAAAGTTTAATTGTCTTTCGCACGATTACGCATGCAAGAGGGTGAGGGTCCGCGCAAAGCTCCTCCCTAAAGTGACGCATCTGTTGCGTGTGGTGTTTAGTGTGTGAAGAGGGTGGAAGCGTAGGCATAGGTGATAGCAATTACCCTTGCCCTCTTCGGCCGTCGAAATCAAAAATCGAAGAACGCTTGCAACCAGTGTCGTAACACGCAACTGCAGAGCCTCTAACGATAGTGGCAGATACCATGCCGAGATAATGGTGCGAGCGGAGAATCTGGATGCCAGTGCGCGTGCGTAATAATCACTAGAGAAGCATGCGTGGTCGTTGCCTGGGCTACGCGAATAGCGTGACTGCTGATGTCCGAGTACTGTAACTTTTATTGAAACAAGAGCAACAACTCCACCAATAATAACTGAAACAGTTTTATCCTTGCTAACGCATATTTCCTGCTGCTACATAAGCATATTTCGGTCATGCACAAATCTCATCGAAACTCTTCACCTCTCAAGACGTCAATGCCCCAAAAAGTGTTCAAAATGCCTGCCTTCGGCAGCAACGCAAAGCATGAACCGCTGTCGCGTCGACTCGATGACTCGGCGCAGTACTTCTGCAGGAATACTCGCACAGGCAGATGTTATCCTGTCCTTCATGTCATTAACATCGCTGGGCTCTGTTACGTAAACTCGATCTTTAACGTAGCCCCAAAGGAAAAAGTCGAGCGGAGAAAGGTCAGGTGATCTTGGTGGCCAAAACATCGCTCCTGCGCGCCCAATCCACTGTTGTGGAAAACGTCTGTCCAACCAGTTCTTCGCCCTGGTAGAAAAATGTGGTGGTGCTCCATCGTGCTGAAACCATACTTGGCGCAGGTCATTCAGGGAAAGACTGCAGACAAGATCATCAATGACAACACCTAATATTTCTTCTGTGTACATCTTTCCGTTCAAGTTGTCCTCAAAAAAGTGAGGTCCGATGATCCTGTCCCCGAGTATGCCGCACCACACATTCACACTCCAGCGAACTTGATGCTTGTGCTGCCTCAGCCAGTGTGGGTTTTCTTGTGCCCAATAATGGGCGTTGTGAAGATTAACACTTCCATTTCGGCAAAACCGAGCTTCATCAGTCCAAATTATTCTGTGCAAAAAGTCATTTTCTTGATCAGTTTTGATGAGGCCCCAATTGCAGAAGTCAACTCGCCTTTCAAAGTCCGCCTCATTTAGGTCCTGATGAAGGTAAACGTGATATGGATGGAACTTGTGCTTTCTTAAAACATTTGTGACTGTTCCGATGCTGCGACCGCACTGATCGGCAATCTGTCGGATGCTGAGCTCTGGCATCGAGGTTACGCACGCGACAACGTCGATTTCAAAGTCTTCATCGACGATTGCCTTCCTGGTCCGTCTCGGAAGGTGGACAGAGCCTGTTGTGCAGAAGCGTCGAAACAGGTTTGTGAAAGTGGGCCTTGTTGGAAGGGGACGGTGTGGGTGGCGAGACGCGTAAAGCTCCATTGCTAACGAAGCGTTGCCATTCATTTCAGCCATTGCAAGCACCACGTCTACTTTTACTTTGGTAGAATACCTCACGCCAGAAGCAGCCATATTAGCTCGAAAGGACTCCACGTGGATTTCCTTGGTAGACCTTCAATGCAGAGACGCTGTGCTCTAACCGGAGGCACCCTAGTGCAGGACGGTCCTGCTAACGCGTTCACAAGAAGATGTCTCAGTGTGATCTAAAGTCACGAAAAAACGTCGCGAAAAATGGTCTCCTGTTATCGCGTTCATCAGGATCATGCGTAAGGCTCATGGCGCACCGCGCTGTCACATTTTGATTTCGCCGGCCGAAGAGGGCAAGGGTAATTGCTATCACCTATGCCTACGCTTCCACCCTCTTCACACACTAAACACCACACGCAACAGATGCGTCACTTTAGGGAGGAGCTTTGCGCGGACCCTCACCCTCTTGCATGCGTAATCGTGCGAAAGACAATTAAACTTTGGAGCCGGATATCTCGGAACACAGGCGTGCTAGAAAAAATCTTCCAACTGAAACTGTGTACAAACACCACTGCCTACATTTTTTCAATATAAACATGCCAACTTACCGCAGCCAGTAAAAAGTTAATTATTAAATTTTAGTTAATTGGGCTGCTGACAGCGATAATTATCATCTAACTTTCTGTCCCCCTGGCCGCTTAACTTATTTGCACAAGTGGTTCTCACGTGCCTTCGAGCGCCTAATTTTAAAAAAATCATAAAGCTTAATTTTGAACACCCGGTATAGGACGATTATTGTTGGGGGACAAAAAGACACCCTTTTCACTCGCTCTTTTTTTAGAGTGTACAGCCGTCACATCCGGCCAACATAAATTGTAGTTACCCCGACGTGACGGCTACATAAATATACTTCAGCGCATGGCTCCTAACATCGATTGTAGTTAGTAGCCATGCGTTGAAGTTGATTTATGTAGCAGTGTGAAGGGCCTACCACTCTCGAGAGCAACAACGCTTGTTCTCATCTGATCACTTCTGCGATTGCTAATACTCATGTTGTTGGCAACGTTGCACAAGTGCAAAGAACTGGTAATATAAACATCATTAACTCTTCAACATACATCTGTGTGGCAACATTGATACATATAGCCAGCATCAGTTCACGAAGTGTCACTCAATAGAAAAATTACAACACCTTCACATTCTCTCCACATGCTATGATAATGATTCCCAAAGTATGTAGGATGTGCCGAATTTTTTTTCTTTTCGTAAGCAGTCTGTATGCTCGTAAGGCACCACAATCTCTAATACCATGCTCAGCATAAGCAAACTACTAATCAATATATTGTAAATTTCATAAACATTAAAACACTTTTCACTCAAAATTATCACAAGTCGTACTAGTTGCACAACCTGTGTGGGGGTGGAGTGGGTGAACTTCATTCGCAGAGAGAAATCAACCCACGCTTTTGATGCTGAAAAAACTCAACCAGCTGCGTAAAGCGGACACCGGTAAACCAAAGAAGCTGGTTGCTTGCAAAAAAGGCTTGGTTTGCCATATATAATAATTCGTTGAATGAAATGAGATTTGCATAAAAAGGGGTTGACTAAAGTGACAATGAAGCGGAGTTTAGTGAGAGAGTAAAGTGAGAGGAGTGGCGGTAGTAGTATCGGTCGTTGTGCTGAATGGTGAGAATAGAGACTACCCGATTCCGACCTATGATGACCCCCGGACATGACATCTTTGACCTAAGAGAGCTTCACTGGTAACACAAACCAGAATTGAAATCGAAGTACCTTGTTTCTTCCACAGGACATTCCGTCGAGCATATCAACAAATCTGCACGTTAAACCCATATTATAGTCATAGGTTTCAGATGTGGATTCTTCTGTGCCACCGTAATCCTCTTCTGCAGTTGCGGAATCTGATCGACTCTCCAAGATGTCAGTGTTATTCCAGCAGCATTGGATTTCACATTCATCATGCTCTTCCTGTAAAGTGGATGAAATAAAGAGTTTAAATATTTGAAATGAAATAAAGATTGTTTCTGGCAAAGGAGAACGAGCCACCAAATTTATTTTCTGACACTGCCTTTAATGGGAATTAGCACTTTAAGAGATTCAACTCCTTTTATCAAATTATCACTTCTAAGTGGGCTGACAAAAAAAGCCCACCTCCGCTACAAATGCTATGCATTGCAAAGCGTTCATAACGGTGTTTCGCACGTGATAACTGAGCGTTAATAGAGCAGTGTTTTCATTTAGGGGCGAAGCTCCTTATGCCGTGGGTCGTGCGTCCGCGATATATTTAGTATAGTTAATAGTAGTGGTCGCAGTATAGTAGGTAGCCACGTCTAGTTTAGTCCTTGGAATGTCCGCTTAATTGCGGTACTTCTATGTGATAAATATATGAGGAAAATATGTGAGATGGTGGTACTTGGAGTGTTCACTAGATGGGCAGACGGATGGATGGGCAGACAGAGAAGGATAGATGGGTGTACGGATGGACGAACAGACGGAGGCACGGACGGACGCAAGGATGGCCGCGCGGATGAATGGACGGAAGCAGGAACGAACGGATGGACAAAAAAAGCAGATTGACTGCCGGAATGTTTGCCCCTCTTATCATCTTATATCCGTGGATATGCTGTCTTTTTTTTCTTACACCGTGCAGCCAATAGCGTCATCCGTTGCACGTGGTGTATTTCCGTCACGAGAAATGCGGTATGCATTTACAGGTCTAATAGGTAGCGTGCATGGTTTCAAAAGTACTATGAAGTGAACAAACAGTGTTGTCGGCTGGGCGTTGGCGTTTCACAGCGGCGTCATGAACACACATTTTAGGATGTTTCCTTACATTTTCGAAGCCAGCGAATGGTCTATAGTGAGGAGTGAGTGGACGGGAAAGGGGAGACCAGGAACAAAAGAGAGCGAATGATGAGAGAAGGAGTGGCGAAGTACTGCACCTACCCTCTCTTACACTCTCTCGCCCCACATCGTTCAGGTGCTAGGGGCGAAGATAAGTGCGCGCGCCCGCAGCTGTTGGTATGGGAGAGGGCAGTGGACTAATCCCGACGGACACTAGACATAACCCGACAAAAAGATGCAGTCACCGTAAAACCTTATCATTAATATTACAGTGTCTCGGAACAACTCCCCTCTACATTTTTTGAAGACTTCATTATATATATATTGTTATGTCCGGTGTTGTCGTCAGCCCATAGACGTACGCGTTGGTCGCGGTAGTCCAAAAAGCTCAGACAGCCTCGAACGGTTAAAAACAACTTTATTCCTATTCGTATGGAGGCGGCGGCCGAACTGCCGGGGAAACGACGGTGGCTCGTTCGCGCCGAGCGGGGGAAGGGGAGGAGTTAACATTTGGAAGCAGTTTCAGCAACCGGTCCTTCGCGGGTTCGGAGCGCTCGTGACACCGGGGTGCTTGGAACACAACATCTCCTCCCTCCTTAGCTTGTCGCTTGGAAGCGATCTGGGGGCCGCCGTGGGCGCGTGGATGCTCTGGACGCACTAGGAAGAGAAGCCTCCGCTCGCTCGGTGTCGTTTCTCTTGTGTTCAGCGCCGGCGGGCGGCGGCGCCGATTCATCTGGTGCGAGATGCCAGGCTAAGTGGAACGAAGCTTCCGTCGAGGTGGCTGCTTGAATAGGAGGTTCCCTTGGCAAATTACCTGAACGGCGTAGCTGATTAAGGTGGCGGCGTGTGGCCTTTCCACCAATATCGACGAGCCATGACCGCAACCCTATGCGTTTGAGTGCCGTCGCTTCAACCCAGCCGGGCTTTCTGTCGAACTGGCGGGCGTATATGCGCTGTCTACTTTCAATTCTCCTGCTATGCGGGAGCTTTTCTTCCTCCGACGGTGCTTTCGCTGAGGGCTCCGGGACAATTGCTGTCAGCTGGGTTCTCATTTCTCGTCCGAACATCAATTTCGCTGGCGTTTGATCAGTAGTGCTTTGAACAGTGTTGTGTTGTCTGAAGAGAAAGCGCGCGATGCGGCGTTGCATTGTCCCAGTCTGGTCTTTAGTAAGGGCGCGCTTTAGCTCAGCCACGTAGCGCTCGGCTTGTCCGTTCGTAGCCGGGTGGTAAGGAGCTGATGTAACAGACGAGACGCCGTTGTCGCTGTAAAGCTTGAGAATCTCCGTGGACACAAACGGAATGCCGTTGTCCGAGACCACCTTGCGCGGTAGGCCAAACGTTGCAAACAACGACCGCAGAGTGTCCATAACTGCTGCCGATGTCGTTGTAGCCATTTGTTTTACCTCCAGCCACTTGGTGTATGCGTCTACAACCACCAGGAACGAACACTCTTCGATAGGTCCAGCAAAATCAATGTGCAGGGTGTGCCAAGGCGTGTCTGGTCTTTCCCATTCAGGAATAGGAGCTCTTGGCGGGCTTCTGTGGTTGCATTGGCAAGGCGGACAATCGTGAACTGTAACGGCGTTTAAGTCATATAGTGCCGATTACGTTAGTGCTGTGCGGCTTGTATCTTGCGTCTCGCCCTCCTGCGCGTCGACATTGTTGTTCCGTTGCATTGAAGTCTTCGGTCCGAGCTGTTTGCGCTTCGAGATGCATGCCCTTTCAATGTGTCCCAGTTTTTGGCAAAAGTTGCAGGTCGTTGTCTTGTATCGACATACCTGGGGATCGTGCATGTCGTCGCATCGCCAACAGCGCTGTGTCTTTCTGCTTGATTTCGCCTTAGACGTGGAATGACCTGACTGCTGACTGGTGTGATGCACCGGCTCGACGTTCCGTCGAATATCCCTCTGCTGGTGACCGGCGCTCTCCGCTCGTTGGGCGATGTCGTAGGCTTTGAAGAAGGTGAGACCTGTATCCGCGAACAGGCGTTGTTGTAGGCCTGCGTCACGTTGTCCGCACACAAAACGGTCACGCAACATAACGTCCAAAGGGAGCATAGTGGTGTTAGCAGGTGTGGCAGTCGATCCTCCCTCCTGCGCAGTAGCTGCAGCTGTCGCGGTCAACGTCCCGAAATTGCAGTCAGCAGCGAGCTTTTTGAGAGCCGCTACGTATTCGGCCACTTTTTCGCCTTCCAGTTGGTCTCGCCGTTGGAAGCGGGCTCGACAGTAGACCTCCGATGGCCTTGGGTCATAGTGCTCTTGTCGCGCTGCTACGATGTCGTCGTAGTCAACGGCTGCTGGAGTGCGTGGCTGAATCAGGGCACAGACTGTGTCGTATGTCTGCTCCCCACACAGCGTTAGCAGGTTGGCCGTCTTCATTGCTGCATCAGTGATGTTGTTAGCCTCGAAGTAAAATTGCAGGCGTCCAAACCACGATGACCAAGATGAGCCGTTGAATTCGGGTAGCCGATTTGGGAGCTCGTGCATAGCCATAGCTTGTAGCTTGTCAATATCGTTGCGTAGCGTTGGTCCAAATCCACTTCCTCGTCGCCACTGTTATGTCCGGTGTTGTCGTCGGCCCATAGAAGTACGCGTTGGTCGCGGTAGTCCAAAAAGCTCAGACAGCCTCGCACGGTTAAAAACAAGTTTATTCCTATTCGTATGGAGGTGGTGGCCGAACTGCCGGGGGAAACGACGGTGGCTTGTTTGCGCCGAGCGGGGGAAGGGGAGGAGTCAACATCTGGAAGCAGTTTCAGCAACCGGTCCTTCGCGGGTTCGGAGCGATCGTGACACCGGGGTGCTTGGAAGACAACATATATATATATATATATATATATATATATATATATATATATATATATATTTTATATATATATATTTATTATATATATATATATATATATATATATAATAAATAGAGGTGTTGTACGTCGAAAAAGGTTCAGACGCAGCTTGGCAAAATGTGCTTTTTCAGGCAGGTCTGGCTAATGGCGAGCGGCGTGCGTGAGCTAGTACCACAGTTACCGATCCTCCTCGTCTTCTTCATTACCAGCAGAGCGTCCGTTATTCAGATTCATTAATTCTTTACAATTACTCCCCGCGAAATAAAGAGCCATCCTGACGACCTATGGACAAGTAAACACGGGAGGGTCGTAGCAGGGCTTAAGTCTCGAGACGTGGACAATTTCCTGGCCCCGACGACGTTGGTCAGAAGATGGTTCCAGTGGCTCAATGAGATAATTCACTGGGGACGTTTTTTGTAGCACACGATATGGGCCGTGATACTTGGGGACCAAATTTGTAGAAAGGCCAGGTGTAGCAGAAGGGACATGCAGCCAGACGAGTGAAACTGGATCGTAGGAAATAGTGTTATTTGATGCGTCATGGTGGTGCTTCTGGCGTCCTTGGTCTTGGGTTGTAAATGGTCTTGCCAGTTGGCGGCATTCTTCAGCGTAAGTAGTGGCTTGAGAAAAAGTCGTGGACTCTGAGGAGTCAGGTTTGTACAAAAGAATGGTGTCCATAGTGCAAGAAGGTTCGCGTCCGTAAAGGAGGAAAAAAGGAGAGAACCCAGTAGTGCTTTGAATGCCGGTATTATAGGCGAACGTGATAAACGGGAGCACTCGGTACCAATTGGAGTGGTCTGACGAGATATACATACACAGCATGTCACCAAGGGTGCGGTTGAAGCGCTCTGTCATTCCATTGGCCTGGGGATGATAGGCGCTTGTAGTGGGGTGAACGACGTGGCACTCACGCAGCAATGCTGTGATGACGTCTGACAAGAATACGCGACCACGATAGCTCAGTAACTCCCGAGGTGCTCCATGACGTAATTCGATGTTGCGAAATACGAAATTCGCAACGTCTTTTGCTGTAGACGAGGGAAGGGATGAAGTTTCGGCATACCGCGTGAGGTGGTCGACGGCAACTATGATCCAGCGGTTACCTTCAGCAGTGTTGGGAAGGGGACCATAGATATCGATGCGGACGCAGTCGAATGGTCGGGATGGGCATGGTAAGGTTAACAAGGTACCGCTGGCGTGATAAGAGGTAGTTTTTCGTCTCTGGCACGTCGAGCAGGCCCGAACATATTGTCGTATAAAACGGTACATGCCACGCCAGTAATATCGAAGACGTATGTGAGAATAAGTATTCAGGAAACCTGCGTGGCCACATTGGGGGTCATCATGAAACGTGGAACAAATTTCGGATCGCAGATGACCTGGAATCACGAGTAGCCACTGACGTCCACCAGGTGCGTAGTTGCGTCGGTACAGCACGTCGTCGCGAGTGGCGAAGTGCTCGACTTGCCGACGCAACGTGCGAGAAGGGGGGGAAGCCGTCCGCCCAGCCAGGATGTCTAGAACCGAAGCAACCCAAGGGTCCTTTCGTTGCTCAGATGGCATGTCGGCAATGGTGACGGCAGTGGCATCGCAGGTTAGACTTTCGCAGCAGTCCGGGTCAGGGGGTAGGGGCGAACGAGATAGGGCGTCCGCGTCCGAAAGTTTCCGGCCGGAGCGATAGACCACGCGAATATTATATTCTTGGAGGCGTAATGCCCATTGGGTGAGGCGACCGCTTGGATCCTTCAGTGACGACAACCAGCAGAGGGCGTGGTGGTCAGTCACGACGTCAAAAGGGCGCCCGTACAAGTAAGGTCGAAATTTCTCTATCGCCCAAATAATGGTTAGGCATTCCTTTTCAGTGACTGAATAGTTGATTTCATCTTTGCTAAGAGTTCGGCTTGCGTAGGCAACCACGTACTCTTGGAAGCAGTCTTTCTTCTGTGCAAGCATAGCGCCTAGCCCGACACCACTAGCGTCGGTGTGGATCTCTGTGGGTGCCGATGGGTCATAGTGTCGCAGAATAGGCGGCGACGGGAGGAGGCGGCACAGTTCATTGAAAGAATCGTCACAGGTGGCAGACCAGGCTGAAAAGTCTCTAGAGCCGGCAAGGAGCTTGGTCAAAGGAGCGATGATCGTCGCGAAATTGCGGACGAAGCGCCGGAAGTAAGAGCACAGGCCTATGAAGCTTTGGAGCTTTTTCATGGTGGTTGGTTTGGGAAACGCTGAAACGGCTGTAAGTTTGGCAGGGTCAGGAAGAATGCTGTCTTTTGAAACCACGTGGCCAAGGATCGTAAGCTTTCGAGCGGCGAAATGGCACTTCTTCAAATTCAGTTGCAGCCCCGCGGCAGAAATACACGCGAGGACTTTCTCGAGGCGGGTTAATGGTTTGCGAAATTAGTTGAAAAGACGACAATGTCATCTAAATAACAAAGGCAAACGTTCCATTTGAGGCCTCGAAGGATAGAGACCATCATTCGCTCGAAAGTAGCTGGGGCGTTGCAGAGGCCGAAGGGCATGACTGTGCATTCGTAAAGCCCGTCGGGCGTGATGAAAGCTGTTTTCTCGTGATCGGCCTCTGCCATGGGTACCTGCCAGTATCCAGAGCACAGATCTAAAGAAGAGAAACATTCGGCTCCCTGTAGGCAGTCCAAGACATCATCAATGCGGGCAGCGGATAGACATCCTTGCGCGTGATACGGTTGAGACGTCGGTAGTCCACGCAAAACCTGATGGATCCGTCCTTCTTCTTCACCAACACAACTGGAGAGGCCCAGGGACTGCTTGACGGTTCGATTATGCCACGTGTAAGCATGTCGTCAACCTGTTCATTGATGGCACGGCGTTCGGTAGTTGACACACGATATGGACGCTGCCGTAATGGCGTCTCTTGACCGGTATCTATACGGTGAAGAACAGATGACGCTCGACCTAAGGAAGGCTGATTGTGGTCAAACGAGGCTCGAAAACGCTGTAGGAGCTTGATCAGCTGTTCCTGCTGCCCAGGCGTGAAGTTGCAATCAATGGACTTGCGGAATACATCCATAGGTTGATTAGCGTCAGTGGCGGGTGTAATGACACAAGTCGGTAAAAATGGCTTGTCTGGATAGATCGGGTCTTCGAAAATACAATTTAAGGTCTCGAGGCTTCCCAGACACTCGCCGCGTAGAAGGATGTACGGGCAAGCAGAAACGTTGCACGCACTAAGTACCGCCGAACCATTGGAAAAGTTGATGACGGCAAACGGGAGGACGATGGTTCGGTGTTGCACACTAGCTATAGTTGGTTGGAACAGGAGTGTCGAGTTAGTGGCAGCAGGGGAAAACACAGGCACTAGGACGGCGGACAACGGCGCGATGTGGACGTCAGCTGCGGCAAACACTTTCAAGGGACTGTGGTGGTCGATATCAAGACACGGATTCGTCAACGTGAGTTTAGCACGAGCGCAGTCGACGAGGGCCTGATGGGTAGAAAGGAAATCCCATCCTAGTATGACTTCGTAAGATGAACGTGGGAGAATAACGAAGTTGACGGCGTACCAAACATCTTGAATAAGAACGCGTGCTGTGCACTGAGCTGTCGGCGCGATGAAATGGGAGGTGGCTTTACGCAAAGCAAGATTCGTAAGCGGCGTTGTAACTTTTCTGAAATCGCGACATAGTTTTTCACTAATTACAGAAACGACGGCGCCTGTGTCGACAAGTGCACGTACAGCAACACCTTCTACTAGCGCATCAATTTCGTTGGTCGGACAAAGAGGAGGTCTTAGAAATTTCGACGACGACGCAGTTCTTGCCTCAGGAACTGCGGCTGTCAGTTTTCCTCTCGATCGGGCCTCGTGCGCCGAAGCATCGGGGAGACAGATCGGCGACGGGGTGGTAATGACCGGTGAGAATCGACAGGGCGTCGTGGGGACAATGAGTCGGTGATAGGAGAAGATGGTCGCTGGGGATTCTGGGCAGCCTGGTAATTTGCACAATTCCCATGGTCTGGAGGCTGGAAGTTGCGACGGCGACAGTAGCGTGCTATATGTCCCGCTAAACCGCATGCAAAACAGATGGGTCGATTATCCAAGGTGTGCCATGGGTTAACGACAAAAGGTGCTGGGGGCGAAACGGGATGGGGTGCCGTGTATGTAGGCAGCGTCGTAGGGTAGGAGGACCCAGTGCCCCGGTATGCGCCAGAGACAGGTGGGGCTGGGGGTCCAGCAACGATGGCAGCGTAGGTCAGCGGCGTAGGGACAGATGGCGTTGGAGGCAGTGCCTGCGTGACCTGTGTCTCAATGACCTGGCGTAGACGTGGGTCTAACGAGGTCACTGGCGCGGATGCTTCGGCCACAAGAGAAAGCTGACGCGCAACTTCTTCACGAATGAATTGTTTGATGTGGGGCAGTAAGACGGTGTGATCAGCAGCGACGTCGTGCACGAGGGCGGAAACTTCAGCCGTATCTTCAGCGGCCCTGCGCGTCGAGACGCGCTGCTTAGGCAACTCGTCGTACTCCTGACAGAGCTGAACAACATCGGTGACGGTTTGTGGATTTCTAGCGACGAGCATCTGGAAGGTATCATCGTCAACTCCTTTGATGATGTGCTTGATTTTGTCACGTTCGGTTAGAGATTCATCGACGCGCTTGCAAAGAGACAAGACATCTTCAATGTAACTTGTAAAGGTCTCCTCTCTGCACTGGACTCGACTACAAAGACGCTGTTCCGCGCGAAGCCGGCGCACGGCGGGATGACCGAAGACCGCGGCGATGGTGGTCTTGAAGGCGGACCAGTTGGTGATTTCGCCTTCGTGGTTCTTGAACTAGAGGCTGGCCACATCAGCGAGGTAAAAGCGCACGTTCGTGAGCTGGTCGCAGGCGTTCCACTTGTTGGAAGCGCTTACGATTTCGTAATCGACGAGCCAGTTCTCGACATCTTGTTCGTAGTTGCCGCGAAAAATTGGTGGGTCGCGTTGCCGAGGCACGCCAGTACAGTAGACAGTCGTTGGTAAGGCAGCTTGAGAAGGGCCAGGAGCAGTCATGGTGAACGGTGAGGATAGCGTCCGATTGCGAAGTTCCAGGTTGATGGGAACCCAGGCTCCTCCACCACATAAAATAGAGGTGTTGTACGTCGAAAAAGGTTCAGACGCAGCTTGGCAAAATGTGCTTTATCAGGCAGGTTTGGCTAATGGCGAGCGGCGTGCGCGAGCTACTACAACAGCCACCGATCATCATCGTCTTCTTCATTGCCAGCAGAGCGTCCGTTATTCAGATTCATTGATTCATTACAATATATATATATATATATATTTTAGTGAAGAAGAGGAGCTTCAGCGGCATTTCTCGGCGCATCAGGGGCATCGCCATCCACATAAGCTCGTGATTGCTGCGCTTAGCCGGACGCTGCTGACTGCTTCGCTTTCTGCGTTCTGCGCTGCAAATAAACCCCGTTACAAGTGGTGGATTCTGCTGGGTTTCGATCACCCTGGAGCTTCGGAATCGCATTTTACCATCCATTATGCCTACCGACGCAAGCGCCGCTCCAACTTCTCCACCGGCACCGCCTACTGTTCTCTGCGCCGGTTCTCTGCGTCTGCGAGATCCCCCTGTTTTCTCAGGCACAGTAGACAAGGACGTTGACGACTGGATTTCAATGTACGAGCGAGTGAGTACTCACAACAAATGGGATGACGCCCCCAAGTTGGCCTACGTCTCCTTCTACCTGTCGAACGTGGCCAAGCTGTGGTTTATAAACCACGAAGCGGAACTCCCTACATAGTCGGTCTTCGAAACGAGCCTCACACAAGTTTTCGGGCGGCCTGAGGTACGCAAACGCCGTGCCGAACAACGCTTACATACTCGGTCCTAGCAGCTTGGTGAGAATTTCACAAGCTATATTGAGGACGTTCTGGACCTTTGCAAGCGAGTCAACGAGTCGATGTCCGAAGTGCTTAAGATCAAGCATATTATGAAGGGCATTGAGGACGACGCTTTCTAAATGTTGCTTTCTAAGAGTCCTCGCACTGTCCTAGAACTGACAGAGTTATGCCAGAGTTTTGACGAGTTGCGCAGGCAACGTCTTTCCACCCGATGTCCCTTGGTGCTTGGCGACCCTTCGTCCAGCCTTTCCACCCTTGGCGTTGGAGAAGACCATGCCGCTCTTCTCTCCAAGATCCAAGAGTTCATCCGCGCTGAGGTCGCTCGTCAGCTCTCTTTGATGTCCTGCGTATCCGATCAACCACGCAGATTGACATCTACACTCCGCGACTTCATTCAAGACCAGGTCGCACAAGTTCTTCCTCCCGTCCATGAACCGCCCCCCGTCGCCGCACCTCTCACGTACGCTGACGCCGTTGCTCGACCTCAACAGCCTGCGTTCCAGCCAGTGCCTATGTATTCGCCGCCGACCTATTCACCGCCGCCTATGCCGATACCACCTCGGCCGCAGTTTTCTGCCCCGCAGCCGCAAGTCGGAGTCTACTCCGACCAATGGCGGACCTACAACAACCATCCCATATGTTTTGCTTGTGGTGGTGTTGGCCACGTGGCACGTTATTGTCGTCGTCGCCAGGCTGCTCAGAAAATTCGACGAATGCCCTCTTTCGACCCTCAGTTTTCTTCTATGCCTTCAAGCCCTCCTTCCTCTGCCTTTCCTTCTGATCCTTCACACGGCCCGACCCGCCGCTTCCAATCTCCACGTCGACGTTCGCTTTCCCCTATGCGTCGCCGTTCCGGACCCACCAACCAGGAAAACTAACGGCCGCAGTTTCCGAGGCACGAACTTCGTCCCCGTCGCCATGCACAAGTCCTGGCCCTGTCCAGCTAACGTCATTGAAGTGTCAGTCGATGGTATCGTCGTCATGGCGCTTGTCGACACCGGAGCCACTCTATCCGTCCTTTCCATCAACCTGTGCCACAAACTCCGCAAAGTTCTGACGCCATTTTCCGGCCTCTCTCTCAGAACGGCTAACGCACAAAGTGTAACACCTCTCGCAGCCTGTACCACACGAGTCGTCATCGAAGGGATTGTGTATATCGTCGAATTCGTAGTGCTCCCCTCGTATTCCCATGACATGATACTCGGCTGGGACTTCCTTGCGAATAATAATGCCATCATTGACTGCTGTAGCGCTGAACTTGAGCTATCTGCACTTCCTGATGTCGACGCTGTCGAAGCCTTACTTCCGTGTTATAAACTGTTTGTTTCCGACGACACCACCGTACCACCGCGCTCTTCTCTGCTGGTGACTGTGTCGTGTGACGCTATTTCCGACGGTGATGTTTTATTTACGCCCTGTTCATTCAACGCAAATGTTCTGCACTGCCCATTGCTCTCCTTACTCTCCACCATGGCGTCACGAAGACGCTCGTGTACAATACGCTAGAAGGGCCTTTACCTTTATTCTATGGTGAATGTCTCGGTCAGGTGCATCCGATCGACGCCCGTCACATTTTTGACGCTCCATCTAGTTTACTTTCTACGGACCTCAGCGCACTCATTTCTGACTCTGTTGTTGACCAGTCACTCCTTGACCCGTTTTACTTATCCATCGATGTCGCAACGTCTTCTTCAGAACGAAGCCAGTTAGTGAACCTGCCGCAAAAGTTTCGTACTTTTTTTGACAGCCACGCTTCTGGCCTCAGTCGCACATTGAGCATATCTCATAAGAATGACACAGGAAGCCATTCGCCTCTACGGCAGCACCCCTACCGAGTCTCAGCGTCGGAGCGCCGTGTAACTGACGACCAGGTTGCTGACATGCTCCAGCGGCGTATTGTACAGCCTTCTAACAGTCTCTGGGCGTCACCGGTCGTTCTTGTTAAGAAGAAGGGCGGCTCCATTCGGTTCTGTGTGGACTATCGACGTTTAAACAAGATCACCCGCAAGGACGTTTACCCGTTACCGCGAATAGACGACGCCCTTGACTGTTTGCAGGGAGCAGAATACTTCTCTTCGCTGTATTTACGGTCTGGATACTGGCAAGTTCCTATGGAAGCATCTGACAGACCGAAAACAGCATTTGTCACACCTGATGGGTTATACGAGTTTACCGTTATGCCTTTCGGTCTTTGTAATGCTCCAGCCACTTTTGAAAGAATGATCGACACTATTTTACGAGGCCTCAAGTGGAACACATGTTTATGCTACCTCGATGACGTAGTTGTCTTTTCCACCGATTTCGACACCCATTTAAATCGTCTCGAGCACGTCCTCACACGTCTCACCGACGCCGGCCTTCAACTCAGCCTCAAGAAGTGTCGTTTTGGTGCCCGGCAGCTCACCATTCTTGGCCACGTCGTATCACGGGACGGCATACTTCCAGACCCCGCCAAGTTTCGAGCAGTCGCCGATTTTCCGAAGCCAAAGAACTTGAAGGAACTTAAAAGTTTCGTCGGCTTGTCGTCATACTTCCGACGCTTTATTAGAAATTTTGCTTCCGTATTTGCGCCCCTTACGGAGCTTCTTAGCGGCAACAAGGACCTTTCCACCTGGTCACCAGCATGCGACGATGCATTCACCAAATTACGCCACCTGCTGACTTCACCACTCATCCTCCACCACTACGATCCTGCCGCTCCCACGGAGGTTTATACTGATGCCAGCGGTGTTGGACTTGGCGCTGTGCTCGCGCAACGAAAGGCAGGGTTTGATGAATATGTCGTCGCCTACGCAAGCCGAACTTTGACGAAAGCCGAGGCTAACTACTCCGTGACCGAGAAAGAGTGTTTAGCTATTATTTGGGCCCTTGGAAAATTTTGCCCCTACCTGTATGGTCACGCATTCGACGTCGTCACTGACCACCACGCCCTTTGTTGGCTATACACACTTAAAGACCCTTCCGAACGACTTGCTCGCTGGGCGCTCAAACTTCAGGAATACGACATCCGCCTTATTTACAGATCTGGTCGTAAGCCCACGGACGCCGACACCCTTTCTCGCTCACCCATATCGGATGAAGGTGTTTGCCTCTCTTCCCTCGAGCCTGCACTTGCGTCATCTGCCTTGCGCAACAAGACGGTGGAACAACGAAAGGATCCCTGGATCAGTGGCCTCATCAGCATTCTTTCTGATCCTCTCACTTCTTCGCCGTCTCGCGCTCTCCGCCGCCAGGCTAGCAACTTTTGCCTAAGGGATGATCTTCTTTATCGACGCGACTACCTTTTCTGACGGTTGCAAGTGTCTCCTTGTGATACCCCGCCATCTTCGAGCTGCTATCTGCGAAGCTTTTCACGTGGACCCACAGTGCGCCCACGCAGGCCTCTTCAAGACATACGCTAGGCTTCGACTCAGATTTTATTGGCGTGGCATGTATAACTACGTGCGGAAATTCATTCGCTCGTGTGCTCAGTGTCAACGACAAAAGTTACCTCCAGGGCAAGTCTACCCGTCACAACCTCTTCCTTGTGCTAGTCGACCTTTTGATCGCGTCGGCATTGACATTTACGGACCACTACCATCAACTCTAGCTGGTAATCGCTGGATTATTGTTGCGATAGACCATCTGACACGCTATGCGGAAACAGCCGCGCTGCCGACTGCCACAGCCCGTGACTTTGGAACGTTTCTGTTGCAACGTTTCATTCTGCGCCATGGTGCCCCTCGCGAGCTCTTAAGTGAAAGAGGCCGTGCCTTCCTTTCTGACGCCTTGAAGGCATTACTCAACGAATGCCGAATCGTGCACCGCACAAGTACAGCGTACCACCCTCAAACGAATGGCTGACGGAGCGCTTCAACCGTACTCTTGGCAGTATGCTGTCGATGTACGTCGCCTCTGATCATTCAACTTGGGACCAAATTCTCCCGTTCGTCACCTACGCGTATAATACTGCCGTACAAGCTACTGCTGCGTTTTCGCCATACTTTTTTTGTATGGACGAGAACCTTCAAATACAGTAGACAATATTCTTCCATACAAACCTTATGAGTCCGAAAGTACAACTCTGTCCGAAGCTGCCCGAAGTGCTGAAGAATGCCGCCAGCTTGCCCGCTCTTTTTCTATCGAGGACCAGTGGCAGCAGCAATCCCGCCAGACTGGGGACCGTTCGGCTCCAAACTTTCCACCTGGTTCATTGGTATGGCTTCGGGCACCTGCTACCGCGCCTGGCCGCTCCGGAAAACTTCTTCCCAAATACATCGGGCCATACCGCGTTGTATAGCAAACGTCACTCGTCAACTATATCATGGAGCCCATCATCCCATCAACAGACCTACGCTACCGCGGCCGCGACACTGTCCGCGTCTCTCGTTTCATGCCATATTACGACCCATTACTCGTTTCTTCCCCTAATCCGCCAGGATGGCGTCTTTTTGTGCGGAGGCCGATTGTAGTGAAGAAGAGGAGCTTCAGCGGCATTTCTCGGTGCATCAAGGGCATCGCCATCAGCATAAGCTCGTGCTTGCTGTGCTTGGCCGGACGCTGCTGACTGCTTCGCTTTCTGCGTTCTGCGCTGCAAATAAACCCCGTTACAATATATATATATATATATATATATATATATATATATATATATATATATATATATATATATATATATATATATATATATATATATATATACATATGTATATATTGTCACGGGTATAGAAAGGTACCTCAGGCAAGCGACACAGAAGGAATGAAGGCGACGATGTTGTTGTGGGGCTGTGTTTGAACTGCCCTAGCTGTTGTCCTGCTTTCTTGCGCACTGTGTGCAGTGTTAAACCAACTGGCGTTAACTTTCTAAGTACTCCCCGTTACATAATTTGTTATAAGTGCTGGGTAACATTCCGACGCTGGATCTCCGTAGAGGATGTCAGCTTTGTCCAGCCACAATGCCTGAAGGCAGCGTGCCGTCCGCTCAGTCTACTCCTGCTCCGTCACCTGTAATCCCTTCCCATCTTCTCGATCCAGGTACATTTTGCGTCACCGACACAACTGACGTTGACGAGTGGCTCGCCCTATACGAGCACGTCAGCAAGCAATACAGGGGGATGGGACGCTTACGCTGGCCAACATCATCTTTTACCTGCGAGGCACTGCATGCGCCTGGTACGAGACGCACGAGGAAGACGTGATGAACTGGGACGTCTGCAAGCAGAAGCTCTGTGACTTGTTCGGCTGGTCAGTTGCTCGACTAAAGGCAGCCAGGCAGGAACTCGCGTCACGAGTTCAATCTTCTACCGAGTCGCACGCCACCTATATCGAAGACGTGCTCGCCTAGGGCCGGAAGGCCGACAAAGACATTACCGAACTATACAGTTCAGCATTGTGTTGAAGGGCATAGCGGACGATGCCTTTAACATTCTAATCTGCAAGAACTGCACCACTGTTGACTCAATTGTCAGTGAATGTCGGTGGTTCGAACAAGCCAAAAGCTGAAGAATTACTCAACGTTTTCCCGACTCCCGAAAACCTTTGCGACTTCTTTCTACGAGGATCCTCTAGCACTAGATCTATTCAGAAATTCTCCCGACATCACAAAAATTGTCCGCCAGGAGCTGAAAACCATGGCTTCTTCCATTTATCAACCCCCTGTGCCAGACAACTTGGCCCCAATATATCTTATACATGGTGTTGTGCGACAACAGTTTGCCAACATCGGCGTCTTAGTTCCCCAAAACTCCAGCCACAGACCCAAGCCCTAAAATCCTAACGCTGATAACGCTTACTACCACGCTGCCCCACTTCTTGCTGCTTCCACGTTGCCTGTGGTTCTCATCACACTAACAAAATCTGAGTGGCGCACGCAGGATGATCGGCCGATATGCCTTTTTCGCCATCGTGTTGGCCACATTTCCCGCCACTACCAAAACAGATGGTCTTTCCGGCAACGGTTTCTAGACGACCACCGGCAGGATCGTGGGCAGTATTCGCCACTTCATTGTGCCGATGACCACCTTCAAGTACTACCACCTAACCGTACTATGCTACGCTCCAAACCATTCTACGCCAATTTCGTCGCCCAGAGCACCCGGTCTAGCTGCTTGCCGTCGCCTCAGGGTCGCCAGCCGCGCTTCTCTCAACGCCGTCGCTCCTAGTCGCTGGCGTATTCTGAGCAGTTCTCAGGAAACTAACAAATACAGCTCCTAAAGGTGGCACTGCATTGACAATTCGTACTTTAAAACCTCTACCGACCACAAATTCCAGGCAAAATTTACTTGGTGTTCTCATCGATGGCCTAACCGTTACAGCTTCAGTAGACACTGGTGCCCACATATCCGTTATGAGTTCATGTCTTCGATGCCGCCTGAAAACAGTTCTCACCCCTGCCATGACTTTGACTGTGTGACTAGCTGACGGCAGCCGAAGATCAGTTCTTGGTATGTGCACTAGCCGCGCCACTGTTGCAGGCCTTCACACTTCAGTCATCTTCGCTGTTCTAGACGCTTGCGCACACGTGATTCTCGACATTGACTTCTTGACCGCGCATTCAACCCTCATCGATTGTTCAACCGGCACTTCACAGCTAGAGTTGTCTTTGCACTCTGATGTCACTTCAGCGGCAAGCACACGGCTAAGGTCCGTGGAGTGTCTATGATTACCACCTCAGGCCACTGTGTACCTTTCTATGTCGCAGTTTCCAGCTGTTCCTGATGGTGACTACTTGGCCGCTCCACTCGTTGACCTGACCCATTACCGGAACATGGTACTTCCTCATACTATAGTGAGGATTAGTGATAACCAGACGCTTCTCTTTGTCCTCAACTGCTTTGTGTCGACCCAGGTCATTCCTCAAGTTATTGCCTTAACAGAAGTCTCTACTCTGGAGCAATGTACAATTTCATCTCTCACTCCTGAAATCAAGACCGTAGCCGAACCTGTCGCAGCCACACAGAGTAGAGCTTTTCTAGACAAAATTATATCAAACGACCTGTCGCCGTCCCAAATTGAAGCGCTTTGTGGTCTTCTATTTTATTATCTCGGCATTTTTTATATCGATGACCATTCCTTGGACCACACGAGCGTCATATAACCCACCGCATCGACACCGGCGACACCAGTCCCCCTAAAAGCATCCTAACCATAAGTCTCATTCAGAGCACGAAATCATCCAGAAGGAGGTAGAAAAAATGCTCGACAAAGACGTCATAGAGCCTTCAAGCAGTCCTTGGGCATCACCTGTTGTGCTTGCTAAAAAGAAGGACAACACCTGGCAGTTGTGTGTCGACTATCGCCATCTCCATCGAATAACCAAGAGGGATGTCTATCTCCTACCTCGAATTTATGATGCGCTTGAGTTCCTTCATGGTGCCAAGTATTTCTCTTCCTTGGACATACAATCTGGATATTGGCAAATTTAGTCGACGACCGCGACCATGAGACGATGGCATTCATAATACCCGACGGGTTTTGTCCATTTGAAGTCATGCCTTTTGGGTTGCGCAATGCGCCAACAACTTTTAAACGCATGATGAACTATCTCCTTCGCGGTTTTAAATGGTCGACGTGCTTGTGCTATCTAGACAATGTCATCGCTTTCTCGCCAATCCTTAAAAGCCATCTTCCACGTCTGTTGGCCATTCTTGACGTTTTTCTCTGTGCTGGCCTCCAGCTTTACGCGTCTAAGTGCACCTTTGGACACCGTCAGATAAAGCTACTTGACCACCTTGCTGACGCTACTGATGTATAACCTGGCCTTGATAAAGTCCGCACTCTGCGCGAGTTCCCGGTCCCACGTTCCATGCAAGAAGTCCGCAGCTTTATGGGCCTCTGTTCATATTTCCGCCGTTCTGTCAGCAACTTCGCGGAAATTGCTCGGCCCATCACAGATCTCTTCAAAAAGAACGTGGCTTTTTCCAGGCGTGAAGACCAAAAACAATCCTGTGTGTCGTTGATTTCTGCGCTCACATCACCACCTGTGCTGTCTCATTTTGACCCATCCGTTCGAACGGAGCTTCGCACAGACGCAAGTGGCCAAGGCATAGAAGCAATACTCACACAAATGCAGAACGGCACAAACCGTGTCATAGCGTACGTGATGCGGCCTTCTTTCTCAGTCGGAAAGGAACTATTCAATTACTGAGTGAGAGTGCCTGGCTCTCGTCTAGGCTATCGCGAAATTCTGTCCGTACCTATTGAACGCACGTTCGCACTCATCACAGACCACCATGCGCTCTGCTGGCTGTCAACCCTTACATGTCCTAAAGGAAGAGTCGGGCGATGGGCATTGCGATTGCAGGAGTACAAGTTCTTTGTAGTGTACAAGTCTAGCAAGCTTCACAGCGATGCCGACTGCTTATCTCGACATCCTGTTGATTCACCCAACTCCTGTGAGTTGGAAGCTGATGCCAACATCCTAGTCATAACATATTTTCTGCACACAACCGACGACCAACGCCGAGATCCATAGCTGCTATCGATGATTGATCTTGTTCAATCTGACCATAAAGACCCTTCACTGAGCCTGTTTTTTTTTACTTCACGACAACATTTTGTACCGCCGCAACTTACAGCTTCATGGCGCGGAACTTTTGCTCGTCGTCCCACGTCATTAGCGCAAGGACATCTTGCGAGAACTGCACAACGCCCCAACTTCAGGATATTTGTGTGTCTCCAGAACATACGACTGCGTCCACTGACGGGTATTCTGAATGGGCCTTTATCGTTCCGTTCGCAGCTACTTTGCAGCGTGTGACCTGTGCCAGCGTCGGAAGAAGCCTACGTCTCTCCCTGCCGGACACCTTCAACCTATTGAAGTTCCGGCCGAGCCGTTTCATCGGGTGGGTTTGGATTTGTTAGGTCTTTTCTCAACAGTAGCAACGGGAAACAAATTGATAGCAGTAGTTACCGATTATGCCACTCGATATTATGCCACTCGCTATTATGCCACTCGAGCGCTATCGACCAGCTGCGTGACGGACGTCGCATATTTCCTAGTCTATGACATCATCGTACAGCATGGCGGTCCTTCTCACCTACTCACGGATCGTGGCCGCTGCTTCCTGTCTCATGTGGTTGACGACCTCCTTAGATCCTGTGCTACGCGGTACAACTTTGTGACTTCTTACCATCCTCAGACTAACGAACTTAGTGAACGCCTCAACCGCACACTGACAGACATGCTTGCTATGTATGTTTCTGACAACCACAACGATTGGGACACTGCCCCTCCGTTCGTAACCTTCACCTACAACTCATCGCGTCACTAAAGTGCCGGCTACTCACCATTTTATTGTATCTTTGGCCGTGGTTCTTTACTACCTTTCGATACTTTGCTTGCGCATGACCTTCACGTCTAACACTTTTTACGCACAACATGCCGTTCTCCGTGCTCTTATCACACGTACAGAAGCCCTTGCCAGGTTCTCATCGTTCCAGAGACCACAAAAGTCGCTCTACGGCAGCCGACATAGGGATGTGGATTTTTCTCTGGGCTCACTCGTGCTACTGTGGTTCCCATCCCGTCGTGTCGGCCTCTGCAAGAAACATTTATTGCAATATTTTGGGCCTTAGTTTTGTGCCAAAGTCACACTTGTCACCTATGAAATTTCTCCTACAACGAACCCCCCTGTTCATCCAGAAGTGACATTGTGCATGTTTTTCGCCTGAAGTCCTATCACAGTGATCCATCCAATTAATAACAGCAGGCCCCAGGACGGTGATTTGCCGCGCGTGGTAATGTCACGGGTATGGAAAGGTACCTCAGACATGGGCGCAAAAATGACCCAGAAGGAATGAAGACCAAGATGGGGCTGTTCCTGGACTGCCCTGGCGCAGCAGTGTTATATATATATATATATATATATATATATATATATATATTGAAACGAAGATGCGCGAGCCTACGGGGCACGGAAGAAGAAGAGTAATGGAGCGGCGCCTGGACTGTGTGGTTGGGTGGAAGCATTCTTGGCCTGTCTCAGAAGTACGCTGCTATTTCACAACGCCTTTTCACCTCATCTGTAAATAAACACAGTCACTCGCAACGGTTTGGTGGAAGGTGCCGGGTACATCGATCTGGACGACCCAGCCCTACCGATTTTGCGACGGCGCAGACGCTTGGCAGGCTTGCCCCGCAGCTACCAGACGTGGAGGACGCGGGAGCAGGCCATAACAACCTCGTTGCTGATGAGCAACACTCTCACCCGCCAGGACAAGATCGCTGCGGCATGCCGGAACGTCAGCCGAGGACCTCTTCGGGGCAGCCGGATGACGATGTTGAGGACTGGCTCAAGCACTACCAAAGAGTGAGTCGCAGCAACCGCTGGAGCACTGCTAAGCAGCTCGAGAACGTGGTGTTTTTTCTCGTCGGCACCGCGTCTCTGGTTCGACAACCATGAGAGTGCATTGACCACATGGGACATTTTCGTGGACGAGCTGAAGAGGTGTTTTGGTGACTCAACAGCTAAGGTCAAGCAGGCGGAGCGAACGCTTTCACGCAGAGCTCAGTTACCTGGCGAAACATGCACCACCTACATCGAGGCCGTCTTGAAGCTTTGCGGAAGCGTGAGTGCGACCATGTGTGACGAAGATAAGGTAGGTCATCTGCTCAAGGGAATCGCGGAAGACGTGTACAATTTCCTTATCACTAAGGAAGACTTACACACACCTTCCGACCTAAGGAGACACTGCCGAGCGTTTGAAACCCTAAAGAGGAGGAAAGTCCTACCAAAATTTGGACGTCTTGACAACGTGCCCACGATTGCAAGTGTGAACCTTCCATCGCAGGACGAGATCTCTTCTCTTATAAGACGAGTGGTTAAGGAAGAACTTGCTCAACTGCAAGCTGTGGACACCGCTGGTGTCTGCCATCAGTGTGCATTCGACCAACGGCCCCGTGAACCACTGGTACCTCGGATGCGACAGAGCTACTTTGAGCCTCGCCCGAATTACACCGATCGGTTCGAACGGAGGAGTGAACGACCACTCGGAAACCAGGAACGCAGGCAAGCTGCGTCACAGAGATTCACTCCTCGACCACCATCGCCCGGCTTTTATCAACCGACGAGGTTTACTTCGCCGGGGATGACTAGACGCGACACCCGTACTTGCTACAACTGCGGGCTACCTGGACACATCGCTAGGTACTGCTACCGTCGCCAGCAGCGAGCTCCACGTTTCAACGTGTACACGCCCTATGTACCTGCTGGCGAGTCTCGACCATTTCAGGGCTCTTTCCAACAGCAACACGCAGCACGTTCTGACTCGCCTTGCTCCGACCGCAGCGTTACCCCACCACCAGCACGCCAACAGCGATCCCCGTCTCCGCGTCGCCGCTCGGGGACGCCACCACCACTGGGAAACTAACTGGTGCGACCAATGGGGGCGAGGCCGCAAAATCATCTTCCGCAAGACCCCCTTGTGTTGTAATGGTTGAGAACAAAGTGAGTGTTTTTGTAGACAATGTGAGTACTGTTGCACTAGTTGATACCGGTGCTGCCGTTTCCATAATGAGCATGTCTTTTAAAAATCGCCTAGGGACGAAAGTAATGTTTGCTTGGAATCGGAGTGCTACGTTCTGCGGCGTAGGGGGAGAAACGTTGAGCCCGGTTGGAGTTTGTTCTGTTTTACTTTCTATAGGAAATCAAACGTTTCGAGCGGAACTAACGGTGCTTGCACGAACGACCCATGACGTCATTCTAGGTATAGATTTTTTGCGGGAATGTGGTGCAACTCTAGATTGTGGTAGTGGTGGGATTATTTTTCGTCCCGTGTTGCCGCCTCCATTGACAAAAGATACCGTTGATGACTGCTTGGAAGTGTTTTCCGTGTCTGAAGACGTCTGCTTGGCCCCACATACCGCAATGTTTGTGCGTGTACACTCTTCGCGTTCTTGTGCGGGTTCTTACTATGGTTTAGCCGAGCCGAACTTCAGCAACGCCCTTAAGAAAAACGTTATTGTGCCTCGTTGCCTCGTGCTCATCGTCCATGGTTGTGCCGATTTGTGGACTGTGAACGTTTCCGCGCAGCCCATATATCTGCCTGCAGGACTTAAATTGGCAAGCTTTCAAGAGCAAAGTACTCTTACCATACGGTCACTCCAACTGTCGGTGGATGTAAAGAAACCCCACGCCAACTCGTACCGCGACTATTCTGCCAGCATTGACCGTATGATTAACAAGTCACTTCCATCAACTGAACGGTCGCTGCTGCAGGAGGTGATCACACGCTACGCCTCAGTCTTTGACTTTGCCCAAGACGAGACGTCTACCGTTACGCCACCGTCTTCACGTACGCAACACCGCATCTATACAGGCCAAGCACCACCAATACGACAGAAGCCCTATCGTGTCTCGCCTTCCGAAAGGAAAGTCATCGCTGAGCAAGTTGAAGACATGCTAAAGAAGGGCGTCATACGAGAATCGTGTAGTCCAAGGGCAGCTCCTGTCATTCTAGTGAGGAAAAGGGATAATTCATAGAGATTCTGTGTAGACTATCGTCGCCTAAATGCCATCACAAAAAAGACGTCTACCCTTTGCCACGTATAGATGACGCCGTGGACTGCCTGCATTCTGCCTCCTATTTTTCTTCTGTTGACTTGCGTTCTGGGTATTGGCAAATTCCTATGCATCCCTCAGATAAAGAGAAGACGGCCTTCGTAACACCAGACGGTCTCTTTGAGTTCAACGTTATGCCCTTTGGTTTGTGAAATGCTCCAGCGACATTCGAGAGATTTATGGATACAGTACTCCGTGGACTAAAATGGGAAATTTGCATGTGCTATTTAGATGACGTGATTATCTACGGCAAGACTTTTCAAGAGCATAACCACCGCTTGTCGCTTGTGTTTGAATTCTTATGCGAAGCTGGCCTTGTTTTAAACTCAAAGAAGTGTCATTTTGGAGAACGTCAAGCCCTCGTATTAGGCTTTCTCGTGGATAAATAAGGCGTGCGACCAGACCCACAGAAGACCGCAGTGGTTCGCAACTTTGAACCACCACGAACAGTGAAGGACCTGCGAAGTTTTCTGGGTCTGTGCTCATATTTCCGCCGATTTATTAAGAACTTCGCACAACTTGCCTCCCCACTGACGTCCCTTCTTCATAAAGACACACCGTACTTGTGGGATGATAAATGTGAGGCCGCATTTCAACAGCTGAAGTTTTTATTGACTTCAGGACCCATCCTAAAGCATTTTGATCCTGATGCTTTGACTGAACTTCATACTGATGCTAGTGGGCTAGGTGTTGGTGCTGTGCTGGTCCAACTCTGCAACAGTCGCCAGCACGTCGTAGCATATGCCAGTCGGACACTGACCAGAGCAGAGACGAACTACACCGTCACCGAGATCGAGTGCTTAGCAGTCGTCTTCGCCATTCAGAAGTTCCGACCGTATCTACATGGCCGTGAGTTCACAATAGTGACCGATCACCACTCACTATGCTGGCTTGTGGGACTTCGTGACCCGTCTGGCCAGCTGGCTCGTAGGGCGTTGCGCCTCCAAGAGTACAGCTTTTCTGTTACCTATAAGAGCGGACGATGTCACACAGATGCCGACTGCTTATCCCGCCTTCCTTCAGTACACACCAATGCTGACGACAATGACATTGATGACTATTTAGTTTCTGTCTCGTCCGACTTCCCAGATACCAGCAGCTTCAAACGTGAGCAGCAGCGCGACCCTACTCTGAAACCTTTGCTCGAAGCTGCACATAACTCCGTCGACAAGCACTTTAAAATTTCAAATGGCTTGCTGTATAAAAGAAACTATTCAGCCGATGGCCTCCCGTTGCTTCTAGTGGTGCCGGAAAGCCTGCGCCAGGTCGTCCTTCGTTCTGCGCACGATGACATAACATCCGGTCATCTCGGTTTCACACGTACGCTGCATCGACTACGTGAGAGGTTCTACTGGCCGAAAACGTGGAAGACCACAAAACAGTACGTCACCAGCTGCGCTATATGTCAGCGCCACAAGCCATCCACCACTGCCCCGGCGGGTTATTTGCAGCCCATCCCTCCACCGACATCCCCTTTTGAAAAAGTCGGCATTGACTTGCTCGGACCCCTTCCTAAGACCCCATCGGGCCACCGATATGTTATAGTGTGCGTGGATTATTTAACGCGTTATACGGAAACGGACGCACTGACATCGGCCACAGCAGCCGCTGTTTCTTCTTTTCTGTTACAACGGGTCATACTGCGTCACGGTGCTCCACGGGTTGTCATCAATGACCGTGGACGACAATTTATGGCCGATGTGGTTGAAGAAATTTTGCCCCACTGTGGCTCCTCTTATCGCCACTCGACCCCTTACCATCCGCAAACTAACGGTCTCACTGAGAGAACAAATCGAACTCTCACGAATATGTTATCGATGTACGTTGATGCTGACCACAGGAACTGGGACGCCGTCTTACCGTTTGTTACTTACGCGTATAACACCGCCAAGCATGAAGTTACTGGACATTCACCCTTCTTTCTGCTTTACGCACGAAATCCACAGAGTTTTCTGGACGCTCTATTACCTTTCTCGCATCAGGAAGATCTGTCCATTGCTCAGACGTTGTGTCGCGCTGAAGAAGAACGTCAACTAGCGCGCCTTCGAACATTGTCTTCGCAAGAACACAGCAAGAGTCGCAACGATGCCAAGCATATCCCCGTAGAGTTTTCTCCTGGTGACTACGTGTAGCTGTGGACTCCTGTTCGTAGAAAAGGATTGTACCGGAAGTTTCTAGCAAACTATTCCGGCCCATTCGTGATAGTCACTCGTCTCAGTGACGTGAATTACGTTGTCGCCCGAGTCACAGCCAATAACCGGCGTTCGCGCACTACGCAAATTGTTCACGTAGCCAGCCTCAAACAGTACCATCATAGGCCCATTTAACTCGCTCGGCGAGCTTCGTCTGCCGCCGGGGGAAATAAAACGAAGATGCGCGAGCCTATGGGGCGCGGAAGAAGAAGAAGAGTAGTGGAGCGGCGCCTGGACTGTGTGGTTGGGTGGAAGCGTTCTTGGCCTGTCTCAGAAGTACGCTGCTATTTCACAACGCCTTTTCACCTCATCTGTAAATAAACACAGTCACTCGCAACAATATATATATATATATATATATATATATATATATATATATATATATATATAACCAGCCGTGAGCATGCTCATGGCTGGTTATTTTTTCTCCCACTTTTCTTTCTTCTTATTTACATTCAATTGGTGCTAATAACTTTCCCAGTACATTCCTTGACAGTACTGTCTGTTAGATCACATTAAAATTGTGTCAAAACACGGAAAAACGAGCTCTTAGGTATACACTTCTTTCTCTTATATATATATATATATATATATATATATATATATATATATATATATATATAACTATATATATATATATATATTGTAGCGAGCCTCCGAACTCTGAAATGGGTCGAACTCTTGAGTACCTCCTAGTGGGGCTACCCAACAAGGACGCCGCTCGCGCTGAGAGCCCGTGCTTGGCTGTGACTGTCGCCATTGTATATTCTCGCTCGTTGCCGGCTAATAAACGTCTTAACAATTTGGTGGAAAGTGCTGCGATCCCCGTCTATGCCTGTGCAGCTACGATCACGTACCCTGCCATCTACCATGTCCCACGACGCTTCTCAGCAAACGGCTCTTCCAATGCCACCCCCTTGTCCCGGTGTCCCCAGAATCCGCGATCCACCCATCTTCACTGGCGCTGATGGCACTGACGTGGAGGACTGGCTCGCCATTTACGAGCACGTGAGCGTCCCCAACAAATGGGACAAGGACGGCGAGCTGACCAACTTGGTATTCTACCTTACGGGTGTTGCCAGTTTGTGGTACAACAACCACGCGTCCGATTTTGCCACCTGGTCGGATTTTAAGACCGCAATCATCAACGTTTTCGGCCGCCCTGCTGTTCGCAAGCTGCAAGCCGAGCAGCGCTTATGTGAACGTGCTCAGGAAGGTGGTGAGTCATTCACCAGCTATATTGAAGACGTCCTGGACCTATGCAACAAATCTAATCCCACCATGTCTGAGTCTGACAAGATCCAAAACATCATGAAAGGCATTGACGATGATGCCTTCGCGATGCTGCTCGCCAAAAACCCCGCCACAGTGGCTGAGGTCATCACACTGTGCCAGAGCTACGAGGAGCTCCGCCGGCACCGTTCGATGACCCGACGCTCCCCACCACGAGCTGCAACGCTTGCTGGCTTGGAGGGCAGTTGTGACCAAGTGGTGTTGATGGCAGACCTGAAGTCATTCATCCGTGAGGAAATCGTGGGTCAGTTCTCGCTCCTTCCCTTTGCCCACGAACCGACTGTTCAACAATCGCCTACTACCCTTCTCCTTCCCATCCGTCGAGCGATTGAAGAGGAAATATCGGAGGTAATGCCTGCGTACCACCCCCACAGCCTCCGACTCCTGCGCCCCTGAGTTGCGCGCAAGTGGTCGCCAGGCCGCCTTAAGTCGTTCCAGCACCCGCCCCTCTGACTTACGCCGAAGCTACCGCTCGACCTCCGTCTCTTGCAGCGGGTGTGCCCGCTACGTATCTTGACGTAACCCCTCAGCCTCAGCTTCAGTCCACAATGCAGCTACCGTTCCGTCCATCAGCCCCTGCGACATGGGTGAGACCTACCCCGGTGAACAGATGGCGCACACCCGACAACCGTCCCATCTGCTTTGCCTGTGGTTACGCTGGTCACGTGGCCCGTTATTGCCATCGCGTACAGCCGGCTCCAATTTCTTCACCTGTTGCTGGCCAACTCAGCCGTCCTTATCGCGAAGAACCGCCGCCTATGCCACCTCGATCTCGCCCAGGTCCATCTCGAAGACCACCGTCTCCCCGACGTCGTTCCCTGTCCCCCATGCGGCCAAGTGCGGCTGCTCAGGAGTGGGAAAAGTATATATATATATATATATATATATATATATATATATATATATATATATATATATATATATAGATAGATAGATAGATAGATAGATAGATAGATAGATAAGGGGGGGGAGGACGGAAAGTTAGGTGAGCATATGAGATTAGGAAGTTGGGGGTGTAGAGTGGCAGCAGCGAGCATAGGATCGAGTTGACTGGCGTGACATGGGAAAGGCCTTTGTCCTGCAGTGGACGTTGTCAGGTTGATGATGATGGGGGGTTTATGTGTTTGTAGATGTGAGAGAGACCATTTTGTTGTCAAAGATTTTATATTTTCTAAGTCTTCATTGTCATCAACAACAGCGAGCCAGCAAAATAGAAAATTTCACAAATGCAATTGCAGTTCATGTACGTACTCGAAGTATCGTCAATAAACTTACCAATGAGGCGCTAGTAACTTCCTTCCCCAAGAACATCATTTCGCAGAACTTTTCAGTAGTTATATTTTCTCCCGGATACAAGTTGCTTGTGTAGTTAGCGTTTGTGCTGACGTTAATGCAATCATCGGATAATGTCCTGCCAACAAAATGTTTTGTATTCATATGTATTATGGAGTAATGCGTTTCAATATACTAGTTCTATCAGCGTAATGACCTATCAAACAATACAGCTGTCGTCTGGTACAACGAAATGAAAATTTTTGCTACAGGTACCTAAGCCCGAGTACAAAGGCATGATTATACGAGTGATTTGTTTGATTGCTTGTCTGACTGTTAGATCAACCATTCCAACAAGAACTACAACTGCAGTGTTTTCTCTAAGGGAGTGTGCATTGTGTAGATGGATAGGTGGTGACACTATTGACGCAGGTTCCTAACGTGGTGAAACTCCAACACTGTAGCTTTGGTGACATCAAGGCAACAGGATGACGTGCGGGTTAACCGTATTCAATGGGATAACGATAAAGCCAGAATGTTTTTGGTCTCTGTGGAAGAACATCTTTCAGGATTTTTTTATGCATTGGCTAAGACCACTCAAAGGTTAATGCATTTGTCTGCTTTTTTTGAGAGGCGAAGTACCTTACGGTGTATCTTTACCCGTTGTGCGCTGTCAGTTGTCCGACCCAGCGCATGCAATATAACCACTGTGCATCATGACGACGAGAAAGAAGAGTGTTAGCTAATGCAAGGTACTAAATTACCAAGACGCTGCTATCACTGATGATTGAATAATATGTGGGGTTTAACGTTTCGAAACCACAATATGAATATGACATACGCCATACAGTGGAAGGTTTTAGAAGTTTCGATCAAATTGGGTTCATAATTGTGCACCCTAGTCTGACCATATGGGATTACAGAATTTTCGCCTCCATCGACAATGCAAGCGCCACAGCCGGAATTCGATCCCGTGACCTTCGGGTCACCAGCCGATCACCTTAGCCACTAGACCACCATGGTGGGGTGACGCTGCTATCACGGCGAAGATAGGGTAAACTACCCACTATATGCCATGACGACGTTGATGACACCGATGGCGATGAAGAATATGGTCTTTCCAGACCCCACACTTTCTTCCTGCTATCATGCCAAACACACGCAAAGTTGTCTTTTTACGTCAAGACGATGAAGAATAAGTTTGCTCCGGACAACAGATTATCTAACAGAAGAAAATGATGACGAAAGGGTGTTCCACACAAAATACAAAGAGGCAACACCGGCAATAAGCTGCAATTCTTGAGGCAAGAGCGTAGCATGCGATAGATCTACGCCTACGCAGCTAGCTACCAGGGAGATGAATGATTATTGGTAGTCCCACCGGGGTGGTCTAGTGGCTATTGTACTCAGCTGCTGACCCACAGGTCGCGGGTTCGAATCCCGGCTTCGGCGGCTGCATTTCCGATGGAGGAGGAAATGTTGTAGGCCCATGTGCTCATATTTGGGTGCACATAAAGAACCCCAGGTGGACGAAATTTCCGGAGCCCTCCACTAAGGTGTCTCTCATAATCATATGATGGTTTTGGGATGTTAAACCCCACATATCATTCGATAAAAGATTATTGGTAATGATACTTGAAAATTGAGGCAGCAGAAGCGAAGTAACCAGAGTGTATGCTTAATGAATATGTAAAGACACGTTTGCGTCACTGAAAATCAAGATTACTGTATTCAGCAGAAATAACGCATGTACCATGCTGTATCTGATCGATTCTCTCAATTTCCTTTGTGGAAATAACCTACCGACTAACACAAATTTGTTTGTACGTCTCATGAACTAAGACATTGCACTCGTTTTTCGCAATGCTCAAGGAAGTCTGAGAATGAACGCTCGCCTATGCCTTCGAAACGAGGCAGCAAGCAACGTCACTTTCTACCTACGCATGCTCAATGATGATTAGTGAACAGGATATAACAAGGGACAGTCCAAAGCCAGCAATAAGTGTTCACCATCTGCAGATTGTTGCACCAATTAGGTGTGTACGATACGTGTGTCCGTGGTGGCCAAGGGTAATGTACGGGGAGTGGCTTTAATGTGAGGAGCCGTTACATTTGAAGTTTTAATACCAAATATGTGGCTGGCTGACTTAAAACTTCAAAGTGCTTTTTTTTTCAGACGGCCGTGAGAACGCTAGAAAAGCTTGATTTTATTCACATTTATAACAATCTGAGGAGTACTTGAGTGTGTGTACAGCTTGTGGCCGAAGTGTATAATATTCTTTTGATATAACCCTGCTGCGTGATCTGCACTCTTACTTATTGTTAGTTTTGTAGCTCTTAAGGTTGAACTACCGATCATGTAAGAAAAAGATTTCATATAAATAAAATTTACAGCACTCGTGTTTCTCTGGATTTTCGATCGCATACATTTATTATACCTATGACGTACAGTGCATACTTTGATGACTGTGGTGGTAAATAATTTATAGGCACTTAGTTTTGTTGATGATCAGGACGGCTGCATAGAAATGCCAAAGGGGTCATACATTGCTCAACGGTTTAATGTTTTTACCACCTTGTATTACGTCAATGCCCCTAAATTAAAGCTGTATTCGTGTGCACGTGTAACAACGTTCAAAAATTATATACAGGAGAACAATACTCTTCTTAAAATGTTATAAAACTTATCCACACGAAACGCAGCAAAAACAGTTGAAAAGAATGATCACTCAACGGCGTGATACTATTAGCTCACTGAAGAGACCCTCAGAGTGTTTCACATAACTCCTAAATATGTACGTCCTGCAACTATAAGAACTGTTTACATATTGCGTCCTCGAAATATAACCTTCCTGATAATAAAAATGCTTAGAAAATCAAAGCTTCAGCTTTTCATTATTGCACTGGCTTCTACTGCTAAAAATGTGAGACCGCGCGTACTCACTCTGGGTGCGGTCGCTTTCGAAAGTTAAAACATATCTTTGTTTATTTGGATAACGATTAAAAACTGTTGAAGTGGTTGTTCTGTGCCTACACGATGTCGATTCTCGATGAAAAAATTAGAAAGCCTGAAGTCATAAATTACTTGGCATTGCGTGTTTCAGAAAAGCAACTCAAATGTAAAATCTTGGTAGATAAGAATAATGAGAAAAACGTGCTGTTGTGTGTGCCTTTTCTATTCCTTGTTATCTGAGGCTGAAGTCTATACTGTTAGCCCGAATTCGTCACTGTCTATTGAAAATTGTCATATGACACATTAGCCTCGGATTCAATTTCGTACGAAAACATATGAATCATTTGTGTTCTTGTCCGTACCTGGCAATTAGATATGAATGATACGTGCCACATTACATTAATTCAAAGAAGTTGTTTGCTACTTCTATTATTTAGGGCTAAGAAAACATTGGCAATTGTCTGAAGTTTCTGTAATTTCTCTGCAGTAGATGCTAACTTCCTAAACATAATAAATACAGTGCAGGTTTTTTCTTACGAACTTACTGATGTGCCAAGAAACTGTACATATATTTACACAAGCATCTACATAGCGGACAACTATATTTGCAGCACTCTATACGAACGCTAAATTAAGACGCGCGTTTTCTTTCAAGTTGTATAACATTACTTCGAGAACCACATTTCCTGATATAGACAACCGCACGACTCTTACAGAAGGTGGAAATTGCGTCAAAAAACAATGTTATATCTTGCAGCTGTCTTTTCAAATGATCGCGTGCTTTAGGATGATAATCCACTCTGTTCACAGCAACCGCACAAGCAAGAAGTTTAAGGATAAACATTGCTGTTTGCATTGTTCATAATGACTTCGTCCGTGTTTCTCTTTGGTTGCAACAGAGACCATTCAAAATAATAAAGTTGCACCTCGATCGTTTCCTTCTTATGCCAGCAATCATCAAGTCTGTTTTTTTTTTACAACAGCAGTGTTGGTGAAACGGTTGGGAATAGTAGTATAATGAATAAATAAAATTACCTGACATATTTTTGAATAGCCATCATAGTGCAGTATGATAGCTTGGATTTGTTTTGCACACCTTTGTTCAAGGTGCTCATAAGGTTGCCATAATTCTTAGAACAATTCTCTGCCTCTTCTTCTCCATCATGTACTGCTCCTAAACTGAAGAAAGCATGTAAATGTGTCTTTAAAGCGAATCAAACAGTTTAATGCTTTCAAGCAGCGGAAAAACGCGGAAACCCGGGAAATAGACCGACAAGGTAGCTTAAGTTGAGAATGCACGAAAGAAGTTTCACGCCATGGAATTTCTATTGTGTTGCGAACAAGTAAAAAAATGTGGGATGTGCCGTCCATGGTCACACCATCTTGTAAATTTGGAATCACTACTTTATCGAAGCTGTGAACTCGAATGAATGTGAGAGCAACACAGGTAAAAAGAAATGTGTATCTTGAAAACACGGCTACAATTGATGCCTCATGTAGTCTAATCCTATACCAAAAACGCTTTTATTTTTTTAAAGAACGCACTATTTTTTCCGATATTTGTCTTAGAGCCGCAGATAAGCGGAGTGTAAACAAACAATATAAATATTTTTGCTTACCAGCACATATTGTTTAAGCAAAAATACACTCCTTTCTGCCAACAGAATTATGATAAAACATTCTAGTCAGCGAGTAAGTAAAAATTTGAAGTCTTCCGTTTTTTTGTTTTTTTTTTGTAGCTACTAGCAGCGCTTGTTTAGTACAGTTCACCTATTTTAAGAGCAGCTTCAGAGAGCAAAAGCTGCCCAAAGGTCAAATTACAAGCTTCATTTTGTGGCCGAGCTCATTTTTTGTCAAAATTACACAAGAACAGACACTGAACATCCCAGTTATTTAGAGAAACCTGCACGCATGCAGGGTCAGCTGAAATTGAGGGAAACATGAGAAGTGTTCTATAACCGTGGGTTTTCAGCATGCACACATTGCGTGTGCTCTGATTGTCGTGGAAGGGTGCCTAGTCACCTTAGGCTTCTTTAGGGGGAGGCTGCATGCTGTGGTTGACATCATCCCAAGCTATATGTGTTGACAAAATTTAAAGAGAAGCTAGTGCAAGTTTAAATATCTATTTATTTATTACAGCCTACTGTTCCCTTTCCGGCCTTTCCAGGGATAGGTTACAGTTGTTTTGCTATACGAAACCATACTAACAACATTTAAAGGGCGAGATGTACGGCCCATCATATTTTTAAACAATGCAACACAAAAATATAAAACACAAACAACACAAACAATACATTATATAACGTTAGAGGTGTGCGCTGTTTACAAGCTTTTTCTTAAACATAGCTGAATTTGGAACATAGCAAAATTGCCATAGAACAGCCAAAATTTCAAAATTTTACAATACAATTTGTATTATTAGTTGAGGCAGAGTGAAATGTTGCTCAAGCTCTTCCTCTAAGTTCTCCACTGAAGTGCATAGAAGCAGTGATGATGGTAGAAAATTTCATTGCCGAAAGCTGTTGGAGAATAATGAATTGGTATATATATTGAGTCGTTGCTGAGGTTCTTCTTATGTGTATTCGTTAGTTTCTCTCAGAATCCTTGCCCTGCGCTCCTTTAGATAGCGATTTATATTAACGTTACGTGAATTTTCTGACAGAAGCAAAAAGATATTTACCTTGGCCAGTTTTTGACGATCTGACAGAGTGCTTGCGTACCCTACCTCGATAATCTTGGAGGTAGGGTACGCAAGCGCCGATAGCACGGTCGAATGCAAAGATCGCCGCGAATATGACACGTTGAAAAAGTTTGCCCTAAAAGAATATAGAAAGGATAGTCTTCCTCAATCGATGTAATAGAATTATACAGTGAAGCATACCAATAAATTATCACATAAATATGCCTCCAAAATCCGCAAATTGAGATTGAACCACCTTGAATGTAATCATTCTGTCACGCAGTGTCACCTGCCGCTAACTCTAGATTGCTGAAGTGAAAAACTTATTTATATGTCTCGTTTCAAAACAGTAGTGAAATTAAGTACTCTTGATTCCAATAAACGTGAGCAGTTGCCAGTAATGAGCAGGTGTCATGCGCTACAGGAGAGGCTACGTATTCTGTTCCTGTCAGCATCTGTGGAGGCACAGTTAAAATTGTTTTCCAATTTGAAGTTGTCACGTTTGATTACGACACGACCAGTTGAAAATTGCGAAATAGGCACTGGGTTTTTTCATGTTTTGATAGAACAGCGTAGCGTAGACATCTTCTGCGAAAATTAAGTGAAGTCAGAGCTCTGCAGAGCTCTTCAAGAAGTTTGCGGGGCATGGTTTTGGAACATGTGCTTTAAAATGATTTTCATAAATTTACCTTCTATAGAAAAAACATATAGTGCTCATTTTAGTTTTCGATTTTGAAGTTCAAGTTGCGACCAAAGCATTAGCGTAACCCTGTATGATTCACTTTTCGTATAAAGAACGGGTTATTTTAGTACCATATTCCTGGGCATGCATAATCCTAGGGTCCTATTTATTTGTGAAATATGAAGCTGCAGCATAAATATAGGCAATCTCTGATATCGCATTTGTAACATACAAATCATCTTATTTACATGCTGTCGTTACCCATCAGAGTTCACCTTGACCAAAATACTCAAGTAATTTCAAGTGCGTCGTTAATATTGATTATACTTACAGATGGCCGAATTCATGTGCCATCGTATAAGTTCCGAGGAATGTTCCAGGTTTATCTTCTCCAATGCCATACATTAGGTCATTGCATACGGCACCTATTCTGGCATAACCTGAAAAGTTCGCGCTGTTTCGGGTAATTATTTCATTGCGATCATATAGCAAACGAACTGCAATCAAATAATTATTTGGTCACGCTAGACACCGCTAGAAATGTACAAGACGGTGAAACCGTTTTCAAAATTATTTATTTATTTATTTATTTATTTAATGAAGGTACTTTCAAGGCCCGAGGGCGCTACAGGAAAGTGTGGTGTAAACACTCGTACAAGAGACAAAGAAAAAAAAACAGGGAAAAAAGTTCTAGAGCATCATGTACGGCGAACTTGAAGTCTTTTAGGTCCGTTATAAAGGCAATACGTTTTCTGTGAAAAAGGTTAAGGTGAGACAATTTGAGGCGCAATGAAAGATTAAGCAAGTTTAGGGTGCTCTTTATGGATGTGACACTGGAATGACGTGAATAATTCAATAAGATGAAACGTTCTGCGCGATTCTGAGTGGCTTCGAGAGATCGAATGATAACTGCATGAGTTGGGTTCAATAACGCGCATGCTTAATATAATTTCGATCTGACCAAAGTTATATACAATGTTAACTTGAAAGATGATAGAGCAGAGGAAAAGTTACGGCGCAGATCACCAAGCTTGCGGTCAGCGTTGTTAATCACATATTCCGTTTGTTTATTCTAGGAAAGATTAGGAGATATGTGAACATCAAGGTATTTATAAGTGTCCACGGGTGGTAATGAATTGTTATTGAGGGAATAACTACGCAGACAGTCGGTGGTAGTGCGACGTGACACTTGCATGCTCTTGAATTTCGATAAATTAGGTGTTATTAACCATGTTTCACGCCGTGCAATTCTGCTGTCTACGTCACGTTGAAGGTCGGGATGCTCCACATGACCGGTTATTTTCTGGTAGGGAACACAGTCGTCTGCGACGAGTCGGCCAGTGGAGGAAGAAACACAAGACTGGAGATCAATAATGTTAATTAAGAAAACCAACGAACCTATTAGAGACCCTTGCGATACATTAGATATTACTGCACATTTAGGGGAACAAAAATGATTAGCTGTCTCGTACTGGCTGCGGTTAGAGAGGAATCTTTAATCTATGTGAGTACATTAGGGTCGATGTTCAGCGGAGTAAGTTTGAAAATGAGTTATTCATATTAAACACAGTCAAATGCTTTCTCGAAATATAGAAAGTTGCAGTCAGTATCAAATTCAATATCTGCGTTAATCAACAAGTCGGTAGTAAAACACAGCAGCTGTGTTTCACATGAAACTGTTTTTTGGAAGCCATGCTGATAAATGCTAAAGAAGGAGCTAGATTCGAGAAATTCAATGAGGTGTATGACATGCTCTATGATTTTTACTGGAATGAATGTCAACAATATAGGCTAGTAGTCATTGGGGGAATGTACATCACCAAATTTATGCACAGGGACCACCTCCCCAGCATTCCAGTCAAATGGCAGCGTTGACGTGTGCAATGACTCTTCAAATTTTTTTGACAATATTAAAGAAGAATAGACTAGAGTACACTTCAGCACTTTTGACGAAATGCAATCTGGACCAGCAGATGATGACACTTTCAAGTTTACAACGAGGCTTCGGACACCAACTGCATCAAAGATAATAGGGTCCATTGGCGAGAAATTGGCTCTTCTTGAATGTGGAAACATAGTGGGGAAGCTGTTATGAAAGTGTGCAGCAAAGGCATTACTCAGAACGTTGCAGCACTCGATAGGAGTTACTGGAACATCAGACTGGATTACTTGAAGATCTCGCGTTTTTGTTTCCCTAATAATGCTCCAAAACCTACGTGTATTAGAGCGCAGCAACGGAGGAAAAAATTCATTAAAAATACTTTATCGGCTTTCGAAAGCACAGTACAGAAATCTCTGTTAATTGCCCGATAGAAAGACCAAATGTCTGTTTTGGCTGTTGATTTTGTGTGTCTGAATAGCCGCTTCTTTTTATTGCGCATGCGTTTCAACGTGCTATTAAACCACGGAAAACGATGGTTAGAGGAAACTGCTTTATTAGGTATAAATCTGTCAATTAGAGCTAGCAGTTTGTTCTCACATTCTAACCAGTTCTGTTCAACTGATCGCTGCATAAAACCAGCAAAAAATAGGTCAAGAAAAGATTGTACCTTTGCATTTATTCCATCAAAGTCTCCTTTCTATAGCCTTGAATTATTCTCTTTGTTTTCTTGATGGAAACCCATGCTTTTATTATGAAGTTATTTATACAATAACTCACCAGTTCCTGGTAGATGAGTCGACACCAATCATTCACATGTGGTCACATGAGCCCGCCACATCTGCTATGTGTCTCTGAATAATCTTAGCTAAAAAAAATTCTAGCCCATTCCACCAACCGTGCGACACGATGTCTAACGAAGCACTCAGCATCGAACTGACATAATGTTTGACTTTGAGCCGACTGTTACGATCTGAATAGTTAGACATGTTTGAGTAAATGACTAAGTGGTGGATATGAGAATATGCGAATCGTGTCGACCAGACTCTGATGCCGAGCTGACGGCAAAACTTCAACGCAAGGTTAGGTATTAACAGTGTTCGTCTGACGCAGTTTTTGCACTGTAGTGTTGAAGTGAAGACGTCATTTGCACCAAGCAGAGAGGCGCACTTGCGTGCACGTCATAAAGAATGTTTATTAGGCCAATTCTTCGTGAAATGGCAGCTTTATACGATAATGTCACCAATATATTTCGACGCAGCGTACGCGCTGGATCAATATTTCGAATGAAGCCCTATCCTCTACAGTGCAACATACCTACGGTGCGGCACCTGACTACTATGGACACGGTCACTGGTTTCTGGCGTGCACCTCGCATCCGGTGCACGCCAAGTCGCGGTTAAAAACAACGCCTCCAACCACCAGCTTACCTTCGCCAGAGCGAGGCGAGATCACGTGATCCAACCCTGCACGTCACAGCGACTGCAACGCTCGCGCCTTCAGTGGTGGGTCTCGCACCCAATATGGCAGGCAGATCGGCGTTGGCGTGGCGTCACCGACGAGACGCCATACGCGACGAAACGAATACTGGCGTGCAGGTTCACCGGGTCACGTCGATGTGTATTGGTGCCTTAAGTGTTGCATGTAGTCATGCTCTTACGTGACAAGTATCTGATGGTTATCACGTTCGCATCAGTCACATATCTTCGTCATCCATTCACGTGACGTGATACCAAATTTGGCTGTTGTGAAGCTAGCGCAATGGCCACGAGCGGATCAGGAGTGTGGCTTGTAGTGATGTTGTAACATTACACGCATGTCATAATTATCATGTTTGGATGTGTGATATACCTATGTCGTCCATTCGCGTCACGTAATACCGACTTTGGTACATGTGAAACTAGCGAAACGGCCGCGAGTGCATCATGAGCGTAGCATGTAGTCATGTTATTACATGACACGAACCTGATGACTATTATGTTTCCCTAGTGACATACCTTCGTCATTCATTCGCGTCCCGTAATACCAAATTTGGTATATGTGAAGCTAGCGTAACGGCCGGGAGCGCATCATGAGCATGGCATGTAGTTATGTTTTTACTTTACACGCATCTGATGATTATAATGTTTGCATCAGTCACATACCTCCGTTATCCATTCACGTCCCGTAATACCAAATTTGGTATATGCGAAGCTAGTATATGCGCTCGCGGTATATGCACTCGCGGTTTGGTATATGTGCTCGCGGAAACAGCCGCGAGCACATTATTAGTGTGGCATGCAGTCATGTTGTTACATGATACGCATGTCATTATTTTCAAGTTAGGGTTGGTCACTTTTTTCGCCATTCAGTCATGTCATACCATGAAATTTTTGCAACATGTCATATGAACAAAACCACCGCAAGAGCAACGCGACCATTAAATCTAAATCATGACATTCATGACATAAATGTTATGATTTTATTGTGTTGACTAGTCAGTTATTCTCGCCATACAGTGATGTAATGCCATAGCAATATTTATATCGATACCATTATGGAACCGACCAGGAGTGCTAAAAATGGTAGGCGGTTAGATAAATAGATAGATAAATACGCTCAAAATCACCGAAGTTCACTAAGAAATGCTTCGCATTCAAAAACAATTCACCCAGCAGTCAAGCGACAGTGTGTCGAACTGTGTCGAGCTGGTAGACATCTACCATATGGGCTGGGCTTGTCAAATCAACACCGATATTACTTTTCCCCTCCAACAAACATTAAAGAACCGAGAGGTACCCTTGTTTGTACTTTGAAACAAAAAAGGCCTTGCTTTAGGATAAGAGCAGGTTTCACAACTTCGAAGAAAGGGATCCCATAATATTGAGCCTACCTAGTGCGTAGAGACCTCTAAAGATGCTCATCCTTTTTTTTTTTGTTAATAAAGCCGTTCATCACTGCTACCTGTACGTTCACCCGATCAGTGAGCATACACTCTCTTCTTCATATGTGACAACTTCACCACATCGGAAACATTTCGACCGTAGTGTAGCTATACTTGTTTAAAAAAAAAAGAATAAATATAGGAAAGGTAGGGTGATTGTAGAGAAGACGTATAGTTTACAAATGTAGCAGCACTCTGACGCATGGTTTAGCAAAGCGTAAAGCGGCTTACTCTTACTTGCACGTGACACTTACGTGATATTACGCCGAAGCACAGGCGCAGCTATTTGGAGCTCGCGAATAACGAGAAAACCCACACTACAGGGCTCACAAAAGGCCCTGTATTTAAAGGCATCACCTTCGTACCCTCGGCACCGAACAACTTTACAACGAAGACACAAATTCTAGAGTGGGGCGCCATAGGACTGTGGAGAAACCTCGATGATATCCAGGAAAAAACACACAACAAAATTGCTGTGCGTACAAGAAACCCATTTGAAACCAGAACACACGAACTTTCCTCGCCATCGCGTTATATTTTGGAAGGACTGGAATGATAATGTCATCTAATTCAGTGGTGCTGCCTTTATAGTTATTTAAGGAACAGCCTGCACACATTTACCGCTTCAAACATCTCTTGAGGCAGTAGCCGTTCGAGCTTTTATCTTTAACGAACTACAGACAATTAGCAGTGTTCACATACCAACACGCCATCAACTGAATGAACGTGAATCCGAATTCCTAATTTATTAACTTCAAGAGCCATAACTTCTCTTTGGAGACTTTGATGCACACAGCCGCGTATGGGTAGACTCCCACAGAGATGCGCTAGGTTGTCTAATCGAACAATTCGTGTTCTCTTCTGGTGCATGTCTCTTGAATTTCGAAACGCCAACATATCACAACATCGCTAAAAACGCACACCCATTCATAGAACTTAGCATTACATCTACAACCCTTTTCGCGCTGCTCAAATGGAAAGTCATCAACAATCAATATATAAGAAATTATTTTTTTACAGTCCTGAGCACCCCCACTGCAAATGATTGTCCTCCGAAAGTTTCCGAATGGCTGACCCAAAAGGCTGATTGGGAGCAGTTTTAGAGAATGACTCTTTTAACCTTGACTGAGATCAGTGCGTTAAGCATAGGGGCTGCTGTGAAGTGGTTCACTGCTGTTTTGGTTGACGCTGCCACCCTATGTATTCCACAAACAAGTGACTGTCGGACAAACGACGTGTTCTATGGTGGAATAATGAGTGCTGTAATGGGCGGAAAAAAACAAAACAATGCACGGAAGTTTTTTTGAGACTCGCTGACTTCTGAAAATCTTATACACTTTAAGATTATTAGGTCTCGCCAACAAGCTAGAAGACAGTTTGCAAAAATTTCTCTCGGGGATTACCTCATATACACGAAAGCGTAAAGTATGCAACTTGGTGAGAAGAGTAGAAGGAAAACACTCACATCCACGCCCTCTAGTAAAGACATAAGGCAACAGCTTGGAAGACCAGGCGCACTACTAGGCGCACACTTCAAAAATTTTTCCAGCTCTTCACACTACTTTCAAAAGTTGCAACCGTACAAGACATGAGTGGAGAAACAGAAACTAGAGACTGAATGTAAAAAATACAAGGTGTATAATCAACCATTTTGCGCAGATAAGTTACAGGCATACTTTCATTGCTGCATAAATTTCAGCCCACTATATGACCTTGTAATCTATAAATGTTTATAAACCTACCTCTCAAACCTCAAAAAAAAAAAAACCTTACTTTCTCTGTACAATGCCATATATGATATTCCGGCAACGTAGCTCCCTCCTGGAAAGAAGCCGCCCCGCCGCAGTGGTCTAGTGGCTAAGGTACTCGGCTGCTGACCCGCAGGGCGCGGGTTCGAATCCCGGCTGGGGCGGCTGCATTTCCGATGGAGGCGGTAATGTTGTAGGCCCGTGTGCTCAGATTTGGGTGCAGGTTAAAGAACCCCAGGTGGTCTAAATTTCCGGAGCCCTCCACTACGGCGTCTCTCATAATCATATAGTGGTTTTGAGACGTTAAACCCCACATATCAATCAATCCTGGAAAGAAGCCATCGTCATTCCTATTATGAAAAAAGGCAAGAATTCCTCTGTTACGATTCGAGTTACTGGCTCATCACACCAACGAGCGGTCTATGTAAACTTTTCAAAAAAGAAGATAAATCACCGACTCATACACTACTTTGAAACAAGCAGCCTACTTAACACCTATCAGAGCGGTTTTCGAGAAACTTAATCTACCTGTGACGACTTTGTGCGTAACGAGGTACAAATCTGAAACTCTTTAATCTATGTACAATGCTTTCTGTTTGTGTTCATACATAATAAAAAGGCTTATGACACGGCATTGCGCTTTCGCATAAGCCTCTCAGATTTAGGAATACGGGGTAGAATGCTGACCATAATTTAAAGCCACATCTCAAATTGGACGTTCCTTGTTCGAGTAGACATTGTCTTGTCCTGAACATTTCTTCAGGAGACAGGGGTGCCTCAAGGGTGTGTACGGAGCGGTACTCGTTTTGTTATCAGCATGAATTTGTTGCGCTTGTCGATCCCTAGCAAAATGTTTTACTGCGGCTCTGTGCATGATGATCAAGTTGGCTTCAAGTATTGTAACCTGGCAATGTGTGAGTGGCAGGTTTAGCTAGGTTTGAAAAGGATTTAGATATGGGCCGATGAAAACGGGTTCCGACTGAGTGCATAAGAAGCACGTGTGTCTTATTCCCTAGAGAGAGATGCATTCATTCCAAACATGACATAGAGCTACATGGCCAGCGTGTTTTCGTGCACACTGAACAAAGAATATTAGACATTATTTTGGACACCATGCTGACCTTTACACTGCTTATAAACACAATTAAAAAAACAAGTGCCTAAAGACGATGACCTTTTAAAAGTCATATTATGCTCTACTTGGAGTCAAAATGTGTTTGATCAATTTGTTTGGAAGCCACGTACGGAAAAGCCTGGTTCACGGGCCATAACCTATCAGGCTGCGACACCAACGGCCTTAAAGAGACTTCATCCTGCTCATCAAATAGGCATTTATCTTATTACAGGTACTTTTTCTACTAGCCCCTTTAACAGCCTGTACGTTGATTCGAACGAGTGGTCTCTGCATCTCCAAAAAAACCTACCAATCATTTGTCAACTTCCACAGGATGAACGTGAACAAAGAGCATCTCATACACTCCACTATCAACGATTTGTCGAGTTCTACCCTGTATGGCAACCAACCTCCCACCAGACAGGCCCAAGCACTTCCTTTGACGGGTTTAGCCCAAAATACGGGCATGCCGCTTCTTCAACCCCGCTTGGCTGCTCCCGCTCCAAATGTCCCGCCTTTGCAGTGGCAGTTAATAGACTACGTTATACTTTTCGCTTAAGTTACCAACCATTTCCTCATTGCGCCTATTCATACACACTTCCTAGAACTGCTGCAAAAATAGCCATGCCAAGAACTCCATATTAAGGCTTTATAAACTCGTACTTCTGTATCCTACGCAGCGATTGGTCAATCTTCTTGAGATGCCGGTATTCTGCATCCAAACACCGGCATTTTCAAAGGAGAAGTTTATGCTATACTGGGGGGGGGGGCGTAAACAAAAATAACTAAAATTACAAAGTACAGGTATTTACACAGATTCCCTGAGCGTCATTAAAGCCCCCAAAACTCGCAAAAGGAAAAAAAAACATTTTTTTCCCTTAACTCAGTCACGTGCAAAGTGTACACTCTATACACATGTCGTAGTGTTCTGAGTGCCAGGGCACGCGAGATACAAGGGAGCGTTTTTGCGGACCAGCTGGCTGCATCCACCAACAAAACTGCTATCAATTCCACTCCTTACACATGACATGAAACCTTTTCTGAAACAGAAGCTCAGGGGCTATTCGCAGAGCACGTAAGATAGACAGATTATAAACTCCATGTTATGACGCCGAAACTGGTTCATTTGCCACCGCTATATTAACATAGCGACATACAGAAGTAACACTTACATAGCTGAGAAAAGGACGTACACACTTCACAAATTGCCCCGCCGCGGTGGTCTAGTGCCTAAGGTACTCGGCTCCTGTCCCGCAGGGCGCGGGTTCAAATCCCGGCTGCGGCGGCTGCAATTCCGATGGAGGCGGAAATGCTGTAGGCCCGTGTATTCAGATTTGGGTGCACGTTAAAGAACCCCAGGTGGTCTAAATTTCCGGAGCCCTCCACTACGGCGTCTCTCATAATCATATAGTGGTTTTGGGACGTTAAACCCCACATATCAATCAACACTTCACAAATTCATTAGCGGCCGGCTAATCCACCGCTGTATGATAGATGGGAGAAGCACTTACGGCTCTCGACATCCTTGTTCAGTGCAATGAGCTAGCCGCTCTAAAAAAGCACTTTTTGATATCCTACCGACCGCAGCTCCCGCTACTTGATGCCATGCTTATCGGTAGAGATCCTTTTTCAAAACCTGAATCACTGTTCACGTTTCTAAATGAGGTACAAAGCTTTCACTCCGTATTTCTAGGTGGTCCACAGCGTGACCTCTGTACTGAGGTCGAGGCTACGATACCAACATGTCCACCATGTTTTTGTTTATGAACTTTCGCGATTCGCTCTCGCTGCATGCATTTCACGTCACTGTCATTGTTTTAATACTTCCATATTTTTACCTGCGCTAGCATCAGGAATTTAAAGGCCCTTTCACAGCCACCTACCATAAACATTGTTCCCACCCCTTGTCCCATGACCTGGCACTCTTTGGCCACCAAATGGCTCTTGGTCCATAAAACACCCCACATCATTATCATAATAAACTGTACATAATCATCATCACTGTGAGCACCTCCTTCGTCTGAAGAATTGATCCAGCGGCTTCGCAGAATGAATGGTGTTGAGGCCAGGATATCACATCTGTTTCGAAGTGTGGTGGAAGCTGCTAACCATTTTCACGTCATCTCTGAGGCCGAGTTCTGCTGGAGCTTCGTTCGGGTCACCGATTGCTACGCTTGTCTGCTGTCATGGCCCAACAGATTCGGCCTGGACCATCCGGCAGACCCGCCTAACCAGCCATCTCTGCCTAGATTGTCATCACCCAGCAGCCGCATTCATCTTCTTCTTCACCTGTATTCCACGCGACGATGTCGAAATATTTCTGAAGGAGTATAACATGGCGAGTGTGTAAAACCATAGGATGCAACCGAAAAACTTAAACATGCTGCCTTCTATATCTCAGTCGTCCCAAAAAGGTGGTATTTTAGCCACAAGAGCAACTTCCCTGAGCAGTCGGTATTTGCTCAATAAATCCGCAGGATTTTCGCAGACGTCCACTCTGAAGCCTCGAAGAGGGAGCTCGACGGCCACGAACAACACACAGGAGAGACGTAGACCTCGTATATCGAAGGCGTTCTTTCCATTGGCTGCCACGTAAAAGGAAGTATGACCGAAGCTGATCACATTACAATCATCCTCCAAGGAATCGGCCACGTCACGTTCAACGCTTTTGTCGTCAAGAGCCGAGCACTGTTGAGGATGCCACCACGACCTGTCAGCATCACGATGAACTACAGGCTATCTGGAAGCACCAAGACACCGGCGACACCCGGCCTTCCTCATACACAAATTTACGTACCTTTATTCGCACTTTGATTCGGAAAGAGCACCAAGAACTAGGACTGTCATATCGGCGTGCCCCTGAGCGTCGCTCCGCGTCTGCTAGTCTATACGCGACATCTTCAAAGAGGAGCTGCCTTCCATGACTTTGACCCTCACGCCTGAAAATCCGACGCCGCTGCCACCAAATGCGCCCGTGACGTATGCGCAAATTACTACCATGCAACCTGCATTGGTCCAGTCTGTGCATCCTGTTTCTGCTCAAACCAGCATAGCAGCATTGGCACCACATTCGCCTGTCTTCCCACCTCCAGCATTCTCCGCCCCCTGGCAACTATTCTCACCCAAGGTGTAATATTCTACCAATCGAGGCCATATCTCACGATATTATCGCAAGCGCCAGCAGGACAAACACCGCGGCTACAAAATTTGAGAAAGCAATCGGACGTCTTCTTTTGGTGAGTACCAGCAGCATTGCCCCCTTCGCCTCGTTCGCTTTCCATATCTTAGCCCCCTGACACACCTTGGACCTACCACTCGGGGTGCGCCCGCTTCCCTTCTGCTCTTCACTTATTAAAGGCGATAGTCTTTCTTGAGGACCTTCGACGCAAACATTTTGGTCTGTATTTGTGTCTGTACATTTGTCTGTTTGTCCACTCTAAATGGCATTGGGTATTTGAAACGGCCGACCCCGTCCGCAGCGCCCACCAATGTTGCTCAAGATTCAGCGTTCATACTTGTGCAATTGTCGAATAAAAAGCAATTATTGCGCGTGTCAGGGGCACCATAACAACACGTATATAGTCGGCATGTGCGCCTTTTACTAGAAGGCGGCTGCATTTCCGATGGCGCGGAAACGTTGTTGGCCCATTTGCTCAGATTTGGGTGCACGTTAAAGAACCCCAGGTGGGTGAAATTTCCGGAGCCCTCCACTACGGCGTCTCTCATAATCATATGGTGGTTTCGGTAAGTTAAACCCCACATATCCATGAGTCAACCTTTTACTAGAAAAGACATACATAAGCACTATGGTCCTGAAATTACTTATCATGCTGCGCTGACCATCGAACGCTTGCACGGAAAGGCGAGTGTTTCCAACGCTTTGCTAAAACGAGACGGTGGTGGCACCTACCCGTCGCCTTGCGTTCTACACTTCATCACCTCTGAGGCGGGCGCCCACATCCGTCTCAAAGCCACGTGCGTTGTTTTTCAAAAAAAAACTGCCACATAGCGCTCATGTCTCACGTGTGACGTGACTTGATGCGCTCGTTCGCCTCTGCTGCACGCTCGAGGCACTCTAACCCGCCGATTTTCTTGAACAGAACATAAAGTAAATGTTTTATTGACTCTCTTCACACGCAAGACTATCGTCTGTCGACGAAATTTGCAGATAAATGCAGATACGGGGGCAATTTTTTCCTTCACCTATACCTCTATGGAAGCAGCTCCCCAGTACCAGGTCATGTCTCAAGTTGCGCACGAGAAGAAGTCTGTCACACAACCATACGAATTCGGAGGAGACTCGGAGAGTAAGATAGAGGCAGAATCAAAGAAAAAAAGAAAAAAATTGGCCTCGTATCTGCATGTTCTCTGCAAATGTCGCCGAAAGACGATAGTCTTGCGTGTGGAGAGAGTGAAGAACACATTTATTTGATGTTCTGCGCAAGAAAATCGGTGAATGGTAGGCCGGAGGCGCTGCGTTGGAACGCCTCTAGCGTACAGCGGAGGCGATCGAGCGCATTAGGTCACGTCACACATGAGACATGAGTGCCATCTGGCAGTGTTTTTTGGAAAACAAAGCGCTGGCCCTGAGACGGGCGTGCGCGCCCGTCTCAGAGGTGATAAGGTGTAGAACGCATGGCGACGGGTAGGGGCTACCACCGTGTCTTCTTAGCAAAGCGTTGGAACCACTCTCCTTTCCGTGCAAGCATTACATGGTCAGCGCAGCGTGATAAGCGCTATGGTCCTCAGAATTACCTATGTATGCCTTTTATAGTAAACGACGAACATGCAGAATATATACGTGTTGTTATGGTGCCTCAGATATGCGCAATAATTCCTTTTTAATTGACAATCGCACATGTATGAACACTGATTTTTGAGCAACATTGGTGGGTGCATCGGATGGGGTCGGCCATTCGGGATATCGGTTGGTGCTGTTTAAAATACCCGGTTCGTGGTAATGGTGGACAAACAGACAAATGTACAGTCAGACAGACGAAAGTTTTTCGGTCGAAGGTCCCCAAGAAAGACTATCGTCTTTGAAATATTTCTAACAGACACACACTGCTGGTTTCAGAGACGGCCGCTAATTGTTGTACTGCATGTACAACAGAGAACATCTATGGTTTTTGGGCCTGATGTGCTGTGAAAACAGGTTCCTAAGATCTTTGTTTCAGTGAAGAGCCCAGAATATAAACTTCTACACCCACTCTGGAGAGTCCAGTAATTTCGTTCTCATATGTTACAGTCACAGCGTGGCATCATGGACTATACGTGTCCAAACGTTGTGGACAAATTTGCATGGACTGACAACACCACTCCATAAAAGAACTTTAAGTGGCACTGAATCATTAGTGGGCATGCGATATCTAATATACTGTTATAAGAGAAGATATCAAACAATTTGTCTATGTAATGAACATTCGGCAACGTTAGCCAACGTTGGCCTACGCTAGCCAACAGGCAACCGATATTGAGGAGTGATGCTAGCGGGGGCCAAGAAGCTTACGTAAAATTTCCGCCTGCCACCCATTGTTTCCCTATGCAAAAAATGACCAAAACACAACGTATGCGTCACCAGTCTGCCCGCCCCCTAAAGCAGCTCTATCGTGTCTCCCTTCCTCCCACTATTATTTTAATGACACCTCCTCTGTAACCATAATCTATTGCAAGGCAGCAAGACAGCACTGAGAGTTAGCCGTGTTATTTGATTGAAACCAACACTACTACTCACACATCAACATTAGGTAGGGCTAGTCATCCATAGCTGCCATCAGCCAATAGCATGCCTAAGCCAGCTGCAACCGATTTTTTTTTTTTTTTTATTCAAGTACCCTAAAGGCCTGGGTAGGCATTACATAGGGGAGTTGTAGCACAATAAAGCTGTTACAATTACAGTGTATAATTTGAATAACAAATACAAACGATAGATATAAATATGCACATACATATTTAGAGGTATTATTACTTAACAGTACAGATATGCTACGTGGAGGAATAAAGAAAGTACTACTAAAAAAGAAACAAAAAAAAAAAGAAAAGAACAGGACAACAAAACTCTAAGGAAAATTTTCGCAGTGTTCAAAACAACAAAAGGAAGCAAAGAAAGGATAATTCACGTTCATTGAAATACCGCGTACAACAACAACGACAACAAGTACAACAAAACAGATATGCACAAGAACAATATTAACTTTCATTAAAATAACTTTTAAGTTTATTCATGAAATCTTCATGAATTTGGGAAGAAACGACGTCGGCAGGTAGCTTGTTCCAGTGATATATTGCGAGAAAGAGGGGGGATTTACTTAAGAAGTTTGTTCGAGCAAAAACGGGTTGTACTTTAAAGGGATGATCCAGGCGCGGAAAGATACGATGGGCGGCCGTGATGTGGCGTACGCGGAACGATGATGATGAGTGATAAAGTTTGTGGAAATGAGATAGAAGTGCTATGATTCTTCTATTCTCTAGGGTGCTTAGATTCAGAGATTTTTTTAGGTTAGTTATGCTTGATGTTCGTGAATAATCTTTGGTAATGAAGCGGGTTGCTTTATTTTGAATTGCTTCGAGTTTGTTGATGAGATAAGACTGGTGCGGGTTCCAAATAAAAGATGCATATTCTAGTTTTGCGCGAACCAACGTCGCATAGGCCAATAATTTAGTAGACTTGTTTGCCAAATAAAGGTTACGCCTGATAAAACCAAGAGTTTTGCATGCACTGCTACAGATTGCTTCGATGTGGTCACTCCATGAAATGTTAGAAGATAAATGAACTCCCAAGTATTTTATTGTATGCGCACGCGCGATGACTGAGTCATTTATCAAATAATGAGTAAGCTTAGGATTAGACACTCTAGTGAAGGCTACAGCCTTAGTTTTCGAAGTATTTATCTCCATTTGCCACTGTTCACACCAATCTGCAATTTTCGCAAGGTCAGATTGCAAAGCGTCACTATCAGAGGTGGTAGTTATTCGTCTATAAATTACGCAGTCATCTGCGAATAATCGAACTGTAGATGAAATGCTATTGCTGATGTCATTTACATACAACAGGAATAAAATAGGCCCCAATACAGAGCCCTGAGGCACCCCTGACTTGACCAGTGATCGTGAGGAAGAAAATTCATTGGCAGTTACAAATTGGTACCTGTCGGTTAAGAAATTCCTTATCCAATTCACAACCTGACTATGTATATTAAAATAGCGAAGTTTTTGTAATAAACGGTTATGAGCTACCTTATCGAACGCCTTGGCGAAGTCGATAAATATGGCATCTATTTGCGATGAGTCATTAACAGCTTCGTAAATGTCAGAGACCAGCTCGAATAACTGCGTCTCGCAGGAGCGACCCTGTTGAAAGCCGTGCTGGTTGCTGAAAAGATGGTTGTGCTTTGTTAGGTACTTCATGATTGCCGATGATATGATATGCTCTAATAATTTACATGGTATACTGGTCAGCGAGATTGGTCTGTAGTTGGTGACAGATGACGGGTCTCCGGATTTAAAAATTGGTACTATTTTAGAAACTTTCCATCCGTCAGGAACGCATCCTGACTGAATCGATTGCTGGAAAAGGCATGCAAAAATGGGAGAAATAACAGGTTTAGTTAACTTTAGCAGTTTAGGACAAATACCATCTGGACCAGGAGCAGAGCTGCTAGAAAGACGATCAATAGCAGCTTCGATTCCCTTTTCAGTGATCACGATGTCCTCCATGATGGAGGTAACGGAGCCGAGGTGAATATTGTCGGTAATAGGAAGCTCACGAGAAAAAACAGAACAAAAGAAGGAATTGAACGCAGTAGCGACTTCAGAGGGCGGGAGGAACTCGTTGCCTTGCATTATCGATATGAAACATGAAGACGACGGCTTGGGGTTTATTACTTTCCAGAATTTTTTTGTGTTGACAGTTAACATGTTGGAGATGTCATGGTTGAAAAATTTGTCTTTTGCTGCCTCAATTTCGGTTTTGCATAACTGCGACTGTTCGCGATAAGCCTTCCAGGCATCGTCAGATTGCAAGGTTTTAGCTCTTGAATAAAAGCGCTTCTTCTTGTTAATGCATCGCTTCACGTGGGAGGTAAACCAAGCGCTCCCTGTAGACACAGATATGTGTATTTTTGGAATGTATTTTTCTTTGAGTTCGATTAGCTTGTGACAGACGATCATCCAGTTCTCATTGCTGTCGCGATGCTGCATGCCGTTGAAAAATTCTACGCAAAAGGACGAGAGTTCGCTATAGATCATTTCAACATCTGCACGTGCGTAATCATAAATTGTTTTCTTTTCATTCACGCTTTCTTTACGCGTTAACTTGAATTCACAATGGATGACATTATGGTCACTGATGCAGTCTAACACATTAACAGACATGTTTGACGGTTCGGTGGTAAGCACAAGATCCAAGATAGCATCCCCCCGTGTTGGCATAGAAACTATTTGGCTTAAACCGTAAGACGAAATCACGTCAAGAAAGTCCTTACATTCAGCTATCCTTGCGCCGCTATCGGCTGTGCCCGTCCGCCAGTTAATTCCAGGATAGTTAAAGTCGCCCGCGAGAATCACAGGAGAGCCAGGAAATCTGTCATATACGAGGCTCAATGATTCGTTTAGGCAATTAACGAAGGTTTCTTTTGAGTCAGGCGGACGGTAACAAACCCCAACGGCACAAGTTACACATGAAAGCTGGACCAATACCCACAAAATTTCAATACAGGAACCCGTATCAAGCAGACGCGCTTGAAGATCTTTTTTTACTGCAATCATAACACCACCTCCTCGTGTTTCCGTTCTGTCCTTTCGAAACAGGATAAAGTTTTTAGTAAAAGACAATTCATGGTTACACACATCACTCGTCAGCCATGTTTCAGTTCCCACTATGATGTCTGCCGAGCAGGATTCGACAAACGCACAAAGGTGATCTTGTTTTCGAAAAATACTTCTAAAATTAGCTATAATAATAGATAGTTTTTTAACTTCGGTTTCAACTTCGGTTTCAATGGGGCGTCATTCATAAATCGCGGGAGCGTCTTGTCTCGGGATGGGGACCACTTTATTGCTCGAGGAATCGACGGTGAAAATTACGTTGCCCATTATAAGCTTGTCAAACTGCAACTTATACTTCTCATTTTTCTGTCGCTTCGCACGCGCGAAATCACGAAGCGTTTTTCTAATTAGCTGCACACGAGGTGAAAAATCCTCCTCGATCCACACTCGCGGGGTTGCCAGGTCTTTCAGCTTGAACGCATTTTTCAGAATATTGCTTTTGTCCTTGAAGTTTAGGAATTTGACAACAACAGGTCGAGTGCGATCGGGTTTGCGTTGCCCGACCCGATGGGCTCGCTCAATTTCACCTGGTTGAATTCCCAAGTTTTCCGTGACGAATTCACGAATGAGTTTTCTGTATCGCTCCATTTTTCAGCGGCTTGCTCAGGAACACCCTTGAACACGAGATTATTGCGCCTCATTCGATTGTTCAGGTCATCTACAACAAGGTTGGCTTGATGGGTCTGTTTTTGCTCAATGGTTTTCAACTGTTCCTGAGACTCTTGCACAACAGAGCCGACAGCCTTGACGCTTTCACTTAAGTTGTCAACGCTCTCAAGACGCTCCTCTATTTTGGAGAGCCGCCTTTTGAGGTCTGTTACAGTAGTGTGAATGTCTTTTAGCTTGTTCGTCACTTCCTTTTGAAAACGTTCATTTGAAGCAGTGAATTCCTTTACCAGTGCCACCACTTGGTCAACCTTGTCAGGACCTGGATTAAGCTCAACGTCGCCCGCACAAATGAGCAAATGAGCAAGCGAAAAAAACACAAGCACTAGGCGTCCACCTAGCAAGTGACGGCGACCTAATGAACACGGACGGAGCCACAAAAGATTCCATGATCCCGTATTTTTTCTCGGCTGAGTGAAACAGCCGATGCGAGCGCGGTAAGTGCACAAATCAATACCCATACTTAGTCATACATAGACAGTGTGCAATTGGGGGATATGCAGCCAGTTAGAAGATCAGCAAGGGCAAGCAAGTAGCTACACACTCACCTAGAAAACAGCACGTTATTAGCTTGAGGCTTTGGCTGCAAATCCCCACTCGGTCGGCGTGAGCGATCCTTTTTACGGCGGGGCTGAACTGAGGGTGCTTGAAGCGATGAGCAGTCGAAGCGGTAAGCAATGGCAGCGCCGGTGTGGTGCTGATTGCCTCAGATGAAGTGGTGATTGCCAGTCACGGTGCAAGGTAAAGGGGGACGCCACGTGTCCGGTGGCAACTGCGTCCGGTGGCAACTGCGTCCGATGACCTAGAAAACAGCACGTTATTAGCTTGAGGCTTTGGCTGCAAATCCCCACTCGGTCGGCGTGAGCGATCCTTTTTACGGCGGGGCTGAACTGAGGGTGCTTGAAGCGATGAGCAGTCGAAGCGGTAAGCAATGGCAGCGCCGGTGTGGTGCTGATTGCCTCAGATGAAGTGGTGATTGCCAGTCACGGTGCAAGGTAAAGGGGGACGCCACGTGTCCGGTGGCAACTGCGTCCGGTGGCAACTGCGTCCGATGACCTAGAAAACAGCACGTTATTAGCTTGAGGCTTTGGCTGCAAATCCCCCGATGAATAGTAAATATCAGACAGTACTTAGCCAACACCAGCAAGCACTCGCCACCATTATCATAAAGTCATACAACAATTAGAAAGATAACCGGAAGTATAAACAACTGGCTAACACTACCCCGGATTGGTCATAAGTTCACAAACATTACCCAGCACTAGTCATATTTATCAACAAACAATGTTATCAAATTGAAGCCGACATCATCAGGTGAATAGCCGTCACCAGACTAATTTCGCGCATATTAGCGAGCACCGCTCAGCAGTTGGGTACCACTCGCAGTTATGCCAAGTTTTCATTGCAGACGCAACTCACACTGAATAATTGCATCGAGATCTTCACGTGAAATAGTTCGCGAGAAGAGGCTAAGGCATGCCCATCTTCGTAAATCATACCTCTGATAATTATCTCTGATATTATTCAGGTGCTACATCAACGTATGTGTGTGGGAGCAGGTGGTAGTTTAACTATGAGCCGACATGGGGCTTGCTTATTACATTGCTCAATTCCGGTAGATAAGACCATGTGACAACAGACGTGGAACTCACTTAATTCATCAAAGAAGTATAGTACACGTTCAGAACACAACAAGCCTAGCACACATGACTATATTAGACACCATGGCTCACTCAAACTCCTACATTGATTAGAGAGGAGTAAATGGACTCAAGAGGGAGCTTGTAGACCATGATAACAAGTAAATTAAAATGAGTACGAGGTATTTCGGACATTTGATAGACAAACATTTTGATGGAGAAATGCGGACAAAATAGTTTCAGTAGCAGATCCGTCTGTGTATCTTTGCAAACAAGTAAATTAAAATGAATGCAAAGTATCTCAGGCAGTTGAAGGACAAACATTTGATGGACATATACTGGCAAACTGGTTTCAAAAGCAGATTCGTCTGTGCGTCTTTGCAAACACTGCACTAATACTTTGTTGTAGTTTCAAAAGCATGGTAATGTTCATTAGAGCGAGCATGTTGAATATGTAAGCTATGCTGAAAAACTACCAAAAACAGTAAGCAGGTGTTGCCATAAGAATAAATGTTTAAATAAGAAAACCCGGCCTTATTCTGACTCAACCTTTGATGCACCGGCACTGAACATAAGAACCATTATTCGTTCTACCAGTCCCTTGAGATATGATGCTGATACAATTAGCCTTTGACAAGCTAAGACTGTGCAACTCTTTTTGTTTGAAGGAACACACTGTGACCACAACTCTTGAGTTCATCTACTGTCACTTTCATTTCATTCATTCACCCTAAGGGTCCAGTATCGGACAATAAATAGTGAAGAATAATAATCAATGTCTTTGTTACAATATTATCAAATATAAAATGAAGCGATAAATGAGTATATACTACTCAAATGAGTATAAGCTACTACAATGTTCTCTGACAATATAAATAAAGCGAGTGCGAAATAATGATGTGCATGATACCGAGGTAGCTATATACTTTGCAACATCACAAAGTCGACCTGCAGTACAATAGAATAAATACTACAAAAGCAGTACAAGATTTGAACTTACAGGAATCATACTTAGACGTAACATTACCAAGTGGTTCTTATTAGTTCCTCTAGTACGCCAAGTACACAAGTTTAGGCATGTTAGCAGAGCCATTTGAAATGAAGCTGTTTTCTTATAGTTAGATAGGAATTGCAGAGAGACACTGCACTCAATAATTCATGACGCAAGTGGGGACTATCTATATTTCTTCGTCCGAAATTACTTAGGGCTAACCTTCTGCTCATAGTCAGGACAGATATAGGGTGGCGAATGAAGGCATTTCTGTTAAAGTGGACTGTTAATAAATATCTCCTTCAAAAAACGTATATTGTGCGTATTTTCTCTGTGTTCGGAAGGGTAGAATGCCAAAAAGACTTTATTTCTGAGACGCCGTGATACCCAAGGTGGGAGCAAAGATTATTCAGGTGGCCTTATTTCAAAGTATTATAGCAACTGAGTAAGGTAAGCTTCATAGATGTTCCTTATTTAAAAGCGCAACATAATGATGGTTTAATTGGCGAAACAAATGCTTCATCTTTAGCATCACAGTTCAGGAGTCAACGGCGATATTGTAGAATATGGATGATAAGTAATAACTGTAACGCTATATTGCTTGAGATAATTTTCATGCAAACAGTACTGCTGCTGAATGCATAATTTTCTGCTCTTTACTTGCTTACCCTCTGTGCTTAGTAAAAATGATTTGTTTCCAAAAATAATATATACGATTTCCTTACTTAAAATATGAAAAAATTAAGTTCAATTTAATGTAGGGCTTCTGTGAAGCATTGCTTCTTGACCTGCAGGTACGTTGACCCATTTATCTACGTTTCTATCTAGCTAGCCCCCTATGGCGGCAAGTTCTCATAATCATCACCTAAAGTTGATGTAGACCAAATTATAATGCCAGAGTAAGACGGTTTAAAGCATATGTATGACTGCCCATAAAACTAACGACGTGAAATTCCTGCCTTTCTTCTATCTATCTATCACGTACGTCGTATTCTATCTATCTGCCGTGTACGTCGTAAAACACTTACAAGCGAAGTTGTAATAAAGTTGTAATGACTGCATTTTTGATGGAGAGGGAAATGTTGTAGGCCCGTGTGCTCAGCTTTGGGTGCACGTTAAAGAACCCCAGGTGGTCGAAATTTCCGGAGCCCTCCACTACGGCGTCTCTCAATCATATGGTGGTTTTGGGACGTTAAACCCCACATATCAATCGAAGTTGTAATGGAGTACTGAAGAAAAAGTGCAAAGTATTTCCTAGAGAACCTCTCCTAGAGCATCGATTACTTAGAACGATGGCGAAGTGTGCTTTTTAGAAATGGTGCTGTAGCCTGAACGTCATTAAAGCACGCGGTACACTGTCGGGTTGTATAATAGCCTTAGTGACTATGCGTGTTTCTATCTATCTATCTATCTATCTATCTATCTATGTATATATATCTATCTGACTATATATATATATATATATATATATATATATATATATATATATATATATATATATATATATATATATATATATATATATATATATATCTGTCTGTCTGCCTGTCTGTCTACGTCTGAGTTCTCTCCTAATAAGCTCCTTACCTTAGTGATAACCAAGACTGCTATTGGAGGGTAAGACAGTGTGACAAATATGTCTGACTAGGCAGAATGTGAATACTATGAAAATCGCCTCACGCACGTGTTCAGTTTTCCATCCAAACGCGTACTGCACATGTCCGTATACCACGTACCATGGCATGCCAGTATGTGTCACAGGTTACTCAAAGTTTACATCTACCCAGGGACAATGAGAACATACACTGGTAATATAAACGCGATAACGATAAAAAAGGACTCGCATCTGTAGCATTGAACTGAAGAATACCAGTAATAACTACCAAAGTCCCACCAGGAATGTAACTAAATAGTCTGCATGGCCATCCGGTATTCTACCACAGAGCCACGCCAGGTCTCGCTACTATTTTAAAACAAGACCATATGTAGAGTTAACGTTCGCGGAACGTCAGTTGTGGTCGCAGTGCTGCTTCTGTAAATTTATAAGCATTACACATGTACTACTGTAATACAGGCATCACGTCGGTTTAACGTCAGTTGTGGCTATGTGCCATCTACTAAAGTTTATCAATGGAGCTCTATCGAGGATTATTATCCTCGAAATCATAAGACTACCACTTCTGGTGCTTGTAGTGTACATGTTGCTGTGAACGTCGTTGTCTAACTGCAAAGAATTGGTTAGATCAACCGTGTGTGACTTTTGAAGATATATCGGCGCGTATAACATTTGCATAAATTTCTAGCATCATTTCTTTACATTTCGCTCAATGTATTTACACCACAGTCATGTTTCCTTCCATGTTTGGCATAATGCCGATTGCCATGGTACGTTGAGACTGCCGAATAATTTACCGTTGTAAAGCCAATGATACACAGAAAATTTGGTATGAGTCAAACAGATCTCAGCAAAGCACATCAATGATGTGGGAAAGGGAATAGATGCTAAGAAACTAGGAAAGGATAAAATGAGGTGTGAAAGCATGACATAGCCTTGCACAGTATACATTATCAACCCCAAGCAGGTGGTATGTGCCGAACAGCTCCAAACATAGCATAGACGTAGTATAGTACAGCAATGGCGCGGCAAAGGGAAGTGAGAGTGATATGGAATGTGAGAAGAAACAGAAAGAGGGAATACAAGTGAGTGATAAAGTGTGTAAGGACAGAAGGGGGGTAAACGTGCCATATCTTTCTGTGGTATAGCATAAACCGTTTTCAAGAGGGAGGAAAGCAAAAGGGAAACTCATTAGTAATTAGCAAAGAATGCTCAAAGAATACAGCGTAAGAACATCTGAAGAAAAATGAAAAATATTTGCACGATCAAGAACCTGCGCACGCCAGGTGGTGCTGCTTGTTGCCAGCTTGGCTGTTTACTGAAGTTTGCCGTGCGCGTAACTGACTTTTATTTTTAGTACTTGTGTTACATATGAAGTCAAAAATTTGACATTAACTCACTCTAGTATTTGAGATCAGTACTTGTGTTACATATGAAGTCAAAAATTTGACATTAACTCACTCTAGTATTTGAGATCACCATAACAATGGCGACAACACTGCTAGTTGGTGTGATTCTTGTCCGTGCATGCGCTGCTTTAATGGTAATCATATCGTACCATAACACAACTGCTTTGACTTACCTAAGGCTCCAGGGGTAAACGTGCCATTGATATTTAATGTAAGGTCTTCTCTGCAAGAGTTTTTTCAAAAAGATGTAGAAGTGCCAACTTTAGTATTTCATTTTTAAGCAAATTTAGCATGGATATATTCGAAATTTTATTTCAAAGCAAAATAACATTGTTGTTACTATTAAAGATACAAAAACACCATATATAGCTGCTACAGCACAGAGAACACTTGTGCTTTCCCAATCAATCTTCAGTGTACCTTTGCCAGTGATTTCGTGTTCCAGATACTGTCTGAGGTCATTCAAGGAAGTAAAACACTATTTGAGTTTAGCATGGTTCAATGGGCGCGGGAGATGGCGAAGGCCCGCGGCTACCTGGAATAATGAGACCGCCCACCTTGAAGTGCACAATGCGTTTGCTGAAATTAACGTTTCTCTCTCTATCTGTCTTACTACGTTAATTACGATAAAAGTGATTTGAACAATAAAAAATTAACTGAATGAAGTAAACGGTAATTTACTGGTAACTAAATAATGATGCTTCTGGGTTGAATCAAGACTATTTTAAAATGCATTGTTTCAAAGAACTATTATATAGAGTGTTGGAAACGCTTTACTTTATATATTTCTTTACTCTTTGTTCAATATCTTTTTTCGGCACACATGTCGGTGATTAAATATTCTTCACAGGACAAGAGACCATGCCTGGCTGCCAAATCTTGAGTGATCAAATCCTAAATCTGTTTTCCCATTTTTTTCACGTTTCTGCCAGAATATCTGATGAGAAGCCGCAAGCTAACTTTGTTTTGCCAGAATAACATTGAAATAGACCAAAATCCTACTTCGCACGTAACAGTGAAAGCTAAATAGTGCGAACAAGAATGTCTGGACTACGCACCTAAATTCTTATTGTCCTTTTAGCACTCCTAATAACGGTGTCTGTAGAAACGTACTGGTAGGCAATGTAAACTGCCTTCGCAGCTGGCTACTTCGCTAGGAATGACTTGGTGAAGTTAATGGTTGCGACTGACTGTTTATGCTGTATACCTTAACTGCAACGTTCTTGGGTGCACAAAGGTTGATGTAAGGGAACCCCGATTGATTGTATACTTGCCCTCGACTATTTATAGTCAGTGGAAATTAAAATATAAAATAGAGTGGTCATTTGTTCCTCTGAAATTATAAAACCAGAGAAATACAGGTGGCGTTAGAGAGACAGACTAATTTATTTGCTTCATTCGATAATTGAAGTGGCGATATCATTGGTGTTACTGTATCATCCAGCGACTTACTTGCTTTCGTTACGACATAACCTTTCTCACCAAATGT